>JAUDYJ010000010.1:16441567-17116567 GCA_030761175.1 Masticophis lateralis
TTTGTCAAATATGTATATTTTAACAAGTGTTTCAAGAAACTGTTCCCCTCTCCATCACAATTGCTACAGTGAATCACACTAGTGAGATTAGACTGCCACCTACTGTTTTTCAGTGGAATAACTTTAACAGGAAGAAAAAAAATCAGTTTAAAAACCCTGTTTGCAATATCTAGGTGTGGGGGATTGATCTTTATGTATCAAATAAGAAAACAGACCTGGTCTACATCTCCGCAGGAGCTCTATTTAGTGTTTCAGATCTAATATTAGAGAGAGGGTACCCCTATATTCTTTTCTACATTTTTTCAAGCCTCAAATTGATGATAGCCCTCTTCATCTCTTTTTTAGCCCATGATCACCATGAACCTGTGTTTCTCAGCCCTCAACAACTTTAAAAGCTATAGATTTCAGTTCCCATAATTCCCCAGCCTTACTGAGGAGGGAGAAAAATTTGCTAAATCTGAGTAACAAGGCCAATAAGCAATCCTTGACTTCATTAAAACTATTAAAGTACCAGGATTCATTTAAAAAAAAAAAACACCAACCAATTAACAGACTATTGGCTTACAAACAATAGTCCGTTAAGAGGATTGAGGGTGCATTCACGCCATAGTGGAAAATGACCAATTCTCATCCTCTGAAAAGTTCACTGCAGTTTTTATAGGCATGTTAGAACCTTTACAAGAAAATGTATTGGTAGAAATATCCCAGTGAGGCAAGGAGAGTTCCCAGCCTGCAAACCATCATCATCCTCATCATCTTCATCTTCATCAGCATCTTCAGCTTCATTGATGTTTAAACAATAATGCTTTTCTACCTTCTACGTATCCCTATTTGAGGGAACGGTATCAGAATTAACAGGTGTTGCTTCCAAACACTCAAGAGGTTTGAGGGCATATCCAGGGGTGAAATCCAGCAGGTTCTGACAGCAGGTAGCAGAAATTTTGAGTAGTTTGGAGAACCAGCAAATGCCACCTCTGACTGGCCCCCGAGTGGGGTGGGAATGGAGATTTTGCAATATCCTTCTCCCAGGAGTGTGGAAGGAATGGAGATTTTGCAGTATCCTTCCCCTGGAGTGGATATTTTGCAATATCCTTCCTCTATCATGCCCACCAAGCCATGCCCACCAAGCCACACCCACCGAACTGGTGGTAAAAAAAAATTGGATTTCACCACTGGGCATATCTAATATCATGAAGGGCCCATAGTAAAATGTTATTTGTCTTCCTTTGAAACCCATTGTCAGACCTGGTGGAGGAAGGGAGAAAGATGTTTAGCTATAATACCCACAAAGTCACCTCTGAGCATAGAAGAACCCTTGACTGAAATTCTCACTAAAGGAAGAAAAAGAAAGAAAGCTGAAGTTCATTACTTCGGCTCACTCTTCCTAAAGAAGCATTTTCAATGTCATGAAATATGTCACTATGCTCTAGTAGCAAGAACTCTACAGCTTCATGACCCTCCTGAGTTTTGTGGAAAGAGTCGTTTGGAGCCGTTAACGCTTACTCAAAAGAAACATGAAGCATAACTCCATCCGTTTATTGAATTATTCATTAGAAGGAATACATAAAAAAATCTGTGTGTGATTGAGAAACACAGATCTACACGTGAGAGTGGTGGGTGGAAAGAGTTATCACGGAGCCCTTTTTTTTTTTCTGCGTCGGTTTACTCCTCCTTGTATTTTAATGTGTGTGGAAAGTTCCTTTCTCTTTATCGGCAGCCATCATTTAACCAAAAATCAGAGATGCAGTATGCAAACCCCAGGCATTCAGGTTTTCCTAGATGAGTAGGCTCCCTTCTTTTGATTTTTTTTTTAAATATTATTATTATTTTAACAGGAGGTTAAAACATGCCTTTGAAAACACACTGAGAGTAAATAAAAAGCAAGGCGAGTGAGTGGAAATTATTCAAGTACTGGAGGAAAAATTGCTGCAGGCGACACTTTTCACACATTGTTGCTCAAATCAGGATTGCAAGATGACAGTTCTAACTCTCCTGCCGACATTTGTGGTGACTCTATTACATTATTTACTTCTCGTAAAATAACATTCTATTACAGCTCCGGCAAGTTGCTATTCTGAGTTCAAGGAGAAAAGATTGTCTTCGTCTGTAATTTGGGGCTCCCAACTCACTAAGATAGATCTGTGGAGGCCTTTATTAAGAAGATATGTGTACAAGTCTCCATTTTATTGCCTCAGGAAGAAAAACAAAAAAAGGAGGGGAAAGACTAATTCTCAGATCATTGGATCCTGCTAGCTGTGATTAAAATTGGTTCCTATGTCGGAGTAAGGTCACTCGTGCCCTAGTTGTCTCTCAACTGGATTACTCTGAGGTGCTTTACATAGTGCTGTCCTATCCAAAATCTTCAGTTGGTCCAAAATGCAGCCGTGCGGGCAGTTATATGTGCTTATAGAAAAGCACAAATTGTTTAACAACATGGTTCCGGACAGGGGTGGGCTTCAAAAATTTTAGCAAGGGGTTCTCTGCCCAGTTGCTGGGGTGGGCGTGGCCATGGTGGGCGTGGCCTACTCAGCCTCCTACATGACGGTGGTGTTTTTGCTTGCCGCGGACTCCAGAGGCTTTCCTCGAGTCTCTGGGAGGGCGAAAACGGCCTCCCCAGGGCCCGGAGGCCCTCTGGAGGCTGGAAAAGGGCCCGTTTCTGGCCTTCCCAAACTTCCAGTAGGCCCATTTTTTGCCCTTACTGAGCCTCCACAAGCACCCTGCATTTACCTGCATCCAAAACAGGCTACGTGGGGACTCTTGGGAGGGGTGGGGTGGGGTGGGGTGGGGTGGGCAGGGCCAGCCAGGAGTGGGATTCCAGAGTTCTCAGAACTGCACAGAATCTTAGCTAGTGGTTCTCCCGAACCCCCAGCATCCCACCACTGCTTCTGGGTCCTAATCAAGGTGCTAGTTTTGACCTTTAAAGCCCTACAGAGTGAGGGATCAGGAACTCATTGTTAATTGATTCCAGCAGGCATAAGAACTAGTGAAAATAATGAGTACCAAACAAATTACTTGACTAAGGCATAACCCTTTGTTTCAGCTGGAAAGGGTAATGAGTCACGTGGCAGCTGATCCTGACATTTTCTAGGCTATGCATTGAGTACCAAGCAAACAATGAGTACTGGGACAAAACTTTCGCATTAAAATACATCAAGTACCAAGTCTGATACATTTCCAATTTCCAAGTACCGAAGTATAATTGACATGATTATATCTGCCCATTCCTTCAGATCTGGAAAAAGAAGGCATGCTACAGGTCCCATCTGCTAGGGAGCAATATTTGGTGGGTCCCAGGAAGATAGCCTTCTCTGCTGTGGCTCCTGGCTTATGGAACAACTACACTGAAGTGAAGCTGGCCTATTAATTTTACAGAAGCCCCTCAAAATGAGGTTGCAGGGGGAGGTCCCAAAAAACTAAAAATGTACTGAGGGAATTCCATTATTGTTAACATCTGCTGTACTCTCCTAGCTTATGACTTCTTTTTTTCTGATTGTTTTTTTTTAAATATGTAATGGTTTTATAGTTTTAATGTATGGCACCGATATCACTTTTGTGTGAGATGGGCAGCCCCATAAATTTGATGAATAAATAAATAAATTAACTTGCTAAACTGGATGATTGAAACACCTTTTGTGGCCTTCGCTGAATGGGCTACCCCTGAACAAAAAAAACCCCCCATGCTTTTGATTTCTTGTGATGGCCTAGCTCCATGATGGCGAACGAATGGCACGCGTGTCAGAATGTTGTGACTCAGGCCCAAGTAGGTATTATCAGATGCAATCAGTTCTAAACAAACAGACTTTATTAGAACAGCTGAAAATTAACTCATTCTCCGCATAGTCCAAACTAATTCAAAACAAATTCTTCAGAGCACAATTCTTCAGCCTTATCACCAACCTTGGTCTAATTAGGCAAACTGCCAAAGGCTTTTCTTGGCAAAAATTCAGAAGCAGAAGAGGCTGGAAAAAAATAAATGCAGCAAGACAAGAAATAAATTTATCAACGTTGTTTTCTGACAAAGAGCCCAAGAGCCATTGCTGGCATTTTAAGCCTTATGGGAGGGGCCAATCATCTCTTGGCCTTACTCCTGAGTCGTCCTTTTTGCTTTAGCTGCTCTTGCCTTCTGGCACCTCTTCTCATGCACACACTAGGAACAGGCTTCTTCCGTTCCTCTGCCTCTCTGCTCTGGAGGCTCTGGAGCCCGCACATCACTCCCCAATGGCCCTGGCCCCATCTCTGCTTCCGATGCAGAGCCCTCGTCTGAGCCTTCCCCAGACTCCAAGACTGGCCCATTGTCCTCCCCAGCATCCTCATTGTCCTACTCCGCTGCCAGCTCAGCAGGCTGCTGGCGGACCACAACACAGAAGTGGCATGCAGAGCCATCTCTCCGGGCATGTGAGCCATTGCCTATTGTTCTTCCGGGTTCCAGCGCACCAGCCAGCTGATCTTCATGTGTGTGGGAGCACCAGAAACCAGAAGAACAGCCACCCGGTGTGCATGCGTGTGCCAGGAAGATGATCTTCCGGTGTCTGGTATGTGCATGCATACTGGGCAGCTGATCTTCGTGCACACACGCGTGCCAAAAACCGGAAGATAATCTTCCCAGTGCATGCATGTGCACTGGGTGGCTGTTCTTCTGATTTCTGGCATGCGTGTGCACGCCCGCTCCCGTTTTGGCACTCAGTGCCAAAAAGGCTTACCAACACTGGCGTAGCTCATATCTCGTACTAAGACAGTAACTGGATTTCTCATAACATAATGAGTTACAAACTGCCTCATCTCATTTTAGCCTAGCCTGGTATTTTGTGCAAACCTGGCCATTAAATCAGAATGAAATGTTGAATGGATTCTGATACATCCTTGACAAGAGATGGGAGCTCGCCCACATGGTGCACTTTAAAGCACACAGAATTGACTCTTGGCTAAAATGCTTCAGAATGCATTTGCAGAATTCACTAGCGTGAGATGCCATGAGAGGCACCCTAGATACTCATTACCTCCCCTTCCTTTTCCGTCATAGTTATCTGACTTGTTCTCTTGAGTAGCAGGCATTTAGAAAGGAGCAAGGTTGAGAAGCAGCTGTTCCCATTTCCTCCTGTCTTTCTAGGTTTCTAATCCATTCATTTTTAAAACAGTCTGTTTGTGTGGAGAGGTCAACATTACCCAGTGGCATGTTTATCCCTTGATAACTGCTGCCAGATTATAATTAGCTAGAGGAAAAGCAGAGAAGGGAAGAGAGAACAGAGTGCAAGACGTTTGGGTGACAATCGTCATGGGATTGCCTGTCCTTCGTGATCCGACATGCAAGATAAATTCCAGCCTGCAATAGCACTTTAGATTTATATACCGCTTCATAGTGCTGTACAGCCCTCTCTAAGCAGTTTACAAGTCAGCCTATTGCCCCCCCCCCCCCCGCCAATAATTTGGGTCCTCATTTTAACCACCTCAGAAGGATGGAAGGCTGAGTCAACCTTGAGCTGCTCAGAATCGAACTCCTGGCAGTGGGCAGAGTTAGCCTGCAAGGCTGTCTTCTAACCATTGTGCATCATGGATGGATGGGCAATAGCACTTAGACTTAGATACCGCTTTACAGTGCTTTACAGCCCTCTCTAAGTGGTTTAGAGCATCAGCATATTGCCTGCAACAGTTTGGGTCCTCATTTTATCCACCTCAGAAGGATGGAAGGCTGAGTCAACCTTGAGCCTGGTGAGATTTGAATTGCCAAATTGCAGTCAGCCGGTAGTCAGCAGACATAGCTTGCAATACTGCACTCTAACCACTGCTGCACCGTGGCAATATTTACATAATCATAATAATTTTTAGATTGATAAAGATAGCCAAATCAAAAGACTTAAGGTCAAGAGCAGATGAACCTCCTAGGAGATGGTAGATGACAGGAACATGTTGACATGGATTTCTGAAGTTGAAGGATAAACCCATAAGGGTTCACAATGCTTAAACCAGAGGTGGGTTTCAGCAGGTTCAGACCAGTTCTGGAGAACTGGTAGTGGAAATTTTGAGTGGTTCAGAGAACCGGTAAATACCACCTCTGACTGGCCCCACCCCCATCTATTCTCTGCCTCCCGAGTCCCAGCTAATCAGGAGGAAATGGGGATTTTGCAGTAACCTTCCCCTGGAGCGGGGTGGGAATGGAGATTTTGCAGTATCCTTCCCCTGCCATGCCCACCAAGCCACGCCCACCAAGCCATGCCATGCCCACCAAGCCACGCCCACAGAACTGGTAGTAAAAAAAATTGAATCCCACCATTGACTTAAACCCAAGGCCGGGTCAGACTTTTTCATTGATTCTAGCGGTGGAATTGATGACACTCTTCTTCTTTTCATTTCATTTATCCCCAAGGTAATAGAGATGTGAGAGAGGACAGATGGATAATTTGTGTAGCATATATTGTTTTATGGACCAACAACAAGGAGACAAGCCAAGAAGACTTCCTTCTCTATCGTCTCAGGACTGTTGCCGTTCACTTTACAGACTGCACTCGTGCATCATGCCAAGCCATAAAGGAGGTTTGTTTATTTTGGCTGTGAACCCAGCCAGCTTCTTTTCAAAATGATCATCCGTCATGATAAGTTACACCTCTTTGTATCTTTATATCTTCAAATTCCAGTCGCAGCTCTCACAAATATAATAGGTAATGTAAATTCATGGCGAGGGTTTAAAAAACCCTGCTGAAGAGTGGTACTGTAGACAAACCTGCAAATAACATTTATGTAATTCGGTATGTAAATGCTAGCAACAGGAATCCTTTTTTATTTATTTATTTATCGCAAAGGCTAGCACATTCATCAACTTGCCTAATTAAAATTTAGCAATTAATGAGGAGGGGGGGCCAAATGGCACAGTGAGGTCAGGAACAGCCTAAGCAAACTTATCATCAATGTGGAGTACAGTGGAGTTTCTAAAAAGTTCAGACTTTGCTTAATTAACCAATCTAATTACAGTCTTGACATCACCAAATGTAAAATGTTCTCGTCAAAAGACAAGAAGTCAAAGGTTTAATAGAGCAAACAGCCTTCTTTTTTTTTTTCCCTAGGAAAGCAAGTCAAGAACTCTGAGTGGATGGCAAGAAGCTTTACCAGGCAATCAACAGAATTGTTGCAGTATTTTTGACAGAAATTAAAGCTAAGCAATAAAGAAGAATCCCAGCGCAACAAAGGAACTATAAGGGAATAAAAACACATGCATATCCTGGGACATGAACTAACACCAAGTCAAGGCATTTAATAATCATCTTTTCTTTGCAAGTTGTTAGTTTTTATTCCATGGCCTCAAGCGGCTAGTTGGGGAGTGGGGGAGAAAAACATGTCCATCTACAAAGAAAGCAAGCTTTGGGATTATCATTTCATTGATCCAAAATGCAAACCCACCCCATCCCACCCCCAGAAGCAGAAATATTGTTGTTGCGCTCTTTTCTGTGTTAAATAAAGAATTACTGGGGACTGGGGCGGGGGAGGAGGAGGGAAGCACTGATGCTTGCTGACTACAAGGATTCAAAATCTCATTCCAAAAGAGATTATAGGATATTCAGTTTTGTCTGGATTTAGCTGTATGGTCTTGGAAAGAGAAACAAATGCTGATTGAAAACTTTCAAGGGACAATCTTTAGTTGAGTTGTCTTCGTACAAACCAGGTATACAGATGGAGAGAGACACAGAGAGAGAGATGATGGATGGATGGATGGGAGGGAGGGAGGGAAGGAGGAAGGAAGGGAGGAAGAAAGAAGGAAAGAAAGAAAGAAAGAAAGAAAGAAAGGAAGGAAGGAAGGAAGGAAGGAAGGAAGGAAGGAAGGAAGGAAGGAAGGAAGGAAGGAAGGAAGGGAAAGAATAGAGCTATACAGGCAAAATCAGAACAATGAATATAATGGAAATCTGGTGGTTGGTAATAAATCTATAGGTTGGTTACAAACCAATAAAAACATCTTCATGACCAAGCTATTCCTCTAAGCTTTTTGAGGAAAAATAGCAAAAGACTGGCCAATTAATTAGAGATGATTGAATTCCTAAGAAGGATTCCAGTAAGAAAATGTCAATTTATCTGACAAGCATTACAGCACAGCTAAACTTGTCTTTTAGCCTCCTCCTCTTCCTCCTCCTCCTCCTCCTCCTCCTCCTCCATCATTGTACTCTTTCTAGATTAGGTAGTGATGTGAAAACCCCACGGTTGTGATTTGGTTTGATCCTCTAAAGATAAAGATTGTTTGTAGACAGCAATTTATTACCCTATTTGGCATTTATACACAGGCAAGATTACTTGCCAATTCTCAGACAAGAGGAGAGCCAATGAGAATATTACATTGGTAAATTCACACACATCTCTCATTTTTTTAAAAAGGAATATTTAATAATGACTACTATTTAAAAACATCAGATCAAAATGTTGTAATGGAGACACCTTGGGAACAAAGAAAGAAATTCTCAAATCATAACAAATAAATCTCTTTTTGGAGAACATAGTTGAGAGGCCAAAGCAAGTACAGCAGTTGCATTGTTTCATACAAAAATGAGCGTAGCGTAGGGGAGTAATGCCTCCTACAAAGGCAGCATTTAAGACCCAGCTGCTGCAATTACTTGTGAGTTCAATCCCAGCCAGGCTCAAGGTCGACTCAGCCTTCCATCCTTTATAAGGTGGGTAAATTGAGGACCCAGTTTGTTGGGGGCAATAAGCTGACTTTGTATAAATATAAATATACAAAAGTATGAAGGCTATTGCTTAACGCACTGTAAGCTGCCCTGAGTCTCCAGAGAAGGGCGGCATATAAATCAAATAAAAATAAAATAAAATAAAATAAAATAATAAAATAAAATAAAATAAAATAAAATAAAATAAAATAAAATAAAAATAAATAAATAAATAAATAAATAAATAAATAAATAAATAAATAAATAAATAAATAAATAAATAAATAAATAAATAAATAAATAAATAAATAAATAAATAAATAAATAAATAAATAAATGAGGAAAGGTGATGCTTAAGAGTCCAAAGGCCACAATATTCACTTTCTCCGTAATTGTGGTGACAGGAAAAATAGACAGACCATTCATTCATTCATTCATTCATTCATTCATTGGGTTTATATGCCGCCCTTCTCCCGAAGGACTCAGGGCGGCTCACAACAATAAGAAATAGAAAATACAAAGGTTAAAAAACAAATTAAAACAGAGTATCCAATAAATAAAGTTAAACGTGGGAATACCAGTTCAAATGTAAGATTTAAGAATATAAAAAGCTACAAAATCAGTATAGAATCAACCCAGGCCTGCCCATTGGAAGAGCCAGGTCTTCAAGGCCCGACGGAAGTTTTTTGAAGTTACACCAATTTTCTTTTTCCTATCCAGAGCCCAAAAGGAGATTCATGTACACAGACAAAGTCTGCATGGTTTGGTCACAGACAATACCATATGCCCAGAGGTGAAATCCATTTTTCTTTTTACTACCGGTTCTGTGGGCGTGGCTTGATGGTCATGGTGTGGCTTGGTGGGTGTGGCAGGGGAAGGATACTGCAAAATCTCCATTCTACACCCCACTCTGGGCCAGCCAGAGGTGATATTTGCCAGTTCTCCAAACTACTCAAAATTTCCGCTACCGGTTCTCTGAACTACTCAAAATTTCCGCGACCTGTCAGAACCTGCTGGATTTCACTCCTCATGTGGAGATTGGGGTAGCAAAACCTGCTAATGTTGAAAGCCAGTCCATTGGAGATTTATCTGAGTCCAACACTGTCTGCTTTCCAGAAAAATGTGAAGACAGTTTTTGTGAAAGGTTTCTGCATCCTGATGGGGTCTCATTTGTTTTATTCTTACGTTTCCCTATTTCCATAGAGTCTTATGATGGCAGCAGAATACTGTTTGAACAAGAACAACAACACTATTCCTCAAATGATTTTGCATTTTGTGTGGGGGGGGTGGGGGAACCAGCTCTATATCCAACAATCTGTGATTCATGCTTGAATTATTTTCCTTCTTCAAATATCTGGAAACTATCTGAAGATGCTAATCACTATAGTTATAAATCTAGGAGAACAGCTATTTGATTTCCCCTAAATTTCTTAAAAAGCCAAAAAAAAAAAAAAAACAACAACCCCAAAACCCTAGTATTATCCTTTCTCTCCCCCTCTCTTTTACTGGCTTTATTTTCTGATACTAAAGAGTTTTCAATCTTCAGATAAGACTATTTATTAATAGTAATCCAAACAAGCGAAGTTGTTCACCATAACGTATAGCCCAGAAAGGTTATATGAAAGGGCAATAAATTAGTCTTTGATGAAAAAGTACCAAAAGAGCAATAAGAAAATCTTCACATTTAATAATCCAGCAGCTTTAGCGCTTGAAATTTATATACTGACTTTGGGCAATAAAGCAAAGATAAAAGATTCGGTCTCCTCATTGACAATCCCTTTTGTAAAGATGCAAACAGGGGGAGTATAGAAGAACGCACGGAAGAATGAAATGTATTATTCGGGGTTTTTTTTTTCCCCATTTTTCTTTCGTTTCCCCCTTTGAGACTAGGAAAACAGAGACTAGGAAGGCAGGCAAAGAATGCCTTCTCAAAAACATCACCTTGATTTTAGGATTCATTATCCTTGCATTTGGATGTCCAAACACGTGCAAGGTGGTTTTTTTTCTTGACAAGATGTGCATTCTTGTAAAGAAAGAAGGCAGAACAGTTGAAGCTTTCTAAACATTTTTTTTTTCTATTATTTCTAATTCCTCCAAAGCATTACAGATTTGGTTCTTATACTTGCCTTTATTTCTGAAGCTGAGAATGGGCAGAAGGTGTCATGAACTAATCAGGAATTGTGTTGTGTCCCCGACCCCACGCACACACACACAAACAGGCGTTCCGGAGTTAATGAGCAAACCAGCCGGCAAAAACCCAGTGGCTGCCTGCCAAGAGTTTATTAGTTACAAGGAAGGGAGATAACGTCTCTCCACTTCTGGCACATCAAAGGTAAACAGCTCAATATTTACAGTTCAGTCCTTGAAACAATAGTCCAGCGATACAGAATGGCATGGAAGCTTTCAGTTTTGTTCGTCACAAGGTTTTGACTGGCCACCACGCTCCCTTTTATATCCTGTGGGGTGTGGTCCAGTGACTCAGCTAAACCCTGGCACACCTTGCCTTCTGTTGTGCACGTTTCTCCCTGCGTCGCTGTCGAGGATCCAGCCAGCACTTATCTCCCTCGTCGCTGTCCACCTGTGGCTGTGGGGACATGCTTGGCTCTGGGCCTATCTCTTGCCCTTCGGTGTCCTCCAGGGGCATTGCCAGAGAGGAGGGTCCTGGAGAGGGAGGTCTTGCCAATTTCTCCCTTTCACTCTCAGAGTCCTCTCCTGACGATGACACAGGCTCAGGCAACGGAGCCACAACAAATTGTTTGAGACAATGCTTTTGTTCGCTTTCATTTGATCCGCTCAATCTGTACTTTGGATCAGGGGTGAAATTTACTTACCTTCCCTACCGGTTTGCCAATGGGCATGTGCCGCGCGAGCGCTCGCTCCACTCGCACGCGCCATCGTCTGCACATGCACAGAGGCTTAAAATGTCACAAAAAACTGACATCATGATGTCCGCGCGGGTGGGCGGAGCCTCCCGCAGCCGCCGCTACCGGTTCGCCCAAGCTGGATAGAACCGTCTGGATTTCATCCCTGCTTCGGATTCAGTGAATGAGGAGATGGTGCAACAACAGTTCCTCTTCTTCCATGCAGTTGGGCACAATTGTGTGCAGAGCGCGAAGTTGAGTGATCGTCAGCGTCTTCAAGAGGTAGGAATCACCAAAATCTGATGCCATTGTCCCTAGTTTACAATGCAGACTAGACCTTTCAGCAGGTCCAAGAAGCTCCCACCAGCCAATACGCTCTCATAGAGAGGGCCTCCTCAGGGTGCCGTCGGTCAGGCAACGTC
This sequence comes from Masticophis lateralis, assembly GCA_030761175.1. Taxonomy (NCBI): domain Eukaryota; kingdom Metazoa; phylum Chordata; class Lepidosauria; order Squamata; family Colubridae; genus Masticophis; species Masticophis lateralis. Next base: position 16,453,490 of record JAUDYJ010000010.1, read on the forward strand.
GACTGGCGACCCCCAGGGGGAGAGCCTTCTCTGTGGGGGCTCCCGCCCTCTGGAATGAGTTACCCCCGAGGATTCGATTAATCCCAGACCTCCACACTTTCCGCAAGGCATTAAAGACTTTTCTATTCCAGCAAGCCAGGCTGGCTTAACATAGATTTTAATGGGTGAATTTTAGGAGGGGTTTTAAATTTGGGGAAGCCAAAATTTGATTTAATTATGTTTTTAGATTATTTTTAACTTTTATATTGCTTGTATTTTAATGTTTTAATGTTTGGCTATTCACCGCCCTGAGTCCGTCAGGAGAAGGGCGATATATAAATCTAATAAACTAAACTAAACTAAGATTCCACAAGCAATTGCACCCTGATTCAGGTGACCATAAGGTACCGATAAACCCCCAAAGGGCCTCAACAACTCTCAGAGAAAGTGCTAACAACCAGATCAGTGGTGGGTTGTTCCTGGTTCTGTCTACTTCTATTGAAGAGGTTCTGCCCACCCACCATGACATCATCATGGGTGATCTGAGCCAGTGGTGGGTTGCCCCCAGTTCAGACCACTTTGCAAGAACTGGTAGTAAAACCAGTGGGAGGCCCCACCCACCACCCCGGATGTCGTCGTTGCTGATCTGAGCATGCACAGAAGCAGCAAGGTGCGCGCACGACTAAAGCGAGCGCCCGCACATGATCCCATTGTGAACCGGTAGTAAAGGTAAGTAGAACCCACCCCTGATCTGCGCATGCGCAGAAGCACACACTCCCATTGCGAACCGGTAGTAAAGATAAGTAGAACCCATCACTGAACCTGATGACTACAAAGAGACACAATCCTTCCACCGACCCACCCCTCATCCCATCAGAATCTATCCTTCCATCCTTCCACCATCAGAACTGATGAAGCTTCTTGGATGAGAAGCAAAACATTTTCTTCTTCCCCCTCAAGGAAAAACCAGTCCAGTTGCCTTTGGAAAAAGCAACTTTGAGACACCAGTTCAATCAATCAGATATCCTAGGTGACCCAAAAAGATTGAACACCATCTCAGTTCTTCAACTTCTACCAAAGGGCACACCTAATATTCTTCTTTGTGCATTATCTTTTGTCATTTATATAGAATATTTTACAATTTCATTGATTTTGGACTAGCATGCTGAAAAACCATCTATGACATGGACGGAAAGTTTTCCTATCACCCTTAGTACAAGAAAAAGGAATCCAATTCATTATGCTTTGTTTTTAGTATTTGATTTCTGACATAGATCTTTTTCTTTTTTTTTTCTTTTTTCCCCTCTCCCTTCTTTTCTTTTCCACTTAATTTAGGCAGGCAAAGCCAAAAGTTGTCATTCTTTCAGCTAAGATTCTCCCTCCATCTCTCTCTTCCTCACCCCAGGCAGAGGGCAATGACACATAGAGGAAGAAAAGGACCCAATGAACTTATGGACTCTGATGTAGAACTGCTTTGCCATTTAACGGCGAGTGTTACAAGGCAGAACCAAAAATAATCTCTGGGAAAAGGAGCATTGTTTTGCACTGCCCTTGTTCCTTTATCTTCTCTAGCCGCTGTTCAGAGTCTTCTTCCAGGTGCAATTTAAAAGAAGAAGAAGAGGAAGAAAGATCCACAGTGTTATGACATTTAAGCTGAAAAAAAGAAATAACAATCACACCTTTGTTCTGTCTCTCCCAACCATGATCTTGAGCAGAGTGTAGAAAAGGCTACAGGCTGAAGATAAAAAGATCAGAGTAGAGTTTCTCTTTGTCTACCCATCCATTCATTTTATTGCTCCAGTCCATCTGTCTTTTAGTGGCTTCCTGATCATATTAGATGTCACTTTAAGTGCTATTGCTAAATGCCAAAGGAGCCTTTTGCATAGGACTGTGCTTGCCTTACATTGTTTTGCACTGACTTGTTAAAGGAGCTGGTGGATTTCAGTGTATTAAGACTCAACTCTAAATATATGAACAAAACAGTTCTGGGGAACCTAGGAAGACTATTCCCTTGCATGGCATATTTATTATTCAAGCCTTTCTGAAATATTGTGGAAATCAATTCAGTGATTACAGCTCAGGATGCTGTTCAGACTCAGAACAACTGGATTAAATAAATCAGAATTAAGTAACTGGGAGTGCAAACATTACCTAAATGAGAATTTCTTCTCTGAGCCGATCCTTTCTCTTGAAGCAGATCTGAAATCTTTCCAGACAAGGCATCCTGAGAAATTGCTTAAGACTGGTCAGATTCCAGTTTATCAGAGGATTTTAGTAGATCAATCTCCAGGGGACAGTTTGAGAAGACCAGTGGTGGATTGTTACCAGTTCGCCCCCCTTTGGGCGAACTGGTAGCGGCGGTGGCGGGAGGCTCTGCCGACCTGCCCGGATGTCATCAAATACATTCTGCACATGTGCAGAAGCTTCTGCACATGCCCAGAAGCGAACCAGTAGCAATGGTAACTGAAACCCACTGTTGGAAGACATGTCCATCTAGGTTCAGTTCCAAGTGGGGAAAAAGACACTGGAAACATGGAGACTGCTTGGAAAGATGGTTTAATGGTGGACAGAAATCACATGGTTTGAGTTCCTGAACAGGAGGAACTCAAGTCATGTGATTAAGCAGAATCACATGGTTTGAGTTCCTGAGTAGAAAACGAAAGAAGCCCAAGATGCTGGGAGTGCCTTGGTTTTATGCCCTCTGTTGGGCTCAACCTCTGAGTTTCTTGTTCCTGTATAAGAAATGTATCCTGATTGGTTGTCAAACTCCCAGGTGGTCTAGGGATCTCAGCTAATTTTGTAGGTTGTCTCTCAAGCTTGCTTGAGTCTTGCCATGTGGTGAGTTTCTGTTGCCAGATGTGTCCTATTGTGTTGCAGATGGTGATCCATTGACAAAAGTGGGGGGAAATGAGTGAGCTTGGCTGAGGCCTTAATGGCCCATTGAGAAAGGTGGGGGAGGGAGGCAGGAAGCTGCTTTGTCTTTAAAACATGTTTCTCCATTTCTCATCCAGGGAAATATAATATTCTGCCTTTTTTAAATATTTCCTAAAATATTTCATTCTTCTAGGAGAGGGATGAGTGTTAACTTCCTATACCACCACTGGAGAAGACCCATTGAATGTAGGAACACTTATCAGATATAGAAGGACCATCTGAAGTATTTCAAAGGTAATTTTTTCCCGAACCTGACCATCCTTCAGATATGTGGATTTCAGTATCAGAATTTCTAGCCACCATAACCGTTCCTGAGGTTTCTGGGTTTTGAAATTCTAGAAGATGCCCACATTAAGGAAATGTGGCCTCAGTTGTCACGTACAAAGTTTCTGGGTTACGTTTTTACATTTTGGGGTAGTGTTTGTTTGTTTGTTTGTTTATTTATTTATTGGTTCGATTTATATGCCGCCCTTCTCCGGAGACTCAGGGCAGCTTACAATGCGTTAAGCAATAGCCTTCATACTTTTGTATATACCTGCTTAATAGGGCTTTCCCCCCCCCCCAAGCGGTGTTCTTTTTTATACAAAGTCAGTTTATTGCCCCCACAATCCGGGTCCTCATTTTACCTATCTCTAAAGGATGGAAGGCTGAGTCAACCTTGAGCCTCATGAGGTTTGAACTTGCAGTAATTGCAGGCAGCTGGCAGCTAAGTGCTATTTAACAGCGCTTTAGTCCACTGCTCCACCAGGCTCCTTGTTGGTAAAGCTCTTGCTGTAAATGCTGGAGTTCTGCTGCTAATCTATAAACTAAGTTTGTATGTTGTCCTAGGTTTTTATTCAGTTTATTTCCCTTTTGTCTTGGTCAATTGGATATATTGAGCCAATAGGAGGTCAATCAATATATCATATCCAGTAGTGGGTTTCAATTTAGTTTGCTACTGGTTAGCTCTCGCGTGCGCAACACTTCTGCGCATGCACAGAAGCATCCGGGTGGATGGGTGGGTGGAGCCTCCCGCTGCCGCTGCTACCGATTCACCGATCCAGGGAAAACCAGTAGCAACCCACCACTGATCTTATCTAAACTAATCATGATTCAGTGTAATATGTGAACCCAGTGTCCAACCATGTTGTATAGGGTCATTTTAAAATATATTTTACTATTTACTAAGACTGTAAACTACTACTATTATTCTTCTCATCCTTCCTATTACCTATCTCTTCCTACTTATGACTCTAACCTTGTTGCTTGTATCTTTATGATTTATATTGCTTTATTTAGCTTCCTAATGTGATTTGATTGCTTATTTAGTATCCTATGACTATCACTATGTGTTATATCTTTTTATTCTTGATGAATGTATTTTATTCTCCTTATGTACACTGAGAGCATATGCACCGAAGACAAATTCCTTGTGTGTCCAATCACACTTGACCAATAAAGAATTCTATTCTATTCTATTCTATTCTATTCTATTCTATTCTATTCTATTCTATTCTATTCTATTCTATTCTATTCTATTCTATTCTATTCTACTCTACTCTACTCTACTCTACTCTACTCTACTCTACTCTAATCCAATGTTCTCATCTAATTTCATGGAAGAGAACCTGCTTTTGAAATTTTCCCTTAGAGGTAATTTTTTAGATATTTTTAGACATTCTCAACTTATAAAAGCCAAAATCTGTTTCCCTTCCTTTTGATTTATCTACCATCATCTCACTGCTCCCTGCAATCTATTTTATACTAAAAGAATTTTCATTTGCTTTTCTTATGTAAACAAATTAATCTCAGGGGTAGTGAATACATGTAGCTCAAGACTGAACTGTTTGCTGGATTACTAGTATTCTCAAGAGCTTGGCTATTTTTCTGTGGATGTTTTGTTAACAAACTAGGTAACATGGACAAGTGAATTTCCAGGTGTTGTTGATGATGGTTCTCAACCTGGTAACTAAACATCTTCTATCACATAGATCCCAGTGACCGGTAAGATCCCACGGGGTCGGTCTCCTCCGAGTCCCGTCAGCTAAACAATGTCAGCTAAACAATGTCCAGAGAGCTGGGGCAGCCACAGAGAAGGCCCTCCCCTTCTCTGGGGAGGGCCTTCTCTGTGGCTGCCCCAGCTCTCTGGAACCAGTTATCTCCTGAGGCCTGGACTATCCCCACCCTATTGGCCTTCCGGAAAGCAGTGAAGACCTGGCTTTTCCGGCAGGCCTGGGGCTGTTGATCTCATTATAGTGATCTTGCAAGACCCGACCACAAATCAGAGTATATGTGTTTTAACATTTTAATATTTTAATGTCTTCTTTTAATTTTTGTATAGGTTATTGTTGCATTGTTTTATTTTCTGTTGTAAGCCACCCAGAGTCCCTTGGGAATGGGGCGGCATAGAAATGTGACTAAACAAACAAACAAACAAACAAACAAACATCTGCAGGAAACTAACCAAACCCAGAGAATACCAAGAATATAATAGTGAATCAATCTCCTTAGTCTGCCCTTATAAACAATAGGGTTTATTTAGGACTGTACAAATCTCTGGAAAGATGTGGGTTAAGCCATCTATTAAATGAAGTCTAAATATAAATATGACCTCAGGGAAATGTATCAAAGGTGTGCTGGAAGAAATAACCTTCTGGGGGAAAAGACACTGGATTCATGGTGGCTGTTTGGAAAAGACGGTTTAATGGTGGACAGGACCACATGGCTGGATATACTAGGCAAAAAAGGCACATGGGAGAGAGAGTGGGGGGAGAGAATTATACCCTCTGTTGGGCTTTGAATTTGAGCTTGTATTCTGATTGGTTGTCAAACTCCCAGGGGGCGGGGGTTTTAGCTAACTTTGTAGGCTGTCTGTGTCCCAGTCTTGGTTGAGCTGTACTGGGTGATGTAATCTTCTCAGGTGCCATGTGGTGAGATGGGTAGAGGGCTAATCCTATCATATCCTGAGGGCCATGTCCTAATCCCATCACCTTGGAGCTGAAGGTGGGGCAGGGAGCTGCTTTGTCTTTAAAACATGTTTCTTCTTTTCTCATCCAGGGAAATATAATATTCTGCCTTTTTAATATTTCCTAAAATATTTCACTCTTCTAGGAGAGGGGTGGGTGCTAACTTCCTACAGATGTCATCCTATTGTCTGCGCTGAAGTACTCATCCAACTTCCATATATGGATCGACAGAGCATCATTTCCTCTTGGATTACTGAAGTATTATGTCTTTATCCTCCTCTTCCTCATGTCTCAACCTTACTTGCTTTGTAAGCAAGTGAAAGGAGTGGAGAAAATACCTCCACTCTTCCATCAAGTGAATGTAGGATCTAGCCAATGGTTTTGTGATTACCACACAGAACTGGTTCTCCTTGCCTTGTACTCCTCTAACAGAACCTTAAGAACAAACCTGATTAAGTTACAATTTGACATGAAAGCATTGAACAGATGGACACCGGTAGCTCAGGGCTGCATAGAGGGGTGAATCAGGAATATGCATGAAGGTTGCATTGAGTTTTGAGGACTTGTTTCCCAGACGAAAATGCCAGCGCATCTGTTTGGCTCTTGTAGGCTCGAAAAAGAAATGTCACTTGTAATCTAACTGATTTGTTTTCACTGGTATCAGGAAAACAAAAAATAAAATAAAATAGCATCTGCTATAACATAAGACAGGCTATTCGCCCTCCCCAAGCCAAGGAGAGTGAATGGAATGAATAGAGAGAATCAACGTTCCTAGCAAGATTAGCAGTTGTTGGAGCTCGATGGATTGTGTGTAGAACGGGACCTGGGGTCATCAAGCAGTATTTTGCAGCTTTGGGAAAAATGGCAAAAACACTAAAAAGGAAAGTGAAGGTAGCACTAAGCTGTTTCCTGCTGTTATGACAGGCTCCCTTAAAAAGCAGGAAGCAGAGTCTTGGTCCCGTCAAAACCTTTTTCATTTACATGACTGTGAATTCCTTTCATTCACAGTCAGCAAGGCTTGTCCAAACAGTTTTTCAAAGGAATATTTCTCAACACACCTTATCTCGCTTGGCAAGCTGCCACGTAACTTATTTCCAAACGCAGAGCAAGGCAAAACGTGGCACAGAGTCTCTTAGAGTCACGAACCGAACTTTCCACTCTTGAAACAACCAAACGAACAAATTGTTTCCTGCAGAAGCCCCCTCTCCATTTGCTCCTCTTTTGTTTCCTATGGGAGGGGCCAATCATCTCCGAGGTGTGGCTTTACTCCAAGTGGACCCTGCTTTCTTAGTTGTTCTTGTCTTCTGGCAGTTCTGCACATGCGCACACTGGGAACGGGCTTGAGCTGTCCCTCTGCCTCACTGCTGTCTAGCTCCCTCTCTGCCTCCAATGCAGAGATTCCCTTGGCTCAGTGGTGAAATGTAAAATTTGTTACTACCAGTTCTGTGGGTGTGGCTTGGTGGTGGTGGGGGATAATGTGACTGGGTGGGTGTGGCAAACTTTTTCTTTCTCTTTTTTTTTCACTTTTAAAAGCATTTTTTCTACAACCTCTTCAGCCAAAGAAGTTGTTGAAAAAATGCTTTTAAAAGGCTCTGACAATCCCAGCTGAGTTACCTGATTGTCAGAAGCTTTTGTTTTCTTTTAAAAGCATTTTTTTTTTTGCTTTTAAAAGGAAAAAAAGCCTCTGATGATCAGGCAACTCAGCTGGGATCATCAGAGCCTTTTAAAAGCATTTTTTCAACAACCTCTTCAGCCAAAGAGATTGTAGAAAAAAATGCTTTTAAAAGGCTCTGACTATCCCAGCTGAGCCGCCCGATCATCAGAGGCATTTTTTAAAAAACTTTTAAAAGCATTTTTTCAGCTGAAGAAAAAATGCTTTTAAAAGTTAAAAAAAAAAAGCCTCTGATGATCATGCAGCTCAGCTGGGCATGGGGGTGGGGGCAGGGATCTTTGCTACTAGTTCTCCGAACTACCCGCTGCCATCGCTACCTGGTTCCTGTCTGAACCAGGAGCATTTCAACCCTGACCTGGCTTTGTTAAAAAACACTGGCCATGATGACTACCAGAAACCCCTGATCCCCAATGGCATTTGATCTACCCACATGAGCTGGACATCATGCATAGTTCGTGTCGCCTTTTAAAATTGTGCAACCTATTATAGTCTTATTCCCTCAGGAATAAGAGACAAAAAATATTTATTGGCTCTAAAAGTTGCAGAATCAGCATCTTTGGTTCTATAAATACCATGAAAATTGCACACATACTGAGGTAGCAGGCATCCTAAAAATACAAATGTAAGGTTATGTCTGCCACTGAATATCTCCCACCGCCCAATATGCTCTCACAGAGAGGGCCTCCTCAGGGTGCCGTCAGCCAGACAATGTCGGCGGGCGACCCCCCAGGGGGAGAGCCTTCTCTGTGGGGGCTCCTGCCCTATGGAATGAACTGCTCCCGGATATAAGAAAGATTCCCGACCTCCGCCGGGCTCTGAAGACTCTGTTGTTTCACCAAGCCGGCCTGACTGAATAGATTAATTTTAGTGGGTTTTAAATTGGTTTTAATGGGGTTTTAATAAGGGGTTTTAAATAACGGTCAAATAGCTTTAACTTATTTTAGTAATTTTAATTTTTGTGTGGATTGTTTTAATATGGCTGTGAAATGCAATAAACTCAAACTCAAACTCAAACTCAAAATACTCTAATCCCGTGATGGCGAACCTATGGCACGCATGCCATCCACAGGTGGCATGTGGAGCTATATCTGTGGGCACATGAGTGTTGCCCTAGCTCAGCTCCAGTACGCATGTGCGTGCTGGCCAGCTGATTTTCGGGCCTTCCAGGCCCACCGGAAGGCAGGAAATGGACCATTTCTGGCCTCTGGAGGGCCTTTGGGGGAGAGGGGAAGGCTGTTTTTGCCCTCCCCAGGCTCCAAGAAAGCCTCTGGAGCCTGGAGAGGGCAAAAAATGGGCCTATCGGGCCCACCGGGCCATCATGTGCCAAAAAAGGGGGATCATGGGGGGGGGTTCCATGCGCATGTGCAGGAAGTGGGGTGCATTGAATTATAGATATAGGCACACGCCCATGAGACTTTCCCGCGCTCCCCCCACTTTAGGCACGTGACAGCAAAAAGATTAGCCATCACTGCTCTAATCAGTGTGTGACTAAGACAGTATGTATCTGTATATGAATGTAATGCTGATCATCTGCAAATGATGGTGAGAATTAGAACTATCCTGCATGCAATTGGCCAACAAGATTCTTACTTGATCTGATTAGTTTGTTAATCTAATCCAGGGGGAGAGCCTTCTCTGTGGGAGCACCTGCCTGCTGGAACGAATTGCCCCCGGAGATATGGATGATCCCTGACCTACGCACCTTTCACCGTGTCCTCAAGACGTTATTGTTCCAACAAGCTGGGCTGGCCTAGATAGGATTTTTAATTGGGGATTATTCTTAATGATTAAGGCCAATTGTTTAATAGGTTTTTAAAATGTTTTAAATTTTGTATTTGGATTTGTTTTACTATTGGCTGTGCACCGCCCTGAGTCCTTCGGGAGAAGGGTGGTATAGAAATTATTATTATTATTATTATTATTATTATTATTATTATTATTATTATTATTATCATTATAACAACAACAACAATAATAACAATATATTAATGACTATATCAAAGGCAATAACGAGTTGCATTTTTAAGTCTGGAGATCAAGCTTGCAAATATTATGATATTATATTAAGCATTTGTACCCCAGGCAATCTTAAACAATTGTCAGTAATTTTAAAACTTACAGAGGGGCTTGCACTAAATGTCATTTTTACTTCCAGAACAAATAAGCTCTCTTGCAAATAAATAAGCAGTGAGGTATAACTGAATGGTTTTCTGTAAACTATAGTCATTGCTAAAGCAGAATTCTGTCATTAAGAAATTGTCAGAGAAATTTTTTTTCTGAAGAAAACGTCAATTTTCCTGCCCGCAAATGTGAAAAACAATATGAGATGTAATTTTGTGTCCACTTCTAATTTGTTAGTGATGATAATTGTCTCAGGGGAGAGGTAAATGTGTCCTACGATTCTAAATTACATTTTCCTCAATTAGGTCAAATGTTCTAATTAAGGATGATTTTTTCTGGCACTGTTGAATTCTCGGTATTCTTTTCAAATACAGCTGCAGGTGAAAATTCCTTGCTGTTATTCCTTAATATGACCACATGATAGCAGCCTAGGAAAACCAATGACTTTTATGCTAAGCTGGAATGTCAGTGAATGTTTTAACTTTTGTTTTTTCTAGTTATACGGTAGAGGGCAGCAAAGGAATGGGCTAGAAATAGGTACTATGCTCTCGCACAGGTAGTCCTTGACTTACGACCACAATTTGGAGCCTGAGTAGCGTAGGGGAGTAATGCCTCCTACAAAGGCAGCATTTAAGATCCAGCTGCTGCAATTACTTGCGAGTTCAATCCCAGGCAGGCTCAAGGTCGACTCAGCCTTCCATCCTTTATAAGGTGGGTAAATTGAGGACCCAGTTTGTTGGGGGCAATAAGCTGACTTTGTATAAATATAAATATACAAAAGTATGAAGGCTATTGCTTAACGCATTGTAAGCCGCCCTGAGTCTCCGGAGAAGGGCAGCATATAAATCAATTAAAAAAAAAAAAAATTGAACCCAAAATTTCTGTTGCTAAGTTTTACAACCTTTCTTGCTCCAGGTGTTAAGAGAATCACTGCAGTTGTTAAGTCCCCATTGGCTCTGGCTTCCCCATTGACTTTGCTTGTCGGAAGGTTGCAAAAAGTGATCACATGACCACGGGACATTTATGCAACCATCATAAATACCAAGCATCTGAATTTTGATCACGTGACCATGATTAAGTGTGAAAATGGTCATAAGTCCTTTTTTTTTTAGTGCCATTGTAACTGAATGGTCATATGCTTATATATTGCTGTTTTACCTTAACCAGCAAAGCGGAATATACAAAACTTTAGTACATAAGGGTACAGATGTTCACACATGGATATGACAGCGACATATGTAAGTTTATATAAAAATTCAGAAGGAACGAATGCTATTTCCTTGGATCCTTATTTTAGCCGATTGTTCCATTCAATATAACTACTAATTCCTTTAGAAATTTCTTGCTATGAGTTGTGAAAAAATAACTCCTGTTTCAAAATTTAAGGAAGGTCTTCTTACACTATCAGCAATTTAGATGGGATTTCCTAAGAATATTAACAATTGAATCGAATTATTCCTCCGGAGAATACAACTTCACAATTTCTTATGTCTCATTAAGGAACACTAAGCAGATGGTTAGCAGTTACTAAGCAGTTGCAATGTACGGCTGTGGAAGTGGTACCATAAGGAAGGCTGAGCACCAAAGAATTGAGGCCTTTGAACTTTGGTTCTGGAGAAGATTCCTGCAAATCCCTTGGACTGCAAGGCGATCAAACTAGTCAGTCCTAGAGGAGATCAACCCTGACTGCTCTTTAGAAGGCCAGATCCTGAAGATGAAGCTCAAATACTTTGGCCACCTAATGAGAAGGAAGGACTCACTGGAGAAGAGCCTAATGCTGGGAAAGATTGAGGGCAAAAGAAGAAGGGGACAGCAGAGAATGAGGTGGCTGGATGGAGTCACTGAAGCAGTTGGCATGAACTTAAATGGACTCCAGAGGAGGTAGAGGACAGAAAGGCCTGGAGGAATGTTGTCCATGGGATCACAATGGGTCAGACACAACTTCACAGCTAACAACAACAACAAAGCAGGCAGTCATGTCTGGACCTTCAGTGAATAGTGGATAGGGTCATAACCAAAAAGGCTTGACCATCAAATTTAATTTAATTACTCCCTGAAGTCTCCTATAGAATTTCCAAAAGCTTTCTTCTTCTCTACAACAGGCTTTTTTGTTTTCCCCCTACCTTATTCCCAAAGTATTTGAAAAGTTGCTTAGAAGCCCTTCTTTGGCCATTAAAGGTGATAAAGAGTATTATTGGCAACTATTTTTTGTTAAATATTTTTACATCTCTCCAAAACAGTCTAGCTGCCTTCACCGAAAAATGGCAAAAGGAACTGCTTCCTTAAGTCTTTCTGTGGGATTTTAAACATGGAAAAAACAAGGAGGATGCAGTCAGCTGGAAAACAGGAATACAGTGAAATGTACCTCTGCATAACTCTGCTGTTTTCTGAGTTGAAAGTCACCACATGAAAGAAAGGGAGGGAGGGAGGGAGGGAGGGAGGGAGAAAGAGAGATAAGGAAGGGAGAAAAGAGAAAGAGAGAGAAGGATCAAAGGAAGGAAAGAAAGAGAAAAAAGAAACAGAGAGAGAAAGAAAGAGAAGGAAGGAAAGAGAAAGAAAGAAAGAAAGAAAGAAAGAAAGAAAGAAAGAAAGAAAGAAAGAAAGAAAGGAGGGAGGGAGGGAGGGAGGGAGGGAGGGAGGGAGGGAGGGAGGGAGGGAGGGAGGGAGGGAGGGAGGAAGGAAGGAAAGGAAGGAAGAAAAAGAAAGAAAGAAAATAAAGTTCTCTTATATAAAATAATTTTCAAAAGTAAGTTCTCTTTTGTTAAATCAAATGAAAACCTATAGAAAAAAAATATGTAGGATCATTTTTCTACAGAGCATTGATATTGGACATTGGCTTTTTTTTTAAAAAAAAGTTGCACCACTCACAAAATACTGCTATTCTTGGCCCTAAAGCCAGTGAATTAATGTGAAAAATTAAGCCATGATACCACAGTTGATTAAACCCTTCTGAGACATCACTTGAGGGAAATGTTTTCTCAGAGGAGTCTTAAGATGTGTTCTCAATCTTCCTCCTCCTTCATTAAAGATGACTGAAGAGCAGTGTCTTAGACAGAGCTTGAAGTTCAGAAGGTAGCGGCTAAATTGTTGTTTCTAAAGCTATATATTTAGAAGCAAGAGAGTTTGCCTGTCAAAGTGGATTAATGCAGGCTTGGGAGTAAAATCTTTCCCAAGAAAGAAAGAAAGGGGGAAAAAATGTCTCAGGGAGGAACAAGGCAAAGGAAATAAAGAGAGGAACCCAAAAAGAGCTTCACTGTCTATTTAAAGAGAGGGACGTGGTGGCTCAGTGGCTAAGACGTTAAGCTTGTCGATCAACAGATCGGCAGTTCAGCGGTTAGAATCCCTAGTGCTGCGTAACGGGATGAATTCCCGTTACTTGTCCCAGTTTCTGCCAACCTAGCAGTAAAAAATGCAAGTAGAAAAATAGGGACCACTTTTGATGGGAAGGTAACAGCGTTCCGTGTGCCTTTGGTGTTTAGTCATGCCAGCCACATGACCATGGAGACATCTTCGGGCAGCACTGGCTCTTTGGCTTTGAAACAAAGATGAGCACCGCCCCCTAGAGTCAGGAACAACTAGCACATATGTGCGAGGGGAACCTATACCTTTTATCTATTTAAAACATTTGATAGTGTGAAAATCTGGTTATTAGGCTTAAGTGCATGTTATCATGAAAAATACTCTACTAAAGGGAAGTCTATGCCTTTGTAAGTGTATCTTGTGGGTAAAATAGACTGTTCAAAAAGCCTGGCATGAATCCAATCAACATTTTCTTCAGGAAATTTAAAGACCAAAAAAAGAAAAATCAAGAAAAGACATGTATGAAAACCAGCCTCAAGAATAACAAACTTCTTCAGCTACTCTCCAACCAACTCAAGAAATGAGAAACGGTTACCATCTCAAAATCAGGGAAAGCAGGGTAATTAAATAATTTCTGAAGGAGGAAAATATGGGATGTTATCAAAGAGATAAGAGCCTGAAATCTTATTTCTATCTTTTTAACATTAGACTCATTTTAATGAGCCAAGAATGTTGTACACTGCATTCCTATGGAGGGTTGGATGTTGAGAGTTCACAATCTTCCTTTCCTTTCCTTTCCTTTCCTTTCCTTTCCTCTCCTCTCCTCTCCTCTCCTCTCCTCTCCTCTCCTCTTTCCTTCTATCTTTCCTTTCCTTCTATCTTTTTTTCCTTCTTTCCTTTCCTTCTATCTTTCCTTTCCTTTCCTTCTTTCCTTTCCTTCTTTCCTTTCCTTCTATCTTTCCTTTCCTTTTCTTTTCCTTTCCTTTCCTTCTATATTGGGTCAACGTGTCTTTTGGCACACCAGGAAACAAAGGCCCTCCAGGAGGCCTCATATATTTGGGTTGTTGATGGGCGTCGTGATGCCTGGATAGTGTGGATGACATCGGCAGACAGTCTAGCCTTCCTCAGCCGGATCCGCTCAAGATCTTCCTTCTTTCCTTTCCTTTCCTTTCCTTTCCTTTCCTTTCCTTTCCTTTCCTTTCCTTTCCTTTCCTTTTCCCTTTCCCTTCCCTCCTCTTTACTTCCTCTCCTCTCCTTCTCTTTTGGTTTTCGTTTTAACTACTTTTCAGCATCAGGACCATAGTCTCTTTCTTGGGCAGGTGGAAGCCCAGAGAAAGAGGGAGCTTGGAATAGTGATTTCAAGAACAACATTCCTGGGGGTGCCCCATCTCTCTCTCTAACATTCTGATAGTCCAAATCCTGTACTGGAGGCTGGAAAAAAGAGGCTTTTAAGGGCAGATCATCTCCCTCAATGGCAAACTTTCTCTCTCTGCTGGGCCTACAAGCTGTAGTGCCTGCTGAAGAAAAAAACAGGAAGGGTGGTCAAGGCATCACCATAGGAATTGAATTCTAAACTAATCAGGACAGAGAAAAGGAAGTATTTTTTACACAGCACATAATTAAAACTTGGAATTCATTAACACAAGATATGGAGCTGGCTACCAGTCTAGCAGGCTTTCCAGTGGTGGGATTCAACCAGTGTGGCAACCGGTTTGCTGAGCGTGCATTTTGCGTGCGCACCGTGCATTTGAAAACAGTTTTAAAACTTATCTTCTACTGCAGCACCGGGTGAGAAAAACAGCTGAGGCATGGCAATCCTCTCTGCCGTGCCTATCAGCTGGGCTTCAAATAAAGAAAATATAGGTCAGTATAACACAGGGGTGGACCCAGCTGATTGTGGGAGTAAACTCTCAGCTGATTGCCAGAACTACCGGTTCTCCCGAACCTGTCTGAACCAGCTTTGGAAAAAGGTTTGGACCAATTCATGAAAGCCATGGGGACCTGTGGTATTGGCCTTGATGCAGTGGTGGGATTCAAGTAATTTAACAACTGGTTTTCTGCCCTAATGATTTCTTCCAATAACCAGTTTGCCAAACTGCTCAGAAAGTTAACAATCGGTTCTCCCGAAGTGATGTGAACTGGCTGAATCCCACCACTGCTTTGATGGCATTATGACTGTCATCTGTTGGAGATTAGTAGACTTCTTGTAAAGGTAGTTGGCTACTGTGAAAATGAAATGATAGACTAGATGAACCGGGAGTCCAAGCCAACAGAACACCACTTATGTTTCTTATGCCTGAGATCTCACCCCTTCTGTTCGTCTGCCAATGCTAGACAAGACTTTAGATTACAATGCTGTGACCACTACCTTGCTTGTTTTCTCACACACACAAACAAAGCTGCTGCTGCTTGTAAGGGGACTTACAAATTTCTGCCCCCAGAAATGTGTATTAGGCTTACCGTACATTAATATTCTACCCTCTGAATCATTTCAGACTGGTTTATAGAATTTATTCAGGGACATAGATGAATAGATTGATTGGATTCACTGAACTGAATTAATTCAATCACCTTCTATATCTCTCTGCATACATTTAATTATTGGAACGGATGGAACTGGAATAGAGGTGGAGATCTGTCCAAATCAATTCAGACTTCTGGATTCAGTTAATTCTATGAATCAGTCTGAGCAGTCAAACTGGACCGAGCTTTCATATTTATCTGAATCTTCAAACTGAATTATACCTCTGGAGGTTTTCATACCTCCGGTTTCTAGAATTGTATTCTTTCTCCTTCATGAAGTTCTTCAAATTACTATCAATATACTGGAGGTGGAAGTAGATATCAGGAGGAGCTTTAGATAATCAAGGAGAGATCCAACCTAGAACTAAGGAGAAATTTCCTGACAGTGAGAACAATTAACTGGTGGGACAGCTTGCCTCCAGAAGTTATGGGTACTCCATCACCATAAGTCTTGAAGAAGAGACTGGACAGTCATTTGTCTGTAACGGTATAGGGTCTCCTGCTTGAGCAGAGGTTAGTCTAGAAGATCTTCAAGGTCCCTTCCAACTCTGCTATTCTGCATCTAGAAAAAAGAATGGCTGAAGAGAAATACAGATGACAAATTAAGAGAGCGACTTGGATAATTTTCTCCTATTGCATTTATCAAAGAGATTTGTTAAAACCTAAAAAAGAGCCTGGTTTAGCTCTGCAGACTAAAGCACCGTAATTAACATCCAGCTGTCTGCAATTACACCAGTTCGATTCTCACCAGGCTCAAGGTTGACTCAGCCTTCCATCCTTTCTAAGGTAGGTCAATTGAGGACCCAATTTGTGGGGGCAATAAGCTGACTTTGTATAAATATATAAAAGTATGAAGGCTATTGCTTAACACATTGTAAGCTGCCCTGAGTCTTCGGAGAAGGGTGGCATATAAATCAAATTTTTAAAAAAAGAATTCTATGTGATGAGAAAGAAGAAATGGAGATAAATAAATCCTACAACAAATTTGAATGAAAGATGAAACAGTTGAAGAAAAAGTGATCTAGCAAAGACACAGATCTCTGCAAATGTTAAATATGACTTACAGTACCACATTGATAGAAGTGTAATTTTAGATATATATTTTTCAGGGAAAAAAACCCCTCTAGTATTTTAGGAATTGACAGGGAAAAAAATTGACAGTTATAATAAAGTGGGAAGAGGAACACTTTATGCATGACTATATTTAAGAAACCTGAGCCTCTAGGTGTGGTTTTTGTGTATACCAGTTACACTTCCACTAAACATTGATGGTTTTGATAATAATGGCTGTGCTTTATTTTTAAGAACAAACTTGCATGGATATTTGTTCTTTAAAGTACCGGTGGCACTCCCTTCCATGTGTACACAGCATCAGCTACAGAAAACAGGGCCACAAAGTAAGATTTCACAATTTAAGGCAAGGCACGATCCCTACTTGTGGGATATGTAATTACAGTGGTGTTCTTTGAATGGTTGCCTTGAAAGTTAAATGCCAATTAATGAATGCCAAATTGGAAGGGTGTGGCAGAGATGATAGAGGAGACTGGGGCTTGGTTCTTCAAAAAGCCAGAGACACAAATGAACACATCTCAATTTCTTTTTTTAAAAAAGAGAGAGATTTAGAAAGAATTAAGAAGACAATCTGGGTTCTCCCTCGGTACCGATTTTTATGAAAAACGAATGGACAACAATCTATACATAGGAGCAGAAGAGAGGGTGGAGTTAAGAGAGTTATCAGTCTGGAGTCAATATGTTGTCACAAACAATCCAAGTCCAGGCTCCCTTGAATTCCATTGACGCTTATCTAGCAACATTTTAGTACAGGCTGTTAGTTGACTATATTTTTATGTATAGGCTTGAGCTATAAATCATATGAACCACAATTTCATATCTGCATCTGATTCTTTGTTCCTGACATTATATAGTAATGAGCTCCATATTTTTGTCAGAATTGCAAAACACCTTTTGTGTGAATGTGTGTGTGTGTTTTTCTATTAGTCTGAAAAGTGACTTTTTACTAACTCTCCTTCATGGATGGCAATTCAAAAATAAAAGACACACACAACTTGAGATATTACCAAGGACAGATCCCAGGAGGTCCTTTAGAATTCTCAAGAACTGAGAAATGTCTATTATTTGCAAGCATCGTGAATTCTATTTAGATTTTCATTGGAATTCTTTGTCCCACAAGATTATATATATATGATTGATGTGGTGGCTCAGTAGCTAAGACACTGAGCTTGTCGATCGAAAGGTCAGCAGTTCAGTGGTTCGAATCCCTAGTGCCGTGTAATGGGTGAGCTCCTGTTATTTGTCCCAGCTTCTGCCAACCTAGCAGTTCAAAAATATGTAAAAAAAATGCAAGTAGAAAAATAGGGGCCACCTTTGGTGAAAAGGTAACAGCGTTCCATGCGCCTTTGGCATTGAGTCATGGTGGCCACATGACCATAGAGATGTCTTCGGACAGCGCTGGCCCTTCGGCTTTGAAACGGAAATGAGCACCACCCCCTAGAGTCAGGAACAACTAACACATATTTGTGAGGGGAACCTTTACCTTTTATCTAATTTAAAACATTTGACAATGGGAAAATCTGGTTATTAGGCTCAAGTGCATGTTATCATGAAAAATACTAAAGTCTATGCCTTTGTAAGTGTATCCTGTGAGTAAAATAGACCCACAAATGTGGATCTGTTAAAATGTGAAAATAATCTTCACAGCCACACAAAATCATTTTATCAATACTGAACAATTAACATTTGTACTGAAAGAGACAACCATTGTCTGTCTTTAATTTCAAACTCATTTGAAAAAAAAAATTTTTTTAAGAAAAAAACCTGCATCTCAGCAGCTTCATCCTGGAGGTTTGAGGTTTCTCTGTTCCAAGGAGTTTCTTCTACCATGGTAGAAAAGGTAGGCCACTTTGGTGATTACACCATGTCTACATAGAAGATTCAGTGGGTTTTCAGCCATGTACCAGAAAAATCAGGCAGTTACCAAGAAGGTTCATATACTTTACAAAGCTATTATGTGGTTTCTTTGGTTTTGGCTTTCTAAAGGGAAGCAAAATGTATAAGGCAGGGCCACATGTTGTCCTCCATTTGTAGCCCTTTTATAGCCATGTTCTTTTCACTCTATGTGATCTTGTGGCCAGACTGCTCATTTGTCTGCCTTAGCTTGTGTCTTTGGGTCCACGTTGTCCCTTCATAGGATGTGGTTCTCCCCAAAAATGTTGCATTGTTTTTCTTTGGGTTTAAGGTGAAACTCCATGTTTTTCATGGGAGAAATTATATATATAATATAATATATAATATATATATGTGTATATATATATATATAGCAAAAATGTATACCCACCCATTCGTGAGAAACCTCTATCATTAGTTTCCTCGCATTAATACAATTTATTTAGTCAAACTTATGGATTACAGCTTCTTCATTAAACTTCAGAAGTTTCATTTACTAAGCTTGGAGCCAATGTTCTTGCTACATCTATTATTTAAAAATTTTGTTTTAAGTTTTAAAAATACAGGTAGATTCATTGCTTCAAAGCAATGTGCCAGTTTCCAAACTTATCTTCCAACCCAAATATGCTATGAGCAGCTATCATCTAGTTCTTTCCTTTAGAAGTACCATCAACTTTCCCACCCACCAAAAAGAGATAATGAGAGATAATCTGATAATTCTGGGGAGCAGTCTCAACAGTTTTATAGTAAATTTGACTGGCTACACCCAGCATTGCAGCTCTTAGGTGAGAAAACCATTGTGTCCTCTGCAGCAATAGCAATACCATTTAGACTTATATACCACTTCACAGTGCTTTTACAGCCCTCTCTAAGTGGTTTACAGGGTCAGCATCTTGCCCCCAACAATCTGGGTCCTCATCTTATTGACCTTGGAAGGATGGAAGGCTGAGTCAATTTTGAGCTGCTCAGAATTGAACTCCTGGAGTAAGTTACAATGCAGTACTGCATTGTAACCACTGTGCCACCACGGCTCATACAAAACAGATCGTTGGCTAATGCAAGTTTAAAAAGCTTGATGCTGCAACAGATATATGACTGCACTAAGGGAGAATACTGGTATTTCAAGGTTGAAAAGAGGGGTCTTTGGTCAGTGGTGGGCTTCAAAAATTTCAGCAGTGGATTCTCTGCCCAGTTGCTGGGTGGGCATGGCCATGGTGGGTGTGGCTTAGTCGGCCTCCTGCACCATGGCTGTGTGTGGGTGTTTTCGCCTTCCCAAGGCTCTGGAGGATTTCCTTGAGCCTCTGGGAGGGCAAAAACTGCCTTCCCCAGGCTCCGAGGGCCTTCCAAAGGCCAGAAACAGGCCCACTCTGGGACTTCTGGGAGGCCCGTTTTTCCCCTTCCCCAAGCCTCCAAGTGGGCCCTGCACTTACCTAGCATCCAAAACGGGCCACATGGAGACTCCTGGAGGGGCAGGGTGGGTGGGGCCAGCCAGGGGTGGGACTTTGTGGTTCTCCAAACTGGCCATAATGTTAGCTATGGGTTCTACCAAACCCGGGCGAACCCGTAGCAGCCCACCTATGTTTTTGGTGCTCTCTGAGGTCTTAGTAGACTAGCACTGATGATGTTATGTAGTTTGGGTGATGAAAACATCTGTAAGAAAAACAACCAAGCTAGAGAGCACCCAGGATCCCTCACATCTGATTGCCTTCTGGCTTTACAATCTGGTCTGTCTCTTTAGTCTCCAAGAGGTCAACAAGACCTCAACGCTATGATTTGTTCTTGAAATTAGAATATGTTTCTATCAAACATTTGTGACCTAGAGTACTTTTTTTGTACATTATCTTCTTTCTTTCTTTTTCTTTCTTTCTTTCTTTCTTTCTTTCTTTCTTTCTTTCTTTCTTTCTTTCATTCATTCATTCATTCATTCATTATCTACTTTCATTAGCCATCTACTCCTTATCCACATTTAGCTTCTGCTAATGCAACAGACATTGTGCTCTTTGTGGGTCATTTAAAAAAAGATAAGGGTAATGCTCCTCCATTTTGTAGTTAACACTCTCCTCTTCCACTAATTGGTAGCCTGAAGTGGGTAATTCAGAGATCAGACAGTGGTACTTTCTAAACAGGGTGTTTTAAACCATCCCTTTTTAATGAGTTCTTTACACTGAACTTATTTATTAAAGGCATACCGTTTCCAACAAAAATTATGGCAAAGACATTCCAGAAGAACTGTCAGTTTGATTTATCACTAGCTTTCAAAATGATGGAGTAAGGAGCATCATCTTGAATATGCTTTCCTCACCTCTTGAGAAGTTTGATGAAATTCATGAGTTTTTTAAAAAATGAGCTGGCTTTCCTAATTTGGTAGAAAATAGAGGAACACTGCTGAAACTTTAACATTAATCGAAGGGAACATAAAATGGTGGCTTGCTAGGCTTCCTGGAAGATGATTAGATGATTTTTGAGTCCTGCGTTCAACTGAAAGGATGGTAACCCTGAATTTTCCCTCAAAAAGAATAGAAAAAAAGAAAAAGAAACACAGATACTTTAAAAATAAATCTCAAGACCCCAAAATCCCTATTACCTTTTGCAAAGTAAAATGTATATACTAAAACCAGACCTTCTTCTTTCCAATAAATGTGTCCTTATACTACCGTGATGGCGAATCAATGGGATGTGTGCCAGAGGTGCCACACAGTGCCCTCTCTGATGGCATGTGAGCTGTTACCCCAGGTCAGCTCTGATGTGCATGCGCATGAGCCACCCACTTGCCAGCTGGTCTTCAGGTCTCTGCCACACATGCGTGGGGGTGGGGCACATATAGTGGGGTGCATGCATGCAGGGCAGGGCTTGTGCATGGGGGCATGCATGGGGGCATGAGGTGCATCCATGGGGGGAGGGGGGAACGCACATGTGTGGGGTGGGTGCATATGCAGGGGGAGGGGTGCATGCATGGGGCCACGTGGCATTGAATTTTGGGAGTTCGGGCACATGCTTTGGGCACTCGGTCCGAAAAATGTTAGCCATCACTGTTATATTACATTAGGGCCTAAGTATATGTATACATACACATAGGCGTTATTTGTATTTGCCAGCTGTGCTTCCATTCTGAGATTTACGGTAGCCTGCCAGAGAACTTTATCACAAAGATAAGACCATCTTGTGATTTTTGAGCTACTGCCCATGTCTACATTCTTTCTTTTCTAACTTCCTGATTTATTTCTCTTTTGCCCGTCTATGAGATATCACTGCCGGTAAAGATGTAGTTATCTAGGTTTTTTTTTTACTTTTATAATAAAAATGTTTCTTAGTATAAATACTTCGGGTTTTCTTTCTTTGAGAGGATACACCATGGAAAACAAGATCCAGTCACCTCTAATTAATTACAATTACCTCAGGGAGGGAATGAGGCTGATTCACGCTTCGACATAGGCAGCCTATGTAAGTATTCCCTTTTTCTCTCTTTCTTGAAGCAGAATTCAAGCAAGGAGCAGAACGAAAGGTAAATAATTACAGCTTAAAATTGCCTTAAAACCAGATACCCAATTTATTAAAAAAAAATAATTTCATCGCATCTGTACATACCTTTCTCTCATACACAAATGACTCATGCTCAAAAACATATCAGTGTGTAGCCTGTAAAGATTCTCAGCCATCCAGACCATGGATGTCCCAAAGGTGTTTTTTTCAGGAGGCAACTGGATTTTCTTGGGGTTTTTTTTCTTTTGCTTCTCATCCAAGAAGCTTCTTCGGCTCTGACAGGATAGTGGGGAATGGAAGGATTTATATGCTTTGCAGACAGCTGGTAATCTGCATTCTTTTATATTTAGATTCCTTTTAAAGGGCCGCTGAAGCACTTGGAGGTTTATCTCTGTCCTCAGGGTCACCTGACTAGTGATCCTGGTTCCTGTATTACTCAGTTGACCCTGAGGGCACAGATAAATCTCCAAGTGCTTCAAAAACCTTCTAAAACAGGGCTGTCAAACTTCCTGTTCTGTCTCAGCTACGGACCCCAAAGAACGCAGCACAAAGTCCATTCAAACCTTAGTTTACTGAATAAACCAGTCTTTTACAACAACAGCTGTTAATTAATTGCATTAATAGCTGCCAAGAATTCAAAGAATAATAACTGAAATCTTACTATGGCAGAATGCCCAGAAGCAATTTGCAGGAAGCTGATAAGATAAGCAAGACAAGACACGAAGGTATGTGAATGAAGTTGTTCCCTGCAAATTGCTTCAGTCGGCGTTCCTCCTTAAATAGGCTAAGGGAGTGGCCAATTAGCCCCAAGCCTTACTTTCGAGGAAACCTCCTCCTGAGGAACCACTCCTGCCTTTTGTCAGCTCTGCACACCCGTGCATCAAGAAGAGGCTCCTCCTCTTCATCCTCTTCACTTAAGGGAGCTTCTGGAGGTTCTGAAGGCCCTGACTGAATCCCTGCCTCTGGCACCACATCTTCTCCAGCCTCCTCATTGTCCAACTCAAGTGCCAACTGCACAGGCTGCTGGCGCAGCACCATACCTCGCTGTCTGAATCAGCTACTAGCTGCACAGGCCGCTGACCAGCCACAACACTTCCAGGCCCGTGGCCAGATGCGTCACATGCTGGCCATGCCCACGCCCAGTTTAGTGAAGGGGGGGAGAAAGTCCCGATACATCACATGATGCCACCATGACAGCCTGAGTTTGACACCCCTGTTTTAGAGGGTTGTTGAAGCAACAAGTTGTTTCTAAGATCTAAAAATGACCCTCTCTCCCCCCACCTCCCTAGCCCCCAATTTAAAGATAATTATTTGGGGAAGCAACTCATTTATGCCCAATGATGTCTTTTTAAACTACACTTATAGAGCTGTTTTACTTTAATCCAAATTGGCTAAAGATTAAACTAAACCAGGCATTAACTGTGTGTATGCATTTACAACATGCCTGTTGTGTGCAGGAAGCAATAGAGCCACATACTGTACTAGTCTCTGGCAGGGGTGGGCTTCAAAAATTTTAGCAAGGGGTTCTCTGCCCGGTTGCTGGGTGGATGTGGCCATGGTGGGTATGGCCTAGTCTGCCTCCTGCACTTTTTGCGTTTTTGCCCTCCCCAGGCTCCGGAGGCTTTTCTTGAGCCTCCGGGAGGGCAAAAACTGCCTCCCCAGGCTCCGGAGACCCTCTGGAGGCTGGAAACGGGCCTGTCTCCGGCCTTCCCAAATTTCCAGTAAACCTGTTTTTCGCCCTCCCTGAGCCTGCATCCAAAACGGGCCGCCTGGGGACTCCTGGGAAGGGAGACGTGGGCAGGGCCAGCCAGGAGTGGGATTTGGGAGTTCTCTGAACTGCACAGACTCTTAGCTAGAGGTTCTCCCAAACCCCTGCGAACTCCCAGCAACCCACCTTGGTCTCTGGGCCAGAGAAATAAGTTAAGGGGAATTTAATGTTTCCTTTCATTTCCTTCATTTTAACAACAACAACAACAACAATCTTTCTGAAATTGCTATTAGTATTTTAAGCAAAGTTTCCTTGACGCCTTTGGGAATTTTCTATGAAATGCAAACAGCAGTTTCGAATGAAAATTTTAATCAGGCCAGTGAATGAGAAAAAAGGATGAACTTTCTCTCTCCAGAGGTCTGCTAAGGTTCCATTCACAGAATAGCAGTTAACCTCCCACTGCGTTTGGCTTCAAAATTGTAATGTGGAACCCAATGTGGAATTTCATCATTACCCCTTTAACTTTAGATAGGATCTAAGAAATCAAGAGAGTTTTGAACTGCTCTGTGTGGTGATAATTGATTAACTGCACATGGTAAGTTGAAGGCTGAAAGGAGTTGTAAGTTACCCCTGATTAGTGAAATTGGTTCAGTTTGTTTAGCACACATTTTTTCCCCCTTAAGCTAAATTATAACCTTTTTGGTGGCAAGTAATAAATAGCTTTGTCTATAAACCAATATGGTTTCAGGCTAAATAAAGAAGGAAGGAAGGGCATGGCTTCCCCAGGAATGTGGTTTCCTGACCATGTTCTGAGGCCAAAAAAAAAAAAAAAAATGCAACTCATCATGAATATTGGAACAACTATATCAGCAGAGAAACTCAAAAAAGCATCTATGTGTGGGAACGAACTGGTCTTTTCCTAGAGCAGTGAAGGTTAACGTTTTACGTCACCGCGTGGCAATCTGCGAGCCGGAACTGGCATGCAAAACCATCCCGCCTGGACCATGTGGCCTTGCTGGCCTTCGCGTGCGCGGGAGTGCTGAAACCTGGAAAAGCAGCATTCCGTCGTGCATCCACGCACCGGCACCCAAACTTCCGTTTTCTGGTGAGGAGGTGCGCCTGAGGAACAGCTGGCTAGTGCACACATGTGGTTTTGGGTGTTGGCGCGCACATGCACGACGGAACGCTGCCCTTTTGGGTTTCGGTGCTCCTGCATGCATGAAGACCAGCTGACCGGTGCACATGTGTGCATAGGAATGCGGAAGAGGACCCAGCGAGGCTGCGCAGCCTGCTCAGGATGGTTCTGCGTGCTGCTTCCAGTTGCCGTTCCATAGGTTCGCCAGTACGGGCCTAGAGGTCAATGGGGAAACTATTAATTGTCTTAATTTTTAAAATGTGCTCACAACTGAGCAGGTTTTAATACAGATAGCCCTCGACTTACAACCACAATTGAGCCCAAAATTTATGCTGTTAGGTGAAACTTTTGTTAAGTGAGCTTTGCCCCAATTTACAAGCTTTCTTGCTACGGTTGTTCGGTGAATCACCGTAGCGGTTAAATTAGTAACACAGCTGGTAAGTGAATAGAATAAAACTTTATTACGGTCATCGACCAGAAATAGACATACAATAAATTAAAAATAATACTGACATTAATCATGAATAATAACATCCCTGTTATGAAAATACAGGATCTCAAACCATTAGGGTCACTTCCTAATTTATATGCATGGAGATCCGATAAGTATGTGAGTAAATGTATTTTTCCAATATTTGTTATAGATACCTCCAAAAAATTGGCATCAGTTAAAATCTAAAATTCAGTAACCAATTATAGAATTTTGCCACTGCACACATGGTAGCCGGGTTTGAGTTTTGGAGGAGGAAGCCTACATTATTATTATTATTGGTTCGATTTATATGTCGCCCTTCTCCAGAGACTCAGGGCGGCTTACAATGTGTTAAGCAATAGCCTTCATACATTTGTATATACCTGCATAGTAGGGCTTTCGCCCCCCCCCCCCCCAAGCGGTGTTCTTTTTTATACAAAGTCAGCTTATTGCCCCCACAATCCGGGTCCTCATTTTACCTACCTCGAAAGGATGGAAGGTTGAGTCAACCTTGAGTCAACATAAAAGTCATCTGTCCTCCCTGGCAATCTCTCTAGTAAGGGGAGAATATATATTGACCTACATACTCTGTATAACTCAACAGTACAATAAAACATGTGAGATATCTTCGACTTCTCCTTTTCCACATATACATACCCGTTCTGCTATTGGTGTTCTCTTGTACCTACCCTGCAGAAGTGCTGAGGAGAGAATATTAAATCTGGCCCTGAAGAAAGCTATTCTTTGCTTTGGGCAAATCAGATCATTTAGATATCTTGCCGATTCCCACACACCCTGCTTGATTCTGTCCCTACTATGGAGAGGCAACCTATTTAGTTCTTCTTGGAACTCCAAGTCCTTCATTCTATCAATTACCACTTGCTTTGCTTTGTCAAAGCCGAGGGACATTAAGAATACCAGTGAGAGCCCATAAGAGTCCAGCTTGTGATCTATCGCCTGTTTCCAGGGGGAGGGGAAGTTGTCAGTCACCACTAGCCAGGACAGTCCTTCTGGAAAGAAATGAATTTGCAGCTCTTAAGTGAATCCGCCTTCCCCATTGATTTCGCTTGTCAGACGGTCACAAAAGGGGATCACATGACCCTGGAACATTGCAACCGTCATAAATATGAGTCAGATGCCAGGCGTTCTGAATTCTGATCATGTGACCATGGGGATGCTGCAATGGTCATAAGTATGAAAACCAGTCATTTCAGTACCATTGTAAATTCAAATGGTCACTAAACTGTTGTAAGACAAGGATTAGCTGCACTGAAGTAGCGCCCCCCAAAATGGGTCAAAACCTGACACAGAATCGGCTGGGCAGTGACCCGATTAGTAAACTTGTTATTTTTTTCACTGACTCACATTTTTCAGTTGGACTGATGATTCAGGTTGAATTATTAAACCAGGTACCTTCATATCCTTTGATAATTTGGAAAGGCTTTTGACCTGAGATAGCAAGGGGTACTCTGCCCCGGTTGCTGGGTGGGTGTGGCCTAGTTCGCCTCCAGCACCATGGCAGGGAGGCATTTTTGACCTCCCCAGGCTTCGGAGACTTTTTTCGAGCCTCCAGGAGGATGAAAACAGCCTCCCCAGGCTCTGGAGGCCCTCTGGAAGCCAGAAACAGGCCCATTTCCTGCCTTCCCGATCTTCCGGTAGGCCTGTTTTCACCATCCCCAAGCCTCCGTGTGCATCCTGCACTTACCTGAATCCAAAACAGGCTGTGTGGGGACTCCTGGGAGGAGACAGGAAGGCAGGGCCAACCAGGAGGGGGATTTGGGGATTTTCTGAACTGCACAGAATCTTAGGTAGAGGTTCTCCCAAAACCCTGTGAACTCCCACCAGTCCACCCCTGTTCAAAATCAGCTTTAAGATGAGCAAGGAGGAGAAAATAAGACACATACCTTAATTGATGGAATCGTGGAGGAACAAGATGTACTACAGGGAGTTAAATCAGAGTTTGTTTAACAGAAATCTGATCCCCAGAGAACTTTGCCTGTCATTACAATAGTGAAGATGCTTGAACAAGCCATGCATTCTTCACTCACATTCATAATATACGTGTTATCGTTAACAGACTGAAATACAAAAAAAGTAGGAAAAAGGCACAATTAAAAAAAGACTACATTTAGATTTTAAAAAATACTTTAAAAAAGAAGATAAATCGCTTTCTAATGATACTTCCAATCACTCCCTTCCATTTATATCACCAACCTCTAGCCATTGTTTAAATATTTAAGCTTTGCATTAAGCATTAAGTAACGATTGCTAGTTTCTATTTAAGTCGTAGAAGTCGTATTGCAGATGTCTAAATCTGCCTTGCTCTGTGATATATTTTACCCAAGAGAGCCAATTCTACTTCAATTTGGTTAAAAAAAAATCTATTGTGGACATATACTATCAATTTTGCCATTGTAGCTTAGTCTCCAGTCTGATGTAGTAGTTAAAGTATTTCTTTTCCAACTGGTTTAAAATATGGGGCATTAATGGTATGACGTGGGATTGCAACATGAAAAAGTGCCATGATCTATGAAATAACCCGTAAGTCTGAAAAAGCACAAGATCACAGATATGCAAATAACATCGAGTACAGCTTCCATAGTTTATTCAAGACTTGTACAGGTACCAAAACATAATGAAATAGAGTATTTTTATTACAACTTATAAAACAATTAAATAGTACAATTTATGCTTTGAGTTTGTTCATTTTTTTTTCCTTTCGCATCACAATCTATACTTCTATGCAACATTTCTTTGCATTGCCATCACTTACTTGGGAAGCCAGTGATAAAATTAAAAAGAAGGGAGAGCTATGCATTAATAAATTAATAATTTTTTTACATCAAATAATAAAATATGACAATTGTAGAACAAAAATTGGTCAACACTTTGTTGGAGAGAAAGATTTTTCTCTCTCTCATTTTAAAATGTTCAAGGAAAGTCTACTTAGAACTCAAGATTGTTGGAATAATTATTCCTTATTTCAAGTTGTTCCTTGCAAAAAAGGAACTGCTAATTTTGACTGACCACTTTCTGACATTAATGTTGACATGTCTAATTTTAGATCAGAAATGATAGTTTGGAGAGCCATAAATCTGAGCTACATTCATCCAGGGATGATGTGGGATTGGCTGGAAAGAGGACAAAAATGCCCAGGATATCCATGGCCCAGAAAATTACATCAAAATATAAGCTTCTTTAGCTGTATTGGTTTTAGCGAAGAGATCTCCTTGTACTCTAGTTTACCGTTTGAGCATTCACAATCTATTCTTTCCATAATGGATGCAAGTTCTTTCTACTTATTCCACGAATGGTGAATCCACTAATATCAGTTGTACTGCAAACATGCGCTGTTGAGGGCATTTATGTGCCAACTGTCCAGTGGTGAAATCCATTTTTTTTTTTACTACTGGTTCTGTCGGTATGGCTTGGTGGGCATGGTGTGGCATGGTGGGCGTGGCAGGGGAAGAATACTGCAAAATATCTATTCCCTCCCCATTCCTGTGGGAAGGACATTGCAAAAACTCCATTCCCACCCCACTCTGGGGCCATCCAGAGGTGGTATTTGCCGGTTCGCCAAACTGCTCAAAATTTCCTCTACCGGTTCTCCAGAACCTGCTGGATTTCACCCCTGCAACTGTCCTAAATCAAACGGGGGAAAATATTTTGCAGCCGAGAAACAAAAGTGTACAGGGCCATCAGTTTGACTAACTAATACAGAGCTTCTTTTTCTGATAAAGAAAACACCGAATTTTTATTTTTATTTTTTACTGTTTTTAGAAAATCAGGCAACTATCCTTGGTTCAATTGTCATGTTCATCAATATCCTTTAAGAACAGGTTTCTGACTTACCGTGAAACACTTAACAGCTATATTTGCATAACGCTTAACCAGATGATTGTATGGTATGGTTAGTTTATGGTTTAACGTGTTCCATAAAGAGGTTGGGTTTGTTACCAGTGGTGGGTTTCTACAGGTTCACCCTGGTTCAGGAGAACCGGTAGCGGTGGGAGGCTCTGCCCACCCACCCAGACGTCATCATGGACGCTCTGCACATGCGCGCTCACAGTTCCGAACCGGTAGTGAAAGTAAGTGAACACCACTACTGGTTTGTATTATATGGCAAATAATAAAAAGAACACAAGACAAGGATAAAATTAACCAGACATAGCAAGTTACTGTATCTAAATGCAGATCTTTAAATAACTTGTTCAAAATGTTATACAAAAATAGCCAGCGCATTTAATCCTTGAGCCTAGAAATCCGTCACTGTGTTTGTGTTTAGCACAACTGATCATATCTGGAACACAGAAAAATGCAGGTTCGTTTTCTGGCCCTGCTTATATAAACAAATCCATGAACGAAGAAATTTCTTTCAAGTGGTTTGCAGGTGGAATGGATAAAAGAAAAAAAATAACTATTTGTCTGCAATAAAAGTTCAAGTCATAGCAGTTTGCATTTATGTTTGAATTCAGGAAGATCGGTCTGAAATGGTTTGATGAATTTCATGCAGTTCCTACTATTTCGGCCATAGTTGCAATTTCCTTTTCATTTCTTTTAATGTTTGAATGGGAAAAAAAGGGCCTGGTTTTTACAAGGGACACCCCAGTTCTGAAACAGTCAGCACAAATCAACTTCAATGTTTAATGTAAACAAGAAAATGATGGAATTTTTGAATGCCTGTCAACGTGAGTGATAATAAGGCAAAGCCCATAGGTAAGAGGTGAAATTCTCACAATTTCATTCTACTTTGCTCATACAACACAGAAATGCTATGTTAAAAAAAAAAATCAATGGAGTTTTTGCTGGATGAATATCCCAAGACATGTCAGCCCATTCAAGTGGCTAGTAAGCTATGACCCATTTATTGCTAAACATGGAAAGAGTAACACAATAAAGCAAGGAATTCCATTTTGATATAGCCCTTAGTTTCCCAGAAGCACCTGAAATAGAAAAGCACCTTTAAGTCTTGATTGTGCAGCATAGTGTTTGTCGAGCTATCACACCTCTGTTGTGTATAGCAATTCATGGTCTCAGCAGCCATTGTTGTAATAAGCCTAAAGGACCTTCTCCTTCTTATGAAGGACTCTGCTGACAAACACCACATTAGCTAACATGTCTCCATAGAATGTTCTAGTTCCCTATTTTAGGCTCTCTGTATTGACTCTTATAGTGGAAAAAGTTGGACCACTGTGCCAAATATGCCAATCCAGTGGGGTCGGGATCAGCTTTGCCCATGAAGTGGGAAGATTTCTTAGTCTTATTCCATCCTATGTTCAAAATCCAGTCCTTGAAGATTCATCACTGCGATTACTGCTCCATGTTTAGAGAGTTACCGTTTTCCTTGACAATTTGGGTGACGTTTGGTTCTGGAAAATTCAATCTTGACAAGATGGAATCAACCTGTTGAAGCCTCAGCCTGACATGTTCAAGTCAGTTCTTCCACGTGCAGGATTTGCAGCACTGCTTGCCATAAAATTTATGATTGCAGACACCATGTTGAGGAACCAGGTGGCACCAAGCGAAGAAATCCACACAAGACGGATCTTCTGTTTTGATGAAATCACAGACAGCATATTTAGCTTATAATTAAACACAATTAACATTTCATTCTCTGTGTGCTGTATAGCCTTCATGTCCTATCGATTTTTTTTTTTTTAATGATAAGAAACGGGGACTTCGGATATACAACAAAGATGCTTTCTGTGGATTTACTTGCTAGAAAGAAGCTATTGGTTGTGAAATTGGTATTTTGCATTATATAGTATTTAGCAGAGTATTGCTGAGCTAGTTGAGGAATGGAAAGAAAAGGACTTCCATATTCAGTAGTGGCCAAGATGGAAACCTTTTGGGAAAAGTGTATTTTCTAAAACTAGCTAATAACACTACTTTTTTTTTTTTGAGTAGTACCCTAAAATTATATATCAATGGAAAGATTATTTAATCAAGAATGTAATGCAATAACTTTTATCAAGGATTTGCTATTAGAATAGCAGTTATAGTATAAAGAAGAAAAGTGAAACATAGAAAAAACAAGATCTACGAAGATTATCACCATGTCAGTTAATATTTAGTTGGGTAACCTTTAGCATGAATTACAGCCTTACAATGACTTCCCATGGAGTGAACCAAGTCTTTTAGTTCTGCTGTTATCATGTGAAACTAAGATTGAATGATTGCTTCTATTAATTGGGTTTTATTGCTGTGTCACTTCTGACTCACAAGTTTCTTTAGCCGGCTCCATAGATTTTCAATTGGGTGAAGGTCAGGGCTATTCCTAGGCCATTCCAGCAGTGGAATGGGATTATCTTGAAACTCCAAAAAAAAGTGTTGTTAGCCATCAAACCTCAAAAATATGCTTTTCCCAAAAGGTTTCCACAATTTTGGCCACTACTGTACAGTACACAAAAAGAATGCCCATAGACTGTATTTATTTTATACATTATCTTTTCAGCCCAAATCAGTTGTTGTAAAATACTGCACGGCCAAATAATTGATTGTGGTTCACGTTCTCTTCTTAAAGCATGTAATCATGTAGATCCTGTACCTTAAAAAGCAAACTACATGAGCATTAATGTACTGGAATGAGTTAGGAAAGACTGCAGCAAACGTCAAGCTGTTTCTGAAATGAAAAACCACCTTTCAGTTTATTCTTAATAGCTCATACCATAAAGGCAGAGGGAATTGCCAACACAATATCAGAACATTTAGTTTAGCATTGTCTACGCTAGAGATGGGGGAATCTTCTGGACTGAGAGCAGGGGTGGGCTGCTGTGGGTTCGCAGGGATTCGGGAGAACTTCTAGCTAAGATTCTGTACAGTTTGGAGAACCCCCAAATCTTACTGGCCCTGCCCACCCCACCCCGCCCCTCCCAGGAGTCCCAGGCAGCACGCACTTGGGGAGGGCAAAAAACGGACCTACTGGAAGTTCAGGAAGGCCGGAAACAGGCCCATTTCCAGCCTCCAGAGCCTGGGGAAGCTGTTTTCACCCTCCCGGAGGCTCAAGAAAAGCCTCCAGAGCCTGGGGAGGGCAAAAACACCCCCCCTTCCCACCATGGTGCAGGAGGCTGACTAGGCCATGCCCATTATGGTCATGCCCACCCAGCAACTGGGCAGAGAACCCCTTGCTAAAATTTTTGAAGCCCACCCCTGACTGAGAGATACCCCAACAGTTATGAGAATGAAAGAGCCCCTGGATGATGACTGAGATGATGATGATGATGATGATAGTAATTAGGGTACTTCTCTCCTATCCCACACAGCCCCTTTTCCTGGGCATTTAGAATAGGTTTGACCATTTTCCTTCTTAACTCTGATTTCATTAACTTCCAATTCCCCAAATGGTATTGATTTTTAGCCAAACGTAGTCAAAAATGTGGTATGGCTCCAAAAGAAGGACTGGTGGTGTGCTTTCCTGGGACCACCTGATGTCCGTTTCTGCTTTCCAGTAACCAATTGTAACTTCCCAGAGTTGCAGATTAAAAAAAAATAAAATCAGCCTTATCAAGACTAGCATTGCCCCTGGGGATTTTTGCAGACAAAGCAGAGGTAGCATAGCTGTATAACTTTCCATAACTTTAAGAAAGAGAAGAAAAACCCTTGGCTGATACAGCTTCTCCAGGAGGAAAAAAAAAGCCCCTGATGTTCTGAATTCATTGCAACTCATCTTCCACATAGGAGCATCCCATTAGGACTGGAGAACTGAACCATTTTTGCCCCCAAAACTGTGTGCTATTTGTGTTCAATTCTGGAGGAGCAGCAATGAAATGTGAAGCTTTGGTCTTCTTTGTAAATAGCTCAGCCAGCCACAGCATGCGTGGTTTTCTTCCAAGAAAACTAAATTGACTTATAACTTTGCAGTTCACGGGACATAACAAGATACTCCTGACGACCAATGGAGCAGATCAGCTTGTCTTCAGAAACATGTTCATTCTCCCTAAAAAAAAAAAAACACCTTCTTTTCCCCCCCTCTTTTTGCCCCCATCATCTCTCCCTAATGTTTCACGGAGCAACGTGGTGGGTGAATGAAAGTGTTTGGCTTCAATGCAATTCAAGCACAGCTGGCTGTGTTCACTGGTGGAAACGGATTAAAACCACAGTGAGGAAATAATTGATCTCTGGAGTCCAGAGATCTAGTTGCGAGAAAGCAAAAAAAAAAGAGGTTTCTGCAGCTGGGAAAGGAGAAGGCTAAACCAAAAATGAGTAGTAGGATCCATTCAGAAAGGTTTTATTTTTCTACTTTTGCTTCCTTGTATTAGACAGAAATTATTTCGCTGTCTATAGGTGTCACTGCTAAAAATGGCTAAGAGGAATCACATTAATTTACTGGAATAATTACTGGAATAATACTTTTTTCAAAGGTCCAGGATTCCGTGCATATTCCAGGAAGGCTATGTTTTGGAATGAATCGAGCAGAAGCTCTAGGAGGAAAGAAGTTCTGGAAGGAATAAAAAAGCCATGATTTTGGACAGAGAATCTTTCTTTCCTAGCTATGATGCAGAAACTTTCGATGGCTTAGAGCCGTGATGGCGAACCTATGAGGTGGCATGCAGTGGCCTCTGATGCCACACGAGCTGTTGTCCCAGTTCAGTTCTGCTACGCATCTGTACGTGACTTCTACCAGCCAGCTGATCTTCGGGTCTTTGCTGCACATGCACCGAGGATGGGTGTGTGTGTGTGTGAAGGTGCACACACATGCCTGGGGGTGGGGTACATGTGGGGCTGTGTGCGCATATGTGTGGGGAGGGGCACATAGGGGGCACATGTGCATAAATGGGGGAGGGCCGCAAGCACGGGGGCTGTGCATGCACTGCATTTTGGGCTTTCATACAAACTATAGTGAATTCTTAAGAAATGCAATCCAGTTTGGTTTTTTTGATTTCGTCTCAAAACATCCCTTTTGGAGAGCAAACTGGCTGAGTTTGCACAGCACGCTTAATTCAGCTATTATATTAGCACTTTTGTGGGTGGGTGTCTGTTACACAGATCACCGTACAGTAACAAACTGAACAGGTTGGATTCACATAAAATGTTCAGCCAAAAAAGCTAACTAAAGTTAACATTAACTAAGCCAGGGGTCAGCAACCCACGGTTCTGGAGCCACTTGTGGCTCTTTCATCCCTCTGCTGCGGCTCCCTGTTGCCAGTCAGCTCCACAATTGATAGGGCTTTCGGTTAGGACAGGTAGAGGAAAAAGGATGCTGCGCTAGGAGGAGACTCTATGGTGGGGGAACTGGACTTCCGGTTGGCTCCAGAATTGAATGAGGGGCTTCCGGTTAGGACCTTTGTGGCTCTTTGAGTGTTTAAGGTTGCCGACCCCTGAACTAAGCATTGCAAGTTATGAGAATGCAGCCATTGGGTCTTTAACTGGTCCAATGGTTGAAAACCCCGTCAGTGTTTTAGATTTCGTAAAACCGTTTTTACCTTTCTTCTCAGGAGCAAGGCAAAAATTAGTATTGCAAGCTCGCGACATTGCAGGCTTCTGTTGAAGCAGGCACCCAGTGGCTGGCTGTCCTTGAAGGAGACACTGCACACTCCGTGTTTGTACTCCTCCACCGCATGTCACTGTGCACTGTATGTGGGATGCAGGAATAAGAAATTAAACCTTCACACATTCCCTATTTTCTGCGCATAGGCAGTCCTCGACTTATACGCCCAACGGAGTCCAAAATTTCCATGGCTAAGCGAGGAAGTTGTTAAGTGAGTTGTGCCCCCTTTTTTACAACATTTTTTTTTGGGGGGGGCACACTTTTTGAGCAAAACTCTGCCATTGTTAAATTATCAGAGCTCCCTGTAACATCATTGCAAAAAAGACACTAAGAGTTGTCAACCTTATTTTACAAAGTTTTCTCTCTGGTAATGCTGTACTTCAAACTAGGGCATACAAAACCTTTGCCAGACCTATCCTTGAATACGGCTCACCTGCCTGGAACCCTTACTGTATTTCAGACATCAATACATTAGAGAGGGTCCAGAGATATTTACTAGAAGGGTACTCAACTCCTCTGCTCGAAATATTTATTTTATTATTTATTTATTAATTATATTTTTATACCGCCCTTCTCCCGTAGGACTCAGGGCGGTGTACAGCCAAGGTAAAAACACAAACATACAAACATCATAAAATTTAAATTTAAAATTATAAACAATAATTTTTGCTCTACCCAGCTCTGGAGGCTGAGTAGAGCAAAAAACGGGCCTACGTGCCATCGCATGCATGGGGGTAGGATGCATATTATTATGACTGTGGGCATGCATGTGCTGATGCCCCCCCCCCCCGGCTCCTGGCACACGATGGCAAAAAGGTTAGCCATCACTGCCCAAACCATTCCAGGCAAATAGCTGTCCTCTCTCTTCTTTAAAACCTCCAGAGATGGAGCAGCACAACTTCCGGAACGAAGCCATTTCATTGATTAATTGTTCTCATTGATTTCTCCTTAGTTCTAGATTAGAGGTTTTTTTTTCATGATCTTCCACCCCATTACTTCTTTCCTGTCCCTCTGGTGCTTTGTAGAATAGGTTGAGCTCTTTTCTTCTTCTTAGAGCCCCTCAAGCACTAGAGTTTTGTTCAATCTGGTTCAATATTATCTTCTCTCTTGACATCAGAACTCCAAAAATACAGAAGTACATTAAGTGGCCTTTTAACATTTTTTCCCTCTTTCATCTAGAGTCACTCGATAGCAGAGAATAACCTTTTGTGGGCAAACTGTCTGCTGTCCCAAAAACTCTTCATCTGCTTTTGCTCACTGCCAAATCTGAAAACCCATCAACTAGGCTGAACTTGCAGAGAAGTGCTGAGAGATAAGCACACTTTAAATTATTTCTTCTTTGCTTCTTTGTTGGAATTTATATTGCCATGGGCAGTAAGGAAATTTGAGGAACTTGCTCTGCTATTCTATGCAGGAACAAATAATGAGTTATTACAAGTCTACCTAGAAAGAATTCCCTGAAGCGCTGGTGATGTATGTGAATTTGTCGACCAACGCTGTGTCCACAAAACAAATACAATCATTTCCATCAGATTATTAAACCTGAGCATCCTCTATGGCCTGTCAAATGAATCTTAGAGACAGGTGACCCATGCAATGTAATCAGTTCCAAAACACAGAAATGTGTTTGCAAGGCAACACACTAATCCAGACATCATAATAGTTAGGGAAATCCAGACAGCCTTTTGTTGGTCCTTGAATTGTGTCTGAAAATCTAAATGGTTCAAGGACAGTGCAACTTTTTGAAGAATGTGTTGGGAAAAAGCACAAAATGCACAGGTTTACAACTGCAAGGATTTGGTGAACTAAGGGACAATCTTCAATTGCAGCAAATGACTTAGCTCACTAGTACCATGTTTCCCCCAAAATAAGACCAGGTCTTATATAATTTTTTGGTCCAAAAGACACATTATGGCTTATTTCCCAGTTAGGTCTTATTTTGGGGGAAATACAGTACTAAACACCTCCGTCTGCTGACGATCTTAACTGGGGCTTATTTGGGGGGTAGGGCTTATATTACAAGCATCCTGAAAAACCATGCTAGGCCTTATTTTCAAGTTGGGTCTTATTTTTGGGGAAAGAGTATAATTACAGACAATCCATAAATTACGATGGCAATGGAGTATGCCCACCATGGTCATTAGTTGT
The DNA here is from genome assembly GCA_030761175.1 of Masticophis lateralis. Classification (NCBI taxonomy): domain Eukaryota; kingdom Metazoa; phylum Chordata; class Lepidosauria; order Squamata; family Colubridae; genus Masticophis; species Masticophis lateralis. Next base: position 16,490,358 of record JAUDYJ010000010.1, read on the forward strand.
GATAGTCGTAAAGCAGGGCATCATAAGACTGGCCTGATTTTATTACCATTAGATAGAAGTTAAAAATTGTGGGAAAAAAGTCTTGTCTCAAGATCTACCTATGGGCCTCCTGAAGGCATCCCATGGTAGCTGTAGGAAAGACAAGATTAATCCAAATGGACCTAAAAGTCCATTTATGTATCATCTTATATGCTTATTGCTTTTAATTATTACTCCCTTCCTGGAGAGGGAAGAACCCACAGGTCCTTTTTCCAAAGATTGACCCACCACTCAAAATTTGCAATGAAGAAGCTGGCATAATTATAGGCACCTATACGTTGGCGCCAAATAATTGAGGTCTTTGAACTATGGTGCTGGAGAAGACTCCTGAAAGTCCCTTGGACTGAAAGGTGATCAAACTGGTTAGTCCTAGAGGAGATCAATCCTGAGTGCTCTTTAGAAGGCCAGGTCCTGAAGATGAAACTCGAAGACTTTGGCCACCTAATGAGAAGAAGGACTCACTGGAGAAGAGCCTAATGCTGGGAAAGATTGAGGGCAAAAGAAGAAGAGGCCGCAGAGAACGAGGCTGGATGGAGTCATTGAAGCAGTAGGCGTGAACTTAAATGGACTCCAGAGGATAGTAGAGGACAGGAAAGCCAAGGAACGTTGTCCATGGGGTCGCGATGGGTCGGACACAACTTCATAACTAACAACAACATGTTGGCCCTTGCACAATTATGATACGTTTAGCTCTTTATTTCCCAGCAAGTTTAAGGACTTGCATATGCATATTCTTAGTCTGCACCTGAACATCCTTACCTGCTGCCAAGGTGAAGAATACCACCCTGATATCCTGTTGTACAGAGGATGCATAGGACATGGTCCTTGGTGACATACTTCTTCCAAATCAATGCTTGGCTTCTTCAGATTTCGACAGCGGCGCAATGGGAAAGTGATCAATTTGCCACCAATACTTTTCTCAATGCACTGCATTTCTCGCCTCCTAATTCCCGGTCCACAGGTAGAGGAACACTGGGGACAATAAGAGACGTACAGAGGTTTATTTAAAGCTGGTTTGCAAAACATTCACAGCCCACCACCAGACACATTCCAAGGCTACAGATCCTTCCAAAATTGGACTTTTTGTGGAGATAAGTAGCAATATGAATTCTTTCAGAAGCTGGGGGAACCTATTTTATTCTTACAATCCCTACCAATGAGGCTCCCTTTGGGTTCTGGCCTCATCAATTTTTGGGATGTGGCTCTTGACATGTTAAATAAAGCCCACAATGGCTCTTCAGCTGCCCAATGATGCATGTGTCTGATTTCAAAGGTATGTCCATTTCTGGTGATTAAGACCACTGGATATTTTCAAGTACCTCACATCCAGGGGTAGACTTCAAAAATTTTAGCAAGAGGTTCTCTGCCTGGTGGCTGGGTGGGCGTGGCCATGGTGGACGTGGCCTAGTCGTCCTCCTGCACCATGGTGGAGGAGCAAGCATTTTCACCCTCCCCGGGCTCCAGAGTCTTTCCTTGAGCCTCCGGGAGGGTAAAAACGGTCTCCCCAGGCTCTGGAGGCCCCAGTTTCCGGCTTTCCCAAATTTCCGTTTTTCAGGCCCGTTTTTCACTCTCCAAGTCTCCATGCATGCCCTGCACTTACCTGCATCCAAAACGGGCCGCGTGGGGACTCCTGGGAGGGGTGGTGTGGGTGGGGCCAGCCAGGAGTGGGATTTGGGGGTTCTCAGAACTGCTCAGAATCTTAGCTAGAGGTTCTCCCGAACCCCTATGAACCCCCATCAGCCCCCCCCCCGCTCACATCAAGTTATACTATTGATCTAATCACACCCGTTTTGTCTACACAAACTCCATTCACATGGCAAGCTCCAATTTATTAAATCAACCGGTGTCGCACCTCTAACAGTTTTGCAGATACATGCAGTAATCATGGCTTCTTCGACCAATATTTGGATTTTATCTCTCTCTCTTTCCCTAAAAATAATGTTATATTTGGATACTTCTGTAGATTAGCCCTAAAGCTTAGATAAAGTGCTCATGTGTGCCTTTGGTCAGTCTTGTCTTCTGGCAATTGACTGGGCAAGTCCCTGCAGGGCATTTTGGTGACATTTTCAGAAGTGGTTTGTCATGACCTCCTTTCTAGGATTGAGACAGTGTCACTGGTCCAAAGCTATCCACACGACTAGGTACCCATGGCAGGACTAGAACTCACTAACCCAGTGCTTTTAATCACTATCCCAAATGACCAAGGGTGGCATTCACTTACCTTCGTTACCGGTTTGCAAATGTGAGCATGAATGCCTCCTCCACACATGCACAGAGCCAGTGATGGGTTTCAAAAAATTTTACTACCGGTTCTGTGGGTGTGGCTTGGTGGGCATGGCAGGGGTAGGATGCTGTAAAATCTCCATTCCCACCACTCCAGAGGAAGGATAGTGCAAAATCCCCATTTCCTCCCGATCAGCTGGGACTTGGGAGGCAGAGAATAGATGGGGGCAGGGCCAGTCAGAATTTTTACTACCGGTTCTCCGAACTACTCAAATTTTCCGTTACTGGTTCTCCAGAACTGGTCAGAACTTGGTGAAACCCACTTCTGTGCATGCGTAGAGGGTCAAAAATGGGACATGATGATATCCAGGCGGGTAGGCAGAGCCTCCCGCCTCCGGTACTACCAGATCGTGCGATCCAGATAGAGCCAGCTGAATTTTACCACTGCAAATGACTCTCTAACACTTCCTACTTGATGTCTTTACTGATGATGATAGCAAGTTGCATTTTCCATGTTTTGCATTCATTTGCTTCAGCTCTTTATTCCCCAAAATTTAATGTCACAAGTCTTTGTTAAATAAGGTGCCTTTTCTGTTTGCCTTTATCTATTAGATTGTAAGAAGCTTCTTAGTGAAAGAATCATGAGAAATAAGAAAATAAATCCTGAGGCTTTTCTTGATAACTCCTAATGTTTACAATGAACCAAGTCTTAAGTTAGATCTAGCAAAGTTCCAAGATTCTTAAATCTATAAAAAGGGGGGGGGGACTTTTTTAACAACAGGTTATGTATTATTGTATATTATTCATGTTGTGTTTTATAAACAGATTTTACTACATGACTCAAAAAAGCATCGTTGCTTTACCTCACTCCAAGCAGAGATCACCCATTGAAGACGCTCATTTTTAGGGCATCGTCCCAACACGCAGGCCTGTTGCATTTCTGGCTTGGTTTCACGGTTGCACAAACTCTCTGGCACAATCTTTAAGATGGATGTTCCTACACTTTTGCAGGAAACTTCACGTTTCATTATTCCTCGTCCACAGGTTTTGGAACACTTTGTGGGATTGGGAGAAAGTCTGATGTTAGTGACCTTTAAACCTGAGCCTGTTCTCCTGTCATAGGGCAATAAACCAAATACATTTCATCCCGTTCTGAGTTATATGCTACATATATAACCTCCGATCTTCCCTCCAGGATGAAATCCAACATATTAAGTTCCCAGAAAGATTTCCAGTGAAGCTATTTATTTATTTCCATTCTACTTTTCTGTTTCTTCGACAACTGTAGTAGTTTAAGGTAAAGGTGAAGGTTCCCCTTGCACATTATGTGCTAGTTGTTCCTGACTCTAGGGGACCGTGCTCATCTCCGTTTCAAAGCCAAAGAGCCAGTGCTGTCTGAAGACATCTTCGTGGTTATGTGGCCGGCATGACTCAATGCCAAAGGCGCATGGAACGCTGTTCCCTTCCTACCAAAGGTGATTCCTATTTTTCTACTTGCATTTTTTTATGTGCTTTTGAACTGCTAGGTTGGCAGAAGCTGGGACAAGTAACAGGAACTCACCCTGTTATGCAGCACTAGGGATTTGAACCACTGAACTGCTGACCTATCAACAAGCTCAGGGTCTTAGCCACTGAGCCACCGAGTCTCTTTTATTGTAGTAGTTTACAATGCCTTAAACCAGGATCCCTTAACTTCATCGTGGATCTTAAAGCTATGCTCACATTCTATCTATCTATCTAGTTATCTATCAGGCCAGATCAAATTATATACTCTTAGGTAGTCATCATTTCATGGGCTTTTCTATAACAAGGAGAGTGCCGAGCATTTCCACCCCACTCAATATACTCCAGCAATTAGGCGGCTTTTGCAAGTATTTGGCAGGAATTAACTACCAGTTTACAGCCACCGACAGCCCTCCGATTCATCCGCAAGCTCTCCGAAAACTGACTTTTTGATTGCATTTTGCAAAAAATGAAGCCACTTCATCTTCATCCTGTAATCTCTACTGTTTTCCAAAACCAAACATCTATCTTTTTTTATTTTTTTGCTAGTCACTTCTAGCCTATAACTTGGGCTAATGATAGATGAAGCAATGTGTTTCAGAAAAGTAAGTTAATACTCTCCAGTCTTAAAGAATGCTCATTAAGAGAAAGAATTTGACAGGGGGTGCTTTCATAGCTGGGGCTCCCCCACTCCTCTCTCTCTCTCTCTCTCTCTCTTTTTTTTTCCAGAAGAGGCAGAAAGATTTTTTTTTGCAACAGCGTATTCACTTAAATGAAATCTGTGATACGTCTGTCTTGGCAAGTGTACAAAACAGCAAGACTTTGTTTCACTCTAGTGAAAAAGCTGCTAGACATTTCATATCTTTCAGAAAACGTGTGTGTGTGTGTGTGTGTGTGTACATATTGGAATTTGCCTGAGGCCCTATGCTACCAATTCCGCTTTTAAGAGCAGGGTTTTTTTTTTTACTATATTATGATATTAGGTTGCTTGAAATGATACATTATTTAAAGGGGATGGGGAAAAATACATCCTTCATTTTGCTGTGTGCTGCTGATCATCACTGGAAATTGAATGCCTACTTTGGAAAAGTGAATTTACATGTGCTTAGTGAAGTAATTAATAATAGCTATCTCTTAAATGCAAAATAGTGCTTAACACAGGAGCTATACCATTAAGAATTAGTATAAAGATATACCATTAGAACACAATGTGATTAGAAAAATTATGGAGTGTGCGGAAATGGTTAAGCTCACGAAGGAGATACAAGAAAAGGATGAAACAAAATGCTCTCTAGTCTGGGAGAGATGGTATAAATGGTTGGAGGAAAGGAAAAAAGGGTCAGAGGAAGACTAAATAATGGTTAAATGAAGTGGAGAAATATAGAAAGTTTATGACAAATGTAAATAAAATAATTAGAATAATATAATATATATATGATATATATATATTATAATATATATATATATCATATATAATAAATATGAATAATATAATATATATATGATATATATATATTATTCTATAATATAGAATATTATATTATTCATATATATATATATATATATATATATATATATATATATATATAATATTATATATATATATATATATATATATATATATATATATATATATATATATATATATATATATATATATATATATATATATATATATATATAAAACCTGGCTTAAAAAGAAGAACACACATTAACCTACAAAAATAAGAAGATAGATAGATAGATAGATAGATAGATAGATAGATAGATAGATAGATAGATAGATAGATATAGATATATTGATATATTAGAAATATATGTATAAAAAATATAATAATATAAGAAAGAAAAAATGTATAAATATGGATTACTGACCCAAAACTGTTGAAAAGATGTAAATATCTGTTTTTGTTTGTTTTTTAAAAAAACTGTTTAATAAAATATTTTTAAAAAGATAGAATAAAGATAGAAATTAGAAATGGAGAAAAGATTCCTTTTTTTTAATTTGGGAACTATTCTATTAATGGATATAAAATAGCAGCAGAAGTTAGAAATCTAGGCACGTAAACAAAGGTGAAGTAATTTGTGTAATTGAATAATGTACACTGAATAATTAAGATTAATCCTAAACTTTAGGATTATTTGTAAGATAATGGTTATAAATGTGATGTTTACTTGATGTTTATGATGTTTGATATTATTAATGGATGATAGATAAAATTGAACAGAGGGACTAATCAAATAACACACAATTTTCAACAAGGATAAGTGAAGATGAAGTTGAATAGATATTGAGGATAATAGTTACAACTACTGTGTGTATAAGATTTATTATTCATATTCAATAGAGATTGTAGAGATCATACTCAGATGGTATACTGTTATTGTGAATATAGAATTTTTATACATAACCAAGAACATTGTACAATAAAAAATAATAACAACAAAATAAATTAGTTATCTCTACCTTATTTTTATATTTTTATTTTTTCTTAGTACTCTGCTACGGAAAGTTTAATTTTGCCCAGCTATGTATCATTTGTCACCCTAGCTGGGGGTCTAGGATGCTTCAGCCAACTGGGGCAACTTGCTGTGGATAAATGAAATGTATATGACAAAAATTAAAATACTTTTTAAAAATTATTGTAAATACTTAATTTGAATTGTTGGATTGTTCTGCAGAAAGTTGTCCCATGGTGAGTGGGCCATGGTGAGTTGGCTGCATGAAGTTGTCCCATTCCACTATCTGGAGCATTCAGGAATTGTGAAGGTAGCACAAGCTCTTATAACCATTTTTCTCAACTGCTGCAATGAGCTCTGTATGGAGCTACTTATGAAGACCATCTGGAACCATAAAGTGCCAATGGAAAACAAGGTGGAACTACAGAACCATCTGATCACATGCTTCAGGCCATCCAGTGGCTTTCTGTAGGCTCCTTAGTACAATTCAGAGTGCTGGTTTTTTCCTTTAAATGACTATTGGTTTGGCACCGAGACATTCTGATCTAGTTTTGACCCACCTAACATATGTTAACGCAGTAGCTCACTGGCTAAGATGCTGAGCTTGTTGATCGAAAGATTGACAGTTCAGCGGTTTGAATCCCTAGTGCTGCATAATGGAGTGAGCTCCTGTTACTTGTCCCAGCTTCTGCCAACCTAGTAGTTTGAAAGCACATAAAAAATGCAAGTAGAAAAATAGGGACCACCTTTGGTGGGAAAGGAACAGCGTTCTGTGTGCCTTTGGTGTTTAGTCATTCTGGCCACATGATCACGGAAATGTCTTCGGACAGCGCTGGCTCTTCGGCTTTGAAACGGAGATGATCACCGCCCCTTAGCATACATGCGCAAGGGGAACCTTTACCTTTACCTTTATTTTGAACAGAAGACCCTTATACCAGTGATGGTTAACCTTTTTGGTGCCAAGTGCACACGCGCGAATGCACACGTGTATGCCCAAACCCCCAAAATGCAATGCGAGTGCCCCCGCCCATGTGTCCTTCCCTGCCTATGCGCCCTTCCCTGCCCATGTGCCTTGCCCATGTGCCCCGCCCCACCAATGCATGTATGTTCCCCACACATGCACGTGCATCCCCGTGCATGTGTCCCGGGCCCCTGTGCCCCATTTTGGCTTCCAGATTGATGCAGGAGACTTTCCAGGCCCAAAACAAGGTGTGGAGGTGCCCCTTTTTGGGCACCTCTACATCTTGCAAAATTAAAAAAATTAAACTCTTGCAAAATTAAAAAAAAATCCCATCAAGCCCTTTTTGGGCTTGAAAAGCCTCCTGCACCAACCTGGAAGCCAAAATGGGGCACCAGGGCACAGCGCGAGGCCCCCCGGCACCTCATTTTGGCCCTGGAAAGACTCCTGCTCCAACCTACACCCCCCGCGCATGTGCCCGGCCCTTGTGCATATGCACATGCATCCCCCACATGTGCCCCACCCCCCGTGCATGCATGGCAGAAACGCAAAGACTAGTTGGCCGGCGAGAGGTGTGCATGCATACATGGTAGAGCTGGGCTGGGGCAATAGCTGGCATGCCCGCAGAGAGGGCTCTGCATGCCACCTGTAACACACTTGCCATTGGTTTGCCATCATAGCCCTATACTATTCTGGACAAATGTTTGTCCATTGACAACTTCCAATGATGGAGCATCCACAATTTCTGGAGGCAACCCATTCCACTGATGAATTGTTCTCACAGTCAGGAAATCTCTCCTTAGTTCTAGGTTGGATTTGTTTTTAATAATTTTTCATCTGTTACTTCTCATCCAGCCCTCAGGTGCTTTGGAGAATAGGTTAACCCCCCCCCTTTTCTTTGTACCCTAAGATACCAGAAGACTGATATCATGTCATCTCTATTATTTCTCTTTGTTATGCTAGACAAACCTAGTTCCTGCAACCATTTATCATATGGTTTACTAATCTGGCTGCTCTCCAGGTACCTGAACTTCAACTCCTCAAATTCCAAAGTCCGGTTAACCACTGGAGCTAAACTTCCCACATTTCTGCCCATGTGGTCAAAGACTTCCTTTCTTCCCATTTATTGCAGCTGCTCAACTCCAATAGACAAGTACTGTATAGCTATTTTGTAGATGTACACAGACAGAGAGGTACATTTCTCTAATATAAATATATTGAGAGCTGAGGAACTTTGGAAATGTAAATAAATGTAAATATATGTAAATAGCCTGACTGTATAATTAAAATAAACGTTTCTGTCCAAACCAAGCCAAAGAAATGGTACACATGTCTCAGTCATCCAGATCATAGTTGTCCCAAAGGGTTTTTTTTCAAGAGACAACTGGACTTTTTGGTTTTTCTTTGAAGATGTTTCACTTCTCATCCAAGAAGCTTCTTGGATGAGAAGCAAAGCATCTTCAAAGAAAAACCAGAAAGTCCAGTTGCCTCTTGAAAAAGCACCTTTGGGACAAATGGGAGCACGCATATAGGATGATTTCATAATCAAAAATGGACAGTCCATTCTTCTCAGATTATATGCTGTTTGTCTCCCGACCATTTTTCTTTAGACTCAATAGAAGATTGTGGCAACTTTTTTTAAAAAAACTAAATAAATTACCTGTGACCAAGGCCCAGGATTCCATTCCGGTGGGCAGTCCTGGTTATTACATGCCTGTATTTGTGCCGGAGTGGTTACCGGGCAGAGAGCGTGAGCCACAACCTCTTCCTTATGAAAAGCTGTTTTCTGGACACATTGGATACGACGGCTTTGCTGTCCACCACCACAGGACTGGCTGCAAATGCTCCATTCGCCTGCTGACCAACTGAAAAATATATAGACATATATGAATATCCCCCTTGTGATCCTTATTACCCTGAATAAGGGCTATTCTCTTATTTCCCCGAAAATAGGACCCAATCGGAAAATAAGTCCTAGTATGATTTTTCAGGATGCTCGTAATATAAGTCCTACCCCCCTCCCCGCCCCAAATAAGCCTCAGTTAAGACTGTTAGCCAGATGGGTGCATTTAGTACTGTATTTCCCCCAAAATAAGACCTCACCAGAAAATACACCCTATGAGTCTTTTGAAGCAAAAATTAATATAAGACCCAGTCTTATTTTTGGAGAAATACAGTAGTAATATAAGTCCTCAATTGCAGGTCTTCTACCAGAGCCCTGGGAATTGGAGGGTTCTGTGCATAATCTTATTCCTAACACTGGAACACTCTTCTGGATAGAGAGCTCTGATGTTGGGATCTGTTGGAGCCACTTTCCCAGCTTAGGTGTCACAGCCTCAGTTGCTCCTACCACCTCTGGGATCAGTTTATTTTCAACATCCTCCCCAGTTCTTCCATCAGGGCCTGGGACTTCTCCAGATTCTCATACACCTTCCTGAAATTGCTGTCACTTAACACTGCTACTTTTATCACTACTGCTGTTTTGTTGTTGTTGTTGTTGTTGTTGTTGTTGTTGTTGTTCCTTGTCTACTACCACAATGTCTGGCTGAGATACATGTATTCCGATTCTGAAGCAGAGGTTAAAGCTGTAGATATCATCTCCATATGGGCAATTTTAGAAAACTTAGACAATTTAGAACTACGCTGCCTTCGGTCTGACCTAAGCGTAGTACATAAAATCATCTGTTATAATGCCCTACCTCTCAATGACTACTTCAGCTACAACCACAACACACGAGCAGACAATAGATACAAACTCAAGGTAAACCGTTCCAAACTTGACTGCAGAAAATACGACTTCAGCAACAGAGTGGTCAATGCCTGGAATGCACTACCTGACTCTGTGGTTTCTTCCCCAAACCCCCAAAACTTTAAAATTGTCTACTATTGACCTCACCCCATTCCTAAGAGGCCTGTAAAGGGTGCGCACCAACGTGTCTACCATCCTTGTTGTATTGTCCCCATTTATTCATAACCTTATCCTGTATTCATAATCACGTTTATATATTTCATGTATTCATAATCATGTTTATACTTTTATCTGTAATCTTATATATGCTAGACAAATAAAATTAAATTAAATAATTAAATAAAATTAAAGTAAGTAAGTAAGTAAGTAAATAAATAAATATCCCCCCCCCCCCCCCGAGGGAATAACGAAGGTGCTAAGCACTGATTTAAAATTATTCCTGGGCTATGTTTTTAATTAGCAAAATTATTCAATCAAGGAGCCAAATAAAAGTACATACATATAGTTTTCTCTAGTTTATATTCTATGCTCTGTTCAAAAAGGAAGAGAAATCTGTTGGGACAGGAAAAGACAGCAAAAAATATACACTATAACTTTAATTTAACAAGCTATTTTGGGGGGAAAATGTCCATTAAGCCCAAATGTCTTTTCAATCTGAATGCATGTAATTGAAGCAGTGTATGACATTTGCATAATGACATGCTTGATGTTTTCATATATTCGATGCCACTTGCATCAAATTAAATAATCTGATGAAAATTAGATAAAACAACAATTATGTCATTACACAGATAAGATAATTGGTGCAAATGATGAAAACATCAATTAGGTCATTACAGAAATGATGTAAACAACATTAATTGTTTGGATAGACTTCAGAAACAAAAGACTTCATTATTTTGTGGGGGTAAATTTTAAATGCAAATTTAGCCTGTTGCGTTCAAAGTCCATTAAAAGGAGGTCATTGAATGGAGGTTTTACTTGAAATGCATTTTTTTCACTATAAATGCAATCACTGTGATCTTCACTGAGCTCCATTGCTTTAGAATTTTGCTCTCAGTAAATACTTGAATCATATTAGATATATGATGTAAAAATTACCTATTTTAAGGATATGCAAACTGTTTTGAATTCAAACTACTTCCAATTGTAAAGGGTGTGTGTGTGTGTGTGTGTGTGTGTGTGTATTCATAATTGTTGTAAAACACTCAAGTGGGTTGAGAATGGGGTGGAGAACAAAGCAAATTAGGAGAACAAATCATAAAGAATAAAGAAAACAATTACATAAAATGGGCTGAACAGACCCTACTCAAATCCATATTTGTATTATTTTACTTCACTGTCTCCCCTCCCCATTTTATCCGGTTTGCATGAATTTTTTATTCTTACTAGAGATTCCATCCATGGATATTAAGGTAAATAATTTGGATAGCGACATTGATTGTTGCACATTAGTCTAAGGATTCTGATATGAAAGTTTCATGTCTGAATGCTGAAAATGTTAGCGTTTTTTAATCTCAGGGCAAAATGAGAAAGTTAAGCCAATTAAAATTGAATCCTTATAATATATGCACAAAATTGGAAAAAATAACAATATACCAACAGAAGACAATTTGATTAGAAAAGTTTTGGAATGTGCAGAAATGGACAAACTTACGAAGGAAATACAAGAAAAAGAGGAAACTGAACATTATATAGTGTGGGAGAAATGGTATGAATGGTTAGAGGAGAGAGATAAAGGGCAAGGAAAGAGCAAATGAAGAAGATATAGGAGTGGAAATGCAATAACTAATAAGAGGAAACAGAAAAGATGCAGATTTGTAGAAACGAAATTGTGTAAACTGTTATTTATATGTATCTATGTAAATAAATCAATATAAGAATTATATGTATAAAGGATAAATTGAAATAAGGGAGAAAAAAATGGATAAGTAAGAAATGTCTACCAATGCGAAATTGTTGAAAAGAAAAAATGGTAAAAGATTATTTTTTGTTTTCAAAAAAATAACAAAACTGTTTAATAAAAAATTATTTTAAAAAAATAAAATAAAATTGAATCCTTACATTATTAACGCTGCTTATGCAGACAAACCTGACATTCCTCAGAATTAAGGGACACTACTAAAACTCTCTTGTCTTAGCAAAACTCTTATCAGACTTCATTTGAAATGCTCACTCCTGAAGGACTTTTTTAAAAAAAATTAGATTTATATGCCGCCCTTCTCCAGAGACTCAGGGCGGCTTACAATGCATTAAGCAATAGCCTTCATACTTTTGTATATTTATATAAAGTCAGCTTATTGCCCCCACAAACTGGGTCCTCAATTTACCTACCTTAGAAAGGATGGAAGGCTGAGTCAACCTCGAGCCTGGTGAGATTCAAACTTGCAATAATTGCAGACAGCCGAATGTTAATAACAGGCTTTTAGTCTGTTGAGCTATTCAGGCTCTTACATTCTTCAGTCCTATTACAAGCCATGACCTACAACCATTCCCCTATCTATAGGTATATTGTATCTGTCAGGCCTGGAAGCCATCTTTTGCATTGGGCCTTCAGGCCTGCCACATTTACTACTTTGGGAAATTGGGAGGGGGGATTGTATAGAGCATGGGTAATATATGGTCACCATAACATTCCTTTCTCAGAGAGTCAAGGACAGCTTGCCCTGCAACTGGAGGGTTGGAACTGGGAGGCATCTCTAGTTGGGACAGTGTCTTGATTGGACCATGTGATGGACATGTGGGTGCTAGGCAGGGACTTGGACTTTCATTTGGGTGGGGAAAACCTGGAAGCTTTCAGATTCGGGTTTTCCCAGATGTGCCAATATAACATCTCTAATAAAATGGAACTCTGAGGAACTTGAAGCCTCGGAGTCTTCTTTCATTTGCTATTTGGAACCCTGACAATACCCTTGAAACTGGGAAGGAAGCCTGCCTCCATGATGTGTTAACTGCATGGAAGCAAAATCAATGCACATGGCAGAGATGCAGTAAATGTAGTTCATGGCTTTCAAAGGATGTGAAATAATTTCTTTCTAACTAAAGCTTTTTCTTGACCTGCTTCCCTTTCTGTAGCCAACAGAGCTGGACAAGCCAGCTTTATCTCCAAAACATCACAGTTGGAAAACAGTATCTTCTAATGATACACTTAAGATTCATCCACCAGCTGCAAAGTACAGCTTGCATTTAGCACCCTAGCCAAGGCATGCCACGATAGCTACTTGTGTGGTGCTTTCGCCAATTAAAATAAATGCTACGTTTTAGAAGCTTCCAGCCACAATTAAAAGGCAAAACACAAACATCTACAGGGAAAGCTGGAAAGCTTTTCTCTCTGAGGAAAAGCAGAGCCTAGGGTACAGAAATAAGCCTCTGGCAGAAGATTAGTCACACCCAAACAGAATCCTTGGCTAGGGAGATTATCTCAAATTAGTTGTCAGACAATGGCATGGCTCAAAGCAAGGCAATAAAATTGCTAAAACTATCACATGATACATTACCCTAATTAAACTTTATCTCTGCCTTTTTGTGATTCTCTTACAGTTTCCTCTGCATCTCCTGCAGTGTGTGTGTGTGTGTGTGTGTGTGTGTGTACATGTGCATATGTATCAGCTCCAGGCTCATTACAGAGGAGCAGAATGTAAGAATGCCAATGAGTCCTAGGTTGGTGGTGCCACAGAATTGGAAGTCATCAGGTTGATTTGTTTTAATGGTAATGTTAAGTATTAACAATAATCTCCACCAGTCTTTACACCTACTCTGGTTGATTTTGGAGGACACCCCACTCCTCCCCGCGGAAAGTCATTGAAAGGTCCAATAAGAAAGTGTGGATCATGATGACAGGAAGAGAATTGTGACTAAAAATTTGTGTGTAGTGTAGAAACACCATCGGTGGAGACTCTCAAGTAACAATTTGTGGAAGGTGCAGAACAATTATCACATAAATAAGATAAAGGTAAAGGTAAAGGTTCCCCTCGCACATATGTGCTAGTCGTTCCTGACTCTAGGGGGCAATGCTCATCTCCATTTCAAAGCCAAAGAGCCAGTGCTGTCCAAAGACATCTCTGTGGTCATGTGGCCGGCATGACTAAACGCCAAAGGCGCACGGAACGCTGTTACCTTCCCACCAAAGGTGGTCCCTATTTTTTCTATTTGCATTTTTTACGTGCTTTCGAACTGCTAGGTTGGCAGAAGCTGGGACAAGTAACGGGAGCTCACCCTGTTACATGGCACTGGGGATTCGAACCACTGAACTGCTGACCTTTCGATCGTCAAGCTCAGCATCTTAGCCACTGAGCCACCATGCCCCTAAATAGGGCTGGGCAAATCTTCACTGTACAGTGATGCTGAATTTACAAATGGGAAAACAGAGCAGCTCCCCTGACTCACTTTATTGGGTATCTTGAAGCATGGATCGTTCTGGTGGTTTCTCCAAAACTTCTATAAGAATTCAGAGCTTTCTTCATCTGCTCTGCAGTTGTCCAATTTCACTGAAATTGATCGGCACAAGATGCTCATTATCTAGAGATGCAATCCTCAGAAAGATTTGCATACAGTTGTTTTCATATCAAGTTTCAACTGCAGCTTGATTTCTGCTGATTAGGACTTGTTTATTGCACAAGCTGAACCCTATCAATCCCTTCCTCTCATCTAGACCAAAGATCCCTTTCTATATTACTATTGGATGTAGGAATACTGAATTTCAAGAGAAGCACTTCTGCTACTCAGTTTGTCTCTTGTTGCTTCCCCTGGCAGCAATTCTCTTAAAGCATTTTAAAGGAGTAGTTTTCCACCAATGCTGTTCCTGTGTTTCTTTTGGATTGTACTGCCCCAAATTGGTAACTTGGTGACAGAATTAGTGACTTCTCAAGGAGGAAGGGAGGGAGGGAAGAAGGAAGGGGGGAAAAGGAAAGAAGAAAAACAAAGGTATGTCCAGCAGTTAGATCTCAGAGCAGATAATAATAGCCCTGTTTGCTTAGACATCATCATATCACCTGTGACACTTTCACCCAGCTCATAATATTAAAAAAGTAAGTTTCCTCTCCAGCTAAAGTATACTAAAGTATATGTCTTTAAAGTATACTAAAGAAGATTGCAACTCTTTACAGAACACAGAATGCAGAGAAACAGAGTTGAAAAGGACCTTGGAGGATCTTCTGGTGGCGCCTTCCTCGTTGGCGGCGGGCTTTTCATGCCCACCGGTTTCTCAGCGCGTTAGAGCCGCCTTACAACAGACAGGCGGCTCGAAAAAACCTGCTTCTTGACGGGAGGAGCAGGGAGAGCTTCTGGGGGTGAGGTTGAGCCTCACTGAGTCACCCCAGGAATTTTTCCTTGTCCTGGGGAGGGCTCAGAGGGATGGCTCCCTCCATACCCCCAGGGTATGCTCCGCGCCGAGAGGATCCTCCGCTAATTATCAAATTAGCGGAGCCAGACGTTGGGAGCAACACCACAATCGAAGCGACAATTGGAGCAAGTTGGAAAAGAGAGAAGAAAAATTTAAGCAAGTATGGATTTTTTTCAACGGATTTTTTGGAAGAGGAGGGGGGGAAGGGGGGAAGGAGAGGAAGAAAAATGAAAGTTTTTAAGATGGCGACTGGCTCTGCTTGAAAGGAAAGTGATAGCGGAAATGGAGCGCAGAGTTTAGTCCTGAAAGACTTTGAAAGGAATATTTTGTTACAGAAAAAGAATTTAAAGGAACAGAGGCTGATTTAAATAGATTTCTTCTGTTTTTTCTTTTCTTTTCTTTTTCCTATTGAAGTAAGAAGGATTTTTTCTTGGTTCTTTTTAAAAGTAAAGATGCCTAAACTTAAAGGAAGGGGGGGGCTCCCCCTTGAATCAGATGAACAAAGTTGAAATGTCTCATTTGCAGAGACTTACAGAACAGGAGTTAAAAGAGTTAATTACAAGGTCCTTAGAGAGTGTGGTAGATAAGATAAAAGGATCACAGAAGGACCTCGAGGAACTGGTTTCTGGGAAATATGACCAATTAAGTCAAATTATTGCTCAAGTAGCTTCAGATTTTTCAACTGCGGTGGCTGCAATGGGGAAGAAAGTGATTGAGATGAGTAGTAAATTTGAATCTCAGATACAAGAATTACAAGCGAAACTTCTGGAAGCAGAGGCCAAAAATTATAACATTCAGAATGATGTTATTATGCTTCAAATTAAGGCCATGGAATCTGCAATTAGACTAAGAGGGATAAAAGAAAACAACAGAGAAAACTTAAGAACAACTTGTGCAAAGGCCTTTGCAGAATTATTAAAGTTACAAGATGAATTAATTTTGGGTTCTATAGCGAAAGTTTACAGAGTTAACTCACGTTTGGCTAAACAAAGGAATCTGCCTAGAGATGTCATTGTTTACTTCACTGATAAGAGATTGAGAGATGGTATTTTACAAAAGTCTTATTCTGATAGAGTGCAGGTAGCAGGTACACAAATCAAGATTTTCAAAGAGCTACCATCGAAGGTCTTGAAGGACAGGAAAGATTTTGATTTTTTGGTCAAGGAATTGAAGAGAAGTAATATCCCATTTAGATGGGATTTTCCAGTTGGTATAATTTTTAGATATCAAGGCGTGAGACATTGTCTGAATACTATTGAAAAAGCAGAATATTTTTATCAAAATATCTTTAAGGGAGCACCGAAATATATTAAGAATAAAAAGTCCAAAACAGAGTTTACAAAATGTGAACAGAAAGAAGAAAATCAAAGTGTGTTAAAAGTAAAAGGAGAATTTAGTGGTTGTCCAGAGGATTCTATTATGGATTTTTCTGATGAGAAAACTGAACACCTCAGTGATCTTGGGGGATTACAGGACCTTGAACTGCTGGAGGAAGATTCAAAAAACAAAGTTTTACTTCGAGATGACCAGCAGCAGAGGTCCAATACTCTTCAGGACATGGGGGGTGATGCTAATCGACAGGAACTAGAAGTCAATGAAGAAATCCGACTGGAAACCACAGGTGATAAATTTAAAGAGCATCCTGAATTGTTTGATACTGAATCAGAAAGCATTGAAAGATTTGGAAAAAATGGATTATAAAAACTCTTTTAAGATGAACAACAATTTGTTAAAAGTTCATTCTGAGTTGGACTAACTTTAAACTTATATATCAAAATGGATTATAAAAATTTTTTACTATGAAGTTTATCCTGGATTGGACATGTTATCCTGAGTTCTGATAGATTGCTGCAAAATTAGCAGCGATCACTGGTTACCCAATTATATATTTTTTGTGGAATTTATTTTCTAGGAGAAGACTACGAAATTGAAAATATCCTATAACCCGAAGGATTGAATTGCAAAGGGTGGCAGGATTTGAAATAATTTTGAAGGAACATCTGGGAATGCAGCTCTTAGTTGGTTTTTTTTTCTCTTTTTTTTTCTTCAAGGCATGAATGTCAAGACTGCAAAAGCCTATTTTTAGGTATAGTATAAGTTAGCTTGAATGAATCTTCCTAGAGGTGTGAATATCTTCGTGGTTGGATATTATTCATATAAAGTCACTCGGGAGGTTGTGTGGGGAAATGTTTTACTTTGCTGATGGGGGCAGCGGCAAGATGAAGATTATTGAAGCAGGATTTATGTAAGGAAATATGTTTGACTTCAATCAAGTTGAAGAGAAGATTGAAATTTGGATTATACAGTGAGGAATGAATTAAACAAAAGATAATTTTCTTAATGATATAACTGCGTGATTATAAATATATATGCATATATATGTTTTATGTTTTTGGGGGGTTTTTTTAGTTAAGGGGTGTAGTTAGGATAGAATTATAATGGTGTTCTTAATTATAATGGTTATTAATGGTTTTTTTTATTATAACATTGTTTAAATATATTAAGGTCTGGTTTTTTGGTTTTTTTTTTACTTTTTTTTCCCTTCTTTCCTTCTTTCTCTTTCTTTTCCTCTTTTGAAATTTGTTTAATTTAGAATTTGAACATTTAATAATCTTTTCTTTTTCCCTTGTTCTAAATTTTGTTTTTTTTTAACTTGTAGCGGAAGTCAGGGGGGGATGGGGAGGGAAGGGGTTGGAGTTGAGGGAGGATGGGAGGGGTTGGGGAGGGGGACTGGGGAGGGGGGGTGAAAATGAAAAAATTTCTGTATTGTAAAACTTTTTCAATAAAAAAAAGAAAAGAAAAGGACCTTGGAGGTCTTCTAGTCCAATCTCCCTACTTTATACCACTCCGAACAAATGGCTGCCCAATCTCTTCTTACAAACCTCCAGAGATGGAGCACCTACAACTTCTGAAGGCAAACTACTCCACTGGTTCATTGTCCTCACTGTCAAGAAATTTCTCTTTAGTTCTAGATGGGATCTCTCCTTGATAAATTGTCCATCTGTTACTTCTTGTCCTGCCCTCAGAGACTAGGTCAATCTCCTCTGTGACAGTATCTCATCGTGTTTCCCCGAAAATAAGACCCTGTCTTATATTTTGAACCCCAAAATAAGTGCTTGGCCTTACTTCTGTGGAGGACTTATTATTTTGAGGTGCGTGGAGCAAGATGGGGCTCCTCTTGCCATCTTACCTGATTTCCAGCTCTATGTTTAAATATTTTCAGGGAGGGCTTGTTTTTGGGGGGAGGCTTATTTTAGCGCATGCGCTCAGAAGCCCAATTGGGCTTATTATCAGGGGTTGTCTTATTTTTGGGGAAACAGGGTCAGTTCCCGCAACCATTCATCACATGTTTTGGCCTTCAGATCATTTATCATCTTTGTTGCTCTTCTCTTCACTCTTTCTAGAGTCTCAACATCTTACTTGTATTATGTTGTATTGTGTTGTGTTGTATTGTATCACTGTATTGTGCTCTAGTTTCTTCAATGCAGAGACAATCTAGAAAGGTAAATTTGCTCAGACTATGCCTACGGAGATTCAGCTGTTACAACCTGAATCAGAATTCAAGCTTTTTGCTCCACTGCTCGTCTGTGCAAGCAGCACAGTTACCAGACAGTCATCTATGGCTATGAGGTCATTTTCAAATAACATGAGTTTGACTCTGATTTATCAATAATTGGAAATTATTATGGCAATAGGAGCCAGGTTTTCTTAACCTATATAATCCAATTTATGAGTATGATAAAAAATACTGTTACCAGTGTAAACCAGTGTATAGCAATTTATATTTAGCATATTAGACGTAAGTACTTCAGGACCCTTCCTTAGTCCTGGTAAGTCATCAATATCCAGAGTGAATAACAAAGGTTCAAATATCCACCCTTCTCTTCTTCCTTGGTAAGTATCAACCCTTCTTCTTGTGGGTCCATTGAGCCCAAACCTCCTTCTCAAACCAGGGCTTTGATCAGTGCCAACAGGCTGAGCTCCATTTTGAGGGCAATGGATTTCCTCCATAACAGTTTCCTCCTGTTTATTGTGTCAAATGCTGCACTAACATCTAGAAAGCCAGCAAACCATGGTTTACCCAACTGACATATTTTGTGAGTAAACATTTCAAGCCAATCTGTTGTCAATATTAGATTATTAATTTATTATTATATAAATGTATATATCATTTAACTCTACCCCACAATCAGTCTTAAACTCTAGTCATATTTGGGAAGATTGTCAGCTAAAGTAAAAGTCTATACTTACTAGGCTGGGCAAGGATTTGCATTGCAAATCATTGTTTCTGTTAAAGGTTTTGTCCTTGGGCCACAAAACGAAGAATTTACACGGGTCTGATGATCCTGTAAACACACAGCTTTGGCTATCAAATGCCCTGCAAGGAATTTTGTAAAGAAAAGAAAAAAAGACAATTTAAAGGAAATATAGAAGATACTAAATAATTCTTGCAAATATATAGAGTGTTCATATTTGTGTGTTAATGTGCTGATACCATTGGTCTAGTTCTTTCTTCATGCCTATTTTTTTCTCACTCTCATTATTTAGATAGTGGTAGATAACATTGTCCTAATGAATCCCATTCTCAAGCTTGCTGATTCTTCATTTTTGTTCTTCAAATGTCAAAATGTTATACCAATACATGTCCCATGGTGCAAAGCCAAGTCAAACTGGTACTTCCAACAATGCTTCTAAGAGGCTTCAGAGACATTCTTAAAAAAATATAAATGCTGGGTTTCTGATTACTTGTTTAGAAACGTTATAAAGGTATGCTAGAGTGGCCACAAATATTCTAGAGGGAACCCTGAGGAGCAATCTCATTAACTTGTCTTCTGGTAAATGGATACGTTGTAATTGGCCATATCCATCATGGATCAATTTGATGAAGAGGCAAGCCGCCACATGATAACACATTTTGTGAAAAGCACAACCTGACCTCATAATTGTATCCAATATCTAGCCGTAAAAGTATTTCTCCCCATCAAGTAGGAGGAAGTGTTGACGCATGCCTGCCTTTTCATTAAAATAATCTTTTAATAAAAGAAAGAAAGCAATAGAAAAGTTACATGGGGAACAAAGAGTGGCAGAGCCAAAGATACAAAATGCCTATCTCCAAGTTAAAGACAATACTAGCAATCCCAGAAAGTTTTTTTTTCCCCCTTAAATGTGGTCTTTGGCTGTAAACCTAATGCCAACAGCTACGGGCTTTCTCACAGGGAACTGTTTTTAATATTACTAACAATGGACATTCTTGAAACTCCTGATTTTATGAGCTAACAGGAGGGGAGCAAAACTGATTGAGGAAATCAGCTTTGTCAGAAGGAATTCAAAAACAGAAGACCAAGAGGCAGGAAGGAAAAAAAGAAGCAGTCTGCAAATTCCAGGAACTAGAAATATAATTCCTCTGCTTTGATTTATACTAGATAGATAGATAGATAGATAGATAGATAGATAGATAGATGGATGGATGGATGGATGGATGGATGGATGGATGGATGGATGGATGGATGGATGGATGGCCCTAGGGATGAATAGATAGATGATAGATAGATAGATAGATAGATAGATAGATAGATAGATAGATAGATAGATAGATAGATATGGATGGAGAGAGAGAGAGAGAGAGAGAGATACAAGTATATTAAAAGATGGATTGGGGAATGCTGGGGGGGGGGGGTTGCTATCAATCTTGTAGATACTTCTAGTGTAATGGCTGCATCTCAAACCAAAGACTGACAATAATCAGCCTTTATAAAATATCCTCTGAGAAATCCAATAGACTCCAATAAGTAAATACATAAATCTTGTTTTAAGTTTTTGCCCAACACTGGAAAAACAATGACATACCATCAGAAGACAATGTGATTAGAAAAATTACGGAGTGTGCGGAAATGGATAAGTTCAGAAAGGAGACACAAAAAAAAAGATGAAACAGAATATTACTTAGTCTGGGAGAAATGGTATAAATGGTTGGAGGAGAAGGGGGGAAAGGGGGGGACAAAGGAAAACTAAATAATGGTTAAATTAGGCAGAGGAATATGGAAACAAATGGGAAGTTATAAAAATTGTGGAAAGGAAATTAGGTACCTGTTTATGTTAAATGTAAATAAAATATTTAGATTAATAGTATATATTATAATGGTATATATATATATATGATATACTAGAAATATATGTATAAAAGATACATTAAGATAAGAAAGAGAAAATATATAAATATGGATTACTGATGCGAAGATGTTGAAAAGATGATGATGTAAATATGTTTTTGTTTTTTTTAAAAAACCTGTTTAATAAAAATTATTTTTTAAAAAAGATAATAATACAAACATGTAATGCTGGATTTATGATAATAATAATAATAATAATAATAATAATAATAATAATAATAATAATAATAATAAATAATGCATTTAGAGTTCCTTGAAACCTGAGGGTGTCCCTACTCCAAATTTCTTGAATAGTCTTTGTGTGTATTTTAACCTAGTTCTTTATATTGTCAATAAAATGTAAGCTTGGTCTCTAAAAATACTTTCTCTAACACATTCAAACCTATAGGGCAGCCAACACATCTGCTCCTAACCAAAAAAAAAAAAAAGAGGAACAAATGCTTAATATACTTCCATTCAGCTCTTTTTGGCAAATCATATTCTCTGAAAAACAAATGTAAGAGATGTTCTGCCCCAATCTATGAAAATTCTGAAGGTATTTTAGTGAAAGACTTCTTAGAAAATTTTGTCTCTTGGTATAAAGAGTCGAACTACATACAGGGGAGACTGTATGGCTGAAATACAGGAAGTGGTCCTTACTCAACATCAGTGGTGGGTTTCAAAAAATTTTTACACCGGTTCTGTCGGTATGGCTTGGTGGGCGTGGCTTGGTGGGCATGGCAGGGGAATGATACTGTAAAATCTCCATTCCCACTCCATTCCAGAGGAAGGTTACTGCAAAATCCCCATTTCCTCTCAATCAGCTGGGACTTGGGAGACAGAGAATAGATGGGGGCGAGGCCAGTCAGAGGTGGTATTTACCGGTTCTCCGAACTACTCAAAATTTCTGCTACCGGATCTCCAGAACTGGTCAGAACCTGCTGAAACCCACCTCTGCTCAACATCCTCTCATTCAGTGACTGTCATGATGGTAGGGGGATTTAGAAACAGTCTTCTTCTTTTTTTGCAGCCATTGTAGTGCACCCCATGATTGTGTGATCGCAGTCTGACTGCTCAATTGTCCAGTTTACAATTATGATGGTCGCACTATCTCCCAGTCACAGAATTACAACTTGCAACCTTCAGCACTGGCTTCCAACAAGCTAAATCAAAGAGGAAACCTTCAGGAGGTTGGAAATGATGATACAACATTGCCTTTAATGAGAGAGGAGACTGAAATGATTTGCCATGGGAAGAAAAATATCAAAGCAATCCATCGTTAGAAAACATGGAATTTAACCGGAAGGGAATGAATTGAGGGCCAATAATTCAGTAAATTCAAATTAATACGCAGTGGATTTCAGTGTTAGATTCTTTGGTACAATCCTAAATTAATAGGAAAAAAGAAGACATATTTTGGGCAAATATGATATACTCACCCCTACCACAGGTCACTGAGCAATCTGACTGCACCATCACCCATGAGTAGCTGTGTCTTTTTGTGAATATCTTGTTCTCATTATTCACCTTAGACAAGGTATACCTCCACAAAATGCCAGGATTTTTCCCTTGTAACAGCACCTGATCATCATAAGAGGGGGAAAAAAATGATGGAGCACTCATAACTTCAGAAGGCAATTCATTCCACCAATTAATTGTTCCCACTGATAGAAAATTTCTTCTTAATTCTGGTTGGATCTCCCTTTAATGAGTTTTCACCAGGGATGAAATGCTACCGCTTTGCTCCGGGTTGCGTGAATCAGTAGCAAAAAAAAAATGCTTTAAAAAGTTTTTTATGCAATGATCACAGCTGTGCCACGCGATCATTGGAATCTTTTTTATTTTATTTTTTACTTTTTTAAAGCATTTTTTTACTACTGGTTCGGGCGAATAGATAGTAAAAAAATGCTTTAAAAAAGTAAAAAAAAAAGTTCCGACGATCACACAATACAGCTGTGATCATCAGGACCTTTTTTTTACTTAGTTGGCCACACCCACCCAATCACATGACCTCCCACCAAGCCATGCCTACCAAGCCACGCCCACAGAACCGGTAGCAAAACAGTTTGCATTTCACCACTGGTTTTCACGCATGGTCTCTTCTCCTGCAGTTGGGTTCCTATTAAACTTTCATCCTAGGAATTTGGTACAAATGAAAAAGGAAACACAGCCTATTGCCTGGCTTTGCCCGCTCACTCCCTGTTCATAAAGGCAATTCAACAGGCTCATTTTGTGGACTACCCCCATCTGTCTTTTTCATAATGACCATATAATTAGACAGGTGTCCATTGTGAACATATTAGACAACTAAAAGGAGGCAGTCTACCCATTTTCAGTTGTGGCTCTTCCTGGAAAGAGGCTCTGGCATCCGTCAAACAGCCTTGATTGCCTTCTGGTTAGATTACTGCAATAAACTCTATAGCAGGGGTCTGCAACCAGTGGCTCTGGAGCTGCATGTGGCTCTTTCACCCCTCTGGCTCCGTTGCTCAAAATATGAGTCAGAACCACCAACTGGCACGTGATTTATTGAGCTTTTTGACCCATGGTTTGTTTGTTTTTTTGTGGTTCAAAATGTTTTTGTTGCATGCAGAAATAAAAAAAATTGTTTTCTCTGTAGCAGTTCATTGATTTCATAAATGCAACACACTATCATTTATTTATACATAGCATAAATGTAAAAAATGATATATGCAGTGTTATCTTCATTTTAGATGTCAAAAGAGTTTTGTGGCTCCCAGTGTTTTCTTTTTCTGTGGAAAACAGGTCCAAATGGCTCTTTGAGTGTTTAAGGTTCCCGACCCCTGCTCTATAGGGAGCTACAGCAGTCAACTACGGTATTTTCCTGTCAATGAAAATTGTGATCTCAGGTCTTGATGTGTTACTATAATTTCATTAAGTATATGGACTGTTATACGTTCCTGCTTTGGAGTGAGATCCCTTTTTATTCACTCTTGTCCATCTCAGATGATACAGAAGAACTGAAGAAAACAAATTAAGTTTTTGCTGATAATAAGTTTGAAATTAATGCATTAAGAGTGTTTAATTATATGCATTGATACAACAGATTTTTTTTAAAAAAGCCACGTAAAACATCAACAAGAAGATTCTGCCAAAGACATTTCTGATCATTTATAATCAAAATGCAAACAATGGAAGTTTTTGTGAACACAATCACTTTAAATTAGGGGCAAGTCTCTTTCTCATCTCTTTCACATATGTTGATTCATAATTCTTATTTCTATTATTCATGAATGAATTGACAAAAAAATCCACTAAATCTTAGGTAAAGGGTCACATGTGCAGTAGTGGCCAAGATTGTGGAAACCTTTTGGGGAAAAGTGTATTTTCTAAAACTAACCACTTTTGGGGGGGAGTTGTACCATAAAATTATATATCAATGGAAAGAGAAGGGAAGGGAAGGGAAGGGAAGGGAAGGGAAGGGAAGGGAAGGGAAGGGAAGGGAAGGGAAGGGAAGGGAAGAGAAGAGAAGAGAAGAGAAGAGAAGAGAAGAGAAGAGAAGAGAAGAGAAGAGAAGAGAAGAGAAGAGAAGAGAAGAGAAGAGAAGAGAAGAGAAGAGAGTTCTTTATTGGCCAAGTGTGATTGGACACACAAAGAATTTGTCTTTGGTATATATGCTCTCAGTATACATAAAAAGACAAGATACAATAATCAAGAATGTACTACAATAACTTTTATGAAGGCTTTGCTATTAGAATGACAGTTACAATATAAAGAAGAAAACTGAAACACGTAGAAAAAATGAGATATAAAAAAATGATCACCATGTCAGTTAATACTTAGTTGGGTAACCTGTAGCATGAATTTTGGCCTTACAACATCTTCCCATGGAGTGAACCAAGTCTTTTAGTTCTGTTATCCGTTATCTGTTATCATGTGAAACCAAGATTGAAGGATTGCTTCTATTAAGTGGGTTTTATTGCTGGGCCGCTTCTGACTAACAAGTTTCTTTAGTTGGCTCCATAGATTTTCAATTGGGTTAAGGTCTGGGCTATTCCCAGGCCATTCCAGCAGTGAAATAGGATTATCTTGAAACTCCAAAAAAAAAAAAAAAGTGGTGTTATTAGCCATCAAATCTCAAAAATACACTTTTCCCAAAAGGTTTCCACAATTTTGGCCGCTACTGTAAGTATAATTTATTTCCATTGTATTTTTCTTTTTAATTGTTTTATAAAACCGTAGGATTTAGCTACTTCCTTGAAAAAAATAAAAGCTATAATATCAGTATTTTAATATCCAAGCCTCCCTATTTGATTAATCTGTGAAAGGTTAAAGTGTGAATTCCAATTATGTCTTCTTTTTGAAGATGGATTTAGTGGAATAGAAACATGATTCACTGCCAATATCAACTGGACTAAATCTATGGAGGGATGTAGAATGTAGAAGACAGTGAATAAGTAAACGTTTGATGGGGGAAAAATAAAAATCAAGATTAATTAACACTTTTAAAAGTCAAGACATTCAGACTTGAAAAATCTATATGGAAGTGGTGGTGGAGATCACATGTGGGGGAAATGATCTAAATTAAAGTCAATTGTTACTCCAAAAAAAAGGTGGGGGGGTCCATATCCAGAGACATTGAACAGCAAATTGTGCGGTTTGGGATAGGAAAAGGAAAAAAGAAAAATTGGAAGAATGGTACGTTTTCCAGTTCTATTAGCCAGTTTCTATTTCTGTCTATGAATTCTGGGAGAACTCCAACATGGATATTCATGGTCTAGTCCAGCAGTATACTGTATATCCATTCAGAAAAACTAATAGCTTGGCTTTCTGATTTATTGCAAGACTCAGAATTGAGAAATCAGGCAGATGTAATGTAACACACGAGGGTTTTTTATTAGTATTATTGGTTAATCTGCAGTGAGATCCACAGACTTTGAGGCTGGTTAATAGCTCAGCAGCTCGAGTCCTAACCAAGGACCTAGGAACTGTTAAGGTATCGTCGGAGGATGTAAGCTGTTCCGAGTAAGGTGGTTTTTTGTAGAGTCAAAAAGTCCAAGTCCAGTAAATTTAGAATTTCTAAGTAGTGGGGTAGCCCTTTGGGTATTGCTCCAAGGGCTCCAATTACAATCGGGACAACACACGATTTTTTTTTCCACAGTCGTCAACTTCAATTTGCAAGTCCCGGTACTTTGTGATTTTTTCTTGCTGCTTATCTTCAATCCGTGCATCATCAGGAATTGCAATGTCAATGAACCATACTTTTTTCTTTTCAACTACTGTTATGTCAGGTGTGTTGTGGACCAAGTGCCTGTCAGTCTGATTAATAAATTATTATTATTATTATTATTATTATTATTATTATTATTATTATTATGAATGCTTCTCATCAACATCCACCCTCATATGGGGCTAGCCTATGTCACAATACAGACTACAAAACATTCAAAAGTGGTTAATTATTAACTACATTTCCAGATTGTGAAGCATAGATTTAGATGGTATAAAGATAGATGTCGATGTAGATTAAATATAAACAGGAAGAGGAAGTTTGGTGCAGTGATTAAGGTATAAGGTTAGAAACCTGGAGACTATTTAGGTATAAAGCCAACTGGAAAACCTTAAGCCGATCACTTTCTCTCAGTCCTAGGAAGGAGGTAATGGCAAACCACTTCTGAAATCTTGCCTACAAAACTGCAGGGACTTGTTCCCGCAGGAGTCCACATTGTCATCACAGAAAGACAGATAGATATAGATATTGCTAGAGATTATTTAGGGATGCGGTGGCTCAGTGGCTAAGACACTGAGCTTCTCGATCGAAAAGATGGGAGTTCAGCTGTTCGAATCTCTAGTGAAGCGAAATGGGGTGAGCTCCCATTACTTGTCCCAGCTTCTGTCAACCTAGCAGTTCGAAAGCCCGTGAAAAATGCAAGTAGAAAAATAGGGACCACCTTTGGTGGGAAGGTAACAGTGTTTCGTGTGCCTTTGGCATTGAGTCATGCTATTCACATGACCATGGAGACGTCTTCGGACAGCGCTGGCTCTTCGGCTTTGACACGGAGATGAGCACCGCCCCCTATAGTCAGGAACGACTAGCACATATGTTCGAGTGGAACCTTTACTTTTACCTTTATAGATAATTTGATTCAAAAAAATAGTGCTTAATTTTTATTGAGAAGCATCCTGGTTATCACAGCGGCTTTTAATATAATCTATTTTTAAAGTCAAGACTGGGGGTTGTGATTCTGTCATGGTTTTTACTCAGGGGTGAAATCTACTTACCTTCCCTACCGGTTCGGAAGTGCATGCTCACATGCACGCTTGGACCCCCTGCACATGGGCAAAGTCTTCTGCGCATGTGCAGAGGTCAAAAAAAGATTTCTTCCTGGTTAAAACCAGGAAGTAATGACATCCAGGCGGGTGGACAGAACCTCAAACTGCCACCACTACCAGTTCTCTGAACCAGTCCGAATGGGTAGCATTTCACCCTTGGTTTTACTCCTATTACTCAAATAGTAGCATGCCTAAGGGCAGTAATCCTGGAAAACCACTTCAGTATCAAAGTTTGAACTGGACTAGAAGACCTCCAACTCTGTTACTCTATTATTCTATTATTTAATGTTTTAGTGACATTGGGAGCAGCAGGAATTGTACAGGGCTGGGTCAAAACTTTATGTGGATGACGTTCAGCTAGATTTCTCTTTTTATCTTTATCCAGTTTCCCTGATTGGCACCATCTGACACTAGATTGCAATCTAAATGAAATCTAACCAATTAAAATTTAATCCAGACATCTAAGTATTTGGTGAAGGGAGTTCAGGATCGGAGAGCCTGTGTTGTTCCTGAACACTCAGAATAGGGGTGATGGCCAAGAACATTTATGAACATCTGTAGATGATTCCTAACTACACGCTATCTCCAAAGACTAACTCTTTTCCTTACATTGTTTGCTCCCTATTTAGATTTGTAGGAGACTCCTCATCGAGGTATCTTTAATTTGCAATGGGTTTAAAACATGGCAGGAAAACCTCTGTCGGGGGTCTAATGTTAGGAGTGGCTAACAATTAATTTGGCTAGCAAATGCATCAGGAAATCTATATTATTTTCTTTGGGTTCTGATGTATTTGTTGGTTCTATTGTTTAAGGGCTTCCCTTCAAGTTCAGAGCATGGGGATATCATTGAGCCAAAGCAATTCATGGCAGTTTTTAAAAAATGGAAAATTAATGATTGCCACAGAAACAGATTATCAGGTCCTTCTAAAAACTCATTTTTTTTAAAAAAAATATTGTTTTAATCTTCTAGCTTCAGCAAAAAGACATAGGAAAGCCCAGTTGCAGCTATGGAAAATTTGAAACACAATACTCTGGCTTTATCCTGAATGACCATAAAACTGCAAAGCACATCATGTTCCTTTATTAAGACAGAACTACCATCAAGCTGCCTTCTATACAGAAACAAGTTCCTACAGAATACCTCAAACTAAACGCTGGGCATACATCTTGCATATTGCCATTCGTGGTGACACAAGCACATTTGCTTTTTGAAATATTCATTGAAGGAGAAGAGAATTTCAGTGAAATTTTCAGGGTTGGGACATAGTGTTCTTGTACTTATTTACTGACCAAGTGCCCAAAGGCGAGAAAGGAAAAATAGCCTGCCTTTCATTATACAAGCATCTCTTCAGTTCTGAAAGCCTCCTTCGCTTCCCAGGAATCCATTAAATCCCAAAAAGGGAAGTCATCCACAGACCTATTCCCAAAGGCCTTTTATTTCTGATTTTCGAATTGTGGGTGATCTGAGATATTTCAGAGGGAAGACGCATCCCAGAAAAAAAAAAAAAAAAAAAACCAAAAACAAAATTCCAACAGCAAGCTTTCACAAAAAAGCAGCTTATAGGGGGAAAAATGCCCAAGAGAAATGCAAGAGAATTGTTCCAAATTAGAAGAAGATTTAGAAACAGAAGGGACACGGTGGCTCAGTGGCTAAGATGCTGAGCTTGCCGATCAAAAGGTCGGCAGTTCAGTGGTTCGAATCCCTAGCGTCACGGAACGGGGTGAGCTCCTGTTACTTGTCCCAGCTTCTGTCAACCTAGCAGTTCGAATGCATGTAAAAAACACAAGTAGAAAAATAGGGACCCCCTTTGGTGGGAAGGTAACAGCTTTCCGTGAGCCTTTGGCATTTAGTTATGCCGACCACATGACCATGGAGACGTCTTTGGACAGCATTGTCTTTTCGGCTTTGAAATGGAGATGAGCACTGCCCCCTAAAGCCAGGAACGACAAGCACATATATGCAAGGAGAACCTTTACCTTTACCTTTACCTTAGAAACAGAAGCTTCTTTCTCAGGAGGAAAAGAAGGGGGGTGAGAAGCTTCTGTCGATTTGCAAGGTCGATTCCATCACAGCATTAGATAAAATAACTCTGGCTACAATAGTGTGAAGTGTTCAGGTTCCAAAACGATCTCCTTTCTGGTAATACAATACCCAAGGTTGGCAAATACTGCCGTGTGACGAAAAACGACAAATTTTGGAAAGGCTTCCAAGCACTTCCATCTACTTACCTGGAGAGATGCCAGGTAGAAACATCCCAGCCAACTGGCATTAGTTCTTAAATTTACAGCTGGCAAACAACCTCCTTAAACATTTCCAGGTTTTCTATATAACTGTTTAATGTCTACCTTTTAATACTCCAACCACCTGACTTCAGGCACAATGCTCAACAGCTCTCACCACAGGGCTTTATACGCTCAAAAACCACAGGTTTGGCAGAATAAGAATTTGCCAAACCTGTTCATAAGAATACATCTTTTGCTCAGGGCTTCAAGAAGTTTAGGCAATGGGCAAACTAAAATCTCTTACCAATAGAATATTTGTAGCTCAGAGCTGAACTGGGGGGTCCTTGATGCTCTCTAAGCTCTCTGAAATCTCTTAATTTAATACTTTTTCTTTTCTTTTCCTGCCAATTTTGATTTGATTTGAGACTTCAGGCCATAAATATCCTTGACCAAATAGGTATCTATTTCTTTCCTCTTCCTCAGTATTTACCAAGGAACAAATAGTTATGTACATTGGCAAGCCAGTTGAGCAGTCCTTTTAACACATATGTCAACACTTTCTTTCGTATGTCAATCTCTTATAGAGATTTTAGTGAGAATTATGCAGTTGGGTCTGATCTGCCAGTCATTAAATTGAAGCTATATTATGAATTCATCTTCTGAGATTTGCTGCACCAGCAAATACAGAATTAAAACTACAGAGCAATTATGGGCATGAGGAATAATTTTTCACATCCCGCAAACAAAGCCACTGAACGAGAGAATAGAGAACTATAGGCAGGTTGGAACACATTTAAGGAAGGAAGAAAAGAAGGAAGGAAGCTGAAAGCGCTGAACATGTTATGAGTTTTGCCCCAACTGATTTTGGTGCAGTTGTTTCTGAACAATTCAAAGTAAGGAGAATCGGTTTGCAAAGTGAGTAGAGAAAGGTATAATATGCATCCATAAGGAACTCAGGCCTCATCAAAAAAGAGTGAAACATAGTTTCTCAGAGTTGTATTATGAGGTTGAACTCTTAAATGTTTATTTCCCCCCAAAAAACCCCAGTTTTCTTCTAATGCATACTTAGATTAGTAGAGGGTAAGGGAGTCACATAAATATATATATATATGGGCATGTAAGTTGAAATTATACACATGCACTCTTCCTTACTAATGGCTGGTGGGACAGAGGATTTTGTATCTCATATGGAACATGCATGAGGCATCATATAGCAAGTATACCATAGTACATAGTGTTTTGGATGGGGTTCACCTACTCCCTTTCCTGAGTGGACTAGTGCTGTTTCTATTTCACAGCTGGAGTGGCATATAAAATATCTTCCAGTGACCCAGGTAATACTGCAACAGAGCAAGGTCAAAAAGTCAAAATGACAGGCCCTTCACCCCATCCCACTGTCTCGGAAAAGAAGAAAACACTTTGGATGATAATGGTTTCCAGAAGTCAAGACAGCACTATAATGAAATTTGCCAAGAACCTTTTTTTTTAAATCTGTATGTTAAGATAGCAAATAGGGTATCGGGATCAGCCCGTTATCTTGCTTTTATTCACTGAATTTGAATCAAAGATAAAACTTGCCAGAAAAGTTGAGTTGTTCTCAGGGCAGAATAGGAGAACAGCTAACCAAAAGCACAAAAAAGAAAGAAAGGAAGGAAGGAAGGAAGGAAGGAAGGAAGGAAGGAAGGAAGGAAGGAAGGAAGGAAGGAAAGAAAGAAAGAAAGAAAGAAAGAAAGAAAGAAAGAAAGAAAGAAAGAAAGAAAGAAAGAAAGAAAAGAGGTACAATATTTCCCTACAATCTTTATGGAATATTTTTCTATGAAACCAGATTCAGATGCTTTAAAAGGTTTTTCACCCAAAAAGATTTCTTGAAATCTCTTAAGTAAAGAAGGGCTTACACACCTTATTTTGTGGGGAAAACTTTTCATTGCAAACTTTAAAAATAATATTTATTTAGTTACTGGTTGATCCAGTCTCAGATTAGTTACAGCATTGTAACAGGGTTGAATGTATGGGTTCAGTTGTACATTCGTTTAGGGTCCAATTAATAAGAGGTAGATTGAGGTCACCAAGAAAAATAATACTGCGTGGGCAGGAGGCTGCCCATGTTAGTAGTGAAGTTAACTTGTTCGCATGTACGATGTCATAATCAGGGGCTGTGTAACATAGTAAGAAGTGAAATGTAGTATTTAAGGACAGCTCGCAGATGATGGGCTCAGGAAGAGCGAGTTCCTGTGTAACTTGAACATTTTTTAGATTTCAGGACTTTTTATAGAAGATAGCAATTCCAAGTCCTCTACGGATTTCACAATCAGACTGTACGAATATGAACAACTCAGAATTCACACAATGCACATTGCACAATGTGTACAATGCATTCAGAAAAAAAAGTAACTTTTAAAAAGTTTCTCCCTTTTTAAAAATTTGTTTTTCTTTGCATTTTTCATCCTGTCTTCCTTTATAAGCACCATGTGGTAAATATACTTGTTTAAAGCACGGAGCACATCTAACCTCTTTCCACTGAATCAGGAAATTTTTATCCCTGACAATGAATTTACATCTGTGTCTCATAAATAGGCTCCTGCTCTGACCAAAACACATTCTCTTTAGGGAAAATCAAAACTAATTTGTCAAACCAGAAGCTAACAATAAAAGTAGAGCTTTGAAAGCCCACATTGCATTTTACTCAGTAATTGCTAAACTATTAAAAACGTCCTTCTCCCAGGATCCCGTCTTCCCTGTTGACAAGGGGAGAAGCTATCGGAATGATTTATTGGTTTTAATTAGCCAAACCTTTCCCGGTTTGAAAGTAAATTCTTTTTCTGTTGAATGATTGCCACTTTAAGCATTCCATCCATCTCTTACAAGTTACAGTAGAGAACACACTTATTTTATGGTGGTTTTTGTAATTTCCTTGTTCAACAGTAGACAGGTTTTTGAAGCTATGATGCACATATTAATTCTGTGAGATGTCATAATAAAAAAAAAAAACCGACTTTAGTTGCCTCTGCATATGGCAGCAACATCCGGAAAGATAGAAACAGATGGTTTGGTTAAATCAGCCTGATACTTACCTCTACAGTGCCTGCAGAAACTGAGTATTCAGTATAAAGAAATATGATATACGTAATACAATATGGCTCAAAAGAGGCTCTGACATAAATTTCATTTCCATAATTCTTTCTCTGATTGTGCTTCTCGTCTAAAGCAGGGTGCGACAGTCTGCTCAATTAAATTGCCTTATTATCTTTTCTTCTTTCTCTAAGATGTTAATTTTGAAGGCTGGATTGTAATACAAAGAATAATAACTTCCTGTCCAGCTAGGCTCTAGCCCACAATTTCTAGAACAAGTACTAAAAATTAAAACCAAATGACCTTAAATTACCTTCACCAGAATCCACCCCCACTCCCCCCAAAGAAAAACCACTTAACTGGATTGCAATAATAATAAAAATATTTCGCATGTCTTCACTTAAGAAGACACAACTATATTACCAAAACCATATGCCAAAGACTGGTATTACTTACATTGCCAGATTATAGCAGCTCTAATTTAGCACATATCCATAACACGACTTCTATTTTCTCCTCCAGTCATAATCATGGATTTTAGAGTTTTAGAAAGAAGCTATATATCAGTTTCCCATCATTAGTAAACTCATATTGTCTGCATGTTTGCATCTTTAGGAACGATGGGCAAGAAAATTGTTTGCTGGGTTTATTGATTATTATTTACATCCAAAAGTTTCCTCTGTGAGATTAAGGTGGCTTGCATGGAAGTCTTTCCTAATTTTTTCCCCACCCACACAACAACCCTGGGAGGAGAGTTAATTTTTCCAGTGTTGGATGCTTCCCAGGTCTCCTATGCTTTGATTAATCCCACAGCAAAATATCACAGGAGCAGCTCTCCCATCAGGCTTTTTCTGATTAGCAAACTCCAGCAGCCAGGGGGGTCTTAGGATGAAAACAACAGAAAACTGTATCAGTGCCCTTCAGTGTTTCACATGATAATCAGACTGATTGATTTTATTACATTTTATTTGCTCAACCTACAAGCTCCTCCAATTATCCAAACGGCTCTTGGTGACATGCAACGTATGAAAATTCTCAGACAAGTAGAAAGAAATGAATAGATAGCAACAACAATAGCTGTCATGTTTATTATTTCGTGAGAAGAGGCCAAGAAACAAAAATCTCAGGGTCAGTGCAGGTTCAGAAAGCTCCCCCACACAAATTATAAGACTTACAAAGTGCTATCTTTTTTTTTTTTTATCTGGTATCGACCATTTTTTTGAAGCTTAACTGATACCATGTTTCCCCGAAAATAAGACCCTGTCTTATCTTGAACCCCGAAATAAGCGCTTGGCTTTATTTTCAGGGAGGTCTTATTATCTTGGGGCGCATGGAGGAAACCAGAGGAAATGGCAGGGACCAGCTGCGCATGCGTTTAAATATTTTCGGGGAGAGCTTATTATCGGGGGGGGTGTTATTTTAGTGCATGCACTCAAAAGCCCGATTGGGCTTATTATCAGGGGATGTCTTATTTTAGGGGAAACGGGGTATATCTGAAATGTCTACAGGACCAGAGATTTCAGATATATCAGTTAAGAAAATAGAGCTTGCCCATTGTCGATTTTAAAAAAGCTGTATGATTTCCTGTTACACCCAAAGGAAGATTAGCATTCCTTCTGCCAAAATTCATTCTGCAGGATCCAATCTGGGTCGGTGGCACAGAGTGTGAGTGTAACACTCTGCTGGGGAGACGCTTGCTGAGGATGGGCTCCAGCATAACTCCGAAAGCTTTGAAAAACTAAACCTCTGGTCCAGTGGTGGGTTTGGACCAGTTCGCAAGAACCAGTAGTAAAACCAGCGGGAGGCCCAGACTACCGTCCCAGATGTCATCATCGTTGATCTGCGCATGCACGAGCGAAGCGAGCCGATAGTAAAGTTAAGTAGAACCTGTTCTGATCCTGATGACTGACCCACATTGGAATCTGAAACATTATTCTGGGACATATTCAGGGGTGGGCTGCTGGGGGTTCGCAAGGATTTCGGAGAACCTCTAGCTACAATTCTGTGCAGTTTGGAAAACCCCGAAATCCCATTACTGGCTGGTCCCACCCACCCCACCCCTCCCAGGAGTACCCACAAGGCCTATTTTGGATGCAGGTAAGTGCAGGGCACATGGAGAAGGGGAAAAAAAGGGCCTACCAGAAGTTAGGGACTGTTTCCAGCCTCCAGAGGGCCTCCAGAATGAGGGGAGGCTATTTTTACCCTCTCAGAGGCTTGAGGAAACCCTTCGGAGCCCAGGGAGGGCAACCCCCACCCCCCCATCGTGGTGCAGGAGGCCAACTAGGCCACGCCTACCATGGCCACGCCCACCCAGCAACCAGGCAGAGAACTCCTTGATAAAATTTTTGAAGCCCAGCCCTGGACATATTTGCTTTCATTCATGACAATTTACTCTGGTGGACAATTGCTACACCAAACTTGATTTTGTCAGGATATTTCTAAAACAAGCTTCAAGGAGAAAATAAAGAGTAGTACACTTACTT
This sequence comes from Masticophis lateralis, assembly GCA_030761175.1. NCBI lineage: Eukaryota > Metazoa > Chordata > Lepidosauria > Squamata > Colubridae > Masticophis > Masticophis lateralis. The sequence continues at coordinate 16,525,846 of JAUDYJ010000010.1, forward strand.
CAAAGATGAGTGTCTCATTAGTTGGGCCAGCTGCGGACAGCTTCTCTGGGTGGCTAAAAGGCCTTTGATAATCAAACATTGTTCCGGCAAAGTAAAATTTTCCAGGCCAGTCAACTGTCCAGTCCTTGGTTAGGTAATATTTCTTATTCAAATTGCGGACTGCAAGGTAGCTGTTAGAAATTAGCAATTCTTGGATTTCAATACTGCGAGCTCCTGCAGGAACGGTTATAATGGGATAATAATCTAGAAACAGAAAAAGATCAGTTGGTTACGGCTGTGTCTGAAACATTACCAGATTGTTGGGGACAATATGCTGACTCTGTAAACCGCTTAAAGAGGGCTGCAAAGCCCTATGAAGTGTTATATAAATCTAAGTGCTATTACTAGTCCAACAGTGGAACCTCTGTAGAGATTCTCAGTCATGCAGGTCTTGGTTGTCCCAAAGGCACTTTTTCAGGATGCAACTGGACTTTCTTGGGGGGTTTTTTCTTTGGAAGATGTTTCACTTCTTATCCAGAGGAACAGAGCTGAAGAAACTTCTTGGATGAGAAACGAAATATCTTCCAAAGAAAAAACAAGAAAGTCCAGTTATCTCCTGAAAAAGCACCTCTGGTCAACAATGAAACCCATTTCCCAAAGAACTGGCGAGTTACCCTTTACGGATATCTTCTAGAAGAAGTATGGCCAAACAGCATTTGTCAGAGAAGTGTTAAACCGATGCCTTCACTACAGAAGGGACTGGATGGTTAAACAGTTTTCCAAACTTTAGGATTCTATCATTCTAAGACCACCAACTGTACATGCAAAGGGTTTTTTTTTCCCAGCAAGCATCTACAATACCGTATTTTTCAGACTATAAGATGCACTAGAATATAAGACTTCGAAGATTTCGAAGAAGAAAACAAGGGAAAAAAATAGTTTTTGGGCTCTGCACATATTGGTTTTTGCCCTCCCTGGCCCCCAGGAGTACTCTGCAGGCCTTCCAAACCCTCTACGTGTCCTATTTTTTGCAAAAACGGGATGTGCAGAGGGTTTTGGAGGCCTTCGGAGTGCTCCTAGGGGCTGGGGAAGGCAAAAACATGATGTGGGGGGGGGGTTGGGAGACCAAAAATGGGATGCACAGAAAATTTGAGAGGACTGCTCCTGGGGGCTAAGGAGGGCAAAAACACAATGCGTGGGTGGGTTGGGAAACCAAAAATGGCTGCATTTGGTGTATAACCAACATTTCAACCCTCTTTTTTTGGGGGGGGAGCGTGTCTTATAGTCCAAAAAGTATGGTAATAATTGGGGCAACATTTAATGTTTATTTTATTTATAAAATAAATAAATAAATATATGGGATAGTAGCTACTACACCAGTCTCCCTCCCAGCTTGGGTTTTCCAAATTAGTATTTGGTGGAAAGCATACAGAGACTCTTACAGTAATGCAAGGTGGGGGTGTGGGGACAGTTATGAAAAGCACCGACTTAATTACACAGGGAAATAATTTTCTTACTGTTTGTTTTATGCTGAGTCAAATAATGGCCTGAGTAGAATGTACAGGAAGAATTGTCTCCTTTGCAAACTCCACAAGCATCCAAAGCAGCTTTGGACCCAAGGCGATGATCACACCCCACTTGCTGCAACAACAACAACAACAACAACAACAACAACGGAGAATGAGTGAAAGAACAGGTAGAAGAAAGCTGTTGCCTTTCTTTCTATCCATCTGTCTGTCCATCCGTTTATGGAAGGTCTACTGTGCCTTTACTTGAAAAAAACAGCTAGTGGGTTCATTCAACATCTAAACAGCCTAAACAGTGGCTGTTTAAAGCTTACCTAATATATACTGCCCCCAAAACACATATGATATTCTGCAGTGGTGAAATCCAAATTTTTTTACTACCGGTTCTGTGGGCGTGGCTTGGTGGGCGTGGTGTGGCTTGGTGGGTGTGGTGTGGCTTGGTAGGCGTGGCAGGGGAAGATACAGAGGTAGTGATGGGAGTGTCCCAATGCTCCCATGTCACACCTCTCCTGTGTGACCTGCATTGGCTACCAGTTGCCTTCCGGGTGAGGTTCAAGGTGTTGGTGATCACTTATAAAGCCCTACATGGCTTAGGTCCGGGGTATTTGGCAGAACACCTGTGGCCAGCAACAGCTCCCTATCGCCCGGTGCACTCACATAGAGAGGGCCTACTTGGGGTCCCGTCGGCCAGGCAATGTCGGCTGATGGCCCCTAGGGAGCGAGCCTTTTCTGTGGGCGCACTTACCCTCTGGAATCAGCTCCTCTTGGAGCTCTGGGTAGCCACCGACCTTCACTTCTTCCGCCATGACCTTAAACCATGGTTATTCGCCAGGCTAGCCTGGACTGATTGGGCTTTTAATGGGAATTTTAGCTTTTAGTGTTTGAATTTTAATCTAGACTGGTTTTATTGTTGTGAGCCACCCTGAATCCTCGCGGAGAAGGGCGGCATATAAATCCGATTATAAATAAATAAATAAATGTAAGTACTGCAAAATCCCCAGTCCCTCCCCATTCCTGGGGGAAGGATATTCCAAAATCTCCATTCCCACCCCACTGTGGGACCAGCCAGAGGTGGCATTTGCTAGTTCTCTGAACTACTCAAAATTTCCGCTACCGTTTCTCTGAACTATGCAAAATTTCCACTACCGGTTCTCCAGAACCTGTCAGAACCTGCTGGATTTCACCCCTGATATTCTGACTTTGTTCACACAACCTGTTAAAATGTCCACTGACTTCTATATAAGGTTTATATGCTGATCCTTAAACTACCCAACCTTGTATTGGGTGAGTCTACTGTGCAGAGCATGCCTATTCTGCTAATCCATCAGAAGAAGCTCTATAAGATGTTCAACAGAGAATTGTTTAATTTAGAGGTCAACAACATTTGCAACAGGCACAGGATGATGTTGCAAGCAAAGTATGGTATATATGCTTTACAGCCGAGCTAAACATTTTATACTGAATAGAATGCCGAGTTTCATCTTACTTCACAAACTCCATCAATGCACACATCTTCTTTATACAGTGAGCACGGGGTCCCATCCTTTACTCGGTTGGACATGGCGAAGAAAAAGTCAAAATCTTCTGCTGTACAGTAGAGTTTGCAGCGATCTTCCTCTGAAAAGAGACCAAAATGTCCAATACAATATACTGATCTGCAGACTTACTGACCAGAGAGCAATACAATGGAAGAAGCAAAAACCGCTATACTGTATTCGTACTCCTTTGAACTACTTGGTAGTGGTCTTTTTTTTTTTAATTTGATTTATATGCCGCCCTTCTCCGGAGACTCAGAGCAGCTTACAATGTGTTAAGCAATAGCCTTCATCCTTTTGTATATTTATACAAAGTCAGCTTATTGCCCCCACAATCTGGGTCCTCATTTTACCTACCTTAGAAAGGATGGAAGGCTGAGTCAACCTTGAGCCTGGTGAGATTTGAACTTGCAGTAATTGCAGGCAGCTGATGTTAATAACTGTTAATAACAGTGCTTTAGTCTGCTGCGCCACCAGGTCTGCAATATCTTTTAACATGGGTTGAAATCAGCTTTTCTGATTTCCACTTCCACCAAATCTGCACATTTGATTTATTAATCCCTTCCCAGATTGTCACGAATACCTGGGGTCATTTTTTTCAAGATAAGTACTTAGATCAGTGTTTCTCAACCTTGGAAGCTTGAAGATGGGTGGACTTCAACTCCCAGAATCCCCCAGCGCTGGCTGGGGAATTCTGGGAGTTGAAGTCCACCCATCTTCAAGCTTCCAAGGTTGAGAAACACTGACTTAGATGAAGATCACTTGTACAAGGTAGCTGTCTTATAAAGTTGGGCGGCAAGCATGCAATTATCAAGGATAGACCATTTTCTGTCGAGTGGTTCATGCTACAAAATCATCAATCAGTGTCAGCCTTATTTTTAAACATCTTTGTGAAGTGGTGCATATTTTCAAGGTGGCGCTTTGGTTTGAAGACTCATGTTCAAAAACCTAAAAAGCTGCTTCACCAAACAACATCAAAGAAAATGTCAAAAAGCAGATGACGGCAGTTAAGTTGGGAATGTGGTTGTTGAGTGAATCTGGTTTCCCCATTGACTTTGTTCATCAGAAGGTCACAAAAAGTGATCACATGATCCCAGGACACTGCAACCATCATAAACGCGTTGCCAAATGTCCGAATTTTGATCACGTGATTGTGGGTATCCTTAACTGCTAGCAGTGTGAAAAATGGTCAGAAGTCATCTTTTTTCAGTGCTGTTGTAACATCCCAAAGCCACCAAACTAATTGTTGTAAGACAAGGACCATCTGTATTTTCTTTTTGTTTAAGTGATGGAATCTTACTGCATATTGTATTGATGGCTTTAAATCAACACATTTAATGAAAAAGAAGGACTAGAGGTTACATGGTATTGTATTTGAGGGGCTGCCCCCAAAAAGAGGGGGGTCAATCTATTCTCCAAAGCACCTGAGGGCAGGACAAGAAGCAATGGGTGGAAACTAAGCAAGGAGAGAAGCAACCTAGAACTAAGGAGAAATTTCCTGACAGTTAGAACAAGTAATCAGTGGAACAACTTGCCTCCAGAAGTTGTGAATGCTCCAACGCTGGAAGTTTTTAAAGAAAAGATTGGATAGCCATTTGTCTGAAATGGTACAGGGCAGTGATGGCTAACCTTTTTGCTGTCACGTGCCAAAAGCAGGGGGAGCACAGGGGGGTCACGGATGCGTGTGCCCACACCCATAATTCAATGCCCCCCGCGCTCCCCCCACTTTTGGCACACACAATGGCACGGTGGACCTGGTAGGGCCGTTTTTTTTGCCCTCCCCAGGCTCCAGGGGCTTTCTAGGAGCCTGGGGAGGGCGAAAATGGCCTTCACCACCCCCCTGGAGGCCCACCAGAGGCCAGAAACAACCCATTTCCCAACTTCCGGTGGGCCGAGAAGGCCTGAAAATCAGATGCCTGGCATGTGCATGAGCGCTGGAGCTGAACTAAGGCAACGCTCGCGTACCCACAGATATGTCTCCGCGTGCCATCTGTGGCACGCATGTCATAGGTTCGCCATCATGGGTATACGGTTTCCTGCCTGAGTAGGGGGTTGGACTAGAAAACCTCCAAGGTCCCTTCCAACTCTGTTACTTCTATTCTATTCTATTCTATTCTATTCTATTCTATTCTACTCTACTCTACTCTACTCTACTCTACTCTACTCTACTCTACTCTACTCTACTCTACTCTACTCTACTCTATTCTATTCTTCACCAAAATGGATCCTTTTTGTATCTGGTTCACCTTCTACTTTGGTGTAGGGTTTCCATTTATAGTACCATCCACGGAAAGGTTTGCTATTATACTCAGCACACTGCTGGGCTCGGAAGTCTGGACTGTTTGACGCACAGAGCTGAATGTTGCAAAGTTGATAAATGCGACTTGAGCCTTGGCAGAACTTGCCACCATGCTGAGGTCTGCAAAGAAAAAAGAAAACCCGTTTGCAATAACAAATATGGAATAGATAATTAACTGCTGGATGCATTAGCGTCATACCAGTTTCTATTATTTAATATAAATATGAAGTTAAAAAGTTTTTTTTAAAAAACCCAAATCATTTAAATCTATGGTGACCTGCATGAAATTGCGGGTTTTGTTTCATTTGCCTAAACAATGAATCTAGTATAGTTTAAGTTCAACCAAAAACAAACAAAAAAAAAACCCAAGAACAATCTGCTATTTAATACCTGATTGCTTGCTGAATAAAACTGCTGATCAACCAGAAAAATTCTCATTTATCAGGCATATATACATTGGGCTAATTTATCTTATCTTCTGTGTCCACGATACAAAGGGACCATTGAACGCATGCAAGCATATGAATCAAATCAAAATTTGCTAAACGGTCTCAGATCTCTCGATCTTTCTCTTCTTTCCTTTCCTTTCCTTCCCTTTCCTTTTAACTTAAAAGTATCATAGGGTGGGAGGTCTCCATTTGACCAGGGCTTAAATTGAAGTCCTGGCCTGTCATGTCTTCCATCAAAAAATTCCCCAAAGCTGCCTTCCTAGTTAGAACATCATGTCTTTGACCTGTTCTGGAAAAATCAGAAGTGGGTTGCTGGGGGTTCGCAGGGGTTCGGGAGAACCTCTAGCTAAGATTCTGTGCAGTTCAGAGAATCCACAAATCCCACTCCTGGCTGCCCTGCCCACCCTAAATTGCCCCTCCCAGGAGTCCCCACGCAGCCTGTTTTGGATGCAGGTAAGTGCAGGGTGCGCATGGAGGCGTGGAGACGGTGAAAAATGGGCCTACCAGAAGTTTGGGAAGGCCAAAAAGGGCCCCGTTTTTTGCCTCCAGAGGGACTCTGAAGCCTGGGGAGGTCATTTTTGTCCTCCGGGAGACTCGAGAAAAGCCTCCGGAGCACAGAGAGGGCAAAAACACCTGCCCACCCCCCCCCCCCGCTGTGGTGCAGGAGACTGTCTAGGCCACACCCACCATGGCCACGCCCACCCAGCAACTGGGCAGAGAACCCCTTGCTAAAATTTTTGAAGACCACCCTTGGGAAAAATAATGAGGAAAAAAGCACACTCCACCAGGTGTTGGAGAGGTGTGGATCACAGCCTGCTGAAGATGGGACTGCAACCTGATTGGACCCACATGACGGACGTGTGACATGCGGGCAAGAACTTTCTGAGTTTTGATTTGGGGAAAACCTAGGGGCCCTTCAGAGTTGGGTTTTCCCCAGATGTGCCAATATGAGAGTCCTAATAAGTTGATACTTTGAGGAACCACCAGAATCCAGAGCCTTGATTACCTTGGGTCTGTTACTTGGATCCCTGACAAAATGATGAGGCAAGGGCAGGGGTGAAATCCAGCAGGTTCTGACAGGTTCTGGAGAACCGGTAGCGGAAATTTTGAGTAGTTCAGAAAACCGGAAAATACCAGCTCTGGCTGGCCCCAGAGTGGGGTGGAAATGATGATTTTGCAATATCCTTCCTCTGGAGTGGGGTGGGAATGGAGATTTTGCAGTATCCTTCCCCTGCCACGACCACCAAGCCACACCATGCCTACTAAGCCATGCCCACAGAACCGGTAGTAAAAAAAAAATTGGATTTCACCACTGGGCAAGGGCTACCTATATTGAATTTCTACTTGTGACATAAGTGGATCTAGATTGACCAAAACTGAGTTATGGTTAATGGCTCCATATCACTGATCATTTATTCAGTAAATAAGAATTGTCCAGATATTAGAGCTACATCATTTTTCACCTGCAAACAACTCCTAAATGCCATGAAGTTACCCCTGGGCTAGATTTGGTTGAGTTGATCCAGGATTTCTTTCCTTGTATAAAATTGCACGGATATATTATGAAGAAATGTTCAGATCAACACATAATATTTATCTGAGAAATGATGCCTAAATCCTTATATTGTTAGTCATTACTAGAAGCTAAGCCCATTACAAACCAATTGCCATCATCTCACAATATGCTATTCAGTTAAATCCATCATGGGAAGAACTTGCTAACATGTGCAAGTTAGGAACCCAGGTGCCATTTGCACAATCTAAGACTCATTTATTTGCAAAACAAGATGGAACTTGTTGCCCTGGTTTGCAGGAATTTAATGCTATAACACCGATTTGTTGAAGAGAAAACAAACTTTCTTCCTTTTTCCTAAAGAATTTGGGAAAATATGCTCTCCCCTAGACAAGGGATAGGAAGCAAAGAATTTCCATTTTGGATAGAAATTGTGAACTCTTTGGGAGCTCCAGCCTTAAACTTCTTGGACAAGTTAACAGAATAGAATAGAATACAATTCTTTATTGGCCAAGTGTGATTGGACACACAAGGAATTTGTCTTTGGTGCATATGTTCTCAGTGTACACAAAAAGACAAGATACATTTGAAAAGAGTCATAAGGTACAACACTTTATGATAGTCATAGGATACAAACAAGCAATCAAATCATACTAGGAAGCAATCAATATCAATATAAATTGTAATGATACAAGCAAGAAAGTTACAGTCATGCAGTCGTAAGTGGGAGGAGATGGATAACAGGAATGATGAGAAGACTAATAGTAATAGTAATGCAGTCTAAAGGAATAGTTTGACAGTGTTGAGGGAATTATTTGTTTAGCCGAGTGATGGCGTTTGGGAAAAGCTGTCCTTGTGTCTAGTTGTTCTGGTGTGCAGTGCTCTATAGTGTCGTTTTGAGGGTAGGAGTTGAAACAGTTTATGTCCAGGATGTAAGGGTCTGTAAATATTTTCACAGCCCTCTTTTTGACTCGTGCAGGATACAGGTCCTCAATGGAAGACAGGTTGGTAGTAATTGTCTTTTCTGAAGTTCTAATTATCCTCTGAAGTCTGTGTTTGTCTTATTGGGTTGCAGAACCAAACCAGGCAGTTATAGAGATGCAGATGAACCCTAATTGTAGCTAGTATTCAAAAAGGTTGACTCTATCTTTCTGTAATAAATCTACTCTATGTCCTAAAAGACACTGGTTAGATGAGAAATGTAAAAGAAGGGACAACCAAAGTGATCAGGAGGCTGTAGCTACCAGAAAAGCAGCATTTAAGGCTGTTTAAGTTACAGTGAAGTAAAGTGAAGATTTAGAAGTATTTTATACGGTTACAAAAATAAGAGAAATAGGGCATTCACTGATTTCTAATGCACCCAGTGCAGAAAGATTCAGGACTGATAAAAGGAAATGCCTTTTAGAATAAGATAAAGATTAAGATTAAGCTGTGAATTCAATGCCTTTAAATATGGTGTCAGCTACCCATTGGAGAAGAAGAAGAACACACAAGAAGAAGGAGAAAGAGAATCAGAATTGGCTACAAATCTTAATTAGTTTTTGAGGTCTGTCAACTGCTCCTGAATCATGGCCAGCATATTTTACATATTCACTATAGGAGAAGAGGAGAGAAATAAAAACAGCTGTGAACTGTGCAAACACACCTGGCTGACCACAGTGGATGAAAACGATAAGCGTGACCTCATGTAGCCTCAGGGCCCTTTGTGTGATTAATTATATATTTTAGGATGCCACAAGGCATGCTAGCTTTTTCAGCAGTGGATGACACAGTTATTTTTCAGATAATTTATGGAGGGCAGATTTGCTCAATGATTGTTATCCAGGTTACAGGAAGCTACTGAACACAAAGTATAGAACCCTGCAGAGCCTGGTTTAGCTCTGTAGACCAAAGCATCGTAATTAACATCCAGCTGTTTGCAATTACACTAGTTCAAATCTCCCCAGGCTCAAGGTTGACTCAGCCTTCCATCCTTTCTAAGGTAGGTAAATTGAGGACCCAGTTTGTGGGGGCAATAAGATGACTTTGTATAACTATATACAAAAGTATGAAGGCTATTGCTTAACGCATTGTAAGCTGCCCTGAGTCTCCAGAGAAGGGCGGCATATAAATCAAATTAAAAGGAAAAAAAAGTTCTGCAAGTAATATAAGTGAAAGCCACAGTTTCCTGCATTGCTTATGGACTTCCCAGTTGTTTAACTGCTACATGAAACAGGTGGCTGAACTAAACAGAGCAAGTAAAATCTAAACATACTGTAAGCAAGAAATTTCAATCAAAGCCAACGGTAGAAAAAGTACAAATTTAAATTTATACAATATTGCATTAATATTATTTTTAACATGCTACCACTAATGTGTTTATTAAAAATGAGTTTTATAAAATGCTGTGCTTAGAGGAACACAGCTACTAAAAGGGATGATTAATTTTTATTAAAATTCTTTGCATTCAATGTATGTCTTTATACGTGTGGTGTATGTATAAAACATTTATATTAAAGAATATGGAATTCTTTAATCTATACATTAAATATTATATATATATATATATATATATATATATTCAGATAGAGAGAGAGAGAGACAGACAGACAGACAGATAATGGATGGATGACAGATGGATGGGAGAGAGAGAGGTGATAGATGATAGGTAGGTAGGTAGGTAGGTAGGTAGGTAGGTAGGTAGGTAGGTAGGTAGGTAAGTAGATAGATAGATAGATAGATAGATAGATAGATAGATAGATAGATAGATAGATAGATAGATAGATAGACAGACAGACAGACAATAGAGATAGATAGATGTTAGAAAGACAAGACAAGACAAGACAAGACAAGACAAGACAAGACAAGACAAGACAAGACAAGACAAGACAGACATACAGACAGATATTTAAAAAAAAGAATTTCATTGTCACCTACCAGAATTACAGATAATGAGAGAAACATGAGATCTTTTCATAGCAGGGCCTTACTTGGGATTGTTGCAATGTCTCTCTTGGTATGTGACTCCTCCGCCACAAGTCCGAGAACAGTCTGACCACCTAGACCATGCTGACCACTGCCCATTCACAGGTTTAGGACCATGGTCTCCAAATAGTACACACTGGCCCCTTCGGCACCACTGAAGGAAAGAGGAATAGAGAAAACATGTTTTGTTAGAATGATGGCTATCAATGAATCAAAGCATGAGTTATAAGCGAACCTACCTTTCGGGGGAAGGGAAGGTGAGGAATGGAAGGGGTGGAAAAGACAAGTGATGTGTAATACGAACAGGTAATGGAAATTAAGGATGAGGAGAAAAATGGCACAGTAGCAAACTGCAGAGTTTCATTATCTCTATTCATTCCCCATACCGAGGAGGAGGAGGAGGAGGATCTGCTTATCAGTCTGATTTTAAATATAAATACTTAAGTATGAGCACTTTCACATTACAGATATACATACTGTAAATCATAACATCACAAAGGAGTTCACTACTTCTGAAAACAAATGGTGGCATCTGTCTGTAAGCATAGCTATGTACATACTAGCTACAGGGGTGAAATCCAGCAGGTTCTGACAGGTTTTGGAGAACCGGTAGCGGAAATTTTGAGTAGTTCAGAGAACCGGAACATACCAACCTGGCTGGCCCCAGGAGTGGGGATGGAGAGTTTGCAGTATCCTTCCCCTGCCATGCCCACCAAGCCACACCACGCCCACCAAGCCACGCCCACAGAACCTGTAGTAAAAAAATTTGAATTTCGCCACTGCTAGGTATGATACTGATTCCGGGACTGCTTGCTTCTGCCCCATCTGATGTGTCTCCCACGTCCACCAAGAAGGATCTGGAACCTGGATTTTGATCCTGAGATGCAAATGCATTCCTCAAAGGTATCCCAGACCCACCTACAGCATAGCATTCTGTTAGATTCTACGTTCAAAACAAGTAACTACCTACTACCCCAAAAATATGCATTTCAGCCTGGAAGAGATGTGGATTCTATTGTAGTTTCTGTAACTTACCATGTTTATTCCACACAGTGTCCCTTCTGCAGCAGGCATAAACTTCGTCTCGCAGCGATGGCCAACTTTATGGCACCAGAGTGATTTGCATATATCCTGAGTACGTGTGTGTGTGTGTGTGCGTGAGAGAGAGAGAGAGAGAGAGAGAGATTTTATTCAAAGTAAACCAGCATTTTCATTCCAAGAGTTTTGTTCTTCTACAAACAGTATGATCCATATATTGTAAAGTGTTTTACTCTTTCTACGCTTTTATTCTTTGGTTTTTCATAGGTTGTAAGGTTATCACTTTTCCAAATGGCTCAGCAGGTGGCAGCACCTAGTTGACCTTGGCTGATTTCAGAAGCTAAACAGGATCAAAACTCATTAGCCCTTGGATGAGAGGCTTCCTGAGAAACTCTTTGTTGGCTAGACCAAGAGTTGAGACAAACATCTGTAATTTTGTTAAGAAAGCTACCCAAATGCTCTGACCAGGAGTCGAGCTGGACTGAATAGATCTTCATCATGACTTCCTTCCAAGTTGTACCTCCAGATCCTCAAAACTGAGCCCTGTTCCCATGATTAATAGATGCCATGAATGAATTGGGAAACTGAGGCATTCCTATTCCCTGATCCTCATCTTCCTCCATAACACAAGGACACACAGTCATTGTATACTCTCTACAATTACAGTTTTCTTACTGTAAACCCAATCCTTTTCCTGCAGTTACAGTGGGCCCCTTCGACTTCCAACCCAATGCAATGCCTTCAAAGCAAGCCATGGCTTTGCCCAACCATTTGAAGATTTAGAAACCATGAAGACCCTGGAGCTGCTTGGAACCCCTCCATTCATTCATAAACCTCTTGCTAAGATCTCATTGTTCTTCTGTGGTGCAAGTTCTAACACTGTCAGGAAATTGCGATTTAAAAAAAAACAACAACCCACATTTAAAAGTACCTTCACGAAACTCAAGTTGCAGAGTTTTGCTTTTGCTCCAAACTGCCACTTGCATTGTGTATCAGCATCATAGATCTGTCCTGGGAGTTTATCGGGATACTTGTATTGTCCAGCTTGTTTGGGCTCATCTATCAGGCAAGCTGCCTGAGCAGTGCTGTGAAAAAGAGCATCAACCATCTAAAAGCTTTGCTCTTGCACAAAAACTGGTTCCAGATTTGAAAAAATGCAATTCTCTAGGCTTCGACTTACTTGAGAAACTTGTTAAGGTACTGCCGGCTACACACCGACCATGAAAACACTCCATTGTTGCCTATGAGAGTGGGAGACATGATGTTACCTTCAGCTTTTCGACAAGGGTTTCCTTCTCCGTCGTGAATCATGCCAAAACTGGGCACCCCAGAAAAAAAAAAAAAAAGCAATCAATTTATTACAGTACCAAGGCCAGATACAATAGAATATTTCATAGTAGAATTGCTGCCTACTTGTAATATATGTGTAACAGAAAGACAAATATAGTCAGTATAAAATAATTAAGAACAGATGTAATAAAATAAAACAGAAGAAAAATAAAACTGTGAGCAGTTTCAAACTCAATGGTACAGTGTATTGTAGAGATGGTAGCACAAAACCGGGAAACTTGGAAGAAGTTAGCACTCACTAGATAAGGCAATCTATAACTGGAATAAAAACTTACTATACTTATGATACTAATTGGTCATCATTACTGAGAATTCTGGAAACTAAACTCTGACACATCTGGAAGGTACCATCTTATAGAAGCTTCTCTGGGTGATCTAAGCTCAGAATATTTTAAGATCAGAATTCTGCCTGGTGAACTAACTTACTGACTTAAAACACCAGAATGATCTATTAGTTAGGGCCTCTGAAATGCTTGCGGGAAAATGAAGTTCAACCCAACCATTCTTGATATTTCAAAAATAGTGGTGGGGATAATGCAGGCCATAGTGAAATTCCTTGAAAGAAGAGTTATGCGTGAAACTAAATGAATGCTTCATTGAAGACTAAGCATTCATTTCTCTTTAAATGCCCCTGTGTTATTTTGCAAAGCCGGTGGTGATTATTGACACAAAACAGCCATCTTGGTGATGGCATCTGGACTTTAGCATTTCTTTTCAGAGAAGATTTGCTTGCTCCCATTAATCTTTTGCCATCTAAAGCCATTAACAGGGCAAGACCTTATGGTTGCAAAAGGTATTTGGGACAGAGATCAATTGGCTTATAATCATGTACAGCATTAGATTCTTTCTGTTATTAGTGCAATGCACACATTATTTTAATGGTATTCTATATCTTCTCTTTTCCCCTTTGACAGCCTAAAACTTTGACAGCCTTGTGAAAGTTTTAGGGATAGAAAAGTTGGAGAGAGGGGAGTCAATGAATGGGCTTTGATTTTTTTAAAAAAAAATCATGTGCCTTCTTCTGTTGCTACATCTACAGATCATTGCTTCCCAGACTTAGTTCAGTGACTTAAAAAGCAGGGATGGGCTGCTGGGGGTTCGCACGGATTCAGGAGAACCTCTCACTAAGATTCTGTGGAGTTTGAAGAACCCCCCAAATCCCACTCCTGGCTTGCCCGGCCCACCCCACGCCTGCCCTCCCAGGAGTCCCCACAAGGCCCATTTTGGATGCAGATAAGTGCAGGGCATGTGCAGAGGCTCAGGGACAGTGAAAAACAGGCCTACTGGAAGTTTGGGAAGGCCGGGAACGGGCCCTTTTCTGGCCTCCAGAGCCTGGAGAGGCTTTTTCACCCTCCGGGAGGCTCAAGAAGAGCCTCTGGAGCCTGGGGAGGGCAAAAACACTCCACACATCGTGGTGTAGGAGGCCGACTAGGCCATGCCCACCGTGGTTATGCCCACCCAGCAACCAGGCAGAGAACCCCTTGTTAACATTTTTGAAGCCCACCCCTGCTTTAAAAGGAATCTGTGGGGGATCTTGGTCGTCTCAGAGCTTGGTGGTTTTCTTGCAGATACTGCTTTACCAAACTAGGTAATGTCATCAAAAAAAACCCAACAAGCTCAGAAAATCCCAACAACCCCACAGTTCAACACTTAATTCATTATTTTCTCTAGCATTGGTTAAATGGGAACTGCCTTTTATCATTCCTTGGTCCCATGAAAAAGAAGGGGAAAGAAATAGACTGAATCTCTTGCAGGACTATCCACCGTGATGCTGACCCACCAGAAATAAAAATAAAAAGAGAGGAAATGTTGAATAAAACTGTGTCCCAGCCTTCCTGCCAACAGCTTCTATGACTGAAAAAAAAATGACATCCTTATCCATCTCGGATCATGAATTATTTGCATACGGAGTAGTGTTACCAAATACAGTGTTTCTCAACTTCATCAATTTTAAGATATTGCGGATTTCAACTCCCCAAATTTCCATGCTGGTTGGAGAATTCTGAGAGTTGGTCCAGGCATCTTAAAACAGTTGAGGTTGTGAAACGGTGATCAAAAGGGAAGGGATGGTGGCCTCGTTCATGGAAATAGAGCCACTGTTTCCTAAGAGAATAAACTATTTTAATTATGGAATCTCCATCAATGTTATTCAGCCCCATAAGTTGGATAGAGAATTGGGGGATATTACCGATGCTCCCCTCCAGTTTTTTTTTCATTTTTTTTTATTGAAAAAGTTTTACAATACAGTTTATTTTTAAAACCCCTTCCCCATCCCACCCCCCTACCATCCCCTCCCTATCCCCCCTATCCCTCCCCAATCCCCCCCTTGACTTCCGCTATTAAACAAACATTAACATTAACATATTTAACAATTTTTAAGGTGAGATCCACCTAAGAAAAAACTCTAACCTTATTTTAAAACCAATTTTAACCTTAAGTAATAAAAAAGTTTTTCTTTTAAACCAATATATGACAACATAAATCAAATATAAAAACACTTAACTCTTAACAATCTATTTTAAAAAATCTAGTAAAATAATTTTAAACATAAATTGAGTTATCATATAAGTAATATAAATATATAACATTAACTGTAATTCCCAATATTCCATATATCAAAATCAAAGTCGGACAATACATAGTACATTTCTCTTTAAAATTAAGTCTAAATATTAAAATTATAAATTCAATTACATAAAATAGTACATTTCTTTTTAAAATTAAGTCTAGATATTAAAATTATAAATTCAATTACATAAAATATAATAAAAATCAAAAATTATCAAATTCAATACATTTCTCTTTTAAATTAATTCTAAATATGCAAAATATAAATTCAATTAAGCACTAATTGAAACTTCTTACTTTGATATTTATTCTTCATGTATTCTACCCATTTCCTCCACTCCTTAGCAAAAGCTTCATGGGTCCTTTCTTTTAGGTATGTAGAAATTTTAGCCATCTCTACAAAATTAGACATCTTCAGTATCCATTCCTCTATAGTAGGTACATTATCTTTCTTCCAGTATTGACCTATCAATAATCTAGCTGCAGTAATCATATATAAAATTAATCTAGTGTCAGTTGCTGAACAACCCTTAACTATTCCCAACAAAAAAAACTGAGGAGAAAACTCCAGCTTCTTCTTCAAAATGTTCTGCATTACCCACCAAAGTTTAATCCAAAATGCTTTCAGTTTTCTGCACGTCCACCAAATATGAAAATATGTTGCATCCAAACAATCACACCTCCAACATTTAGGTTGAACATTTGAATACATACATGATAACTTTTTAGGATCTAAGTGCCATCTGTAAAACATCTTATAAAAATTTTCCCTCAAGTTCTGTGCTTGTGTAAATTTAACATTCTGGACCCAAATCTTTTCCCATGTTTCCAACATTACTGGTTCTGCAAAATTCTGTGCCCATTTTATCATACAGTCTTTAACTAATTCACCCTCTGAATCTCTTTCTAACAGTAAATTATACACTCGTTTAATATGCATCGGCCCTTTACATTTTATCTGAGTCACCAAATCTTCTTCATGTAACATTAATCCAATTTTCTGATCTTCTCTCCATCTTGCTTGAAGTTGAAAATACTGCAACCAGGTTAGGTTCACTCCTTCTTCCAACAGGGTATTCAAAGATTTCAAACGCCATCTGCCCCCATCATTAAGAAGTATCTCTTTGTACAACAACCCCCCGAGTGACTTTATATTTGGCATAATATGCCCAAGATCCAACCACAAAGGTATTTTGTAATCCAATTGAAGCTGGTGCTTCTTCCAAACTCTCATCAAAGCATGTCTTAAAGTATGCCTATTAAATACACTGTCTCTCTTATCTTCATAAAGTAAATATGCATGCCATCCAAATTGCAAATCATGGCCTTCTATATTCAAAATTTCTCTTTTAGTTGTTCCAATCCAATCTCCAACTTGTGTCAACACTGCAGCTTCATAATATAAACGTAGATTTGGAACTTTAAGGCCACCTCTCTCACGAGCATCTTGCATAATCTTAAGTTTAACTCTTGGTTTTTTCCCATTCCAGATAAATTTATTTAAACCTGCTTGCCATTCCATCAAAAACTTGTCATTTTTAAGCACCGGAATCATTTGAAACAAAAACAGAAATCTAGGTAGAACGTTCATCTTAACAGTTGCTATTCTACCAAGCAAAGATAGTTGCAGCTTCTTCCATATTTCGAGATCCTTTTGTATCTTATGCCAAAGTTCCTCATAATTATTTTGAAAGAGTTTTATATTAGATGCTGCAACTTGGACCCCTAGATATTTCACCTTTGTAGCTATTTCAAAGCCTGCCATCCTTTCAAGTTCATTCCTTTGTGGTTCCAACATATTTTTAACTATCATCTTAGTCTTTTTCTGGTTCAGGCTAAAACCTGAAGCCAGACCATATTCCTCTATGATGTTTTTCATCTGGATGATTGATTCCAAAGGTCGTGTTAGGGTAACAACCAGATCATCTGCGAATGCCTTTGTTCTGTAATCTCTTTGCCTTACGACTATTCCCTTCAATTTATCCGAGTCCCGTAGAGCATTCAACAGCACTTCCAAAGTCAAAATAAACAGTAATGGGGATAATGGACAGCCTTGTCTTGTTCCTTTCTGTATGTTAAAATTGGTGGTTAAACTGCCATTAATAATAATTTGTGCCGTCTGTTCTTGATAAATTGCCGAGATCGCTTGTATAAACTGTGCCCCAAAATCCATTTTGTGCAAAATCTTTTTTAGAAAATCCCAGTTGACTCGATCAAAGGCCTTCTCCGCATCCAAAAACACCAGCACTGCAGAAGTCTGTTTATTTTCCTCAAGATATTCCAACAAATCTATGAGTTGCCTGACATTGTCCTTCATATGTCTACCTTCTATAAAACCTGCTTGGTCCTCATGAATCACATCTTGAATAACTGGCATCAATCTGTTGGCTAATACTTTAGCATAAATTTTATAATCCGTATTCAGGAGAGATATTGGTCTAAAATTTTCAGGTTTAACAGATTCTTCTTCTTTAGGTATCAGTGAAATAAAAGCCGTCTTCCACGAAGGGGGTATTTTACCCCCCTGCTGAATATTACAAAACAAATCCTTAAGATGCTCAACCAATTCCTCTTGTAAAGTCTTATAATATACTGCCGTCAAACCATCTGTCCCAGGAGCTTTTGATAATTTCAATTGTTTTATTGCGTATAAAATCTCTTCAGATGTTATAGGTCGATTCAGTCTATCACTTTGTGTACTTGAAATTTTTGTAACTCTCTTCTTCTGCAGATATTCATCGGTAAAGTCCTCTTTAATTTTATCAGCTTGGTACAATTTAGAATAATAAGCTAGAAAGGCTTGATGTATTAAATTTTGCTGATGCACTTGTTTCCCTTTATACTCAATAGTGTTTATCATACGAGAACTTTGTTGTTTCCTCAGAGTATAAGCCAACTATCTGCCAGGTTTGTTAGTGTTTCAGAAAGTATTATGTTTAGCGTATTGCAGATTAGTTGCTGTCTGATCCGCCATCAATATTTGAAATTGATCTTTCAGGAGTTTTATCGTTAATTGTACCTTTTCATCAGTCGGATTCTTAATAAGCAATTGCTCTTTCTCCTTTATCTCTGTCTCCAGATCTATTCTTGACTTCTGACGTATTAATCTGTATTTAGAATTCATATAGATCAGTACACCTCTCATATAAGCCTTGCATGCATCCCATACAATCTCAATAGGTGTACCTTTGTTCAAATTAATATCAAAGAATTCTTTAACATGTTTCTTAAGGTCCATAATATTCTTTTCGTATCTAAATAAGTTTTCATTCATACGCCATGATCTCCTTTCTCTTTTACCCAAATTTATCTCCATCCACACCGGACTATGATCCGTTAAACTTCTGGGAAATATTTTGGTCTTAGTCGCTATAGTAAGTAAATCAGTAGTAACCAGCATAAAATCAATTCTCGAAAAAGATTTATGTCTATCAGAAAAAAAGGTAAAATCCAATTCCTTGGGATGATGAATTCTCCAAACATCCTTCAACTCCAATTCTTCTTTCAATGAAAAAAAAGTCAATGGTAACTTATTCCCTTTCTTGGCAGACGTCTTTTTATCAAGCGTTGCATCAATCACCCTGTTCCAGTCACCCATGGTCAAAAAAGACTTATAATTCCACTGCAGTATTTTATTGTTCAACACTTTATAGAAACTTTCCTGCTGCTGGTTCGGGGCATAAATGCCAATTAGAAGTATCAAAGCATTCTGTACGTTTATTTCGACTGCGATGTATCTCCCCTCATCATCCGCTTCTATAAGTTTAGCTGGTATTCTTTTAGAAATATAAAAAACAAGTCCATTCCTTTTGACCGAACTAGAAGATATAAAATGTGATCCAATTTTTGAAATTAAGAATTTTTGGTTCTGGGTTCTAATATGGGTTTCTTGCAAAGAAACAACATCATTTTTATATTGCTTCAAGTAATGAAATATTTTTCTTCTTTTCTGTGGTGAGTTCAGACCGTTCACATTCCATGATAAAAATCTGAGTGTCATTCTGAGAATGAATGAAGCCCTTTGAGCATTTGACGAAGACTCTCTCCAACCGCCGATGTCTTCGGTCTCGCCCCTCCCACAGCTTCAGAGTATAATTTTTTCCCTTTTGTTCCATTCTCTTCCTGTGGTATCCTCCCCTGATGTGTCTCTAATCTTTGCTTTCCTGCGGCTCGAGCTATACGTTGGTCCTTAGGTTCTTGCATCAGTAAATCCAGATCAGGCTCCACCTCTCTTGTAGCTCTAGATTGCTTTGGTTTAACCTCAAGAAATTCTATTAGCGAATCCTCTGAAAGACCTCCTACAGCACCTAGAATTTCCTCCCTTGGTACTTCTTGATTTGCCTGTCCTTCTTTTGGCAAGATTACTCCTTGAATCCCCTCTTCAGGAGCCTTCTCAACTGAAATATCTTCAATGGGTAAAAGTGTAGACGAGCGAGGTGATATTAAAATTTTTTTAAGACATTGTTGTAAAACTGTTCCGCCTTCTCCACAGAATTAATACGATATCTTACATCCTCATGTCGCAAAATGATACCAACAGGAACATCCCATCTAAATGGGATCTGACGCTTTTTCAACTCATTTACAAGAAAGCCAAAATCTTTCCGATCCCTTAACATCTTTGGTGGCAGCTCTTTGTAAACACCAATTTGGTTACCATCATGTTGAACAGTAGTATGAAAAGAACTCTGCAAAATGTCATTTCTCAATTTCCTCTCAGTAAAATAAACCACATCTCTTGGCAAATTCCTCTGTCTCGCTATACGTGAGTTAGCTCTGTACAGCTTGTCAATTCTATTAGCAATCACATCTGGTTCAGCTTTTAAAATCTTAGCCAACACCTCCACACAAGTTGCCCTCAAATCCTCTCTATTATTCTCCCTTAAGCCTCTTAGTCTTATAGCATACTCCATATTTCGAAATTGCAACATCGTGATCTCCTCTTCAAGCCTCTGGTTCTGCACCACCACCTTAAACATCTGTTCCTTTGCTTCCTTCTTGTTAGCTTCCACTTCAAAATTTAAATCCTCCACTTTTTTCTCAACAACCAATAGGGCATCAGTAAGAGCTGTAGCTACTTTGGTTACACTCTGATGTAATCCTTCAGTTTTTTCCTCCACCAACTCCTTCACTTCCCCCACCATCACCTTCATTTCCTTTTGATTTTTGCCCATCCTTTCATCCATTTTACTCATTTTTCCAGAAAGCTCTCCCAAGGATTTGTGTATATTTAATATAAATGCTTTCAAATCCTCTGTCTCGCTGTCCTGTGACTGTTTTGAGGCTGACACTGACTTTTCCTTTGTCTGATGTGTGGGGGAATCCCCCCCCCCCGTTTTCTTTGAAGCCATGCCTGAGCAGGATTTAAATCTTTGAAAAAAAGAAAGAAATCTTCCTCCTTTTCCTGTCCTCCCCAGTTTTACAGAAAAGGAGTAAAATCCATTAACTTTTGCAGTTAAAAAGAACTTGTAAAACTTGTAAATAGACTCAATACAATTACAGGCAGGCACACTTTCCCTTTCTTGCTGGGCTTTCTGCTTTCTGCTTTCACTAGCTCAGCTTTGATCAGCCGCCATTTTCAAGCACTTTTACACTGAGACAGCTTGCTTTCCAAAGTTAAAAAAAAGTCCATTTAAAAACATTATACTTGACAAAAAAGATTCCAAGTCTCACCAAACTCGTTGTTGAACGTTTAGAGATAGGCTTCAACCGTTGGAATTGCCTCTCCGTCTTGCTCTGTCTTGCAGAGGTCCCGTGCCGCTCGGAGATCCAGCAGCTTGGAAAGGGAGCCCAGACACAGAGCGCTTGCCAGGGCACAAAAGACCACCCTGGCAGCGCTTCTGGGGCTCAACCTGGAGCTGCCCACTCTAGCCCCCCCTTATTTCAAAAGGGGAGCTTTCCGAGCCGCTTTTGAGTCGAAAAAGCGGCTCTACAGGCGGCCGGGGCGGCGGCCGAACAAACAAGCCGACCAGCGACGGAGAGATCGCCAACCGGAAGTCTTTTTTTTTCATTTTTAAGCCTTTGGCTTCCATAATTGACATCAACCTCATTGGTAAGATCCTTCATTTCCAAATAAGGATGTTCTATATAGGGGACACGGTGTCTCAGTGGCTAAGATGCTGAGCTTGTCGATCGAAAGGTTGGCAGTTCAGCAGTTCGAATCCCTAGTGCTGTGTAATGGGATGAGCTCCCGTTACTTGACCCAGCTTCTGCCAACCTAGCAGTTCAAAAGCACATAAAAAATGCAAGTAGAAAAATAGGGACCACCTTTGGTGGGAAGGGAACAGCGTTCTGTGCGCCTTTGGCATTTAGTCATGCCGGCCACATGACCACGGAGACGTCTTCGGACAGCGCTGGCTCTTTGGCTTTGAAACAGAGAAGAGTAGCGCCCCCTAGAGTTGGGAATGACTAGCACATATGTGCAAGGGGAACCTTTACCTTTATTAAATCTTATAAGCTTTATTTTTTTTAAAAAAAACTGTACCTATAATTGTTTCAAACATTCTCTCCCCTCCATAATTACTATCTGACTGCTAATAGGATCATTAGGCAGCACTTCTAAAGGATTGTCTGCCTCTAGGCAAGTGAAGACCATTGCTGCCAATTTCCCATATTATTCAGCTGGAAAGGCACATGCTTGGACAAACGACAGTGGGGGAATTTCCTAGCAGTTATTGGCAAATGAATGAAGCTCAGTCTTTCCAAGATGCTTTTTTTTTTTTTTTTTTGGAAGGCATTTCATAAATCCTTCCTGTCCGGATATATCAACAATGATATGAAAGAGAAAATTAGGAAAAAGGAGGAAAAGGAGAAGAAAAATCTCAAGAAAGAATGTCATTTACTGTGCAATCATCAGACCAGAAGATTATAATGCAAAATTATCGCATAATTCTTTTTTATTCTCACCGAACTCAGTCTACTATCTATACTGCTGCAGATACAGCTCTACAGAGGAATTATTGAGTCTGTCATTTGCACCTCCATAACCGTCTGGTTTGGCTCTGCAACCCAACAAGACAGACACAGACTTTAACGGATAATTAGAACTGTAGAAAAAAGTTTCTACCAACCTGCCTCCATTGAGGACCTGTATACTGCACAAGTCAAAAAGAGGGCTGTGAAAATATCTACAGACCCCTCACATCCTGGACATAAACTGTTTCAACTTCTACCCTCAAAACGACGCTATAGTGCACTGCACGCCAGAACAACTAGACCCAAGAAAAGTTTTTTTTCCCGAACACCATCACTCTTACTAAACAAATAATTCCCTCAACACTGTCAAACTATTCACTAAGTCTGCATTACTATCACTATTAGTCTTCTCATCGTTCCTATAACCCATCTGCTCCCACTTATGACTGCATGACTGTAACTTTGTTGCTTGTATCCTTACGATCGATATTGGTATTGATTGTTTCCTGATCGTTTATTTGTTTCCCTATGATTATCATTAAGTGTTGTATCTTATGATTCTTGATGAACGTATCTTTTCTTTTATGTACACTGAGAGCGTATGCACCAAAGACAAATTCCTTGTGTGTCCAATCACACTTCGCCAATAAAGAAAAACTACATATAAAAATGTCCCGGCCTCATTGCTAAGTAGGTCATTCCTTTAACAGCATACAAATTGGATACACAGAGAAATACATGGCTGAATCTCTGGATAATCCCTGTTTTTTCTGACCTCACCTCTAGATTAACATCTCTCTTCACTTTCTCTCACCCTGTGATTGTGTCTCATGGTTTTGGCCTGTCAGTTTGTTTTGCCACTTATCTACTGGGTGATCTGATCCAGAGACCAACCAATCCCTGTCATCATAATATTACTCTGAGAAAAGAAGGGTAGAATTATATCACAACAGGATTAACCAATCTGTGCTGATTAAGCAGACTTTTGAAACAGGAAAAAAAAATTGATTCTTGAGATGAAGGTTGTGGCCATACCTCAATTGTAATGAGTATGTGTGTGTCCCCCCCCCCCATAGTTCTGCCCCCCTTCCCTACCCTCCCCACTCACAAAATAGTGCACACCTCAATTCAAAAGCTCCAAGGACTGAATTCCCGACACTCATTTTTTATGGTTCGCCTCCCACCCGCCAACCATCCGAGACAACGCCTGGCAAAAATTAGCACTGGGTTAGGATTAGTCTTTTAATTCCTCATTTCCTTTCAGATGAAGAGGAATCAGTCAAAGGGCCACTCATGCAGACATGAGGTCAGAGCCAGTGGTTCACTGTGTGTTTACAGAGTCAGGACTGAATAGCTTGGAACAGCTCATGCAGAATTGGGGATTCACCTAGCATGCGAAGACTGCAGCTCGGCTTTTGACAATAAAAAAAAAAAAGGATGAGCTGAATGGAGCTGTCAACCAACAAAGGACAGTTTCTGTGTGGGAGACATTTCCATAGGACCTCCTCACAAAAGGACATTTGAGTTTAATCTTGATTCCATGCTCAAAGCCATGGTTAGATGCTACAGACCCCATGGGAATACAGGGATATGAAGAACCTTCTCTTGCCTGAATATGTCCCTTGCTGGTCCTTATTATAAATGCTAAGTGGAAAACAATAGATGTTAAAATCTCGAATGTGTAATAAAATGTATTCTTAAATAGCTGTGTGACTGCAAGGACTACAACACAACTCTTCCAATGTAGGAAGATAAATGAACGTAATGAAACAAGGAAGTACCTATTTAACCCAGCATCTTTGTTAAATAAGTTTCAATCAACTCAGGATATTTTTTTAAAAAAATAGCCTAGGTCTATTCGGAAAACCCTTTTAGAAAAACAGTCAAGCAAACATTCCAGTATTCTGAATAATATAACTTTTTTTCCCAATAAACATGTATGTTGTAAACCAAAAGTATCATTCAGATCTGATACTCAAGTCTATAATTCACAGTTTTATTCTTATCAAACGCTTGGCAAATCAAGGGAATGCATGTCAAATGCATTCTCTATGTTGCTAGAGAATCAAATTCATAAATGCAAAGACCAAGCCATTGCATTTGTGAGAAAGGAGTCCCAACTGACTTTTCTTTAAAATTTTCCAAATGCTTATTTATTTTTTTATTTATTGGTTTGATTTATATGCCACCCTTCTCTGGAGACTCAGGGCAGCTTACAATGCATTAAGCAATAGCCTTCATACTTTTGTATATACCTACTTAGTAGGGTTTTCGGGCCGCCCCCCAAGCGGTGTTCTTTTTTATACAAAGTCAGCTTATTGCCCCCACATTCCGGTTCCTCATTTTAGCTACCTCAAAAGGATGGAAGGCTGAGTCAATCTTGAGCCTGGTGAGATTTGAACTTGCAGTAATTGCAGGCAGCTGGTGCTACTTCATAGCACTTTAGTCTGCTGTGCCACCAAGGTTCTTGTTGATGCCTACCCCAAAGTCATATCAATATTTAGAGGCAAAATTCCTCTTTGGGGCAGCCCTCACCTAAATATTATGCTTGACTTTCCTACATCAAGTGTGAGTTTTAACCAGAGGAGGGCTTCACATACTGTAGTAACCGGTTCGCCCAGCACCGGAAATGTGAGCGCATGCCACCCAAGCATGCATGCAGCATCACAAAACATGGCAGTTCATGCACATGCGCCGTCTGCAGGCGCGTGCAAAAGTCAAACAACACGGCAATTTACTCACGCACACCTGTTGTGACCCAGACCCACGTAGTTGATATTAAATGCAAAACAGTTCCAAAAAACAAACAGATTTTATTAAAACAGCTGAGAATTAACTCATTCTGAGCGTATTCTAAATGAAATGAAAGCGAAGTCCTTAAAACACCAGTCTTTAGTTTATCTCTGACCTTGGGATAATTAGGCAAACAGCCAAAGGCTTTTCTTGGCGACAGTTCAGGAACAGAAGACACTGACAAGAAAGAAATACATCCAAGCACGAAGCAAATCTCTCAACGGTTGTTTTCCGGCAAAGAGGCCAAGAGCTGTTGCTGGTCTTTTAAGCCTTATGTGAGGGGCCAATCATCTCTTGGCCCTACTCCTGAGTCATCCTCTCTGCTTTAGCTGCTCCTGCCTTCTGGCAGCTCTTCTCATACGTGCACTAGGAACAGGCTCCTCCTGTTCCTCTGCCTCTCTACTATCAGCCTGTGGAGGCTCCAAAGTCCGCACATCACTCCCTGATGGCCCTGGCCCCATCTCTGCCTCCGATGCAGAGCCTTTATCCAGGCCTTCCCCAGCCTCCAGGACTGGCCCATGTTCTTTCTCAGCCTCATCACTGTCCGACTCCGCTGCCAACTCTGCAGGCTGCTGGCGGACCACAACAATGCCATCCGCGCATGCGTGTGGTATAAAAAACACAGTGATATAGGACGGGATTGTACCCGGGTGGGTGACCTGCAAGTCACCACTGCCGATTCGCCCAAACCAGTTAAAACCACCTCTGGTTTTAACTATCCTCTCACGTTTCTCTATAATCTTTGGTGATTGAAGATATTGCCTCCTCCTTCTCTTATAATGCCACTATAAGAGGCAATAAAACCTTACGACCAGATCTCCAAAACCAAAATTGATATCAAATAGCCCAGAGCACCATGTTAAGATTACAATGAATTTGGTAGGGATAAAAATACATGAGAAATTGCTTACTTGTGTCCAGATTCATGGGCAATAGTAAATGCCAAAGCAAGGCCAGTATCTTCATTGATGGTGCAACTCCGGTATTTGCTGCACATTCCACTGATTGGAGCAAAGCCTGCCAGAAAATTATAAGAAATAGGAAGCATTGTGGAGGAAAAGAATGAAATTATGAAAAGAATTTCATTCTGCTGCCTAACTTTGTGGAAATGGAGGCCAGGTTTTAAAGACTGGACATTCACGACATATTTTGTTACCTTGTGTAAATGGAACAGACAGACAAATGGAAATCATGGGGTCAATCCAAAATAAATGCATCTTGTCTGCAACAGCTGGCCTGCAAAACTAACACGAGCTCATTTTCTCTGCTGACTCAACATCAGTCTAGGTCAGCTGGGAAAACGGGTTTTAAAAAGAGATGCCAATTCTTTTCTGAAACTCAGCCAGGAGGAATTAAGAATGGTCGGCTAGCGATATTTCCAAAATCTAAAACAACAGAACTGGGAAGCTTCCTAAAGCACAGTGGCCATGCTTCTCTCACCCAGGTAATTCTTCTTTGGGGATGTCATTTACAGTTGCTCCAAATCCTGCTGTCAATATTGAAGGAATAAGTAAATCTCCCTGTAAGAGATCAGTATGATTTTTCGTAATCTGTATTTTCCTAATGGTCTGCCTTGGAGTTTCGATTAGACATGCATAGAGAGGTTTAATGTTTCCTCATGCTACTTTCTTCCAGTTTTATTACCTGAGCGTGGCGTGGCATGGCTTGATGGGCGAGGCTTGGTGGGCATGGCAGGGGAAGGATACTGTAAAATCTCCATTCCCTCCCCAATCCAGGGGAAGGTTACTGCAAAATCCCCATTCTCTCCCTATCAGCTGGGACTCGGGAGGCAGAGAATAGATGGGGGTGGGGCTAGTCAGAATTTTTACTACTGGTTTATTTATTTATTTGTTCAATTTGTATACTGCCCTTCTCCTATTGGACTCAGGGCTGTGCACAGCCAAGAATAAAAAACATATCAATACAAAATTAAAAATCATTAAAAGAATTCCACGATTTTGGCCCACGATTTACAACAATCCAACTAAAACCCAATTGACACTTAAAAACTACAAACTACAAAAAGGGTAAGAAAGGCTAAAAAGGGGGGGGTTACGCCAGCCCTGCTTGATGAAAAAGAAAAGTTTTTTAGGGCACGGCCAAAGGCCCGGAGATCTGGTATCCTTCGTATCTCCAGGGGAAGATCGTTCCAGAGGGCAGGTGCTGCCACAGAGAAGGCCCTCCCCCGGGGGGTTGTCAGCTGACATTGCCTGGCCGACGGCACCCTGAGGAGTCCCTCTCTGTGAGAGCGTACTGGCCGTTGGGAGGCTATCGGCGGCAGAAGGCAGTTCTCCGAACTACTCAAAATTTCCACTATCGGTTCTCCAGAACTGGTCAGAACCTGCTGAAACCCACCTATGTTGTACTCCCTTCTCATGTAGTCCTGAGCCTAATACTCTTCTCCTCTCTATATTCAGAATATTTAAAAATATTGAAACAATAGATAATAAAATAAACATTAAAATTAATAAATTTTTAACATTAATCTCATATATCGTTTTGAACATGATCTTGGGACTATGTATAAGAGCATAGATGTATAGGACTGTCCAGAATAGACGGATAGAAAGTTATCCAGAACAACAAACCTTAGTACCAACTAAGCCAATTACATTTCTCCTTCTTCAAACTATCTGCAATGTTTGCTATGGATTGGCTAATAACAACAGCAACCCCTGTTAATCTACCAATTCTATTTGGTAGAACAAATAATACTGAACCTTGTTCAATAAAACAAGGTTTGCCTGATGAATTCTGATGCCAATTGGTTACGGTATTTATAACACATCATTTTGGGCTCCTTGGTGCTTTCTGAGTTTGGTGGCTTTCTTACAGACATTTCATTGACAAACTAGCTAATATCATCAATGTAGTAGTTGAGTAATGAAACTCAACTGCAGGGACTACAGAAACTCACCACTCAACTGGTGGTCTGCAGGGAAATCACCAAGCTCAGGGAGCATGAAGGATCCCACATGGAACCGTGCGCTACAAATATTCCCTTCTGCCAGTAGATCATTTGCCCTCCGCGTTCCCATGTTTCTCTCGTCTTACCTAAAGTGTCACAAGGCTCATTCTTCCAGGAGCAAATATCAAATCCAGTAAGCAAGATAGCATGATCGTGCCTTTTCCCGTTTTTTCCAACCAGAGCCGACTGCCATTGGCAAAAACTGTTCAGTGACTGGTCTGCGTGATGGTTGATCACTAGTCCCCCCTGTAGAAAAATTACAGATGATCGCACAGCACAATCCCCAGTAACAAAAGAAAAGAAGATCTTGGGGGGTGGGTGGGGGGCAATAAAAAGTAGATGGAGAACAACATGAAATTTGCATTTGCTTTCCATTGTTAAGAACAATGCCGTTTAGGGTTCAGTGTTCCGAAGGCCACTTTTTAGACCATAGTACCATAAGGCTGGAAGGGATCTCAGGTCTTGTAGTCCAACCCCTTGCTCAAGGCAGGATGCCTTATATCATGCCAGATGCATTGTCCAATCTCTTCTTGGAAACCACCCACAAATCCAGGAGACGAACTGTTCCGTTGATTAATCGTTCTCAATGTCAGGAAACTTCTCCTTACTTCTAGGTCAGTGATGGCTAACCTTTTTGCCATCGTGTGCCAAAAGTGGGGGGAGTGCAAGGGGGTCGCGTGCACATGTGCCCACACCCATAATTCAACGCCCCCATGCCACACCCCCAATGCATGCACACGCGACCCCCACTTTTGGCAAGCGATGGCAAAAAGAGTGGTAGGCCCACTTTTTGCCCTCCCCAGGCTCCAGAGGCTTTCTTGGAGCCTGGGAAGGGTGAAAATGGCCTCCCCCCCACCCCCGGAGGCCTTCCAGAGGCTGAAAATTCCCTCTGAGGCCCTCCGCACAAGCCCTGTATTTACCTGGCATCCATAGCGGGCTGTGTGGAGACTCCTGGGAAGGGAGGGGCAGCATGGGTGAGGCCAGCTGAAAATCAGGTGGCCGGCATGCATGCATGCTGGAGCTGAGCTAGGACTATGGCTCGCATGCCCATAGATATGGCTCCACGTGCCGCCTGTGACACGCATGCCATAGATTCGCCATCATGATTCTAGGTTGTATCTAGATCTTTAACAGGCTTCTAACCCATTATTTTGTGTCCTGCCCCCTGGTGCTTCGCAGGATGCTGTAAGTCAACCATGTTTTCCCTTTTCATTTGTTTACATTTAGCTTATACTACCTTGTCTAGGTTCCTTATCTAAGAAAAACCATTTTGAAATATCCTTGAAAGGCTGCCAAATTAATTATCAACTGTTATTTCTGTCACCTATTATGATAGTCAAATTCAATTATATGTATATAATACCAAGGCATGCTGCCAGAACATACATGCACCGCTCTGGTATAAAATTAAACAGAAAAAGAGCTTGCTCCTTTAGCATTCTAATGAAAAATCTCTTCTGTCTAGTATTTTTAGTATGAGTTTAAGAACCTTATGAAAATATAGCAGAAACTAGTAGCAGTCCTTAGACAATACAGCAACCTTTTTCTTTTAAAGCCATATAACCTTTAAAGGCAAATTGTTGAGTAAAGCTAAGTGAAGCATGATCTTCAACCACTGCAGATTACAAATATAACAAATTTATATTTCACTGATAAAGACATAAAGGGAGACTAGTATAGATCTATAGTATAGAGCAGTGATGGGTAACCTTTTTTCCTTCGGGAGCCAAAAGGGTGCGCACGCATGCTATCGTGCACACACGTGCCCACACGCATAATGCAATGCCCTTCCCACATGCCTCACTCCTCTGCACATGTGTGCGAGCCCCCCCCCCATGCACGTGACCCCTGCATGCACGCACAACCCCCCCCCCCTTTTGGCCTCACATCCCAAAACAGCACTGGGGGGGGAAAGCTTTTACCTCCCAAAATGGCTGGGCTGGGGGAGGGAAGCTTCCAAAATGGCTTGGGGGAGGAAAAAAAGCCTTTGCCTCCCAAAACGGCTGGGGAGGAGAGGGAAAAAAGCCTCACCTCCCAAAACATCACTGGGAGGGGAATCTCTGGAGATCTGGGACGGCACAGACAGCAGAAAGTGAGGAGAAAAGTAGGTCTCCCCATAAATGCTGCCATCACGGGTATAGATTCTATTTCTTTATCAGTGAAATATAGATTTGGTATAAAATGGTTTCTCGTGAATGCGATTGCTTGAGGGCTCCTGGATTGGAGCTGAAAGGTGAAAGGGATGCAATATGCTCCCTCCGACATGCTGGGGTAGACAAGGTTTTTTTTTTTTTCCTTCTCTCTCTCTTTGAGATGAAGACATCATCTGTGTTAAAACTGAGTCCCAGTTTCAGTGCTCTCATCTTTCTGGAGCCCTTTTATTGATTTGATTTTGAGGAAGACCATTAGTCTATCATCTTAGCACAACACAACTCCGCTCA
Organism: Masticophis lateralis; assembly: GCA_030761175.1. Taxonomy (NCBI): domain Eukaryota; kingdom Metazoa; phylum Chordata; class Lepidosauria; order Squamata; family Colubridae; genus Masticophis; species Masticophis lateralis. The sequence continues at coordinate 16,556,184 of JAUDYJ010000010.1, forward strand.
TTTTTCATATTTCATTTCAATAAGAGCCGAGATGGCACAGTGGTCAGAGTGCAGTACTGCAAGCTACTTCAGCTGACTGCTAGCCGCAGTTCGGCAGTTCAAATCTCACCGGCTCAAGGTTGACTCATCCTTCCATCCTTCCGAGATGGGTAAAATGAGGACCCAGATTGTTGGGGGCAATAGGCTGACTTTGTAAAACTGCTTAGAGAGGGCTGTAAAGCACTATGAAGCGGTGTATAAGTCTAAGTGCTATTGCTATTGTTATTTGAGGAACAAAACAAGGGAAAGGGAGAAACAACATATGGGAACATACTTTTGAGAATCAATGGACTCCCATCTAAAAGCCTAAGAAGGACAAAGAACATTTGGAAACATCATAGAAGAAATACACATAGCTATTCCCTTCCATTTCTAAACAGGGAAACAAGTTTCCCCTTAAAGCAAGATAGTGTTAGAGAATTAAGAAGAGCCCCATCTTAATGTACTCCTGATAAAGGATGAATTAAAATATGTACAAATCCAGTTTCCAAGATTCTATAACCTTATCCTTGCCATTTTTTTCTGTGTAATAATTCTGGCTAAACAAAACTCTTGAGAAACTACTTTTCTCGGTTACTGTTATGGATTTAACACTTATTGTGTTAATGCATATGGTTCATAAACTCAAGAGAATCACCATGAAAATAAATTCTTCAGAGCAATTTCTTATGTAACAGGCTTGTGTGAGAGCCTCAATGCCCCAACCACTAGCTCCATGTAAAATACATTGTGACCAAATATGATGACAAATCACTCACAGGTTCTTGCTCCAAAAGAAGAAGGCTCACAACGACGATATTGATGTCACTTCCAATGGTACCATCCTTGAAAAGACTTGAGACCTGTGAAAAGATTAACATGGCAAAGAAGATAAGGAAGAAAAAACAAGTAAAACAGATAGGAAGATGAAATTCACTCCTGACGCAACTATGAAATTAAAACAGAAATGGACAATTGAAGGTTTGAGGGACATATGGAACACATCCTCTCTTTGTTTGAGCCTCATCAAAAATCGTGCAGGAAAAATTGTGTAGTAAACCAGTATATTTCAAAGACACTTTGGGTAGGGTGGGGGCATAAAGTGAGAAAATGTGAAAATATCTCAATACTAATCTAATCAACTAGATGCAAGATTGACATATTAGCATTCCTAATTCTTGGATATTCAAAAGATTTTTATTTTTATTTCTTATACACATATTGTAAATGTACATTCTCTTATCCATAATTGATCATACATATACATATTTTTTTCTAAAGAAAGCATAACAATAAAACATTTTAATTACATAGAAGAGCAACTCCGAATGTAATTAAAACATTCCTAATTCTTGATGGAACCTCTAACAAACCATGCAAATATGAACAATGGAGGACAACTATTATGGGGCCTGGAATCACACACACAAAAATTTCCTCTTTAGTTTTGCAAATTAGAGCGGTCGATTAAAATAACTGTCTTAGCCTGGTTCCTACTACACATTTGGTTTTGATTTATCATGTTATGGATGCCCCAGCTACTGCATTTGTCTATCCAGCTTTAAAGTTTTGGTTATCATATACCATATTTTTCACACTATAAGATGCACCTGACTATAAGATGCACCTCGGTTTAGAGGAGGAAAACAAGAAAAAAAATTCAGACGGAGCCTTAGAGGACCACAGATAGGTGTCCTCTCATATGCCAGCTCTGCCTATTGACTCCTGCACTGGGGAAAAGAGACAGAAGAGGCAGGCAGTAACAAAGACAGAAGTGGCAGGGTTCAGCACTGTAAAAGGAACCTGCCGCCACAGCCCGGCTGCTATTCACCAAAGGATCGTCACCCTTTCCACCCACTTTTTTGGGGGGGAGGGAGGAGTGTGTCTTATGGAGCGAACAATATGGTAAATTATCTAACCAATTGTGATTGACAATTAAACAAATTGTGGCTTAATAGAGCAGTATGGCTCACACCATTTCTGAATCTTAGAAAGCCACTGCAAAAGGAGGAATCTGTTGTGGCCCGCCAGCGGCCAGTGGAGCTGATGGCACACTCAGACAGTGAGGAGATTGTGGAGGAACGTGGGCCAGTCCTGGAGTCTGGGGAAGGTTCTGATGAGTGCACTGTGTCAGAGGCAGAGATGGGGCCAGGGCCATCTGACAGTTGTCAGCTGCCTTCGGAGTCAGACATCAATGGGGCAGAAGAACAGCTGGAGCCTGTTCCCAGTGTGTGCATACACAGAGCTGCCAGGAGAAGGGAGCAGCTAAGGGTCAACTCAGGAGTAAAGCCACAGGTGGACAAAGAATGGTCCCTCCCACAGGGAATAAAGAGGAGCAAAAGGGGAGTGGAGTTTCCAGGAGACAATTAGTTCGCTTAAATGGTTCATGACTCTCAGAGACTTCTTGCCAAGTTTTGAAGATATCGGACTGGCAGCTCTCCTAGCCAGATAAATTCTGTGACTGTAAATTCTTCCTTGAAAGACTTTGCTGGATGTGAATGAGAGGAATCCACAATAACTTAATAAAAAGGGTTTTTTGTCAGTACAAGGAGTCTGCTTCCTGCTCTTGGGAAGCCTAGGTCAGAAAGAATCAACTGCAGTAAATGTTCAGAAGACGGTCTTGAATAGGTAAGTTCATAAGGCAAGACAGTTGATCCTTCAGAAATCAGCAAGAGTGTTATCGCCCGAGACCAAATCTTTAAATTCCTTCTGCAAGGAAATAATATACCTTGGTATCTCCTGTGTCCTGAACTTCAGGCTCTGTGCACCCTCCTCATTAACGAAGGGGTTCAAGTAGCTGTGTCTACTGCCAAAGAAGCAAACATGCACTCCCACTCCTGCTAACACAAGCGAGGAGAAAGGTCAGGAGGGGAAAGAGGGAGCAAGTTCATAACCTCATTTCCTTCCTCACTTTGAAGCAAAGCGTAAACACTCAAGCAAGGCCACAGCACTGATGGCATTGTGCTATTTAATCTAACATGACAATGTGGCTTGCTTGTTATCAGTGCTGGGCATGGACCCAGTCGAATCCTGGGGCAGAAAGAAACGGCTTACGAAAGCGCTCCACGCAGTATCTTTTATCTATCTTTGTCGCTGCAAGACCGCCAAGCAAATACTAAATTGAGGCTCTTTCAAAGAGTCTTCCTTGCTTAAATAGTAGTACATTGAGAACAGATAGATGAATAAATGTTCTTACTATTAATAATGATATTCATAGGTGCCTTGTGTCCTAGGCACCTTCCAGGTGGACCACTGTAACACACCATCAGTTGGCTGCTCTTGAGGAGTATTCAGAAGCTTCTGCTCAGTGGTGAAATCCAAATTTCACTACTGGATCTGTGGGTGTGGCTTAATGGGCATGGCAGGGGAAGGATATTGCAAAATCTCCATTCCCATCCCACTCTGGGACCAGCCAGAGGTGGTATTTGCTGGTTCTCTGAACTACTAGAAATTTCTGCTATCAGTTCTCCACAGTATTCAAAATTTCCACTACCAGTTCTCCAGAACCTGTCAGAATCTGCTGGATTTCACCCCTGCTTCAGCTGCTGCAAAATGTAGTAGCAGGAGCAGTAATGTATGCTTCAAGAATGACATGCATTACACCTCTGCTTCGCAAGTTGTCAGGTTGGTTCTGGATCCAATTCAAGGTGTTGGTTATGACTTTTAAAGATCTATATGGCATGGGAAGTTTTTTGAGGGACCGCTTCTCTGCAGTAACATCTACCCATCCCATCAGGTCCGGTAGAAGAGATATCAGCCTGGGAGTTTCATCAGGAGAATTCTAGGAGGGAAACCTTCCTGGTGTAACCTCTATCCTGATGAACATCATTGTCCCAGAAGTGAAGCTGGCCCAACCCTGTTAGCCTTCCAGAAATGGCCTTCAGGATATCATGATAGAGTGGGGCATGTTGGATGGTTATATGATCATTAACTGATGCATTCTCTGTATGCTTGTCTTTTTATTCTCTTCTATGTCTTTTGTTTTAGGTCTACCATCCATAGTCACTATGTCGATTGATAGATAGATAGATAGATAGATAGATAGATAGATAGATAGATAGATAGATAGATAGATGATAGATAGATAGAGACAGACAGAGAGACAGACACAGACAGACAGAGACAATTAACATTATCAAATTATAATCATTCTCAGCATCCCTTTGTTGAGTGTTCTGATGTTATTTGTGTATAGTTTCTTGAATCCCATCATCTCTGTTAAGTTTCATCCTCATTTGCAATTTGTATATGCCTAAATATATAAAACATATGAAGAACGGGTGCAGGAACTGGGCATGGCTAGTCTAGTGAAGAAAAGGACCAGGGGAGGCATTATAGCAATTCCAATATTTGAGGGGCTGCCAAGGAGAGGAAGGGGTCAAGCTATTTTCCAAAGCTCCTGAAGGCCAGACAAAGAATAATGGGTGGGTTCTGATCAAGGAGAGATTCAACCTGGAAATAAGGATAAATTTTCTGACTGAGAGCAATCAACTCATGGAACAGAAGTTGCTTTCGGAAGTTGTGGGAACTTCACCACTGGAGGCTTTCAAGAAGAGATTGGGCTGCCATTTGTCAGAAATGGCATAGGGTCTCCTGCTAGGATAGGGTGGGCTTGGACTAGATAACCTACAAGGTCCCTTCCAACCTAATCTAAATATTCATCTCTTTGTGAGCTTCCGTTAGGGAATACCTGATTACCACAATGCTAGACTAGATAAGTCTTGGGCCAAGCCAGATTGGCTCTCTCCTGTTCAAATGGGCAGAGATGCATTGATTCTCTTGATCAATAATGCAAGTTGCAAACCATTTTCTGGCTGCACATCTCAAACTGCAAGTGCATTGGGATGTGCAGGGCAAGCTGAGTTCCTCTCAGCAGGATGCTTTGTGCCATAGAATGACATCATTCCCTTGATTGAGGCACAGAGGCAGGCAACCCAATTTGCTTCACTGAAGTGCTTGGCTTCAAAGCAATGGTACTGTCATTAGCTGGAAGAGATTTTAGGCGTGTAATATTCAGCAACAGAACTCTCTTCCAGTTCCTGAAAGTGTCGGATGGTTGGATCTATTGATTATATCTTGGAAAATCTTACTTTTATACTATTCCCTTTTTATATTTTGCCATCAGTTGTATGGAGGACCAATTCCAGAAAATTTATGGAGAAAGAAATTGCCCTTGTCAGTCTGGGAATAGTGAATCACTGACCCACATAGAGATACTCATATTAAGCTGCTAACACCCCTCATTAGGCCATTCTGTCAAAGACCAGATTAATTTTACATGAAGTTTCTCTTGGCAGACAAAGAGTCTAAAACAACACTAGCTAAGGGCTGAATTTGCATTTGTATCTTACAGAATTCTGGCTTCATTAACCATAAATTAGCGTGGGACCGATTACTACTTCCATGAAGTGGGGTAGCAAGTTTTCACATTGTTCTTATGCCGCTTTACTATACTTTATTGGATTTTACATTGATATGCATGGTAGTCTGGGACCAGTTATAAAATAAGAAAGAAATACTGGATGAAGCATTTAAGCTTGAGCAACCTAAGACAGACATCCCAATTTGTTTCTAGACAGCAGAAGGGTCCCTATAGATGTGAACCGGTGTTTTCCATGAAACTTCCCAAAAGCAAAGAATTCTCTTGAAACACTGAAATGCACTTAAGTGTGCATTTTTAAAGCAGCATAGCCGTAATTCAAATACGTTGCATTTCGAAATGTACGCCGCATTTCCCTGCGACCCAGATGCTAAGCTGAACTTCACCACTGCTATCCCTCTTAACCTTCAACCCATTCCAAGAGCCACAGTTTTATTTGTCAAACATCTTGCCTTACCATGTTCATCACTGTTAAGATATAGGTGGTAACGTTCTCCTTGCTGTGCTTCTCCAGCATTTTCTTATCTGCCACCACCAGCGTTTCAACATTCAAACTTCCACCCTTCTGATTTTTAATGGGGGACCTTTTCAACCTCGCTTGGCTCCCATATTCGTCAGATAAGATGAATGTATCTTCAGTGGGTGGCTTAGGACTATCTGAAATGAAACAGAGCAGAAATTTGGAAAAGACTCAGAACTGGTTTTCTTGTTCTTGTTGTTGTTCTGTCCTAAGGTGTTGAGTGGTTAGACCCCTGAATAAATCTAGGAGAGTATAGAAAAGGCTGAATGCCAATAAAAAGTTATCTTCAGAGTCCTTTTCAAGATATGTTTGCTCAGTTTTTTGGAAGGGAATGTGTTATCCTGCAACACAAAGAAAGGTGAACAATCTTGAAATCAGTATCTCTGCCTAGTGATTTTTGTATTTGCCTACAGGAAACACGCATTCATCAACCTGCAATAATTTCTTTCCCTTTTGTTGAGTGCTTTTCAATCTCAGGAACTTTAAAATGCGTGGGCTTCAATTTCCAAAATTCCCTAGCTGGAATGCTGGGAATTGAAGTCCACAAAACTTAAAAGTTCCTGAGACTGGGAAACATTGTTCTACTGTATCTAAAAACAGTCCAGTCCAGTCCTTTTCTTCTCAGTTGGGTTGCAGGCAGAGATGGGTTTCAGCAGGTTCTGACCAGTTCTGGAGAACCAGTAGCAGTAATTTTGAGTAGTTCTGACTGGCCCTACCCCCATCTATTCTCTGCCTCCCAAGTCCCAGCTGATCGGGAGGAAATGGGGATTTTGCAGTAACTTTCCCCTGGAGTCGGAAGGGAATGAAGATTTTAGAGTATCCTTCCCCTGGAGTGGGGTCAGAATGGAGATTTTACAGTATCCTTCCCCTGCCACGCCCACCATACCACACCCACAGAACCAGTAGTAAAAAAAATCGAAACCCACCACTGGTTGAAGGCCAACCTCAGAAGCAACAACTCCAAAACCGAGGTACTGAACTGAGGGATAGTAGAGAATTGTGATAAGAAGAAATAACACTCCAAGTAAGTAAAGTTTTAGGAGGTTTAGGAGAATAATGCTGGAAACGTGTTTGCTACAAAATAAACCCCATCTGGGCCAAATGAATAGAAATGCAAAGCATTCGTGGAACTGGACCTCAAGTTCAAGAGAGGCAGGTTTTGCATTACTCTACCCAACATCATATGTAAAAATTAGCATCAAAACCACCCACGCTGCAGGACAAATCTCCTGTAAACTGTGCATTTTTCTAAAGAAAACTGATCAGGTTCCAGAGTTGAATGAACAAGACTTTGTTTTCATAGGATATTGGGTCTTTACTGTTACCCCTATAAGTGCTTTTGGGAAACAGATTTTTGATTTTTTTTAATCTTTTTTTTAGTCAGGAGTGCCTCTACATATAAAGATGCAGCAGTGGTGAAATGTAAAATTTGTTACTTCCGGTTCTGTGGACGTGGCTTGGGGGGCGGGTAATGTGACTCGGTAGGCTTTTTTTTTTTTTTAAAGCATTTTTTCTACAACCTCTTCGTCTGAAGAAGTTGCAGCAAAAAATGCTTTTAAAAGTATCTGACAATTAGGCAACTCAGCTGGGATCGTCAGAGGCTTTTAAAAGCAGAAAAAAATGAGCCGTGCGATCATCAGAGGGTTTTTTTTTTACTTTTAAAAGCATTTTTTCATCCAAAGAAAAAATGCTTTTAAAAATTTTTTTAAAAAAGCCTCTGATGATCGCACGGCTCAGCTGGGCACGTGGGGGGTAGGTGGGCAGGGATTTTTGCTACTGGTTCTCCAAACCACCCACCACCATCGCTACTGGATCGAGTATAGCTAAACATAGCTACAAAAAATAGAATAAATGGAAACATACACACTTTTTCCAAAGTTTCTAGAGAGGCACAGAAGAAAGGAGAGGGAAAGATGGAGAAAAGAGCATAGAGATGATCTTCTACTCTCACAGATTTTAAAACCAGACCCTAATATTGAAGTTAGGCCATAGACACTAAAAGCATTATGGCTTATTTTCAAGGCACAGACATAAAGCTCTCTTCAGCTGGACATATAAGATTAGGAAAAGTTATCAATTTATGTTATTATTATATTAATAATTTATTAACCAATTTTCCAGGCCACCTTCTCTTGAGATTAGACTTGCCTTTGCTATTAAGAAGGGGGGGGGGAGAAATAATTGAAAAGAGAAATTAGTAATATCAAAGCATACACTGTATTGCTAAACATATCCCTCTAGACCTGCTTGTAAGTAAGTAAGTAAGAAAGAAAGAAAGAAAGAAAGAAAGAAAGAAAGAAAGAAAGAAAGAAAGAAAGAAAGAAAGAAAGAAAGAAAGAGGGAGGGAGGGAGGGAGGGAGGGAGGGAGGGAGGGAGGGAGGGAGGGAGGGAGGAAGGGAGGAAGGGAGGAAGGAAGGAAGGAAGGAAGCTTTGTTAATTTTATATTGAGAATCTTAACATCTAGGAAAAGCCATCTTCACCATACGACTGGGGAAATTCATTTCACATTTGACAACCTAGTTTTCATAATCATATTTTAGAAGCATCTATCTGTGGAATTCATAGCAGCAATAAAAACATTCTCTATCCTAAAGAAAGCACTGAAATCCCATTTATGGATTCAACTGAGGGAAAATGTTTGCTGTCTTGTTTCATATCTCTGCCCCTTCTCCTGCCTTCCATGTATGTGCCTAAAACTCATATTTTGATCTGATATTCTTGATCCATACCTGTCATTTGTCCAAAACTCTAGACTGTACATGTAAAAGATTATCCGTATAATTTTATCCAATAGAAGATGAAGTAGAATCAACTGATAGGACCCTGAATCATGATTTAATTTCCACACAGGAATACATGAATCAGTCAGGAATTATAGTATTATAAAGTGGAATTCTTAGACTGTAATCTACACTGACCATATACTTTTCTCCATGTCACTGTAAATCTCATCAAGAAATGATTTCATAGAATATGGAACACATAATAAGCAATAACCTGCTGCTGAATGAAAACATGTCTACAGGGGAAATGTCTGCCTTCTGTAGTTGTAGATTGCCTGCATGAAAACATCTGATTATCTGCAGTCAGATCATGCTTTAGCACAACTAAAATTACACTACTTGCAACTTACTGTTGAAAGTCATGGGGGGGAAGGGCTAGTAAACATTTGTATAGGAAATCTAGCACAATAATCTTACAAGAATGAAACAGAAAAGTCACTACTTCAAAAATATTTCATGGGAACCAACAAGCTAAGTGTTATGATACTGGTTGTGTTAACACCATCAACTTTTGGTGTGTTCTTCAGCACACATATCTCCATATGTCTAGAACAAGCTTCTGTAATTTGAAACCTTCTATAGGAGCTGGACTATAACTCTGACCATTCTGGATGAAACACGGTGGGAGTTGTAATCCAACATGTGCAAAGAACATCAGGTTGAAAGTCTGATATAGTATCTACTATTAATGTATGGACCCATTAGCATCCTAAAAAAAAAAGAAGACCCAATTATTTGGTTCTTCATGTGCTCATTAGATGCTTACATGTATCCATTGACACTAGCACTCTATCCTACTTAAAGATATTCTAAACATTCTGTTCTTAAAATGGCCATATGGCATATAACAGAAATTTATGGCCATATGGCATATAACAGAAATGACTAACTCCCAAAACAGACCATTTCAAATGGCCCATGTTGGGTTTGGAGTACTTCAGGTTTAGGTCATTTCTGAAGTTGTTGGAAATGGTCCATTCCAAGATAAAAACTTATCTGTGACAGGCTCTTTGGATACTTCCACATCTGAATCAAGCCTGCAAACCTTGAGCACAACAATACCAGAACCTAATATACTTAAGGACTATTATGTTAAAGAGAGAGAAAGAGAAACAGAGACAGAGAGAAAGAGAAAGAGAAAGTTTCCTTACATACATTTCTTGCGCCGTCCACAAAAATGCTGCTTTTGAAACCTTCCACGGTGGTAATCGTTAGCTGGAATGTGATACTTGTGGGCAGTGAGATTGCTGTGATGGTCAGGGGGAAAGTGGTAAAGGTTTGGATCTACTTTGTGACGGTGCACTTTCTCTTCAGCTGTCCGTTTATACAATACATGAGGATGGTGTCCAGCAGGTGGCATATAGTGAAGTTCCTGTGCTAGGTGTTGAGGTAATGGTGATATAAGGAAGTCATTCTCCTGTGTCCTTATCAAACCGGACTAAAGACAGAAATATAAAGGAAAGTAATGGTTATAAACAGATTCACTAAAAAAAAATAGAGTCACAAATGATCAGCTTAGATCCTTCTTTGAGGCATCTATCCATGTGGATGATCCAACCATCCTCTAATATCGCTAAACACCCCACAAACCCCTACTGTGTCAATGTCTGGTCTGCAACTTTGTAGTGCTAGGTTTTTCCTCCAATAACTACCCAAACTTACTCTAGGTGAGAACACTTTCCCAGACATTGTTGTGACCTAGGCCTCCTGACTCATTAACCTCTTTTATTGCAACAGCTGTGAATTACAGTCATTCACAGCTGAGTCCCAATTAGTTGCAAAAAGTCCTTCGGGAGAGTCCTTCAGGATAATCACCAACCTTTATCTCCCTTCACACTCTGCCAAAGACCTACCTGGCAAAGCCCCATGGAGTCCAGAATCAAACAGAGATGCCAACCGGGAACAGAATTAACAAAGTTGCTTTCCTGCAAAGGGGCCACATGCCTTTGTTCCTTTTTTAAGCCTTATGGGAAGGGCCAATCATCTCCAGGCCTTACTCCTGAGTTGTCCCTTTTGTTTTAACTGTTCTTGCCTTCTGGCAGCTCTGCGCACGAGCACACTAGGAACGGGCTCCCCCTGTTCCTCTGCCTCTCTGATATCCAACTCTGGAGGCTCCAGAGTCTGCACATAACTCCTAGATGGCCCTGGCCCCATCTCTGCCTCTGACACAGAGCCTTCATCCAAGCCTTCCCCAGACTCCAGGACTGGCCCATGTTCCTCCCCAGCCTCCTCACTATCCAACTCTGTTGCCAGTTCTGCAGACTGCTGGCGGACCACAACAGACATGGACCTATCAGTCCAATGACACGTGTGTCTTCAAAATCAAAACAAGTGGTATCACTGAAGACTTTTCTTGGAGGAAGATCTGGAAAGGCTCCAACCCTTTTCAGAAGAAAACTCCAAAGGAATGCCAAAAGAAGCAAATAAGTTTAAAGAGAAACTTATTTCCTCCTTCAACTCCTTTTCAGAAACCAATCTAGAAAAGTTTCATCCATCAAAAGTACTTTTAGAAAGTTCTTGCTTTTTAGAATGGCCTTGTGCATGAAATAAAAAATCTTTTCGCACGAGGGAATTCTGTCTTTATTCTCCTAATCTACCACTGCTTCATTCAAGCTAACTCACCCTGAATTCACTTTTGTTCAAATACTTCATTATGATGAAGCTTCAAATAAAGCATCCTTTCAAACAATGAAAGCTGAGATTCCAACAATGGAATCCTAGCTTGGAAGCCTGAAGATGGCATCCATATTGTTTTACTTCAATCTTCATAGTGCTTTTTTTCTCCTGCAGAGCCTGTGCTATCACACATGGCTGAGAGAGAGAGACCTGTCCTGCAATCTTGGCTGAAAAATCTTACATCCATGTGGCTCCATTCAGATCATACAAAGAGCCATTTGGACCTGTTTCCCACAGAAAAGAAAACACCGGGAGCCACAAAACCCTTCCCATGCCTGACTATTTTCTGAGCAGCCACAGAACTAGCATATGTAATAAAATTAAACATTCTGTTTTCTTCTGAACTTTTCTTTTCTTGGATTTATCCACGGTTGGCCTACCGGAGGTTGAAAAGCCCAATAAATCATGTTCCGGGGGTGGGGGTGGGGGTTGCATATTGGCAGTTGTGATACATATTTTGAGTGACAGAGAGCCACAGCAGAGGGGTGAAAGAGCCACAGGGTTGCTGACCCCTGATGTAGGTTGTGGATGACACTGAAGGTATCAATTTAGAGTTATAGTACTAACTTACAGGATGATTCCCAAACTGACTACCTTCATTACAGACTGTAAGTTTATTTCAAGCCACATGACTTAAAAGCTTTTCAACCAGCAGCACAGAAAGTTAGCAGAAGCCTTCCATCAAAACGTCGGCCAGAAGCAATAAACTGAACAAACGCAAGTACATCTATGTTACTATGTCCTTAGTGGGTGGTAGCTTAACCTCTATTTCAGAACCACAAGAGATCTAGATTCTTCCATCTGGGGCCATCTAGTATCTCCCAAACCAATAGGTCTGATTAAGACCCTGTTCCTACTATGAAGCCTCATCTGCCAAACCACAGCTAAAGGCCAGTTTGAGAGACACTGCATCCACCAAAATAAATGTTTAATTATACAGTAGTGGCCAAAATTGTGGAAAAGTGTATTTTCTAAAACTAGCTAACACCACCACTGTTTTTTGGAGTAGTGCCATAAAATTATATATCAATGGAAAGAGAAATTAATCAAGAACGTAATGCAATAACTTTTATGAAGGATTTGCTATTAGAATAACAGTTACAGTATAAAGAAGAAAAGCAAAGCATGTAGAAAAAAATGAGATCTACAAAAATGATCACCATAGAAAAAACAGGATATACAAAAATTATCACCATGTCAGTTAATCCTTATTTGGGCAACCTTTAGCATGAATTACGGCCTTACAATGTCTTCCCATGGAATGAACCAAGTCTTTTAGTTCTGCAGCTGTTATCATGTGAAGCCAAGATTGAAGGATTGCTTCTATTAATTGGGTTTTATTGCTGGGTTGCTTCTGACTAACAAGTTTCTTTAGTCAGCTCCATCGATTTTCAATTGGGTTACAGTCTGGGCTATTCCCAGGCCATTCCAGCAGTGGAATATAATTATCTTGAAACGCAAAAAGAAAAAAAAAAGTGTTATTAGCCATCAAACCTCAAAAATATACTTTTCCCAAATGGTTTCCACAATTTTGGCCACTACTGTACATAAGAAATGCTTCAGTTACATTCTGTATCTGCATTTAAACTAAACTGCCTGGGATAGAAAATTAATGGAACCATATTTGAACCTCTGCCCAAACCAAGGCAGGCTAAAATAATTTAGTGCATGCTAGTACATCTAAATGCGCAGCCACTAGTAGAGTCTACACTTTAAAAAATGTTGCACGCAAGCAACGGTATGTATTCCTCCTTTCGTTTAAAGAAGGCCTGAAGCTTTTGCTTTTGTTTTTTATTTAAGTAGGAAAACCCACTTTTGTGCATTCAATTAGAAGACCTTAGAGGAAAAGAAAGTCAGTTGCATAAAACCATAAATAATGACAGCTGTCAGCCAAACTGGCCTTTTCCAACTCCTCATCCATTCTTTCCATGCAGCATGGCAAGGAAGTCTTATCAGCCATCTTCAACCAATAGTCTCTCTTTTCTTGGGGTAAAACCGAGGACTCTTGGTTTAATTGTACTGGCTGGGGAATTCTCGGAGTTGAAGTTAAAAGTTGCCAAGGTTGAGGAACATTGGTCTAGCTTCTAAAGGTCTACTTTTAGCAGGGGTGGGCTGCTGGGGGTTCGCAGGGGTTCGTGAGAACCTATCACTAAGATTCTGTGCAGTTTGGAGAACCCCCAAATCCCACTCCTGGCTGGACACACCCACCCCACTCCGCCCCTCCCAGGAGTCCCCACGCAGCCCATTTTGGATGCAGGTAAATGGCTCGGGAAGGGGGAAAAAAAGAGGCCTACCGGAAGTTCACAAAGGCCAGAAACGGGCCTGTTTCCAGCCTCTGGAGGGCCTCTGGAGCCTGGGGGGCCGTTTTCACCTTTCCGGAAGCTCAAGAAAAGCCTCCGGAGCCTGGGGAGGGCAAAAAAGCCCCCCCATGCTGTGGTGCAGGAGGCTGACTAGGCCACGCCCACCATGGCCACACCCACTGAACAATGAGGCACAGAACCCCTTGGTAAAAATTTTGAAGCCCGCCCCTGACTTTTAGACCCTACATCAAAGACATAAAGGACAAACAGAACGGAGGCGGGAACTAAAGAAGGTGCATGCGTTTGAGTCTGGGAATAAGAAAGCTAACAAGTTTAGCCTCTCTGCAAATAAATCCAAAATAATGAACTGGCTCACATACTCGGTCCGTTTTCGTAAATGAGCGTGCCAAAGTCAAATTTTCAATGCTAATATTTTGATTTCTAGCTTTATAGTTGCTTCTGTTTTTCTCACAGCTAAATAAATATTCTGCTAGACCTGTTTATTTTGCAAGAAGGATACTGATCTTGTGCAGTTCCATGTAGTAAACTCATGCTACAGCCATCATGACTAATGTGGTACCATGCAATTCCCCACCCGCCCACCCTCCGATATAGAAGTTTACTGATTTTGTAATTTATTCTCGGAATCCTGGGGAATTGTTTTCATCTTTCCCTTGGTGTTTGTTTATCAGTCAATTTGAGAAATTTGCTGATGATTGTTGTATGAGATGTGTATTTTTACTACTGGGCTGTTACTGAAACTATTTCCTAGCAGACATCTTCTCATCGTTCTGAAGCCTCGCTGGTTGTCCCACTTTCCCATTCTAAAGAACTCCAATGACAGTTCTGTGAGATTCAATCAAAGCTATAAACATTTATTGACTGTGTTTATAAATATTTGCACATCTTAGTTTGATCTTCCAAGATGATTCTTGGCAGGAACAAAAGAAACAAAGGAACATATTATCTGTGCAGGCAAATCTGGACATCTTGAATAGATAGTTTGTTCTCCTAGTTTGCTTTAAATAACCTAACTGGAAAATTGTGGAAAGTGGAATTAGCTCTGCCACTTTCCTATAATGCTACCAATACAAGAAACATTGACAGTCATAGATGTCATCAATAGATCTGCCTGCAAAGAAAAACTGGTCCTCTAAAGCCCTCATTTTATGCAAAAGATGGGAAATTCCTCTCTGCCAATGGAGGGGACCACTGCTCCATCCAACTCTGCTTTGGAAAAAATATTCTCTTACTTAGAGAGTTTGGGGGGTTCCAGAATGATTTAGGATCTATTTCACAAAATGCAAAAATGAATTATGTAGCTGTAAAAATTCTCTGGTATGTATTCTCTCTCTCTTTCTCTCCCTCCCTCCCTCCCTCCCTCCCACCCACCCTTCTCTCTCTTCCCCCCTCTCTTGTGCATGTACACACACAACACGCATGCACACAAACACACAAAGCTAGAGCTATGTCCTTACTGGTATTAGTATATCCAACTTCCTCAACTTCAAAGAGCTGGCATGATTTTTATCAAGGTCAGCACCAGCACTTAAATTTCTGTTAATCACTTATCAGCTTCTGTGGTTTGCAATTCTGCGGTTTCATTCAAACCAGATGTGTGAAGAAGATCCAGGTTTTGTGCTAAACATCTCCAATTGGAAGGAAGGAAGGAAGGAAGGAAGGAAGGAAGGAAGGAAGGAAGGAAGGAAGGAAGGAGGGAGGGAGGGAGGATGTCAAACTGTGCAATACTGGCCTCTGTAAACTACTTGTCTGATTCAGTAAAAAGTAGCATGGTGTGTTTATATAGATATTATGCAGATGTAGATTCTTGGCCAACAACAACACCCTTCTTGTGGGCTTTCCTGAAGCATCAAGCAGCGCTATTTGGAATAGGATAAAGGATTAAATGGGCTCCCAAGTTCATCCAAAGGGCTGTCTTTACATTTTTAAATGAGCAATGATGTGATAGCCATAGTCAGAATTTAACCTGAGTCTTCCTTCATTTATTTGTATTTCAAGGAGGCTCTGCTGTTATCTAGCAATCTTCCAATTAACCACCATCCCTCTGAAGCAGATTGCTGTTGAATTCTGCGGGGAAAAAATTAAAGATGGACACATTCCCTCTATGAGGTGTGTGTGTGTGTATGTGTACACTTTTAGATAGGTTTGGTAGACACCTAAGGGTGATAATGGATGCATTTGTCTTCCTGAGGCTTCCTGTTCCCATGCCCGCCATAGTTTCAAAAGAGAAAACATTTGGGTGGTTTTGGGGAAAATCATTAAGATTAGGAAGTGGGAGAATTTTATCTTCTAGAACAGAGGTCTTCAAACTTGGCAGCTTTAAGACTTGTGGATTTCAACTCCCAGCATAGCTGGCTGGAGAATTCTGGGAGTTGAAGTCCACAAGTCTTAAAGCTGACAAGTTTGAAGACCTCTGGTCTAGAACAAGGATGTCCAACCTTGGCAACTTGGAAGACCATGGCTGGCTGAGGAATTGTGGGAGTCGAAGTCCTCAAGTTAAAGCCACCCGTTTTAAAGTTTCCAAGATTGGACACCCTTGTTCTAGACTAGAATCTCCCCTTCTCATTCTAATTCATATTTGAGACTGGGACGGATCACAGGATCAGAACTGGAATGCTCTGTCACTCAATGTCAGGGCCACTGATCTCTGAGAACCAGGGAATGGGCAACAAGAGCCTCAAACAGCAGGCCGATTGCAGGTTATCTACTTCTTCAATGAAATCCAAATAAATAAATTCTCTTTTTTTTTAGAACTCAAACAAACCTCACAACCACATTTTATTTTCATTCCATATTAATTTCATTATCTCAAGTGGCACGGTCAACAACTTTCTTGCTCAAATGAACAATTAGCTCCCCTTCACTCCCAGTAACTATTGAATATACCTTTGAACCACAAAGTATTTAGCCTTTGAACCACAAGTATTTAGATGATGATGATAGATAGATAGATGATAGATAGATAGATAGATAGATAGATAGATAGATAGATAGATAGATAGATAGATAGATAGATAGAGATAGATAGATAGATAGATAGATAGATAGATAGAATTCTTTATTGGCCAAGTATGATTGGACACACAAGGAATTTGTCTTGGTGCATATGCTCTCTGTGTACATAAAAAGAAAAGATATGTTCTTCAAGAATCATAAGGTAAAACACTTAATCATAGTCATAGGGTACAAATAAGGAATCGAATCATACTAGGAAACAATCAATATAAATTGTAAGGATACAGCAAGAAGTTACATTCATACAGTCATAAGTGGGAGGAGATGGGTGATAGGAACAACGAGAAGACTAATAGTAATAGTAATGCAGCTTTAGTGAATAGTTTGACAGTGTTGAGGGAATTATTTGTTTAGCAGAGTGATGGCATTGAGAAAAAAACTGTTCTTGTCTCTAGTTGTTCTGGTGTGCAGTGTAGAGTCAGACAAAGATATTCTCATAGATGGAGGGGAAAATATATTAGTATTTATGATTTAAGTCATCAGGAAAAGATGCTACCATCATATGCAGTTATGGGGATCTCACCTTGGTATCCAGTATTTTGCAATAACAGCTAATTTACTGATTTGCCTACTTCTTAATGCGGGATGGGGGGAGGGAGAGAGAGAGAGAAACAAGAAAACAGTAAATCTGTTTGAGATTTTCCAACATCTGAAATTATTCCTACAGGATTCATTTCATAACTGATTTGAACCATATGGAAAAGAATGGCCCGTGTCTCCTTTTTTAAAAAAAATCAATCTATGGTGGATAACCTTAACTGTAATTTTGCTATCGCAAAGTCATATTGGTAGGTAAAGATTTTCAGAAATGTATTACGAAAATTGTCCTGGTTAGGGCTGACCAACATTTTTTTTAAAAAAGACGTTTAAGTTATATATATTTACCTATTATTAATAATCTACCTATTACCAATAGCTTAGTTTAAATACACATTTGAGATGTGGAAAAGGAGAAATGTCTTAACATACAGAGTAGGCTAATGCAATTTTCCAGTATTTGGCTTCCCCCCCCCCCCCCCCAGGGGTTAGGATCAAGTGAGTGGCAGGTTCTGTATGTTTTATTGTTTTCAAATGTTTGCTCTTCCTCCAGATGTTTGGAGTTTTAATTGCATATTAAGACTGGTTTTACTGCACGCTGCGCAGAGTCTTTAAGTTGGGGATAGGAAAGGCATATATTTAATATAAATAAATGAATGTCCTACATGAATCTTGAGAAAATTACAGTCCTGAGAAAGCCAGAAACATGGTTCTAATTCTCCACCCAATTTAAATTTGTCCTTGCTGATTGAAATTTATCTTTGCTGATTCCTCAAGGAGTATAGGTAGTCTTCAACTTACGACCACAATTGAGCCCAGAATTTATGTGGACACTAAGTGAGATATTTGTTGCATAAGTTTTGCCCCATTTCCTGCCACACTTGTTAAGTGAATCACTGAAGTTGTTAAAGTGAATCTGGCTTCCCCATTGACTTTGCTCATCAGAAGGTCGCAAAAGGGAATCACACCAGGGGTGAAATCCAGCAGGCTATGACAGGTTCTAGAGAACCGGTAGTGGAAAGTTTGAATAGTTCGGAGAACCGGCAAATACCACCAACGGCTGGCCCCAGAGTGGGGTGGGAATGTTGATTTTGCAATATCCTTCCTCTGGAGTGGGGAGGGAATGGAGATTTTGCAATATCCTTCCTCTGGAGTGGGGAGGGAATGGGAATTTTGCAGTATCCTTCCCCCAGGAGTGGAAATGGAGATTTTTGCAGTATCCTTCCCCTGTCACGCCCACCAAGCCACGCCCACAGAACCAGTAGTAAAAAAAATGAATGTCACCACTGGATCATATGACCTCAGGACACTTCCAACTTTCATAAATATGAATCACTTGCCAAGTGTCTGAATTTTGATCGCCTGACCCTGGTGATGGGGCAATGGTCATAAGTAGGAAAAATTATCCTAAATCACTTTTTTCAGTGCCATTGTAACTTTGCACTAAATGAACTGTTTTAAGTCAAGAACTAACTGTAGTCATTTATAGACATTTATCATTGCTTGCATGCTGATAATTGATCGTCATAATAATATGACGCTGATGGTATCGTATTTTAAATGCAGGACTGAACACATAGAGAAGGAATTGCCTTTCCCCAATTCTTTATATTTTTCCCCCTTATTCTGAAAAGCCTAACAGGAAGAAGACTTGTGAAGGCAGCATCCATCCACTTTGGTAGGGTGGTCAAGAGAATTTCATGGATGTGTCCACCAAGTCATCACCACTTGAACCGGACTTGGAAGAGACTCTGCACTTGAGTACATCTGGAAGACTGCAAACTCCTGGAAAAGGGACTGTATTATGGAAGGAAAAAAAAAACCATTCACACACGCACAGCCAGATTGCACTCACTTCTTAGCCATCTGGTCACACGCTAATTATAAGCACAGTGTACCCATGAGAGTTTTGCTGAAATTCCCTCGTCTTTCCATCAGATTGAACAACTTGGCCAAATGCTCTCCACGATGTTAAACGTTATTCGTGTTTGATCTGTCCCCCCCCTTCAGAGACCCACAAAAACACAGCCAGCCGAGGGTTAAGACTCACTTGGCACACTCTGCAGTTCTTATCTCAACCTTGGCAGCGATATGCACACCGTCTGCCAAGGACTTTATTGGTTTACACAAACAAGAAAATCACCTACGTAGCTTTGCCGTTCATCCAGCTTCCAAGACTACGAGGTTGCTCCGTTTGTTTAGCTGTGCAGTTAGCTTTGTTCGTCACGAACTTCGTGACCCATTGTACTGTCTTAAATAGATATGCTTCTGGGTGTGGTCCAGTGAGTCATGGATCCTATGACTCCAATCCAATGACTCAGGATTTCCTCATACGCCGCAGCTGCAGTACCCTTTTCTCTCGCCTTCTTTGGCGTGCGTCCAGGAATGACGTCTCTCCCTCACTCTCATCTGAGACACCTGTTTCCCCACTACTTGGCTCTCTTTCAGCTGGCACCTGAGCCGGTGCCAGAGGGGGAGGGCTGGGAGATCTGGCTGGCTCCTCTTCCTCCTGCTCAGAGTTGCCTTCCTCCAAAGGGATAGGCTCAGAGGACGGGGCCACAACACTATCCCCCACCGCAGGGCCCTTCCCCCGGGTCTGACGGTCGGGATGGGGTCGGGACGGGAACTGTTCGTGGAAAGTCCGCACCAGGTCAGGGGCCTGAACGGCAGATGCGTCCACCCAGGTGAAATCCTCGGCCCCGTACCCTTTCCAAGCGATGAGGTATTGGAAGCGCCCCTTCAGCCAACGGGAGTCCCGAATACTGTCCACCTCATACGTCGAGGCGTCGTCCTCGTCGGCTGCGGCTGGGGGGGCAGGCGGCGGCGGGCGGCGGAGACGGCTAGTGGGAGTCTCAGGGACCAGGAGGGACCGATGAAAAACGGGGTGGAGCCGCATGGAGCGGGGTAGAGTCAACCGATAGGCCACCGGGTTGATGACCGCCTCGATGGGGAAGGGACCGATAAAGCGGTGGGCCAGTTTCCTCACCGGCTGGTCCGTGGGGAGGTGTTTCGTGGACAGCCACACCCGATCTCCAACTTCCAGCGGTGGCGTCGCCCGGCGGCCGCGATCGGCGAACCGTTTATAGTCCTCTTTCGCCCGGATCAGCTGCCGCCGCACCAGTTGCTGCACCGCCTGCAGCTCCGAGAGGAAGTCCCGGGTCTCAGGAACAGGGGAGTCCATGATGGTCAACGGAAAAAAACGTGGATGGTACCCGACGTTGGCATGGAACGGTGTCATCTGGGTGGAGGTATGTTGGGAGTTGTTAAAAGCGAACTCCGCCAGGGGAAGGTACTCGGCCCAGTTGTCCTGCTGCTGGTTGACAAAACAGCGGAGGTACTGCTCCAGTATGCCAATGACCTTCTCCGTGCCCCCGTCAGTCTCCGGGTGGTGTGATGACGACAGGCACACCTGCACCTCCAGCGCAGCCATCAGGCTTTTCCAGAAGCGGGCCGTGAACTGGGCCCCGCGATCCGAAACCACCCGGTCCGGCAGGCCGTGGAGGCGGAAGATGTGTTGCAGGAACAGGCGAGCCGTGGTACGAGCTGAGGGCAGGCCGCGGCACGGGATGAAATGTGCCATCTTCGTGAGCGCATCCACCACCACGAGGACGGTCGTGAACGTAGCGGACAGGGGCAGGTCAGTCAGGAAGTCCATGGAGATGGCTCCCCACGGTCTCTCCGGTGTCGGCAGCGGCTGGAGGAGTCCAGGAGGGGGGCCGGACGCGGCTTTGGCCTGTCGGCATGGCACACAGGACGTCACGTAGGCGTGCACGTCGTGCCGTACCCGAGGCCACCAAAAAGTCCGCGTCACTAGGTTCAAGGTCTTAAAGAAGCCGAAGTGCCCCGCCGCGGGGTTGTCATGGCACTGGTTCATGACGAGGGCTCGGAGCGGACTTGTGGGCACGTACAGCCGACCCCGGTGCCTGAGCAAGCCCTCCTCCACGGTCCATGGGGACGCGGGGCCGACGTCCGCTCTCCGCTGCTGCGACCAGTCGTCCCGTCGCTGCGCTTCCAGCACCTGAGTCCGCAGGTCCACCGGTTCCTGGACCGCGGCCAAGGAGTCCGCTGGCAGCACCGTCCGGGGGGAAAGGGAGTCCTTTGGGCAAAAGTATTCCGGCTTACGGGATAGCGCGTCCGCCCTCTGGTTGAGGTGGCTCGGAATGTATGTGACGTGGAAGTTGAACCGGGCGAAAAACAACGACCACCGGATCTGCCGCTGGTTCAAATTCCTGGCCGTGGTGAGGTGCTCCAGGTTCCGATGGTCCGTCCGCACCTCCACCTGGTGTCGGGCCCCCTCGAGGTGATGTCGCCAAGCCTCGAACGCGGCCTTGATAGCCAGCAACTCCTTTTCCCAGATGGTGTAGTTGCGCTCGGAAGGAGTGAGTTTCCGGGAGTAGTAAGCGCAGGGAAAAAGAGTGCCACCATCCACCGGAGCCTGTAGCAGCACCGCTCCAATCGCCACGTTGGACGCGTCTGTCTCAACCACGAACGGACGGTGTGGATCGGGGTGCCTCAGGACCGGCTCCGTGACAAAGGCCTGCTTGAGAACCTCGAAGGCCTGCTGCTGCGGGGGCCCCCACTGGAACGGAACCTTCTTCCGAAGGAGCTGGGTCAACGGCACGGTCAGGGTGGCAAAGCCCGGGATGAAGGTCCGGTAGTAGTTGGCGAATCCCAACAGACGCTGGACGTCCTTCACCCGACGCGGGGGTTCCCAACTGCGCAAGGCCGCCACCTTGTGTGGGTCCATCGCGATGCCCTCGGGGGTGATGATGTGCCCGAGGAACTCTATGGAAGTCTGGAAGAAGTAACATTTCTCCAACTTCGCATAGAGCTGGTGCTCCCGCAGGCGCTGCAGGACCTGGCAGACATGCTGGAGGTGACTCTCCGGGGTCCGGGAATAGATCAAAATATCATCCAGGTAGATCACCACGAACCGATCCAGCATGTCCCGGAACACGTCGTTCATCAAGTGCTGGAAGACCGCGGGGGCGTTGGTCAACCCGAACGGCATGACGGTATATTCAAAGTGTCCGTATCGGGTGCCAAATGCCGTCTTCCACTCGTCCCCCTCTCGCATCCGCACCAGGTTGTAGGCTCCCCGGAGGTCGAGCTTGGTGAAAATCGAGGCCTCCCGCAACCTCTCCATCAGCTCCGGGATCAGCGGCAGGGGATAGCGATTCCGTACCGTGATGGCATTCAAGCGCCGGTAGTCGCAACACAGGCGCAAGTCCCCCGTCTTCTTTTTCACGAAGAGGACTGGGGCCGAGAGCGGGGAGGTCGAAGGCCGGATGAACCCACGGGCCAGGTTCTTGTCCAGAAAGTCCCGTAAGGCGGCCAGCTCGGGCTCCGACATGGAGTACAGGCGTCCCGAGGGCAGGGGCGCGTTGGGCATCAAGTCCACCGCGCAGTCGTAGGGTCGGTGCGGGGGCAAGCGATCCGCCTCCTTCTCGCTGAACACGTCGGCGAAGGATGTCAGCTCCGGAGGCAAGGAGACGTTCGGGGCAGAGACGTCCTGGCCGGCACAGGTGTGGCGAAGGTGGTCGACACACTGCAGGCTGGGGAACGAGATGGCATTTCTCGACCACGCCACCTGAGGGTCGTGCGCCCGAAGCCAGGCCATCCCCAGGACCAAGGGGAAGTGCAGGTCCGCCGTCACATAAAACTGGATCGCCTCCTCATGGTTCCCAGTGGCAAGGCGCAAGGGCTGAGTAGCGAAGTTGATGGGCCCCGCCACAAGTTCCCGCCCATCAATAGTTTCGACCCTCAACGGAGGGTCCACTGGAACCAAGGGAACCTTGTAATGGGCCACAAAGGCCTGGTCCATAAAGTTCGTGGTGGCCCCCGAGTCCACCAGCGCGTGCGCCTGGAGCCCCTCCGACCGGTTAGCCAACAACACCCGGGTGTTCAAAATCAGGTGCCGAGGGGGCTCACAGTCCACAGCCGCCGCCTCCAGCGGGGCATGGTCACCTGCCTGACCCAGAGTTTCCCCTAGGCCAGGCCTGACCCGTTTCCCGGCTGGTCACGCCGAGGCTCCGGAACAGGCTTGAGCGATCCACTCCGCTTCCGGGGACACGAGGCGGCGAAATGTCCAGCCTCGCCGCAATAGAGGCACAACCCCCCTTGGCGTCTCCGCATCCGCTCCTGGGCCGTCAGTTGAGGTCTGGCTGCTCCGAGCTCCATGGGCTCCTCAGCCGTCGCCACCAAACGCGGTACGGTCCGGGGCGCTGTTGGTACGAAACGCGGGGGTGCCGGCACTGTCGGTGGTTCCGGAAGAGCCCTACGGGGCCGTCGCCGTTGTAGGCGGGCATCGATGCGCAGGCATTGGGTCACCAGCGTGTCCAGGGTCTGTGGCGCCTCCACCCGAACCAGCTCGTCCTGCATCTCATCGCAGAGGCCGTCCTGGAAGGCATCCATCAGCGCCGCCTCATTCCAGGCCGAATCCTGGCCTAGCAATCGGAACTCCGCAATATAGTCCTGCAGGGGGCGCTTGCCTTGGCGGAGGTCTTTGATGCGCCTCGCTGCCGTCTGCACCCGGAGGGGGTCCTCAAACATGGTGCGCAGGTGTTGCAAAAAGCCCTGATAGTCCAGAAGCAAGGGGCTGTCTTGCAGCAACAGGGGCGTGGCCCATCGGGCGGCAGTGCCAGAGAGGGAGCTGATAATAAAAGCCACCCGAACCCGGTCATCCGGAAAATCCTCCGGCCGCATTGCCATGTACAGCTGGCACTGTCCCAAGAAGGCCGGGAACATTTCCTGCTGTCCAGAAAACTTATCTGGCATGTTCACTGGGCATCTTGGACGGGGAAGGGGAGCAGGTGGAGCTGCTACAGGAGCATTTCCCAAAGCAAGTTGTGCAGTTAGCTGTGCTACTTGCTGTTGCAGAAGTTGATTGGCCTCCAGCATCTGCTGTACCTGCTGCTGCAGCTGTTGGTCCATCGTGGGTTAACGATGGAGTTTTGGGTGACGAACAAGATGATCTGTCCCCCCCCTTCAGAGACCCACAAAAACACAGCCAGCCGAGGGTTAAGACTCACTTGGCACACTCTGCAGTTCTTATCTCAACCTTGGCAGCGATATGCACACCGTCTGCCAAGGACTTTATTGGTTTACACAAACAAGAAAATCACCTACGTAGCTTTGCCGTTCATCCAGCTTCCAAGACTACGAGGTTGCTCCGTTTGTTTAGCTGTGCAGTTAGCTTTGTTCGTCACGAACTTCGTGACCCATTGTACTGTCTTAAATAGATATGCTTCTGGGTGTGGTCCAGTGAGTCATGGATCCTATGACTCCAATCCAATGACTCAGGATTTCCTCATACGCCGCAGCTGCAGTACCCTTTTCTCTCGCCTTCTTTGGCGTGCGTCCAGGAATGACGTCTCTCCCTCACTCTCATCTGAGACACCTGTTTCCCCACTACTTGGCTCTCTTTCAGCTGGCACCTGAGCCGGTGCCAGAGGGGGAGGGCTGGGAGATCTGGCTGGCTCCTCTTCCTCCTGCTCAGAGTTGCCTTCCTCCAAAGGGATAGGCTCAGAGGACGGGGCCACAACAGTGTTGTAACTGCCTACATGAGCCTATAATAGGGGTGTGCCTGTTACTGGAGTATGTAATATTCAAAGGCAGCTGAGGAATTCACATCTCAATTACTTAAAAATAACTTGCTCACGTTGCATTAAAAAAAAAAATTCTCCTCTCCCTATTACACCATGTATGCATGCATTTCATTCCTGTGAACCTTAGTTTCATGTTACATTCATGGAATTGTGAGGAACAGCTCATCAAAATGCGTTTAGGACGGAGAACAGAAATGGTCAATCCGGATGCAAATCCTGAATTACAGTTTGGAGCAAGATGAAATTCCACACTCGGGATAGAAGAAGACAATCAGACCAATGGTGGGGGCTCTAGACTAAACAAATCAAGATAATTAGCTTTGAGTTCTAGCAATGAATATATCCTAAAATGTATTAAATGCCAACTTAAGAGAGGCCAATAATGTAATCAGAAAACATGTGGGAGTTGTATAATCAGATCTATCCTGATGTTGCTTGTATCTTTCATCTGAAGGGACAAGCTGGATCAAGGATGCTGTATGGGTGAAACCAGAGTTCCATTAGTGTCCCATTCAAATGGCTTCTTCTAAATGCGGCTATTGGGTAACTTCTCAGTGGGCAGGGATTAACAGTAAAATGAGTCCGTCAGGAGAAGGGCGGTATATAAATCTAATAAACTAAACTAAACTAACTAAACTAGAGTCGGGAACAACTAGCACATATATGCGAGGGGAACCTTTACCTTTACCTATCATTGATATGCACCATTTCATGACCTGCTCCTCTTAGCATCCGGAAGGACATATAGAAGCATAGCCAGCCACACAAACCGGCTGAAGAACAGTTTTTATCCATTGACTGCCAGACTCCTGAATGCAAAATAACATCATAACTTCATAGTATGATGGACTTGCAGGGCCGGCGTGTAACATGTTCACACTGGTGCGATAGGTGTTTTGTTAATATGATTTATTGCTGTGATGGTGAACCTAAGGCACGGGTGCCACAGGTGGCACGTGGAGCCGTATCTGAGGACACACGAGTGTTGCCCTAGCTCAGCTCCAGCACACATGTGCCCCCGCTGGCCAGCTGATTTTCAGGCCTTCCGGGCCCACCGGAAATTGAGAAATGGGCTGTTTCCAGCCTCCGGAGGGCCTCTTGGGGGTGTTGAGGAAGGCTGTTTTTGTCCTCCCCAGGCTCCTAGAAAGCCTCTGGAGCCTGGGGAGAGTGAAAAATGGGCCCACTGTGCCATCGCATGCCAAAAACAGGGGGAGCACAGGGGGAGCACATGTCCAAGAGCAGGAGGGTGGGGCATGGGTGGGCATTGAATTATGGGTGTGGGCACGCACGCACACGATCCCTCCACTCTCCCTCCGCTTTTGGCACGTGACAGCAAAAAGGTTAGCCATCCCTGATTCATTGGGTTACAGATTTTCTGTCTTCACTGTGAGTTGTATTGTGTTGGGCGGGGTGCACTGAGGAAGCTCAACCAATCTCATTGTACATATGTTGTGCACTGACAATAAAGATTTGAAAGATCTCTTTCTAACGTAAAATGTGGAAATAAAGAATTCATGTTCTCCCCCCCCCCATATAATATTATCCTCTCCTTTTCAAATCTTTTCAAAACCCCTTGCCCATCTTCTCCACACTATAGATTTACCAACAGCACAGTTGAAGACCAAATGTTAACTATAACCAACCTTTCACTATAGGCTGTTCTAATAAAGCTAAGTATAGTTGGGTCTGATGAGCACTTGAGAAGATGGCACCCAAATGGATTTTGGAGATCAGTTCGTACAAGCAATTGAGGCAATCTACCAAGAACAGACAGCACAAATGGTTATTAATGGAAGTTTAACTACTAATTTTCAGATACGGAAAGGAACTAGACAAGGTTGCCCGTTATCTCCTCTGTTGTTTATTCTAACTTTAGAAGTTTTGTTGAATTCTTTACGGGACTCGAATAAATTGAGTGGAATTGTTGTAAAACAAAAAGACTATAGGATGAAAGCATTCGCAGACGATCTGGTTGTAACCCTAACACGACCTTTGGAATCAATCATCCAGATGAAAAAAAATTATTGATGACTATGGTTTGGTCTCAGGTTTTAGACTAAACCAGAAAAAGACTAAGATGATAGTTAAGAATATGTCGGAACCACAAAGGATTGAACTGGAAAGGGTGGCAGGTTTTGAAATACCTACAAAGGTGAAATATCTAGGAGTTCAGGTTGCAGCGTCTAATATCAAACTTTTTCAAAATAATTATGAGGTTTTGTGGCATAAGATACAAAAGGATCTTGAAATATGGAATAAACTGCAACTATCTTTACTTGGAAGAATAGCAGCTATTAAGATGAACGTTCTACCTAGATTTCTGTTTTTATTTCAAATGATCCCAGTGCTTAAAAGTGATAAAATACTGGCTGAATGGCAGTCAGGTTTAAATAAATTTATTTGGAATCAGAAAAAGCCAAGAGTTAAGTTTAAAATCATGCAAGATGTTCGTGAAAGAGGTGGCCTTAAAGCTCCAAACCTACTTTTATATTACGAAGCTACAGTGTTGACACAAGTGAGTGATTGGTTTGGAACAACGAAAAATGACATTTTGAACTTAGAAGGCCACGATTTGGATTTTGGTTGGCATGCATATTTGTTCTACGAGGATAAGTTGGATAATGTTTTTAAAAGTCACATATTGAGACGGGCCTTGATGAGAGTTTGGAAGAAGCACCAGTTTCAGTTGGATTACAAAATACCTTTGTGATTGGATCTTGGGCAGATTATGCCAAATATAAAGTCACTCGGGGGGTTGTTATATAAAGAGATACTCTTTCATGATGGGGGTAGATGGAACTTGAAATCTTTTGAAACTCTGTTGGAAGATGGGAAGAACTTAACTTGGTTGCAGTACACTCAACTTCATTCGAGATGGAGAGAAGATCAGAAAACTGGATTAATGCTACAGGAAGAAGATTTGGTGATTCAGATGAAACAGAAAGGACCGATGCATATTAAGAGGGTGTATAATTTATTGCTAGAAAGAGATTCAGAGAGTGAATTAGTCAAGGATTGTATGATAAAATGGGCACAGAATTTTGCAGAACCAGTGATGTTAGAAACTTGGGAAAAGATATGGGTCCAGAATGTTAAATTTACGCAGGCACAGAATCTGAGGGAAAATTTTTATAAGATGTTTTATAGATGGCATTTAGATCCTAAGAAATTATCATGTATGTATCCAAATGTTCAACCTAAATGTTGGAGGTGTGATTGTTTGGATGCTACATACTTTCATATCTGGTGGACTTGTAGGAAAGTGAAAGCTTTTTGGATTAAACTCTGGTGGGTTATGCAGAATGTTTTGAAAAAGAAGCTTCAATTTTCTCCGCAATTGTTTTTGTTGGGTATAGTTAAGGATTGTTCATCGAATGAAACAAGACTGATTTTATACATGATTACTGCAGCTAGGTTACTGATTGGACAATATTGGAAAAAAGATAGTGTACCTACCATAGAAGAATGGACTTTGAAGATGGCTAATTTTGCGGAAATGGCAAAGATTTCTGCATATTTAAAAGACAGGACCCATGAAGTTTTTGTTCGGGACTGGAAGAAATGGGTGGATTATGTGCAGAATAAATATCAAATTAAGAAGTATCAGTTAGTATTTGTTTGATGACATTATGTTTAGAATAAGTATTAAATTAAGAATTTTTGGTTAGTTTCTTGATAGAGCTTGAAGAAATAAAGGATTATTCTTATTGTTATTATTATGTTAAATATATATTATATTGTTTTCTAGATATTAACTTGATATAAATTTATATACTTTGCTCATACTGCTGTCTTTAATAAAAAGAAGGAAAATTTTTTTATATATGTGTAGTTTTAAGGGGGCATTTATAAATTTCACAAACTTTATTTGTTTAATTTGTTTTCTCAATTACCAGTTAGAATTGTGGATTAATTTTATCTTTGTTAGAGTTATGATATATATCGTGGATCTCACCTATATCTAATGTTTAATAATGATTGATATATACTTATGATTTGTATGTAATGGAAGTCAGGGGGGGGAGGGCCGGGGGGAAAGGGGGGGAGGGGGTAACTGTGGGGTTAAACTTGTATTGTAAAACTTTTTCAATAAAAAAAAAAAAGAGAGAGAAGATGGCACCAAAAAATTGCATAGCTGTAAATTAGACTAAGAAGTCAAAAACAATCCAGGAAAAAAAAAAATGAGCAATTTCACTTCACTTCTATTCCAAGGAAAAGTACTGGAATATTTCCAAAGTTTGAAGGAGTCCAATTCAGTTCAATTCAGAAGAAATGTCTCCTTCGCTAACTTCTGACCAGAAATTGTGTTTCTAGCTATTGTTGTTTTTTTTAATGACTACTGGAAGAACAATATGATTTCCTCCCCCCCTCCAAAAAAACATACATCTTTCTGCGTTGGGCCATCAAATCTACGTTCCAAGTCAAGCAAGATTTCTGCCAGTTCAGGATAACAGTCTAACTACTTTATTCACAGTGACAGTTCCACCCAGCATTGCAAAGCAAACGGGAAGCCACAGGATTAGGAGAGGAATTCCCTAATGCTTCGCTTGTTTTACCGTGAAAGAAGGCAGCACTGTTTGAACTACAACTCATGCACCAACAAGTAGCTGATGAAAGGTTAAAATATGGGTGAGTGATAGGAAAATTTTGTCAGAAGTGGGAGAGGGATAGTCACACATAGGAAAATCAAACGGCTAATCAAGTCATTTGCAAAATGAATGTGAAGTTAGTGCAAATAGCAGGAAATCTCTTTACTCAGTAATATTATTTCCTCAAACAATGAAGACAGATGGTAAGGCTGATAGACACCAATCTACTTAGTCTGTTGAGTAATAAGAGGAATTGCTTGGGGAAATTACAGTTGGCAGAAACCTATCCTCCTCTTCCTCCTTTCTCTTTTTCTTTCTTTCCTTTATTTTCTCTCTCTCTCTCTCTCTCTCTCTCTCTCTCTCTCTCTCTCTCTCTCACACACACACACACACACACACACACACACACACAAAGGTAGAAAAAGTAGTGCTCAAGAAAATTAACATCAGCAGCAAAAGAAACACTTCCATAAGATTATTAGGCTTTCTGTTTTGCTACTACTTCAGAGCATTCAACGAACTGAATTTCCCATATGTGAAGAATGGTATTAGTCATGAGATACCAAATTCTCAGAAGCTACCAAAGAGACTATCAAATCAGGCACTAAGGTCTTATACAACACGGGCAGAATGACACAATTCTACCCTGTCTCAGTTTTACCATAAAGAGCCATTCCTCTTCTCATTTTCATCATACCTTGCAAATGATGAAAATAGGTCCATGGTCACCATTGCTTAATACACCTTTGACCTCTGCCTAGATCTTCAGATCAACAGCAGCAGATCAGAAGCAAAGGGCATTGCTATTCTGAAATCTGCTGCCCCGTGATTTCCATAGACAAATGGTGATCTCTGTTGTCCCTTATAACATTATAATTCCCCCCCAAAAAAGTATTTATTGCATTTTTTAAAATATTGGAGACATTTATAGCATCTCTTCTTCATCTTCATCCAATTCTTTGAAAGTAAATCTATTTGGCGTGTTTGTGGGAGTCAGCACAGGAAGAGATAAGAAATGTCATCCTTTACCATCAACTACCCATTTAAGAAATCCTTGGGCCCATCTGAATCCCATTCTGATATAAAGGGTGATAAAGTGTTCAATTTAATTCCTCCTTGGCTACAATTCAGGTTTTGCTAACTCCGAATTCCAGAAGAGCTGTAAATATCAAGGTTTCTCTTTTATTCCAAAGTTTTTCCCTTCACTACATTAAGAAGTCTATGGTATTAATAAAAGAACCTGATGATGCCTGGTCAGCAGGAATATTAGGCTATTCTAGACAAATAAAAAGGGCCTGTGGCTCAGCTGTCTGCAATTACTGCAAGTTCAAATCTCACCAGGCTCAAGGTTGACTCAGCCTTCCTTCCTTTCTAAGGTAGGTAAAATGAGAACCCAGTTTGTGGGGGCAATAAGCTGACTGTATAAATATACAAAAGTATGAAGGCTATTGCTTAACGCGTTGTAAGCCGCCCTGAGTCTCTGGAGAAGGGCGGCATATAAATCAATTTTTTTTTTAAAAAATGAAAGATTATAACTTCCTCTGACTCGTGAATTATCTCAAGTTATAAAAACAAAATGTGAGAGATTAGGAGAAGAGGTATGGTGAAGTCAAGAGAGGACTCGGTCTAGAATCATTTCTGTCCACAAATGCTCCACCTTCAGCTTCCCTCGAATTCTGTTTACTCTTATTTAGCCCCAGTTTTATGCTGGTCAATTTAGTGCTGACCGTTAGTTGACTAGATTCTTGCGATATAGGCTTGAGCAATAAATCTTCTTAACTGCAACTTAGTGTATGGTCTTGATTCTTCATGCTTGACATAGCATCTGTGGCTCAACCACTTGCAGATGCTTTATTCTCAATTCCAAATGGGGTAAATTCAGGGGTGGGTTGCTGGGGGTTCACAGGGGTTCAGGAGAAACTCTAGCTAAAATTCTGTGCAGTTCGGAGAATCCCCAAATCCCACTCCTGGCTGTCGCCACTTGACCATCCCCTCCCAGGAGTCCCCAAGCTTCCTGTTTTGGATGCAGGTAAGTGCAGAGTGTGCACGGAGGCCTGTGGAGGGTGAAAAACGGGCCTACTGGAAGTTCAGGAAGGCTGGAAATGAGCCCGTTTCCAGCCTCCAGAGGGCCTCCACAGCCTGGGGAGGCCATTTTCGCCCTCCTGGAGGCTCGAAAAAAGCCTCCAGAGCCTGGGGAGGACAAAACTGCACCCTCCCCCCCGCCATGGTGCAAAAGGCAGACTAGGCCACACCCACCATGGCCACACCCACCCAGGAACCGGGCAGAAAACCCCTTGCTAAAATTTTTGAAGCCCACTCCTGGGTTAAATCTCCTGTGAGCACCCAGTGTTGGAGAAAATACATTTTCCACCTGTTCCTCGACATTTCTATCAGGTGCTGACGATACATGAGGTTCCTCTGAACGAGCTTTTCCGTCATTAAGAGTGCACCTTCTTTAAGCATCGCAGTCTTTTTTTTTTCAAAAGAAAAATGTTCCCTTCAGCACCGCACGTGATGTGCTTCCAATTCGAGCATCCCCTATAAAACCAGCTAACATGCTGTGACTTTTTAGGCACATGCATCTCGTTGAGGAAGGCTGTCTTGCAAACTGCTCACTGTATGGATTTGTCATCTGCAAAACAGATCCAACATTGGCTGCCTGGCAGAATCTTAAAGACTGCAGTCATAGAGGAAATTAAAAGAGTTACATGGGAACTAGGAAGCACTCCATCTCTACCCCACCTCCCACCCCCAAATACTTTTTTTTCAGATGTTTATAAACAAGTCTGGGCTGGGAAGTCAAAGGAAAGGCAAAGAGAACGAAGATTGTTCACATTTTCGTGCCATATGGCAGGCATGTATTAGATTTTACTTGTTTGGTTTCAAACTTATGAATATCATTTCTTGATGAAAACCTTCGCAGAATGGAAGATGTCCAAAGAACAGCATGTTCCCGAAAAATGGTCTCAAGGACCACCAATAAACTGGCATGTTCTTTGATTAGCCTAGAAAAGATCATGGCACCAAGAAGAGTCACTTAAGGATGATCTGAGTATTTTTCCAATTTATCCGTTTAAATTCATGGCAGATTTAAGCTATAAATTACAGCTCTAAATTGTAAAGAGTGGGACTGCCTTGGCTCCAACGGCAAACTGCTTCTTAATTTTGGTCACTGGCGAAGCAGAATTCTGTCTTAACCATACCTTCAACTATGATGAGGATGTGCAAAGATACCTAAGACTATGGGATGTACTTGGGGGGGGGGCTGCTGGGAGCTCGCAGGGGTTCGGGAGAATCTCTAGCTAAGATTCTGCGCATTCGAAGAACCCCCAAATCCCACTCCTGGCTCGCCCCACCCACCCCAGCCTGCCCCTCTCAGGAGTCCCCACACAGCCTGTTTTGGATGCAGGCAAGTGCAGGGTGCACGCAGAGGCTCAGGGAGGGTGAAAAATGGGCCTATTGGAAGTTCAGGAAATGGGCCTGTTTCCGGGCTCCAAAAGGCCTCCAGAGCCTGGGGAGGCTGTTTTCACCCTCCCAAAGACTCAAAAAATGCCTCCGTAGCCTGGGGAGGGCAAAAACACCCCACCCACTCCCGCCGTGGTGCAGGAGGCTGACTAGGCCACACACACCATGGCCACGCCCACCCAGCAACCAGAAAGAGAACCCCTTGCTAAAATTTTTGAAGCCAACCCCTGGATGTACAGCATGGGAATAGAATTTATATGAATAATGAAGCATGAGATCAAAAGTTAACTTAGTCCAGGGTTCTGGGACAAAGAGTGGTCAACGAGATGTATCTGAGACCCACACTACTGTTATTTTGTGTAATTCAGACATACAGTAAAACACAAATACTCTAAATCAGAAATAGAGACAAGGGAATCCATCCCAAATTTAGGATAGATAAATGTATGGACTCGAAGCTAATCTGGAAGAAGTATTTGTGTACCACCAATAAAGCGCACAAAATGAGAACACAGATCTGTATGAAATGCTTACTTACATGCATTAGATGCAGATTTGGAAAGAACGCACTAATTAGAATAATTAAGCTATCTTCCTAGAAAAGAAGGAATTAGATAAGCTGAGCTCCTCACTTTTCATAGGAACTTCAAATGCCCTATTCTCACTCCTACCATTATTTAATTTTAAATCAGTCTTTTAAAAAAAAAAGGAGACTGGACACTCTGAACTAAAACGTTAAATGTGTTTCTGATTGTAAAAACTAGAAATAAGAGCTTAACGTATGGTCTTCTAGATACTATCAAGATACAACTAAGTAGCCTTCACATTTGATCAAGTTAACTATGAGTGTTGGGAGTTCAAGTTCTGCAACATGAAGAGCCACAGATTTTGCTCAGACCCCTGATTTGGCAGATTTGAACATGACATCTGGTTGAGCGAGTATGTCACAACATGGAATCCTCTGCAATAAGCAACACTGTGTGGAAGTTAAACAAGTGGCATTCTAGGGAAAGGAAATTCTTCAGTCTGAGCCTTGTTATCAGAATACATCCTATCTTCATAACAGCAATGGCCAAAATTGTGGAAACCTTATGGGAAAAGTGTATTTTCTAAAACTAGCTGATAACACCACTTTGTTTTGGAGTAGTACCATAAAATTATATATCAATGGAAAGATAATTTAATCAAGAATGTAATGCAGTAACCTTTATGAAGGATTTGCTATTAGAATAGCAATTACAGTATAAAGAAGAAAAGTGAAACATGTAGAAAAAAGGAGATCTACAAAAATTATCACCATGTCAGTTAATACTTAATTGGGTAACCTTTAGCATGAATTATGGCCTTACAACGTCTTCCCATGGAGTGAACCAAGTCTTTTAGTTCTGCAGCTGTTCTAATGTGAAACCACGATTGAATGATTGCTTCTATTAACTGGTCGCTTCTGACTAACAAGTTTCTTTAGTCGGCTCCATAGATTTTCAATTGGGCTAAGATCTGGGCTATTCCCAGGGCATTCCAGCAATGGAATAGGATTATCTTGAAACTCAGAAAAAAATGATGTTATTAGCCATTAAACTTCAAAAATACACTTTTCCCAAAAGGTTTCTACAGGTTGGAAATTCTCTTCAAGTATTCAGTTGAATAAGTATAGGGTTTCACATTGAGCAAAGCAGAGAAAATATGAGACCCAGAAGTATAAATATGCTCCCAGAATTGTCTATTGATAAGTACCACTCTCGTTGCCATACTTATCTAAAAAGACCGACAGGACAAACAAACACAATTCAGTCCTCAAACAAACCTAAAGGCTCGTTGCTGCTCTTTTAAACTTTATGGGAGTGGCCAATCATCTTCTGGCCTTACTCCTGAGTTGTCCTTTTTTCTTCAGCTATTCTTGCCTTCTGGCAGCTCTTCATATATGTGCACTAGGAACAGGCTCCTCCTGTTCCTCTGCCTCTCTGCTGTCTGCCTCTGGAGGCTCCGGAGTCTGCGCGTCACTCCCAGATGGCCCTGGTCCCATCTCTGCCTCCGATGCCTCATCCGGGCCTTTCCCTGACTCCAGGACTGGCCCATTGTCCTACCCAGACTCCTCACTGTCTGACTCCATTGCCAGATACGTAGGCTACTGGTGGACCACAACACCAGCCTTCTGTTCCTCCACAGCAGATAATTAATTCAAGGACTAACCTGTAGTATTCTTTTAATAGCCACCATGTTCTTGAGCCCACAATGTCCCACAGCAATGCTACAAAGTAAATGGGTGAAAACAAGGGTCATACTCTTATAATAAGAGCTATTAAATTATTAAATAATGATTTAACAACCAGTCCTCTGCCCTAATGACCACTGGGTGGGCATGGCCAGGGGGTATGACAGGCAGCACTTGGCCTCCTGCACCCCTCTGAGAGCAAAAATGGGCCATGGGGGGCACACTGCATCCTCCGTGCCCCATTTTGGGCCTAGGAGGCCTTCCTGCACTTACCCGGGAGCCAAAACGGGGCACGTGGGGACTCCTGGAAGGGGCGGGGCAGGGAGGGGCAGAGCCAGCCAGCAATTTAACTACCAGTTCACCTGAACCATCCTGAACCGGCTAAATCCCACCCACTTCTCTTATGGAAGACGCATCATTTGACAAAGGTCATGTCCCCCACCATCGCTACTCAAGGGAATAGTCCCAGAATATTTCTTCAATAAAATCTAGTGGAAAGTTTGAAATTCATACTTCTATTTGCTTAGACCTGATGACACTTATTCTTCAGCAGGATTTATTCCACCTGAATACAAGAATTTCCTAATTCTCTTTCTAGTAGTAATGTGAGGCAATCACTGTCTCTCGTTACTGAAAGCTTATTTTATCAAGCCAGATAAAGAGCTAATGGCTATATTTGTACAGGAGGGACTCTAGTAAGGCTCCACTCATAGCCTAAGAACCATTTTCTAAAAACCATTGGTGAAAAGTACCAGAACTTATCCCAGACATACAAGCTGCTCGGTGGTGGGATTCAAATTTTTTTACTACCGGTTCTGTGGGCATGGCAGGATACTGTAAAATTTCCATTTCCACCCCATTCCAGGGAAACAATACTGCAAAATCCCCATTTCTTCCCGGTCAGCTGGAACTCGGGAGGCAGAGAATAGATGGGGGCGGGGCCAGTCAGAGATGGTATTTACTGATTCTCCAAACTACTCAAAATTTCCGCTACCGGTTCTCCGGAACTGGTCAGAACCTGCTGAAACCCACCTCTGAAGCTGCTGTAATGATACATCAAAAAGAATCATTTCAAACACAACCAAACCAACTCCTTGACCTTCCAAGATTGCTCCCGTAGTTGGATCTTGTGGTAGTTTAGACAGTTTTCATATTCACACTTCCTTAATTATGATTTATTTTGTCAGTATAAAATATGGCTTTTAAGGGTGTCTGAAATTACATCACTTCACCAGTTTGGAAATGAAAGATGAGAGAGAGATGGAGGGAGGAGGGAGAGGGAGTTAAGGAGAGAGAGAGAGAATAGTAACTTTTACTCACATTGGACATGTTGTAACAAGTAAGTAAACACATCTATATCTTGATGAACCCACCAAAGCTTTGCAATATATCAGTCAAGGAAGAGCAACAAAATATAACGTAACTTTTATAAACTTCATTTAAAGATTCCACAGTCAACACGTCTAAGTGTTACACAAGGCTGGGCAGCTCATCTGCAGATGCTGTATTTCTAACCTCTGGGAAATGATAGTCAAACATTTAGGCTTCAGCTGGGAGATTCACACCATAAATCGCAGGATCTGTTTTATAAGTCAGAGTTCAATTTTAAATAGTTCCAACACAGCAGGATTGAAAGACAAGAAGTTAAATTGTCCAACTTCCTAACACAACAGCCCAGGAAGATATCCCCCTACAACTTCCATTCTCTGTACTTTCCACCAAAAGAAATGTATTCATTTAGTTATTTATTGTATGGCATAAAGTACATGGATACCGTGTTTCCCTAAAACTAAGAACCTGTCTTATATTTTTTTGAACCCTGAAATATGTGCTTGGCCTTATTTTCTCGGAGGTCTTATAATTTTGGGGTGCATTGAGGAAATCAGAGGAAATGGTGGGGACCAGCTGCACATGTGTTTAAATATTTTCGGGGAGGGCTTATTTTCAGGGCGGTTTATTTTAGCGCATGCGCTCAAAAGCCCGATTGGGCTTATTATCAGGGGATGTCTTATTTTGGGGGAGAAAGAGTAATAGTAAAAATGTTTAAAAGGAGCATATAATACAATGGTACATGGATGATGGAAATATGTAGTCAATTTTGTAAGGTATGATGGATTCGAGAAGTTATATATACTGTGTCCCCAAAAATAAGACACCCCCTGATAATAAGCCCAATCGGGCTTTTGAGCACATGCACTAAAATAAACCCCCCGTAAATAAGCCCTCCCCAAAAATAAACCATCCCCCAAAATATTTAAACATATGTGCAGCCAGTCCCTGCCATTTCCTCTGGTTAGGATTAGGGAGACAGAGTTGGAAATCAGATAAGACTGCAAGAGAAGCCCTGTCTTGCTCCATGCACCCCAAAATAATAAGACCTCTCTGAAAATAAATATAAGACAGGATCTTATTTTCAAGGAAAATGGTGTGTGTGTGTTTGTGTGTGTTTACTGAGGTTTTCGCGGGTGTTTGTATGTAGTTTGTATGTAGTTTGTATGTTGTTTGTCGCCAAGACACTTCCAATTTTATGTGACAGAAGATCCGAATAACCAAAGACCTACATGTGTGTGTGTGTGTGTGTGTGTGTGTGTGTGTACATATTTGTTTTCTGAGGTTTTCGCGGGTGTTTGTATGTAGATCTTTGGTTATTCAGGTTTTCTCCCGCGTAAAATTGGAAGTGCCTTGGTGACATTTTGATGAAGTCTCATTCGTCATCTTCAGGCTGGTGTTTTTGGCTTCGTGCTTCTAGGAGCAATGCTTCTAGGAGCTTCATGCTTCTAGGATTGCTCCTAGAAGCACGAAGCCGGAAACACCAGCCTGAAGATCACAAATGAGACTTCGTTGAAACGTCACCAAGACACTTCCAATTTTATGTGGGAGAAAATCCAAATAACCAAAGACCTATACGCACATGGATCTGTATATAAGATAGGTTATAGGTAATATTGTGAAATATGTTGGTTCATGAGAATGGAATAAGTGTTCTATATATTAATATCAAGGTCATTTGTCCAATTAAGCGCAGTATTGGTTAGTTGGAGAAAATTTGCTTTTCTTCCCGTATAAGCCCTTAAACCAAAATTCCTTGAGTGTAACAGGTGCTAAACTTCTGAACTTGCCTCCTTAATCAAGGAATCTTTCCCAGCCTTCTCATCCGTTACACTTCCCAGCTACTGGCAGACTTCCCGCCTAATTGTGATATTTAAAACAAAAAACAAAAAAAAACCTACCTTCCAGAAACATTTTCGATTACAATATTAACTTTAAACAGTTCCTGCTATTCGGACTAGGCTAATTGAAAGCATATGCCATGGGAAATAACATTCCATGCAGCTGCCTTCTTTGAAAGTGGGGAAAAGTGCAGAAATTGCTAACATGGCTGTACAAGTCCATGTGGGGGATTAAGGATGAAAGCCCAACTCTTTCAAACATGTGTTCAAAGATGCACAACAAACTTTTTCACCATTCCATCCATCATTATATAATAAGCCACGCACCTTACACCATGATGCTTGTGCAGTGACTCTGAAGAAGCTACTTGGATGAGAAGCTAAACGTTTTCAAGGGGATTTGGGGGGAAGGAAAAGCCAAGGAAATCCAGTTGCCTTTTGGAAAAGCACCTTCGGGACAATTGATACTTTAGAATGCAGGTGGATTTCAAGGAAATCATACTGAGCTCCAAGAATTCATGGCCTTTTTGAGCACTCGGCAAAACCCTTTTCAAGATGATGAAGTTAAGGCAGGCAAGTGCTGTCTAAGGGCATTGATTTTTAGCACTGATATCCTACTGAGCTCCAACTATTCCCGGCAGTTTTGAGCACTTGTCAAAATCCTTTGCAAGATAAGAAACATAAGACAGGTTAGTGCTGTCAAACGGTACTGATATTTAGCACTGATATCATCTAGACAAGTCACATAAGGGCAGAAAATGTATCCCCACCATATCTAATTTGTAGTTATCAGCTGAAACCTCAAATGCAATTCCCACTTGACTAGGTTCTACATCCATATGACTTCCATCTACACATGCAGCGTATCTTAAAAGACAGAAAAGCTAAAGGTTCCCCTGTGCTAGTCGTTCCCGATTCTAGGGGGGCGGTGCTCATCTCTGTTTCAAAGCTGAAGAGCCAGCACTGTCCGAAGACGTCTCCGTGGTCATGTGGCTGGCATGACTCAACGCCAAAGGCACACAGAACACTGTTACTTTCCCACCAAAGGTGGTCTCTATTTTTCTACTTGCATTTTTTACGTGCTTTTGAACTGCTAGGTTGGCCGAAGCTGGGACAAGTCACGGGAGTTCACTCTGTTACGCGGCACTAGGGATTCAAACTGCTGACCTTTCAATTGACAAGCTCAGCATCTTAGCCATTGAACCACCGCATCCCTTTGAAGAAGATTAAGAAGACTCTTAAATAAATCTTGTTAGAACAGTACTGAGTGCTCTTACGCGGCACTAGAGATTCGATGCTGAATTGCCGACCTTTTGATCGACAAGCTCAGGGTCTTAGCCACTGAGCCACCATGTCCCTTATTAAAAGACATATGCTACTGTTTAAAACCCAAACTGATTTTTAAGAAGATGTTGGATAACCATTTGTCTGAAGTGGTGTAGGATTTCCTGCCTGGGCAGGGGGTTGGACTAGAAGACCTCCTTTCCAACTCTGTTATTTTATTTCTATTTCTAATTTTGCTTTCAGCAGTCCTGAGCAGAGCTAGTCAAACCAAGGTCAGGATAATCTGCACACTTTGTCTTCTGTGCTCTTCAAACCTACATTAGGCCTGCCAAAAAAAAAAAAGGCGAAATTTGGCAAGAAAGGAGCAAGATCCCTTTTTCCACACTTAAAAGGCAGACAGTAATATAATCAGCAAATTTCTTATCCAAGAATTCTCTAACTAGGTCATATCTATACAATTGTTACTTCATTTGCACCCACACCAGGCTGCTAGTTAGCCAAGGATTTTCATTATGTTGACACAGCAGCCTTGGACTAGATCTGTAGCAGGGGAGTAATGAGGCAACAAAACTCCCTCAAAAGGGAGTCTAAAATATTGCTGACTAATTAGATAAATCCAGGTTTCTCAGTCTAAATTTTTGAAGTCTCCCCAAACCATATTTTCCAGTGGCTGTATTGTCATCATTATTATGAGGTCTTTCTTGATGGCAATAGGAATTTTCTTATTATTTCTTGAGGACCTGTATACTGCATGGGTCAAAAAGAGGGCTGTGGAAATACCTACAGACCCCTCACATCCTAGACATAAATTGTTTCAACTTCTACCCTCAAAACAACCCTATAGAATACTGCACACCGGAACAACTAACGTTTCCCTGAAAATAAGACCCTGTCTTATATTTTTTTGAACACTGAAATAAGTGCTTGGCCTTATTGCCATGCGCTCAAAAGCCCAATTGGGCTTATTATTAGGGGATGTCTTATTTTTGGGTAAACAGTGTAGGTAGGTAGGTAGGTAGGTAGTGATAAATAGATGGTTGGATGGATGGATGGATGGATGGATGGATGGATGGATGGATGGATGGATAGATGGACGGACGGATGGACGGACGGACGGACGGACAGACAGACAGATACCGTGTTTCCCAAAAATAAGACCCTGTCTTATATTTTTTTGAACCCTGAAATAAGCACTTGGCCTTATTGCCATGCGCTCAAAAGCCCAATTGGGCTTATTATCAGAGGATGTCTTATTTTGGGGGAAACAGGGTAGACACAAGAACAGTTTTTTTGCCGAATGCCATCACTCTGCTAAACAAATAATTCCCTCAACACTGTCAAATTATTTACTGAGACTGTAT
Organism: Masticophis lateralis; assembly: GCA_030761175.1. NCBI lineage: Eukaryota > Metazoa > Chordata > Lepidosauria > Squamata > Colubridae > Masticophis > Masticophis lateralis. The sequence continues at coordinate 16,597,122 of JAUDYJ010000010.1, forward strand.
TACTATTATTCTTCTCTTCCTTACTAGTATCTATCTCTTCCCACTTATGACTATATCCATGTTGCTTGTATCTTCCAATATATATTGTTTTTATTTGTTTCCTAGTACAATTTGATAGCTTATTAGTAACCTTGACTGCCACTAAGTGTTGTATCTTTTTATTCTTGTTGAATGTATTTTATTCTCCTTATGTGTGTATGTACTGTATATATGTACATGCATAAAGCCAATGAAGACACTTTATTTTTGCATGTATTATTAAAAGGGTTGTTGGTTTACTATTGAAGATTTCCTTAATATTTCCTTAATTGCATTTCTGGAAGCTGTTCTGACCATCTCATCTCTTAAGAGCAATCCTAAATCAAATATATGCTCTTCTTTAGGAAGGCAACCTGGTAGTAAATTTGTAGTCTTGTCTTCGCTTGGAAGTGCCAAGACGCTCAGTGCATAATTGAAGCCAACCAGGACAATCGCATGGTTGAAACAGGAGAAGATAAGAACAACTCCTTACTACCACATGATGGATGAAAGTGCTATCTGCAGTGAAACTAGAGCTTAGTACAGTATCACAGATGAACAGCATCAGCAAAACCAGCTAATGCACTAGTTGCAGTTTTATTGGGCTATCATACAGTGATGTTTTGTAAAACTGAATAAGATTCTGGCCCTTGTTTCATATAGACCTCCTGTCATATAATCAAACACTTTATGGAGAATTTATGGGGAATTCAGCCAGCGAACAGGCCACTCTGTTGTATCCCTTTAATGCAGAATATGAAGATCTGAGATTCTTTGGGCTATTAAGCCCTTCATTACAGACCCATCTCACGAGTGGGATCAAAACTCTTAAATGGAGTGCTGGGGAAGGGGCTTAATGAGTATTTTGGAAAATTGGAGGTAGTGGTTAAGGAGTAAACTGATAAATCAGAATGAGATTCCATAATGTAGGAGTTCTGGTTGGCAAATTCGGGAGGCCTAGATAAATTTAATATACTCACCTAAACAACAACAGCCTTAGTAAATAAGACATTTACTAAACCTTTTGAAAGTTTTTTCATAAACTTTCATAAACCTTTGAAAGTTTTATGGATAGCTCAGCACACTAAAGCATTGTAATTAAACACCAGCTGCCTGCAATTACTGTACGTTCAAATCTCACCAGGCTCAAGGTTGACTCAGCCTTCTATCCTTACTAAAGTAGGTAAATTGAGGACCCAGTTTGTGGGGGCAATAAGCTGACTTTGTATAAATATACAAAAGTATGAAGGCTATTTCTTAACGCATTGTAAGCTGCTCTGAGTCTCCGGAGAAGGGTGGCATATAAATGAATTAAAAAAAAAAAGAAATATTTGAAGAACTTAAAATTGAGGTTGGTTTTTCCTCAAGTACCTTTGGATACTAAACCCCCAAAATCTACATTAAAAAGATCAGCCAGAGCCACTGTTGTATCATCATGATTTGGCCACTGGAAAGACTGAAGATAAAATATGACTAATTTTGCTCCATAGATTAGTATCCAGTTAACCGATGCCTCTAGAATAGGGATGTCAAACTTGGTTTCATTGAGGGCCGCATCAGAATTGTGTTTGACCTCAGGGGCTGGGTGGGTATGGCAAGGGTGGGCATGGCCAGCTCAACATCACTTGTGCCAGGAGTGCCTGTGGTGGCCGAACACTCTGTCAGCAAAAACAGGCTCCCAAGCTCCGTTTCTGTCTGCAACGGCCTCCTGAAACCTCTGCTAGTGAAAACAGAGCTCGGAGATGCATTTTCAGTCCAGAGGCACCACAGGCCAGTCCCTCACTGTTTCCAGGGTGGTTCGGTGGGCCAGATCTAAGCACCCCTGGGCTGGATCCGGCCTGCAGGCCTTGTGTTTGACACCCCTGCTCTAGTAAAAGTAGGCAACATTTGGTCCTAAGTCATACATTTGCAACCCCCTGGAAAACAAACAACTCTCTAGCAAGAATGATCTCTTTTTCTCACTGGGGAGTTGCAGAACCACATTTTGGCAACTTCTGACCCACAGGAGACTCACAAGGGACCCACAGGGGACATGGTGGCTCAGGGGCTAAGACGCTGAGCTTGTCGATCGAAAGGTCGGCAGGTCAGCGGTTCAAATTCCTAGTGCCGCGTAACAAGGTGAGCTCCCATTACTTGTCCCGGCTTCTGCCAACCTAGAAGTTCAAAAGCACGTAAAAAATACATGTAGAAAAATAGGGACCACCTTTGGTGAGAAGGTAACAGCGTTCCATGCGCCTTTGGAGTTTAGTCATGCCGGCCACATGACCACAGAAATGTCTTTGGACAGTGCTGGCTCTTCGGCTTTGAAATGGAGATCAGCACCCACCCACCCCAGAGTCGGGAATGACTAGCACATATGTGTGAGGGGAACATTTACCTTTATCTTATGACCCACAACTGACTAGTGACAGGATGCAAATCCTCCTCTGATGCTGATTTCAGATAAAGGAATGTCAATTTAAGAAGCATATTAAGTTCATTGCCCAGCTGTTCCCTTAAAGACTTTTTGAGTTGATCTCTGGACGTTTGTCTGTTGGTCGAATACAACTCTGCCCTAAACAGGTGTTGCGTTCTTAGTCTCAGTACCTACCACATAAGTAGGATTTCAAGAAAGCTGCAATTCCTTAAGTCTTCATTTCTAGTGACCATAGATGTGTTCTGTCTTTGGCCTCTCCCGATAAATTTTCTACATAGGCAACAGCAACAAAGCAGCAGCTGAGGGAGAAGGTTTTTCTGAATTGCTCACACATTCACTCCAGAGCAAGGATCAAAGGATCCCTGCCGTCCATTAAAACACTGTTGCTTCGGGTTTGAAAGAATAGGCCTCTGCACTTGCATTGTGGGGATGCTATTGCTAATGAAAGGAACAACGGGATGATTAGCGCTGTCAACCATGTAAAGCAATGCAACTGTTCGTTTAATTGCCAGGACTAAAATGAATAGGCAACCTAATTGTGGAAAAGGGAGGAGGTATGGATGGTGGCAGTTACAAGCACCACATTGATACGAGACAGAGGTTGGCTTCAACACATCACATCAAGATACAGTTCATTTGGTTGCTAAGCAATGACTGACTAGATACATATAAGTCAAAAACCTTGCACATACAGATGTTTTAAAAAATTGAACCTAAGACCTAAGTGCAAAGATGTGTCTACACAAAACTATGCTGGTGTCAGGGTTCCAAGTAACACCTCCAACGAAAGAAAACTGAGACTTGAAGTTCCTCAAAGTTCTGTTTTATTAGAGATGTCATATTGGGACATCTGGGAAAACCCGAATCTGAAAGTTCCCAGGTTTTCCCCACCCAAAGGAAAGTTCAAGTCCCTGCCCAGCACCCACAAGTCCATCTCATGGTCTAATCCAAGCACCGTCCCAACTGGAAATGCCTTCCAGTTCCAGCTTTCCAGGTTTAGTTTAGTTTAGTTTTATTGGATTTATATACCGCCCTACTCCCGAAGGACTCAGGGCGGTGTACAGCCAACAATAAAAATACATAAATACAAAATTTAAAACCAACTAAAAACAGATTAAATGAATTTGGCCCGGACAGAATTAAAACACCCCAAATAATTTAAAAAATTTTTAAATTTAACACTAAAAACGGAGAGTGATTAGGCCAGGCCCGCCTGGCGAAATAGAAAAGTCTTAAGAGCGCGGCGGAAGGCGGGCAGATCCGGGATCCTCCATATCTCCGGGGGGAGCTCATTCCAGATAGTAGGTGCCCGCACAGAGAAAGCTCTCCCCCTGGGGGCCGCCAGCCGACATTGTTTGGCTGACGGCACCCGGAGGAGCCCCTCTCTATGAGAGCGTACTGGGCAGGATGTTCTTGACTCTCTGAGAAAGGAATGTTATCATGACTATATACCACTCCTGCTCCATACAATCCCCCCTCCTAGTTTCCCACAGTAGTAAATGTGGCAGGCATGAAGAGCCAATGAAAAAGATGGCTTCCAGGTTTCCTCATCCAAGAATCATTGACAATATCTTGCAGCAACAATCACCATGTATGCACCAGAGGGGGAAAAAAATCTAAGCCACCATTATTTTCTTTCTACTCAATCGTGTTCAATTCAGAGACTGCCTAGACAAGACCCAGAAGATTTCTTGACAGGTTTTAAAGAAGTGGTTTATTATTGCTTCCTTCCTAGGGGTGAGAGAAAGTGACTGGCTCAAGGTCACCCAAATAGCTTTGTACCTAAAGCAGAATTAGAACTCATAGGTTTCTGGTTTGTAGCCTGGTGCCTTAATTATTACACCAATCTCCTCTTGGATGCCAATAGAGGGCAGCAAAGTGGGATTTAAATCCTTTGTTGCCACCTAGTGGTCATCTGAATTTTTATCCCATATTGAAATCCTTAGAGCAGTGATGGCGAACCTTTTACTTACCGAGTGCCGAACTGGAACGCGCTTCGCGCCCAGCACATGCTCGCATGCCATCTGCGTAACGCACGGCTCCTCCCCATGTGCTTCGGGTGCAACCGCACCATCTGAGCATGCACACAGCTTTCACACACATAATGCACATGCACAAACACTGTCTACACATGCATGCATAATCTTGCACACATGCGCCAACACACCCACATGCGCAGGAGAGCTCCGAAGACCAGCTGGGTCCCCTGAATTGCACACCTGCGCACCATAGGTGCACGCATGCGCAGTTTTGGGTGAGCTTGGTGACGGCTCACATGCCCTGAAAAAGGACTCTGAGTGCCACTCCCAACACACATGCCATTGGTTCGCCAACACGGCCTTAGAGCATTCATACAGGTACTTCTGAGTACTTTATTACATTGCTTTACCTTGTCACTTACATTTTCTGCTGTTTTCACCCCATGGAATGGTATTGGAAGAACTACAATTTGTAGTTTGGGTAGCAATTCTATACTCAAAGAGCTTTTTACAGTCTGATGGTGGTGGAGTTCAAAGAGATCTCCTCTAGCACAGTAGATACCCTTATTCCATTGCAAGTATTTCAAAGTGAACTTATTGTTTAACCCAATCAACTGTAGACTTTCTTTAAAGAGGAGATCTCTGAAGGCTAGATAAAGGTAAATCCTCCCTTAAACCAAGCATGGTTTCTGATAATTTCATGTAAACAAATTATGCCATTTTCTTGGCAACAATACAAAAGTATTTGTCGGGTCCAAAGAACCAAAAATGGCATGTAAATGGGGTTACTTCTTAGTAGTCTCTTTATTGTTGTTTATCTATATACAGAGTCTTGCCAGAGTAAAGCAGTGATCTGCAAAATTATAGATAAACTCAGTGAATTCTAGGGAGAATCCATCTTTGCTCTCTTCCTGCTTACCAGACATTCCAAGATTCACTGTCTCTTTGCTCTCTGGGAAGGAGCCCCTCCTTCCTCCTTTCTGTGATTCCAGACCACATCCTACCACAGTATTATTGAGCCATGGTGGCGCAGTGGTTAGAGTTTAGTAATGAAGCTTACTTTTGCTGACTGCTAGCAGTTTGGCAGTTCAAGTCCCACTGGCTCAAGGTTGACTCAGCCTTCTATCCTTCCAAGGTTGGTAAAATAAGGACCCAGATTGTTGGGGGCAAAAGGCTGACTCGGCAAACTGCTTAGAGAGCTATAAAGCACTGTGAAGCAGTATATAAGTCTAAGTGCTACTACTATTGCTATTCCATTACTTTTTTATAATTTTTTCCCCAATTTTCCAATCTAACCTATAGTCCTAAAATTGCCTGGCCATCCCTATCTAAGAACTAATCAGTTCTAATCCTAATGTTTAGCGATCAGCTAAAATCGACTAGATTGTGGATTGGTGCATCATATGCCAATCCAAAGCTTGGTGTGCAGTTACCAAAACTCTCCAAAAATACCATTGAGTTGCAGGATTTAATGCTATAGAAATTCAAAAAAAAACCAAAAAACAAACCCTGAAGTATTAAATATACAGGCCTTTATCGGATTGAATTATGTTTAGATTTAATTTGGTCAACTTTTATTGCTTTCGATCACTTTTTGAAATAAGCCCCTTCTAATATGTCCCACTGCTACCCTCAACTAAAAAAAAGTTGTATGACCATGTACACATACAGTACTTACATCTATCCATCCTTGCATTTCCCTTGTACACCAAGTGAAAATACATCAATGCCATTCCACCATGCCCAGATTTCAAAGAATGCATAACAAAATACACAATAGGCTTTTCTACAGAACAGAGACCTACCCCCTGAATCTGAGGTTAGCCTTTGGAAGGCTCCTTTTTTTAATTACAATATTTGGAATTCACTCCGTAAGTGTCCGTATAGGTATAGGCAAATGAGTAGTAAAACTGAGAAGATAATATCTACAGTACGTAAGCCTGAAATCTTAGTAAAGTGTTGCCCATCACTGTATCAAACATATATCATAATAATAATCATAAGTTTATTTGTCAAGCATATATAAGATAACAGGTAAAAGTATAAACATAATTTGAACACATGAAAAGAGTAAGTAAAAAGGAATATTAGGACAGGGACGGTAGGCATGCCGGTACACTTATGCACGCCCCTTGCAGACCTCTTAGGAATGGGGTGAGGTCAACAGTAGACTGTTTAAGGTTAAAGTTTTGGGGATTTGGGGAAGAAACCACAGAGTCAGGTAGTGCATTTCAGGCATTGACCACTCTGTTACTCAAGTCATATTTTCTGCAATCGAGTTTGGAATGGTTTACCTTGAGTTTGTACCTATTATTTACCCATGTATTGTTGTGGTTGAAGCTGAAGTTGTCACTGACAGGAAGGACATTGTGGCAGATAATTTTATGTACTATACTTAGGTCACACTGAAGTGGGCATAGTTCTAAATTGTCTAAGCCCAAAATTTAAAAATTAAGCCCAAAATTAAGTAAAAATTTGTTATATTTGATGCAGAAAAGGAATTCCCGTAGCTGAACATCTGTCCTCCAAGTGTTCCCACCGCTCAAGAATCAATTTGGGGAAACCAGTTTCTCATGCAGTGATATCATCACTATCTAAAACTCTTGCTGAATGCTGAGAAATTAAGGGTGAGGTGGGGTGGAGGCGAATGTTGCGAGATTTTAATAAACGTGCCAAAAAGAAGATCTCACCGCAGTTGTTTTGGAGAATTTTGACAGTAGATTGGCTTCTCACATTGCACTAAGCAATGGTTTGCTTACAAATAGCCTACCAACAAATCGCAATTTGTCGAGTTTACAAAAGTCCACCGAGCCATAAAAAGCATGGCTTATGAACCCCACAGAAGGATTTGCCCATCTCGCTAAAGCCGAAATGTATCGATCACATGATAATGTAGCATGATGCACAATCTCAGACTGAACTTGGCCTTCACGTCACAAGATAGAACTTAATTGGCTTCTGAACAAGATTATATACCATATTTTTCAGACTATAAGACGCACCAAGATTTTGAAGAGGTAAACAAGAAAAAAAGTGCTTGCCCTCCCCGGCCCCTAGGAGCATTCTGCAGGCCTCCCAAACCCTCTGCGTGCCCCGTTTTTGTGAAAAATGGATGCATTTTTCACAAAAATGGGACATGCAGGGGGGTTGGGAGACCTGCAGAGTGCTCCTGGGGCAGGGGAGGGCAGAAATGCCCCCGTTTTTGCAAAAACTGGGCCTATTTTTGGCCTCCCAAATCCCCCATGCACCATGTTTTTGCCTTCCCCAGCCTCCAGGAGGACTCTGCAGGCCTCCCCAAAATCTCTGCATGTTCCATTTTTGTGAGGTGGGGTTTCGGGAGGCCAAAAATGGCTGTATTCGGTGTATAAGACCCATCATTTCTGCCCTCTTTTTGAGGGGGGGGGAAATGTGTCTTATACTCTGAAAAGTCTGGTAGATATCCCCAAGAAAAACTCATCATACAGGATACACCTTCCACATAATGTACAGATGGAGGAGGTGTTTGTATCAGCCCATCTTCTGCCCTTACCCATCAACCCCTCTCTCTATGGAAATTGTCAATTATCCAGGTCATGGCTGTCCCAAAAGTGCTTTTTCCAAAGTCCTTGGACTTTCTCATTTTGTTTTGTTTTTCTTTGAGTTAAAACTGAAGAAGCTTCTTGGATGAGAGGCAAAATTGTTTTCAAAGGAAAACAAAAATCAAGAAAATCCAGTTGCGTTTTGAAAAAGCAGCTTGGGGTCTTAGCAGCATAAGGACGAAGCGGGCAGAGGCAGGCAACTTTAAATCAGCCTTAAGCAAACAGGAGAGAACAAGCATAGCAGAAGGGGAAGAGTTCTGAAAACCGAGCAGCAACACGTAACACTTACCAAACCTGCGCACGTGGATATGGCAACGGAAGAAGAACTGTAGTTCCTTATAAATCCCTGATAGAAACACTGTTCAATATCACGAACCTGAGAATCTTCAATGCCATCTTTCCCAAGCACCTGGACAGTCACATTATGGCTCAGAAAGTCCGAGGGCTTCAGCTCAAGATGCAGGTCCTGTCCAAAGGCTGAAAACCTGTAGTGCAAGGAAGCTTTCGAGCTCACGGTAGATCTCTTCCTCCTGGCGCTGTGCAAAATGTCATGCGAGAGATAGGATCCGCTGGAGTCCACCTCGACAGGAACGACAAAGGTGTAATCTGGAAGAAAGTTGAGAACGGGGTTAGCCGCCAAGGCTTCATCTCCCACAGGCATTTTGTGTGTGGGGGGGGGGGTGTCTTTCTTGGGTCTTATGGATTCCTCGTTGGAAGAAATATCCTTCTGGTTCAGTTCTAAACTGGGAGAAAGACACTGGAAACACGGAGGCTGATTAGAAAGATGGCTTAGCGATGAACAGAATCACCAGCAGTCCTGGGTCAGCTGACCAATTGGTTTGATGAGTACCAATGGTTTTTTAATACAGCATTTTGTAATTTAGAGGCTTGTTTTGTGCATTTTGTTATTTAATTTTAATTAGTTTGTCTCAGGAAGGCCGGCAATGAGTCTAAAGTGCTGGCTTCCTTGGATTTTTAATCTTGTTTAACAAATATAATTAATCCTAGATGCTGGCTTCTTTAGGGTTTTAATCCTGTCTTGAATGGATTACCAAATCTGCATTTTTAAAAGGTGGCGTCCTCAGTTTCTTTCTCCCCACTGAGTCTGCTTTCTGGCTTTTAAGAGCATGTTTCTCTTTTTCTCATTCAGGGAAATATAATATTCTGCCTTTTTAATATTTCTCAAAATATTTCATTCTTTTGGGGTGGGGGGTGCTTCCCACACTTTGAAAGTTAACTTTCCTGAGAGGCATCAATGGAGCCAAACTATTAGAGGAACAAGGATCCCACTACCATTCCTTGGGTTCAAAATGGTAGCCACTCACTTATCGATTCAGCCACAAATGCACAAATTCTTTTGAAACATGAGCTTGGAGGCTGTTGGCTGTTCCTGGGAGCACAGTCCTTTTTGGTTGCAATTGGTTTTAATATGGTACTACATTTGTATTACCTTGTAAGTCACTTACAGACATGTTTGATTTAGAGTAGCTTATAATTGAAGCCACTAAAATAAATTGTTTGGGACTGCACCCTCATGTTTCTTCCATTTCTTTATCCCTCTGCTATTTCATAAAACTCTGGCTTTGAAAGTACATTGATTCAGGGGGGGTTTCAGCAGGTTTTGACCAGTTCTGGAGAACCAGTAGCGGAAATTTTGAGTAGTTTGGAGAACTGATAGTAAAAATTCTGACCGGCCCCGCTCCCATCTATTCTCTGCCTCCCTATTATTATTATTATTATTATTATTATTATTATTATTATTATTATCATCATCATCATCATCATCATTATCATTATCATTATTTATTAATTAAATTTATATACCGTCCTACTCCCAAAGGACTCAGGGCGGTGAACAGCCAAAAGATAAAAATACATATAATACAAACGTTAAAAAACCATTTAAAATATATTAAATACTTTGGCCAAAAAACAGATTAAAAACACCCCAATTTAGACAAATTTAAAATTTAAAAGCAACATAAAAGAGAAGTTAGGCCAGGCCAGGCTGCTGGAATAAGAATGTTTTGAGGGCACGGCGGAAAGCATGCAGATCCGGGATCCTCCGTATCTCCGGGGGGAGCTTGTTCCAGATGGCAGGTGCCCCCACAGAGAAGGCTCTCCCCCTGGGGGCCGCCTGTCGACACTGTTTGACCGACGGCACCCTGAGGAGCCCCTCTCTATGGGAGCATACTGGTCGATGAGAGGCTATTGGTGGCAGAAGGCGGTCCTGTAAATACCCCGGTCCTAAGCCATGGAGCGCTCTAAAGGTGGTAACCAATTCCTAGCTGATTGGGAGGAAATGGGGATTTTGCAGTAACCTTGCCCTGGAGTGGGGTGGGAATGGAGATTTTACAGTATCCTTCCCTTGCCACGCCCATTAAGCCATGCCACACCCACCAAGCCACATCCACAGAACCGGTAGTAAAAAATGTTGATGTGTGTCATCAACAATGATCGCATTTGAGAAGGAGCGTCCAAAGCAAAAAAAGATAACAGAATAACGGAGTTGGAAGGGATCTTGGAGGTCTTTTAGTCCAACCCCCTGCTTACAAAGGAGATAGGCATGGTGTCACCTCTTTTAAATTCTAAATTCCAGCTTCAAAGTACAGACTTCTAACTGAAGCACTCAGCTGAACTCCTACAGTTTTCTGATCTCTGATAGCAGCTTGAATTTTAAGCTTGTAAGCTTCTTAGGGGTTTAAGTCAGATATTTTTAGAGGGCCATTATCAAATTCTTTGGGGTTTACATTTTTTTTTAAAAAAATTCATTTGATATGGTCATAAGGCTAATAAACTATCAATCTATCCTTCATTTGCATTTATTAATAATGGATTTTAAATTCCTCCTCGCGTGGGCCTTTTTTTTTTGTTAACCCTGGAAAAGAGAGCCTGGTGGGGCAGTGGACTAAAGTGCTGTTAAATAGCACTTAGTTGCCAGCTGCCTGCAATTACTGCAAGTTCAAATCTCACCAGGCTCAAGGTTGACTCAGCCTTCCATTCTTTCCAGGTAGGTGAAATAAGGACCCGGATTGTGGGGGCAATAAGATGACTTTGTATAAAAAGAACACTGCTTGGGGGGGAGGGGGGGTGAAAGCCCTACTAAGCAGGTATATACAAAAGTATGAAGGCTATTGCTTAATGCATTGTAAGCCGCCCTGAGTCTCTGGAGAAGGGCGGCATATAAATTGAACCAATGAATGAATGAATGAATGAATGAATGAATGAATGAATTTATAGGGCCTCAGATAGCTCAACAGGCTAGATAGCCTGTTATTAACATTCAGCTGTCTGCAATTATTGCAAGTTCGAGGCTCAAGGTTGACTCAGCCTTCCATCCTTTCTAAGGTAGGTAAATTGAGGACCCAGTTTGTGGGGGCAATAAGCTGACTTTGTATAAAAATATACAAAAGTATGAAGGCTATTGCTTAACGCATTGTAAGCCGCCCTGAGCTCCGGAGAAGGGCAGCATATAAATCGATCCATAAATAAATAAATAAATAAATAAATAAATAAATAAATAAATAAATAAATAAATAAATAAATAAATAAATAAAATCAAAGAAACTAATGCAAGCAAGCAAGCTATGCTGCTTTTCTCTGTTTCGTAAAGTTGGGAAGGAAAGCTACTCCATCCTTCCACCCCATCCCTTGCGTGGAGAAACCAAGATATTTTTGAATGGAGTTTTTTTTTTAATCTCCTCATCTTCACAAACTTGCAAATGGAGTCATCGTTGCTTGCTTCCCCACCCTCTCTCCCCCCCCTCCCATAGAGAGAGGGGAAATGTTCTGTTGACAGCATCTCACTTTTCACCAGCAGCGCTAAATCAGAATTTCAGGATGCTAAGCAAGGCCGGTAGCCAAAAATACAAGCAGCTGCATGAGAAGGGAATTCCCCCTCCCCTCCCGGTGAGCAAAGGCTCCAACACTCCAGAGCAAATGCTCCGCACACCAGCACTTTTTTTTTTTTTTTTTTTTTTTTGGCCACGAAACAGGGCTCATTAGCATGCCTAGTGAAGATATCCTTACTTCTTCCTGAGCTTGACTGAGATATTAACAACCCTGTAAGGTTCTCTTCAAGCAGCATAGAATTCTACAGGTTTAAAATTCTTCCTTGCAGCCTATACTGGAATGTGAAGCCTCTTTCTTTCTTTCTTTCTTTCTTTCTTTCTTTCTTTCTTTCTTTCTTTCTTTCTTTCTTTCTTTCCTTCCTTCCTTCCTTCCTTCCTTCCTTCCTTCCTTCCTTCCTTCCTTCCTTCCTTCCTTCTTTCATGAGATGTGAGATGAACTTTCAATCAATGATGCCTCTCCGTCTCCAGTTCTCTTTGAAATCTAGGAATCCTGCTTTGCATGTTCACACATGTTTTCCTAGAGTGCAACTTCTCACCAGCTTCCCATCCTCCTCCCCCCCCCCCCCCCGCATCCCCATTCTCATTCTCGCCCTGCGCAAAAGGTTTTAGAAATGCTGGATTTTCAAGTAATTCTTTCTGGTGGCTACGCTTTAACTTTTTTTTTTTTTTTAAGTGAGATTAATCTTTTGCTTTCTCCCTCTTTTTTTTGAAGCTATTCCTCTGTAATTTCTTTCTTCGCATTCGTAGTTATGAGGGTGGATTGAGAAAGAACTGGCCTTAGTTATTGATCTATAATTATTTCCCCCTGCCTCTTGTTCCTACGGAGGTACATTTTTTTTTTCTGAATAACTCCTATAATAAGAGCAGTTGCAATCTTGGATTATGACTCAGGATGCCTGGGTTCAAATCTACTCTTAAGAGAAGTAGCTTGGCGACTTCTCTTAGCCCAATCTACCTTACAGGCTTGTTGTTAAGGAAACACCAGAAAAACCCCTTAAGCGCCAGGAATAATGTTTAATCAAGAATTTAGTACGCTTGTTTCAAACAGATCTTTGAAACTCACGGGAACAAATGGACCTGTTCAAGGTAGTCCAGAAGCGCAGCTATGAGGAGTGCCAACTCTATGTTTATTGTAAGACTCATTAACACAATCTTGCAAGCCTAAAAGTATTTCTCCCTTCTTCTCCTTTTACTCTCTGGAAAACTACCTGCTTCCCAGTCTCCTCTCTTCTGTGGGCTCAGCTATATTTTACCTGATGATTGTCAAATCTGAGGCTCTTCTCACCTATCCTTCCACCTAACTTTCGTTCACAGCTATGTAAAGTTAACTCTGCGGTGTGAGTGCAAGGTTGCAGTTCCCGTAGCTATTTCCCCCTTTAGGTTTAAGAGTATAGTAGTTGCATTTCTAAAACATCTTGAGTCCAACTAAAGAGCCGGACCAAAGACCTCGGCTTCTAAGCAGCTCTCTGTCAAAACTTCCCAGGAAGCACACAAGTAGAATAATGTTCATTACTCAAAGCATCTATAGAGATTCTCAATCATCCCAGATCATTGTTGTCCCAAAGATGCTTTTTTTTTCTTTCCCAAAAGGCAACTGGACTTTCCAAGACAAAAAAAGCACCTTTGGGGCATTATTCAAAGTGTATCCTCAGTGCTCTTCCAATCGACAGAATAAAGAGAAGAGTTTACACCGCAGGGAGCTTACAACAGAGAAAGGAAACACACAAGCAGGGGTAAAGACTTGAGTACATTGTCCTTTCATTTACATGTCTTTAGATTTTGTTTCAGGAAGGGATTAAGGGATTGTGCCAGCAGACCAGACCAGCCTCCCAACCCTGGCTAAATCTCAGCATCTGATATAACCTGAGGTAGGAACACTCCATAATCCAATAATACACCAAAAGATTTACCCAGTACTGCAACATTTTAACACACCTGGTCTGCAAAAGCTTAGCCTTTAGAAGTGGGTCCATTTCAGCACTTCAAGGCGATGCTTCACTGAAAAACCCCTTTTTAATTTTTTTTTTTCAGATGAGCTATACGGAGGCTCTCCTGGGTCCAGGACCCACCTGGCTCAATCACGCCAGGTTAAAATGGGAAACTTAGCCAGGACACCCACGTGGCAGGAGAAGATCTCCAAGCTCCCTTTTCCAACTCCTGTCATTCTGTATCCTTTTGGGTTCCCAACAAAACAACCTTGCAATGTTGTCCTCACAATTTAAAAAAAAAAAAAAAAAGGCTTCCAAAAGGCAAATCGTGGCTCTCCTGCCATTCCCTCTCTGGCCTCCCTCAGCAAGTCCAGGAGAAGGAGGATTCCTTTGGATGCCCTGTTAGAAATGTGGGAGCTCAAGGAGAACACCAACCCTGGTTGAAGGCGCCGAGGCCACCACCGCTGTCACCGGGTAACGCTGCCGCCAGGACGCCGCAACAGAGGCAGCACAACTGGAGAATCTGCAGAGAGAAAGAGACAGAGGGAGAAAGAGTGGGGGAGTAGAGAAAGAAAGGGGGGGAAATACACCCCCCCCAAAAAAAAAGCCCAGGCAAAAAAAATTTTAAAAAAAGAAAAGCAAGAGAAAAACTCCGAGGAGGGTTTGCTCTGCTCGCCAGGGACCACGGGGAGACCCCCTCTCACCTCTCACCTCCCACTGGCAGCGGAGCCCCCCCACACCCCCCCCCCGCCTTACTTACCTTCGCAACGCTGCCCAGCCAGAGGAGGGTGAGCGCGTGCATGGAGGGGCTCTTGCCAACCGCCACGGGCCAAGCCGACGGGGAGAGCTGGAAGCAACGCCTGGGTGTCTCCGCGGGACATCGGGGTGGAGAGGGCGGAGGGCGGGGGAGGACGGCTCTACCTGCCGCCGCCGCCACCGCCGCTGCCTCCGTCACCGCCACCGCTACCGGCAGCAGCAGCAGCAGCAGCAGCAGCAGCCGAGCCGTGCGGCGGGAGCTCCACTCCCCGCCGCATGTTTACAACGCCGGGGGCATCCCCCCGCCTTGGCATCCCCGCGCTGCAACGCCCCCAGCGGCGGGCACCGGCGCGGGGCAGCCCATCCCGAGAGAGAGAGAGAGAGAGAGAGAGAGAGAGACGCGGCGCGCTGGGAGGGGGCGGCAGCTCCTCTTCCCTCCACACCCACCCACCCCCCGCCCCGGCCCCAGCGCGCGCGCACCGCCCGGGGAAACGCGCAAGGAGCGAGGCGCAGCTGCCCAGCTGGCTGCGCGGGGAGCGGAGGGCTGCCCCGGGTGGGGAGTGGTGGTGGTGGGGGGGCAACACGGGGGGGAGGGGCAAGGGGGGAGTCGCCAATCAGGAAGCGCGCGCGCAAGAGCGAGAGAGAGCGAGATGGAGGCTTTTCCCTCAGGTCGGGCGAAAGGGCGCCATTCGAGGGCTTCCGCCCTGCAGTAAAGCAGCCTCGTTGTTTCCCCCCACCCCCACCCCCACCCCACACTCCCCTTTAGCCCCGTCCGGAGCTGTCAGCAGAGCAACTTTCCTTCCCCCCAACCCCCCCCCCGCCCCGGGCAATCCAAGAGTCGCCCCAGCCAATCCACGGGGCCAGCGGCAGGTGCGATGCGATGGGAAGGTGCGATAGAGTAGAGTAGAGTAGAGTAGAGTAGAGTAGAGTAGAGTAGAACAGAAAGAAGAGTAAAATAGAATAGAGAGTAGAGTAGAAATAGAATACAATAGAGATTAGAGTAGAGTAGAATTAATAGAATAGAATAGAATAGAATAGAATAGAATAGAATAGAATAGAATAGAATAGAATAGAATAGAATAGAATAGAAAGTAGAGTAGAGTAGAGTAGAGTAGAATAGAATAGAATAGAATAGAATAGAATAGAATAGAATAGAATAGAATAGAATAAGGGTTAGAGTAGAGTAGAGTAGAATAGAATAGAATAGAATAGAATAGAATAGAATAGAATAGAATAGAATAGAATAGAATAGAATAGAATAGAATAGAATAAGGAGTAGAGTAGAGTAGAGTAGAGTAGAGTAGAGTAGATATATTTGTCAAGAATCATAAAGTACAACACTTAATGATAGTTATAGGATAAAGATAAGCAATCAAATCATTCTAGGAAACAATCAATATACATTGTAAGGATACAAGCAACAAAGTTACAGTCATGCAGTCCTAAGTGGGAGGAGATGGGTGATAGGAATGATGAGAAGATTAATAGTAATGTAGACTTAGTGAATAGTTTGACAGTGTTGAGGGAATGATTTGTTTAGCAGAGTGATGGCATTCGGGGGGAAAACTGTTCTTGTGTCTCGTTGGTCTGGTGTGTAGAGCCCTATAGCGTCGTTTTGAGGGTACGAGGCAAAGGCAGCAAGTCCAAGAGCATCTCTCAGGCTTTTTTTTTTTTTTTTTTTTTTTGGCTGAGGCTTTTTCATTCAAGAGAGGCCAAGAATAAAATGATGCAGAAATCCCATTTCACTGTGACTGTTTCCCTTGTTACCTGCTGGGAGGAAGAGGCTTCGAGGTATCCAAAGCAGAATATCTAGATTGGATCACCGTTTTGTTCCACAGAGCATCACCTTGTGAACTCTCCCATTTCCTCTTTCCACTACGTACTCAAAATGAACAGAGTGCAGGTATATATGTATGTATATAGAACGTGCATATGTGTATTATGTATGTGTTTGCGTAGATATCCACTTTATCTTGAGAGCAGGCAAAAAAAATTATTTTTAATGTGGGACAATGGACAATAGAAGTTATCTCACAGTAGTGGCCAAAATTGTGGAAACCTTTTAGGAAAAGTTCCAATATCTCAGGGGTTGCCACAAAGAAGGGGAGTCAAGCTATTCTCCAAAGCACCTGAGGGCAGGACAAGAAGCAATGGGTGGAAATTAATCTAGGAAAAAAGCAACTTAGAACTAAGGAGAAATTTCCTGACCATTAGAACAATTAATCAGTGGAACAACTTGCCTCCAGAAGTTGTGAATGCTCCAACACTGGAAGTTTTTAAGAAGAGGTTGGATAACCATTTGTCTGAAGTAGTGTAGGGTTTCCTGCCTGGGCAGGGGGTTGGACTAGAAGACCTCCAAGGTCCCTTCCAACTCTGTTCTTCTATTCTAAGTGTATTTTTGAGGTTTGATGGCTAATAATACCATATTTTTTTTTGGCGTTTCAAATGGAATGGCCTGGGAATAGCCCAAACCTCAACCCAATTGAAAATCGATGGAGCCAGCTAAAGAAACTTGTTAGTCAGAAGCGACCCAGCACTAAAACCCAGTTAATAGAAGCCATCCTTCAATCTTGGTTTCACATTAGAACAGCTGCAGAACTAAAAGACTTGGTTCACTCCGTGGGAAGACATTGTAAGGCCATCATTCATGCTAAAGGTTACCCAACTAAGAATTAACTGACGATAATTTTTGTCAATCTCATTTTTTCTATGGTGATAATTTTTATATATCTCATTTTTTCTATATCTTTTATATATATCTATATATCGGTTTTTCATCCCATCCCATCCTATCCTATCCTACACTATCTTATCTTATTGGAAGGATAGCGGAAGGAAATCCAAGCGCTAATTGTAATGCTTACATATTAGGTTTATATATAGGCAATAGATTTTTTTGACTATTGCCTAAAAGGAAATGCAGAATAATACAAGTTGTATTCCTCCATTTGTTTTGTGACTGATTGAATTTAAAGTGGCACTGGAAAAAGTGACTTATGACTGTTTTTCACACTTACGACCGCTGCAACATCTCCATGGTCATGTGATTAAAATTCAGACGCTTGGCAACTGGCTTATATTTATGATGGCGGCAGTGTGCCAGGGCCGTATGATCCCTTTTTGTGACCTTCTGACAAGCAAAGTCATTGGGGAAGCCAGAGTCACTTAATAACCGTGTTACTAACTTAACAATTGCAGCAATTCGTTTAACAACAACTGTGGCAAGAAAGGTCGTAAAATGAGGCAAAACTCACTTAACAAATGTCTCACTTAGCAACAGAAATGTTGGGTTAAGTTCTGGTCATAAATTAAGGATTACCTGTAATTGGCTCTTACAAAGTTCTCTCTCTCTCTCCTTCTCCCTCTCTCTCCCTAGCCCTCTCTCTCCCTCCCTCCCTCTCTCTCTCTCTCCCTTCCTCCCTTCCTCTCTCTGTCTCTCCCTCTCCCCATCTCTCCCTCCCTCTCTCTCCTCCCTCCCTCCCTCTTCCTCTGTCTCTCTCTCTCCCTACCTCCCTCTCTCTTTCTCTCTCTCCCCATCTCTCCCTCCATCCTTCCTTCCACCCATCCCACTCTCTCTCCCTCCCTCCCTCCCTCCCTCTCTCTCCCTCCCTCCCTCCCTCCCTCTTCCTCCCTTCCTCCCTCCCTCTCTCTGACTCTCCCTCTCCCCATCTCTCCCTCCCTCTCCCTCCCTCTCTCTCCTTCCCTCCCTCCCTCTCTCTCCTTCTCTCCCTCCCTATCTCTCTGTCTCTCCCTCTCCCCGTCTCTCCTCCATCCATATCTCTCTCCCTCCCTCCCTCCCTCCCTCCCTCCTTCTAAGCTAAATCTTAAAGAGAAAAAGCAGAAGAGAGAGACAGAAAGGTCCTTTAAATAATATTAGGCTTGGAGGTTATCCAATTCAAGAAGGTATGAACTCCTTTCCCCTTATCTATTTATTGCCATTTTCTTCAGTGGGTCAAACCTGACTCAGTTTGGCCTAGTGGTTAGGGCACCAGGCTAGAAACCAAGACACTGTGAGTTCTAGTCCTGCGTTAGCAATGAAAGCCAAATAGGGTGACTTTAGGCCAGTCACTCTCTCAGCACAAACCATCCAACTGGATTGCTTATTCTGTGGAAAATAGGAAAGGAAAGGAGTATTATGTATGTTCTCTTGAGTTATTTGAAAAACTCCCTTGAGTTATTTTAAAAACAATATAGGTGGGATAAAATCAAATAAAAGTAAACAATGTAAAATAGTGATATAATCTCCAATGTTTATGATGCTGAATTATAACTGAAACCCACAGATTATAATCCTCCCATGTAATAGACGCTCCCCTTGGGTATAAATCATAATCTGTGTCATTGGTTTATTGTAAAAACATAATGGATGGAGGTCACACAGGACCCAAAAGTCATAAATCGAAGACAAAATCGAATTAACCACCTTGGATTTTGTATGTATAGAAGCCAGCCCAGCCCTTCTTCAACAAGTCATGATTCTTAAAAAAAAACCTGGCTTAATCATAGGTGAACCAAGCACATTCTTCAATTATATTATTTCACCCTCCTATGCAATAGTCTCCTGTCCTTTCCCACTAGCTTGTATCTCTGCTGAATTTCACCCAGGGCTGTGCTTGTTCAAAGGAGAAAAAGTTAGAAATGTGGTCTCAGAGGTGTTCGCATCAGGCATCTAAATGGAGTGATGCAATGGTGAAATCCAAATTTTTTTACTACCAGTTCTGTGGGCGTGGCTTGGTGGGCGTGGTAGGGGAAGGATACTGCAAAATCCCCATTTCCTCCCCACTCCTGAGGAAGGATATTACAAAATCTCCATTCCCACCCCACTCTAGTGCCAGTCAGAGGTGGTATTTGCCAGTTTTCCGAACTGCTCAAAATTTCCACTACCGGTTCTCCAGAACCTGTCAGAACCTGCTGGATTCCACTACTGGAGTGATGCCCATGGGAAGAAGTGGAAGTACAAGCTAGTTTTACCCCGTGGGCATCTTTGCATTCACCTGTGAACCCCAGATCCAGTTTGTCTGAAATACAATTCTTGACCAGCATGCCTAATGCTTCCCAATGGAGTTGTTGATTTGGAACAATGCCTTCTATAACCCTTTAAACTTCGTCCTCCTGGCTAAGAGAAAATGTCTCTTTGATCATTCTGTCAAAAAGGGTTTTGTGCTTCTCATAAATATGAGAAGTCTTTGTCAGCATTACCACTGAGGTGAGCCTAATTCTCACCCAGGTGCTAAACGATGTATCTCAGCCGTCATGCTTGGAGAACTTGCAGATGCGCTACTCCTAGAGTCAATAAAGAAAGAACATTTTCAATCCATGTTTATTTACCAAAAAAGATCACCCTGATAAAGAAAACATTTTTAAAAAAACAGATTCAGGTAAATGATTAATGTTTTTTAAAACATAAATGTTCCTAACACAAAAAAATGAGCTGGCTCACACAGACAGCTACAAAAACACTTGTTTCCTGACAATCAATAATCATCAGATATAAGGAAACAAGTCATCCTATAATATCCCCTTAAATTTGCAGGTATTTTGTTGTTGTTAGTTGTGAAGTTGTGTCCGACCCATTGCTACCCCATGGACAACATTCCTCCAGACCTTCCTGTCCTCTACCATCCTCTGGCGTCCATTTAAGCTCACATTGTCTGCTTCAGTGACTCCATCCAGCCACCTCGTTCTCTGCCGTCCCCTTCTTCTTTTGCCCTTAATCTTTCCCAGCATTAGGCTCTTCTCCAGGGAGTCCTTCCTTCTCATTAGGTGGCCAAAGTATTTGAGTTTCATCTTCAGGATCTGGCCTTCTAAAGAGCAGTCAGGGTGGATCTCCTGTAGGACTGATTGATATTTATGCGGGTACAAATCTAGAAATGATTACTTAGACTTAAAACGAAGTCCAAACACAACTGAGTTTACCCAGTTAGAGTTGCCCACTGTGCTAAGCCATAAATGATGGTTTAGAAACCACAATGGGTAGATTCACACGACATAACAAATCTCGGGATGGTTTAGGATGATGTTATGATCTTCCCATAATGGGGAAAGACTGTAAGGATATGCTCTGTCCATAAGCCGCCCCAAACAATTATCTCTCCAACTTCTGCTGGAACACCACTAGTTTCCTCCCCCTCACACACACACACACCCCAATCCCCCCAGATCTTGTTTTTAAACTGTTCCTACTGTATATCCTAAAGTTCCTCCTAAGAGAGCACACATCATTTGCTAGAAATGAATAAATACTGCCAAAATCTTTCATGGATGGATGGATGGATGGATGGATGGATGGATGGATGGATGGATGGATAGATCGATCTGTGAAATGCATCTGATAGCATTTGTCTGAATGTAGTTCAAACCTTTGTTGAGTCTCCTTTTTTTGGCTGACTTTAGGAAAGATTCGATATCCTTTATGTGGTGTATAGCTTGCATTTGGAATTTTCAAGGGTAACGTCCTTCACCTAATAATTTTGGCACAGAGAAAGGTTGGGAAATTTGGCACTGGTGGAGACAGACTCCTCCACTCACTAGAAGGTTAAGGCAGAGGGTGGAGGTGAGCAAATTGCAAGCAACTCTGCGTAGATATGGAGGGAGAGAAAAACCTCATGGAGTCAAAAGCCATGCCCGTTCGCAGTTTATCTGAAATTGGTTTACAGTGGGAAATTACAGACACAAATCAAGCAAATTTAGTCAGTCTATCCTGTTTCCTGACCATAAACATTTAATAAATTCTTGTTGGGGGAAAGGTCATTTCTCTTTGTAGATCCTTCGGAAGAGATCTGTTTGAGATAAGATGGCCAGGTAGGGGATGTTTGTCTGTGTGTGTTTGAGAGAGAGAG
Source organism: Masticophis lateralis (assembly GCA_030761175.1). Lineage (NCBI taxonomy): Eukaryota > Metazoa > Chordata > Lepidosauria > Squamata > Colubridae > Masticophis > Masticophis lateralis. The sequence continues at coordinate 16,618,487 of JAUDYJ010000010.1, forward strand.
AGAGAGAGTGAGAGAGGGATGGGGAGAGGGAAGCAAATATATCAGCAAAACAGGATACAAATTTATGGTTTTTGCAAACTCCCAACAGGTTTGGTCTCTTTTGTTCTATTTGTGATTTAATTTAGGGACTCTGAACATAAGCATCAAATAAACAGGTATTTAGGCAAAGAAGAAATTAACTTCACTTTCATTCCAGACTCTTCCCAATTTTTTCCCCATAAGCCACTTCCATACGAACGTTGGCTGGACTGACAAACATCAAAATAAACACATCTTCTGTCTAAATATCTGCTCATGTGATTTTCATGAGTACCCTTGCCCATACAAGACCATGACCATTCTTCCCCATACAAACATTTCCTAAAACCAATTTTTTTTATGGGCCAAAGTTGTGAGTCTTATCCCTTTAACCAGAGTCACTTAGTCAATATCTACAAAGCATCCTTGTTAATCTTTACCTGTTAATTTGGTAAGATTCGATGCTTAAAATTGGGGAACAAGCATCTAGATTTGATCATATTATTAACTTTTATTTAGATTAGTTAGTGTAAACTAAACAGGACAGATTCCAGCCTTGTGGGATTAAATTGCCTTTTAAGACAACTCCAATATCCTTCAATCAGGACCTATTTCAAAAGATGAGTATTTAGAGCTGATAATTCTGAATTCAGGGAAGTACTTAGTATCTCCGTTCATTTAATGGGCTACTTTAAATGAATGGAGATCATAGCCTGCTTCATTTTAGCAATATAATTTATGGTATTAGGAAGTTAGTACTGTTATTACAAAAGAAAATATCAGGAGACAGAAATCCTTCCATATCTATCACAGGTTGTTGAGAGACCTGCCATAAAATTATACCTATTCTCCGTTTGTGTCCAATATACAACTTTGACCGGATGCTGTTTTTATTAGCCTTTATAAAGTGAATTAAGGGCTGAGTTTTCACATGCATGTTTATTGTTCAGGAGCTGCAATTTCATCTGATGACATGCCAGTGAGAAACAGCAGGCCAAGATCAAATACTATGGGAGAAACGACTACCAAAACAAACCAGGATGAAGGAGAAAAGTGATAGGTAAGTTTTTCTTGGTTTCCATTATAATTTTAACCCACAGACCACCACAAGGGGCTTGCAGCGTTGATATCATCAGCATTGATTAGAATTAATTATTTAGCTTCTAAGTGTATTGCCTGTTCATTGAGCTCAATCCACCAAGGATGCATTAAGATGTATCTAATTTAAGATTAATTAGAGGAGTCAGTTTGTTGTAGTGGTTAAGGCACTGAGTTCTACTTTCAACTTGGGCAAAAAAGCCCCAAAATCTTGGGCCAGTCCCTCTCTCTCAGAGAGGAGAGGAGAGGAGAGGAGAGGAGAGGAGAGGAGAGGAGAGGAGAGGAGAGAAAAGGGAAAGGAAAGGAAAGGAAAGGAAGGGAAGGGAAGGGAAGGGAAGGGAAAGGAAAGGAAAGGAAAGGAAAGGAAAGGAAAGGAAAGGAAAGGAAAGGAAAGGAAAGGAAAGATGGAAGGGAAGGGAAGGAAAGGAAAGGAAAGGAAAGGAAAGGAAAGGAAAGGAAAGGAAAGGAAAGGAAAGGAAAGGAGGAAAGATAGAAGGGAAGGGAAGAAAGGAAAGGAAAGGAAGGGAAGGGAAGGGAAGGGAAGGAAAGGAAAGGAAAGGAAAGGAAAGGAAAGGAAAGGAAAGGAAAGGAAAGGAAAGGAAAGGAAGAATGTTGAAAGATGATCATCAAAATATTCCCATTTTATCACTGGATTTTAGTAGCATGAGTAGAAACTTCAGCTTAGATGAGATGGTGCTTATTAAAATTCGAAATTACTAGGAAATCACTCATGGATCTGTTTTTCACTCACTTCCTTATTGGAAATGCTGGAGGTGGCAGTTCCTGATCTATTTCTAGGGCTATATTAGAAAGGGAAAATGTGATGCAGAGCACAGAAACAGCAGTACAATCCTAGGAAAAGAAACTTTGATTTAAAGAGCTGCTGACAGGTAAAATCTGCACACCCACGCATGTTCCAAATCAGCTTTTCCCCCTTGAATCCAGACGGCTGCAGAATCCTGGTTATTTTTTTTTTCTCCCGTTATATATTTTCCAATAATTCTGAAGCCTCCCAGGTTGCTTGTATTAAAGAAAGGCCCTTGGGAGGAGTTTCCCCTTCATATCATACTTTGGGATTTAATGGAAATGGGTTACAGACTCCTGGAAAGAATATTGTGTTTTAAAAGATAAGGACATTTTTTTAAAAAAAAAATTCCTTGGACCACTTAGGAACTATAGAAATGTATGAAGGCCATGATCTACTTGTGTGAATTTCACTATTCTCTTGTTTGAAAGAAATGGGTTGGAACCTAGAGCAAGAGTTTGAAAATGCTGGATTCATGCCTTCTGATCTATATAAAAGAATATTTTATTTGGTCAAGTGTCATTAGACATGCAAGGAATTTGTCTCCTGTACAGAAACTGTACATAAAAGCTACAGAATAATAATAATAATAATAATAATAATAATAATAATAATAATAATAATAATAATAATAATAATAATAATAATAATAATATACGAGATGATTGTTCTTAATCATGGGGACCAATTTATCATTATCTAAATGATAAATTGGTGCAGAGAATTAGGAAGGCGAGTAGCAATAGCACTTAGATTTATACACCACTTCACAGAGCTTTACGGCCCTCTCTAAGCAGTTTACAGAGTCAGCATATTACCCCCAACAATCTGGGTCCTCATTTAAATTTACCAACCTCAGAAGGAGGGGAGGTTGAGTCAACCTTGAGGATCGAACCCCTGACAGTTAGCAGAAATAGACTGCAATACTGCATTCTAACCACTGCGCCATCATGGTTCCTACCTGATAGAAATAGAAGGGCAGGGGTGGGTGGGAGGTGGAAGGTGATTTTGTTATATTGTAGTATATTAATTTATTTGATTCTTTTTGTTGGCTTTTATTGTTCGAAATGTGGTTTTATGTTCTGTAAGCCACGTTAAGTTGCCATGGGCGAATAGGTAGCAATAGAAAACAAACAAACAAACAAACAAATAAATAATACATAAGAAAGAGGGATTAAAGCCCTAAGTGTTTGTTTTTGTTTTTTCTAAGTCAGGAAAACTACTGAAATAAAACCTCAAACTTCTCCGCTCTCTCGGGATTAAATTCTACATTCTGAGAAGCATCAAAATATTAGTAATGGGAATGGAGATGTTTTCTCTGAAGAGTATTAATATTTACATATTATCAAGACCCAAAAATTGCTGGCAATAAAGGAGGATCTCAGTAGAACTGGTTTTTCCCACATATTTGACATAGTATTATGACAGTAGATATTTGGGGGTGGGGGGATGTAGTTTCATTAATTTTTGCAAACGTTTCTAATCAAAGGATCCCAAGCTGAAAATCCATTTCAGAGCCAAAAAAAAAAAAAAAAAAAAACACCTCTCTAGCAAAATCAGAAGGGATCAGAGCTCTCCTTTCTAACTGATCCAACTTGTCTGATCCAAGAGATGCTTTTTATTACTGATATTTAAATATTAATGTTCTGCTTACATGATTTTACAATGCCATTCTAATTTGATTAGGTTTACACTCTGGGTATTGCTGAATGTCCTCTTTCTGGGGTACCACAAATGAAGTTCCTGCTGACATTCCTATCAGCCACAAGCAGCCAGAATCACTTAGGAGTAGTCTCAAGCAAAAGCTTTATTGCTAGACACTCATTTTACAAGAATCTCACCAGATTAACTGCATCCCCTTGGGAATGGTCGGATAAGGCTTCAGGGATTCTGGAAGTGTACAGGCTTCTGCTGCTTTCTGCAGTGCAATGACTCTAAGCTCGACCCCTCTTAACAACTTCCTTCAATCTAACTGGAGATTCCACCATATCACTATATTTTATTGTGTAGTGTTATGTTGTGTTGTATTGTAGTGTAGTGCACTGCACTGCACTGCATTGTATTGCATTATATCCAAGGGTGGGATTCAAAAATTTTAGCAACCGGTTCTCTGCCCAGTTACTGGGTGGGCGTGGCCATGGTGGGCATGGCCTACTCGGCCTACTCAGCCTCCTGCACCATGGTGTGGGGGAGTGGTTCGCCCTCCTCAAGCTCCGGAGGCTTCCCTCGAGCCCCCAGGAGGGTGAAAATGACCTCTGGAGGCCCCGTTTTCAGACTTCCAGATCTTCCAGGAGGCCAATTTTTCACCCTCCCAGAGCCTCAGTGCTGGGAGGGTGAACCAGATGTAAAATTAGCATCTAGTTTGCCAAAACCGGCTGAATCCCACCCCTGATTATATCCAATTGTACTTCTATTTCATTCTCCTTTGGCTGCCTAATCTAGATTTCAGGACAGAAACAAATGCTGCATTTCTATGCTGAGTGCTTTAGAACCCATATTCTGTGTCTTGAAAACATTTTCAATCTGTCTTTGCTTAAAAAAAAAACAAATGCTTGAATTTGAAAAAAAGATTAACAGATCTTTTTCCCCCCTAGCGTCACCAATAGGGCATTAAAGAAATTGAAAAAGAAAACGACTAGAAAGGGGAATTCCAAGCAAAGCAGAATACCTTTAAAATGCACAAATACATACTTTTTCTTTTTTCTGGACCGCTTCCAAATGCCACGATCTTTTGTTATCGTGCACCAGAAAAATGAGCAAGAAAGAAAGCTGTGACAGACCTCTGCCTTCTGTCCTCAACAGAAAAATTAATAATGATGAGTATCATGATAAAGTTCCCATTATGTAGCAGATAAATGTAGGGAAGGGAGTTTGACAGTGGGTGGTCAAATTTATATTTTTAAAGGGTTATATTTTATAAGAGTTTCCTGGCAGCTTGCCAGAATTATTATTTTTTAAAATAGATAACTCTGAATGTGTAAAAGCCACCTCTATTTCACTCCCTCTTTTTTTTTAAAAAAAAAAACCATATTAGAATCACACACCTTGAATTGTGATCAGAGATCAGAATGTTACTTCTGTACAGAAATGTCCGTGGTTTTCCAATTAAGACTTCTGGAATCAACAAACGAATAAATAGAAAGTGCTATTGTTGAATCTTTGTTTATTTTTAAATCCTCTTTTTAAGCTGAAAAGGTATTTGGAGTAACTAAAATATACTGCAGGCAGCCATTTCTGACATGCAAAAGGCTTTTTTTCCCTGAACGGGACTAAACAGCACACATGTATGATGCTATTTGATGCATGTGATTAGATCCTCTTGCTGTCTTCCAGATGATTACAGATATAACTCCCATTTATGACAACCAGCTTTGAAAACATTTAAATCTACATAAATTTAAAACATTTAAAAACTATTCTAGTTGACTTTCATCATTACAGCTGTTGGGATCAAATTGCGCATTTCCTACATGGGAAAAAGTATTTCCTCCATTCAGTTGGTCCTACATCTTTCTGCATTGAGATCCAATGACTGTCTGGTTTGGTTCTGCAACCCAACAAGACAGACACAGACTTCAGAGGATAAAACTGCAGAAAAAACAATTGCCACCAACCTGCCTTCCATTGAGGACCTGTATACTGCACGGGTCAAAAAGAGGGCTGTGAAAATATCTACAGACCCCTCACATCCTGGACATAAATTGTTTCAACTTCTACCCTCAAAACGATGCTATAGAGCAGTGCACACCAGAACAACTAGACACAAGAACAGTTTTTTCCCAAACACTATCACTCTGCTAAACAAATAATTCCCTCAACACTGTCAAACTAGTTACTAAGTCTGCATTACTATTAATCTTCTCATCATTCCTATCACCCATCTCCTCCCACTTATGACTGTATGACTGTAACCTTGTTGCTGGTATCCTTAAGATTTATATTGACTGTTTCCCTATGACTATCATTAAGTGTTGTACCTTATGATTCTTGATGAACGTATTTTTTCTTTTATATACACTGAGAGTGTACGGACCAAGATAAATTCCTTGTGTGTCCAATCACACATGGCCAATAAAGAATTCTAGTCTAGTCTACTCTATGACTGACTTTAAAACCAGAACTTTTGAGACAGGGAGAACACCTTTCTGTAACATGCTATTTATGCCATGTATGATGTAATAGCTTGATTATATACTGCATTCAGTTTGACATATTGCATTCAGTTTTGGTTGCCACGATGTAAAAAAGATATTGAGACTCTAGAAAGAGTGCAGAGAAGAGCAACAAAGAGGATTAGGGGACTGGAGGCTAAAACATATGAAGAACGGTTGCTGCAACTGGGTGTGTCTAGTTTAATGAAAAGAAGGATTAGGGGAGACAGAATAGCAGTGTTCCAATATCTCAGGAGCTACCCCAAAGAAGAGGGAGTCAAGCTATTCTCCAAAGCACCTGAGGCTAGAGAAGAAGCAATGGGTGGAAACTAATCAAGGAGAGAAGCAACTTAGAACTAAGGAGAAATTTCCTGACAGAACAATTTTGCCTCCAGAAGTTGTGAATGCTCCAACACTGGAAGTTTTTAAGATGTTAGATAACCATTTGTCTGAAGTGGTGTAGGATTTCCTGTTTCAGCAGAGGGTTGGACTAGAAGAAGGTCCTTTCCAACTCTGTTATTCTAAATTCTAAATTGCTATTCTAAATTCTGATTGTGTCTCTCCTTCATTCCACACAAAATGATTACTATAGACTTTCTTCGTTGATGATAATCAAGGGATTAGAGAGTCAGATGGCAATAGTGTAGCACAATGTACTGATGATGTTACTTCTGCAAGCAAACAATCAAGAACTCCACCATTCAACCCTGCACTACAGATGTTCTCCTCTGTTAGGGAACGAACTCTGCTAGTCACTTCTCCCATGATTGCAACAAGATGGAAATGTTGACAGCAAATGACAGTTGAGGGAAAGGAGAAACCATATGGAATCTTCCTCTGCTTTACAATAAAATATATATTATTCCATAGAGGATAACGTAGCTAAATACAAATGCATTTTAAATCCTATTTGCAAATCTTGGTTGTAATACTATTGAATGCAGCTGGAAAACTGATGTTGATCCCTGCATTGGAAGAATCAGCCATTTTCAGAACAGGAACATGATTTCATTTCCTGATTGAATTTTGGCTCTTGTGAAATTTCAAATCTCCCAGTTGTTGAGGTATGCAAACCCAAACACAGTCCACCGAATGCAGACACAATAAGAAATTAAGTAAGTATTGTTGTCTTAAAAACAATGGTTTATAAAATAACTAGAACCTCTTCAGCATAGCAAAATGTTTCACTCTGGAATGGTATTACAGTAGACTCAATTGTCAGTTTTGTGGCATACCAAGAATTTTATTTCCAAACAGGGAAAACAATGTGGTTAATTGAGAAATCAAGAACTGAAAATTAGAAACAGACAATGTGCATTACAAGATAAGATTGTATATTTCACTGCAGTTTAATTTGGATAACTAAAGGATAGCACTACTGAAAGTACAGCTAGCTGTATTGTGTAGGTTATAGAGTTTAACTGCTCCTTCATTTCCTTTTTTTTAAAAAGTTTTTTTTTTTTTTTTAGACAAACAAACATTTAGTACATCATTCATTCCTTCCATGTGACATCTCGGTGTTATGTCCAAAAACTTCTTTTCTATTATCTCTTCTATCTTCGTTCTCACCAAATCCATTACAAAAATTTCCCACTAATCTTAATATTCTAGTTGTAACATATTTTATCTATCTCTATTAAAGCTTATTTATATCTTTTTTCTAACCAATAGTAAGATTGATTCCATATCTTAAAATATTCTGAGTCTTCTCTTTCTTTTATCTTCATAGTTAATCTATTCATTTCTGCACAATTTTAAAAAAAAAATTATTACTTCTCCCTCCAATGGTATTTTTTCTGCTTTCCAATTTTGTGCATAGACAATCCTCCTTCATTTCCTTTAAACATCTGGTTTAAAACAATACTTAACATGATGCTACTGCCAATGTGGTGTGGGTAGAGCTAAATTCAAAACAGTGACATAGCAGCGGGATGAGCAGCAAACACATTTAATAAATAAACAAATAGTTCTAATATGTAAAATTATAAATAATGCAGATGTACATTTGACAATTAGTTACCTGCATCCAACTTCTTATACTACTAAAGTCTTTTCAACATGAAAAATTACATATAAAAATGAATTGTATCAAGGAAAGTAGCTTGCAAAAAAAATGCATGTTAACATTTACTTTAGACCCCTTGCCTGGGTTGAAAATATGATTGAATTATGTGAAGCATAAATGATGAAGTATGGAATAAAATGTACAATTGGCTGGAAAATAGAAACCAAAACAGGAAATGTTTAATTTAGTACTGATGAAACTTAAATTGGAGTAATTGAACAATATTAAACAAAGAGATGTAAATATAAATGAATATAAATTGGTATATAAGAACAATGAATACTACGTGTGTTAATATATATGTTGATGTAACGTTATTATATTACTACTGAGAAGTAAATAGGCATGATAGAATAGAGAACTACAAAAGCAAAATACAAATGCCGATACAGAAAGCTGTAAAATGACTTTAGATGCTATGTATTGTCTGCTGTGTTTTGTTTTGTTTTTATGTACCTGTGGTTGTTTTTTTTATGTTGTTTTTAAAGATAAAACTGTTTAATACTGTGATGGCGAACCTATGTGGAGCCATATCAGTTGGCACACAAGCTTTGCTGTAACTCAGCTCCAGTGCACATGTGTGCTCCAGCCAGTGATTTTTGGCCTTTTGGTGCTACCAGAAGTTGGGAAATGGGCTGTTTCCGGCCTCCAGAGGGCATTCGGGGGAGTGGGGAAGGCTGTTTTCGCCCTCCCCAGACTCCTAGGAAGCCTCTGGAGCCTGGGGAAGGTGAAAAATGGGCCTACCGGGCCCCCTGTGCCATCATGTGCTAAAAGGGGGGGGGCACATGCGCAGGGGTAGGGCGCACTGAATTTTGGGTGTGGGCACACACATGGGCGACCTCGCCGTGCTCCCCCTGCTTTTGGCACACGATGGCAAAAAGGTTAGCCATCACTGGTTTAATAAAAATTATTTTTTAAAAAAAAGAATTATGTGAAGCAAAATCAAAGACGGAAATCTATCTCCACCCACCCACCCAATCTCGTCCTGTTATAAGCCATCTATAACCCACCATAATTCCGTATTTTCTTTTCTTACCCCCCAAATCTCAGCTTCCAACACTAGGAGAACATCAGGGTTACTAATCATGTGAACTCTACCATTCTATATGCTCAGAAAAGGTAATAGAGTGGTATGAAAAGTATTTTTCCCCCCTACATACGTTTTTTTTTTCCTTGCATGAAGATGATGCGATGTGAAAGCATCTTAATTTGGAGAGGAGCCAGCCATCTGGGAATCCTTTGCACGTACCTGAAATAGAATCAGAGGAGGGCATACCGAGGTGAGTAGCTTCCTGGTTTTACCTGAAAGCTTTGTTGGTGGCTGGAGGCCACTTGAACTGCTGCCAAATGAAACACCTGCCTCAATTTGGATGCCTGCCAGTTTTATATCAGATTCTATTATTTGAGTTATAGTGTCTGCAGACCTCTTTCAGGCCTTGTTGTTGTACATCTTTTTCAAGCTAACGCTTTACCAAAAGATGTTTGAAATCTGAAGGCTTACATATCCACCCGATTCTGTCCATTCGATCCAGCTTCCTACCATACTCATTGCTCCAACATTGCCACATTAGATCCAAGAAAAAAATTTATCTGAAGATTTCACAACATGGGCTTGAAAGATAAATGAGTAAATAAATACAGCTTAAAAATGAACTTCTTGCTAATCATTCCACAGGAATCTATTGATGCAGGTATAACTCTCATGGAAGTTATTCCCAGATTCCTTTTTTTCAGAATATAACACCAGATCAGATGTATGTCTGAGATTGCCATGAGGACAACTAAGGCAAATTCAGCCTTTATAAAAACAATGCTTAGCTCCCACAGGTACATTTTGCATTTATCATTTACTTTCTGACAAGAATTGGAGAATAGTTATAATTTTTTTTCACTGTCTTGCAAGAAAAATCTGCTATACTTCTCTATTCCCACGGATCAGAGAGCTGACAACATCTAAGGATACAGCAGCTGGCAGGTAACAGCATTTCCATTCTATTCTACAACCCCTACAAAATTATCGTTATTGCTATGGTGGCCATGAAATCCTGAACTTTACTCAATAGTATACAGTACAGACTTTGGTGTGAAGACTTGACTCTTCCAGGACAATAAGCTCTAAAGACCCTAACATTTAAGAAGGTGGCATCCAGCACAGGTTTTATTTTTTATTTTTTTGCAAGTCACATAAATTTAATAAATAAATAATGAAGTCTTCATTTTGCTCACCATCGCCCATCATAGCAATAGCACCTAGCCTTATATACTGTTTTACAGTGCTTTACAGCCCTCTCTAAGCAATTTACAGAGTCACCATATTGACCCCAACAATCCGGGTCCTCCTTTTACCCACCTCGGAAGGATGGAAGGCTGAGTCAACCTTGAGCCTGGTGAGATTTGAACTGCCAAATTTATGGGAGCAGGCAGTCCGCAGAAGCAGCCTGCAGTACTGCACTCTAACCATTGTGCCACCGTAGCTCATAATATGCTGAGGACTACAAAATAATTTGAGGAATGAGGATTCCAGGGGTACAGACACCCATACAGAGACACACATCTCTAACATTTTTTAAAGACAGCGCAATCATAGCTTCATCGCTTTTCAGCTAAGATATGTGTAACAGCCTGAGGTATTGTGTTACAAAGGCTTAGATTTCTCTCAGCCTTTTTTGCCCGGAGCAATGAAGTCCATATCCTCTGCTGGTGTGAATTGACAAAATACTGGGGAAATAGAATTTCAGTTTGGTTCAGGAACACAATTATTTCAAGTAGCTGTAACATTTGTCTACCTGATTGGGTAGTTGGACTATAAAGGAGGACCAAGCCAAAAGTATATGGATTTAGGACTAGATTAATTTTTCCTCCAGATGAGTAATGGAATCATTTAAGCAATGGTCCCCACATTGGTTCCCAGGAAGGAAGGCTGGTCGAACGCCATCATTCTGCTAAACAAATAATTCCCTCAACACTGTCAAACTATGTACTAAGTTTGCATTACTATTAATCTTCTCATCGTTCCTATCACCCATCTCCTCCCACTTATGACTGGATGACGGTAATTTTGTTACTTGTATCCTTACAATTGATATTGATATTGTTTCCTGATTGCTAATTTGTACCCTATGACTATCATTAATTGTTGTACCTTATGATTCTTGATGAATACTAAGAGCATATGCACCAAGACAAATTCCTTGTGTGTCCAATCACACTTGGCCAATAAAAAATTCTATTCTAATCATTGTTTTTCATTATTAAAAGTTAAACATGAAGTAGATGAAACTGAAAACTGTTTTTATTCTTATAGATGCCCTTTTCTTCTTAAAAGGTGGAAGACTGAATGAAAGTAAACCAGCTTGATTGCAGCATAGAAAAAATTAAAGAATTGCATCATTAAACTATTATACAATGAATGAATTAAATTATTTGTAAAAGATGCTTCTGTTTTATTAGGGAGGTTCTTATGATGTCCTGCAACATACATGACATCATAAGAACTAAATAGCACGATAAGCATAGTTAGCCTCCCTAATAAAACAGAAGCATCTTTTACAAATAATGTAATTTCTTTGCAAAGAAATTGAGTTTCGGTTAAAAGAGATGTCAGCACTACAGCAAAAGATGTGTTTTGCTCATATAAGTATCTTTGACTTACTTGTATGCTTGCGTACAAACCTTTGAAGCAGATCCTACAACCACTTCAGTCAAAGATAAAAACCGTAAACCAATATAATATTAAAGTCAATTTCAGATGGTTGATACAATATGAAAGTACTACAAGCTGTACAGTAAAGTTTTATAGAAAATGTTCAATTTTTAAGGAGATATTACAACTAATATACTTTAGAAGTCTATTTTCTAGAAAATTTAGGAAGTCTGCAATATAATATAATATAATCTATTGACAATATTTGCAGTTATGTGGATCCTCTGGTCTGACCACAATCACTAATGTATGATATCTAACAATCAATGAATGTTCAACTCTATGCATTAAAAAGAGAAGCCTTCTGGAAAAAAAAATTTTACATAGAATCAGAACAACCAAATGAACTGGAAAAATTATGGAAAAGATGAAAATAAAATAAGAAACAGTAACAACTAGGTGAATGGTGGGGAAAATCTGAAGTTTTCCAAGGCAGGACAATCAATAATTGCCAAAATAATTCAATCTAAAAAAAAATTATCAGTGACATCCTTTCACATCAGATTTGTTCAGCAATCTATCATAAATCTCAGAAATCCTCTTTTTATTTATTTTTTATTTATTTGCAATAGTGATTTCCAATGGGTTGCTACAGTTTGGGATGCTAAGCTTGCAATTTAAGATTTAAAGAGTCTCAAACTGTCTGGGCAAATGAGAGATGTACTTTATGAATTTGGCATAAAGACAAAGAAAGACTCTTTTATCGTTTATGGCCTCTGCTGCCAGAATAATGAAGAAACTCTGAGAATCATCATGACAAATTAAGAATTAAGAAAGAAAAACAAGAAGAAAGACAATTTAGCACTTCTTCATGAAACCTTCCTGCACAGATTTATTTTCCCAAACATACAATTGATATAATTAACTACTGGACTATCAGAGAGCTTAATAAGTTTTCATTTTTAAAAAGATGCTTTAAGAGCTTTTAATCATTTGTTTAAAAAAATCAAACCCATAGTGCATAGATGGGTCTCAGCCAGTTCTAACCAGTTCTAGAGAACTGGTAGCAGAAATTTTGAGTAGTTTGGAGAACTAGTAATAAAAATTCTGACTGGCCTCACCCCCATCTATTCTCTGCCTACCAAGTTCCAGCTGATTGGGAGGAAATGGGGATTTTGCAGTAACCTTTCCCTGGAGTGGGGAGGAAATGGAGATTTTATAGTATCCTTCCTCTGCCACGCCCATCAAACTACGCTCACCAAGCCACACAGAACCAGTAGTAAAAAAAATTGAAACCCACCACTGAAATAGTTTTAAAACTTAAAATGGTAAATACATTCTCAAACTGAGCTTGTCTTCTACTGATTTCATGGACTTGGAAATTATTTTTTGCTCCTTCCTTCCTTTCTTCCTTCCTTCCTCCCTTCCTTCCTTCCTTCCTTCCTTCCCTCCCTCCCTTCCTCCCTCCCTTCCTTTCCTTCCACTCAGGTTTTCCCAATGGTCCCTCCTTTCAGATACTAATCAGATTCAAATCCTGCTGATCTTTTTCAAAATCAATTAACCTAGATTTATTTGAGAAATAATTGTCTGAAGTCTGTTTGCTTTTCCCTTTAGACACAAAGCCTTTTCTTTTGATCTTATGTTCCAAGGTAAAATTTGAGAAAACCTCCCAACAATGGTTCCTTTAGAACTTGGATGCTCCTTCTATATAAGGGAAAGGGGGGGGGGTTCTTCAACAGTTTTAAAATGGCAGGTGCAAATGAGCAATGGAAGAACTTCATCACTTTATAACATCCACCATATGCATGCAAATAAAAGGGATGGCGAAGGATTTCACTCCTTGGATTCCCTGTTTTGACAATTTTGACCCCTTCTGTAGATGCTTGTCACAGCAGGTAACATCTTTTTCAGAAGTTGTCTGATGTCATTGTTGGGAAGATGATTCTATGATTAAGACAAATAGTTTGCCTGGAATGTTAGAAAATCAGTTAAAACTGATATTCTGAGAATATCAGTTTTGCTATCTGATGTACCAATTAAACAATGGGAGAAAGACGTATTTAAATTTATGTGGCCGGGGGAGAGGGGGAGGAGGGAATCACAAGTCAAATGTGTTACATGTACAAGGTGTCACAAGATGCCAAAGAAAGAGGAGATTTGGATTTACTTGATTTGAAGTTATATTTTTACTATTTATTTATTTATTTCTTATATTTCTAAACCGCACTTCTCCTGTAGGACTCAGGGCGGTGTACAGCCGAAGTAAAAACACAAACACACAAACATCATAAAATTAAAATTTAAAAATTGTAAACAATTTGGCCCAACTTGAATTAAAACCCAAAATTAAAATATCTAATTAAAATTCGTTTAAATGGTGAGCCCCTGTTGGAACATCAGGGTCTTGAGGGCACAGCGGCAAGCACGAAGATCAGGGATGTTACATATCTCTGGGGGCAATTCATTCCAAAGGGCAGGAGCCCTCACAGAGAAGGCCCTCCCCCTGGGGGTCTCCAGTCGGCATAATTTGACTGATGGCACCCTGAAGAGTACCTCACTGTGAGAGCGAACTGGTCGGTGGGAGGCTATTGGTGGCAGAATGCAGTCTCGTAGATACCCAGGTCCTAAGTCATGGAGCACTATAAAGGTGGTGACCAACACCTTGAATTTTGCAGCTTGTTCAGTTTGGATGAAAGAGTGGGTGGTACTGAGAAATAGAAGATTATTGTGGTTAGAAGAACACAATTTGAGGTTTAGGTGGTGTGGTGATCTATGGTACGATAAAGCTAAGGCTAATGTAGATTACAAAAATTATTTTGTCAGATGTGACATGTAAACCAAGGTTGGGTCTAAAATGTCTGTGACTGTCATCACAAGAAGCATATTATAGAAGACGTTTTTGATTTTCTAATCTAACCAACATCCATACTATTTTCTGAAGACCGTCCTATAAGCAAAGCCCAGTTCTTCATGCTTCATGACTATCCCACACTATTTCTGTTTGATTTCTTCATGGTTTCCAGGCTGTTTCTCACAGCTCTAGTATTTCATGGTAGCCTTTTACACCTATACCTATAGCCTTTTACACCTATAGTAAGTCAGATCCTCCTTAACTCCTGAGCTCAGACTAGGTCAGCCAGTGAGAAAAATGAAGGAGATTTTAGAGGTGAATAATAGTGGTGAGGTAGGTAATGACTTTACTTTGTCCTCCCCCTATATAAAATGAAGATGAGGGTCTCATGTAGCCCACTAAAGCCAGGGATGTGAACCTTAGAGTCCTCTAAAACTTGCTATTAAAAAAATTGTTCATATCACAAATAAAACAATGAAATATATGGAAAATAAAAATATGGGCTTATGTACAGCGCTTAAGGGATGCATTGGCTCAGTTGCTAAGACGCTGAGCTTGTCGACCGAAAGGTCAGCAGTTCAACGGTTCGAATCCCTAATGCCACGTAACAGGGTGAGCACATAAATATGCAAGTAGAAAAATAGGGACCACATTTGATGGAAAGGTAACAGCGTTTCATGCACCTTTGGTGTTTAGTCCTGCCGGCCACATGACCATGGAGACATCTTTGGACAGCACTGACTTTGGCTTTGAAACGGAGAAGAGCACCGCCCCCTAGAGTCAGGAAAAACTAGCACATATGTGCAAGGGGAACCTTTACCTTTACCTTTTTACAGCACTTAACAGTAAGTTTTGAAGGGGAAAATGAGTTTTAGACAATATAAGGGCACTTGCATAGCATCTGTCAGCCTGCATTATTATTGCAACTGGATTTAATTTATTTATCTTCAATGAAATGCTGTTTTGATCTTCTTTTACTTAGCTTTGCCCACTTTGGGGAGTGCGGCCTCTGGTCCATTACTCAAAGTTCAAATCCAGTCTTTAATCCCAAAAGGTTGTGAATCGCTGGTTCCCCCCTCTGGCCTGGTGGAGGAGACGGTTTGAAGTCAAATTCAATTGCCTTGTCAATTGGCACCTATACACACAGAAAGGGAGACCAAAAACCTCCTTCTCCTTCACCTCTGCACCATCCCTTGTATCCTGGATCCCTTTGAAAAGAAGCGATGATTTAAAAAATATAGGTTAATGAAAAGAAAATCCTAACCCAGAAAGTTAATCAGAACCATATTGGATTTTACCTCCCTTTAGCATTTATTTTTTTTTAAAAAAAAAGAATCAAAGCCCATGAAAATGTAATCTTTTGTGCTCACATAGAAGAATGTGGCGGTCTCAAAGAGCATGTTTATTTTTCAAACAGAAGAGAGACAAGCCACCGGTGCGGCCCTCCTCCTTCCAATGTCTTCATTGCGGTCTAATTAATCAAGTCAAAATGAATTTTAGAAAACAGTAACCTTTTGCCAAATACATAAAAGAGATGTCTACTGTTGACATTTAAATAAACAATGCATTTAGGGCAAGGTTTGTTTGGGAACGGGGGGCAGGGAAGAGCTTTTGCTGATTCAGAGCTTTTTTTGCAAAAAAGAAAAGAAAAGAAAAAAAAGAAAAGAAAAAAATTCCCACCCATCATTTTCTTACAGAGACTAAATATAAATGTATCAAGTACTTCATCATCAACACTTCAATCTAAGAGGCTGGTGAGATGCTTTTGAACCAACAGTTCTTGTCCCTTTTTGAGTTCATTGTGTTTCAGTCCCATGGGTTTCAGTCCCAAAGGGATGCGGTGGTTCAGTGGCTAAGATGCTGAGCTTGCTGATCGAAAGGTCAGCAGTTCAGCGGTTAGAATCCCTAGGGCTGCGTAACGGGATGAGCTCCCGCTACTTGTTCCAGCTTCTGCCAACCTAGCAGTTCGAAAGCACATAAAAAAAATGCAAGTAGAAAAATAGGGACCACCTTTGGTGGGAAGGTAACAGCGTTCTATGCACCTTTGGCGTTTAGTCATGCCGGCCACATGACCATCGAGAGTGCTGGCTCTTCAGCTTTGAAACGGAGATGAGCACCACCCCCTAGAGTCGGGAACGACTAGCACGTATGTACAAGGGGAACCTTTATCTTTACCTATGTTTAGTTAAGCTTGATTCCCAACATTTTGAGTTTGTCTTTTTTAAAAAAACATGAAAACCTGGGCTTCCTTCTTCTTATGTACAAAATTAAATGCAATGTTGCTTAGTAGACATATTTTTTAAAAAAGCATAAACTAAAAGTTTAAATGCACACATACTAGTAGTGGGTTGCTACCAATTCTCCCACATGACCACGGAGACGTCTTCACATAGCGCTGGCTCTTTGGCTTTGAAACGGAGATGAACACTGCCCCCTAGAGTCAGGAACAACTAGCACCTATGTGTGAGGGGAACCTTTACCTTTTACCTTTTAGTGTATATGATGTAGAGTGAAAAGAAAGAAACTAAGTCTGAAACTTTCTTCTGCTGTATATATATGGCTTGTTTTTTATACTTCACAATTGCTAGATTTCTATATTTAGAGTTTTCCTAATGTAATAAAGCTAGCTTATCAAGAGCCATATCTTTGAATCTTTTTATGAAAGATATCTAGTCTCAACGTCAATCTGGGAGAAACCTGTCTCTAGGTTAAAACCATCAGAGTAGGGCTTTCTCCCGTCTTACCAGTGTTAGAAATATGTTTATTAACAACGAAGCAATTTTTCACTGATTTCAACTTGGATTTCCCTTCTTAAGCAAAATAGAACAGAATAGAATAGAATTCTTTATTGGCCATGTGTGATTGGACACACAAGGAATTTGTCTTGGTGCATACGTTCTCAGTGTACATAAAAGAAAAAATACATTCATCAAGAATCAGAACGGCCTTTTGTAGACAGTAGATTGATTTCTTCTGGAATTGGGTGGTGGGGGATGATTCCAAGTCAACTGTTTAACATGCGGTGGTAATCTCTCAACTGTCTTCCATTATTTTTTGTATTTTTTTGCATTCTTATTTTAGTTGATTTGGATACATGGCTCTGGAAAGAAAAGACAAATTAATTTAAATAACAAGTAAATAATATGGAACATGCCTCCATCAGCTCAGTATCATTGAAGATTGGTATTGACTGGATCCTAAGGAATTGGACCGAAATACCAATTGACTAAGTAGATTAAATTTCCTAAATGGAGGGATGAGCAATGATGGATTATTTAATTCAATGTGAACCTGAACAATCTTTTGGCTCATTATAGAGTGCATAAGAATTTCTTCCAAAACATACAGCCAAATTACTCCAAGTCAGTAATTACCAGCAAGATCCCACATGGTATGCATATGGTCCTACTGGAAAATGGGAAAAAGAGACTCATGTTGCCCTTTCCAAACATGGTTTGAAATGTTTGGATATCTTGAGCAGGTCACAAAAGAAGAGCAAGAGAAAAAGCCCAGCATCTCAATAAAACAGAGTCTGATAGAACTGCATTCTTTCCCATTCTTCAAAATTCCCTCAACTTGATTTGAGCACAGAAATTTTGTCTTTTCTTTCCTTTGTTGTTGTTAGTCATGAAGTCATGTCCGACCCATTGCCACCCCATGGACAATGTTCCTCCAGGCCTTCCTGTCCTCTACCATCTCCCAGAGTCCATTTAAGCTCACGCCAACTTCTTCAGTGACTCCATCCAGCCACCTCGTTCTCTGTCGTCCCCTTCTTCTTTTGCCATCAATCTTTCCCAGCATTAGGCTCTTCTCCAGTGAGTCCTTCCTTCTCATTAGGTGGCCAAAGTATTTGAATTTCATCTTCAGGATCTGGCCTTCTAAAGAGCAGTCAGGGTTGATCTCCTCTAGGACTGACCAGTTTGATTGCCTTGCAGTCCAAGGGACTCGCAGGAGTCTTCTCCAGCACCACAGTTCAAAGGCCTCCATTCTTTGGCATTCAGCCTTTCTTTCTAGGCCATCCTATTACTTTCCAAAGCACAATGTGACTTTGCAGTACTTGGTAACCATCTCATTGGGTGAAGGTCCTCAGAGGCTAGTTTCATTGCTCAATCATCTACTTAGCCAAGATGTGTGGGTGTGAATCTGCAAATGTATTTTAATGTATTATTTATATCTTACACATAAGAGTGTTATAGTTCCAGTAAGTGAAATGCTGATAATGAGAAAGAGATTTATTGAACATTCAGTTTTACAGAGAATAAGATTATAATATTGCTTATGCCATATGCAATATAAACCACAGTTTTATTGGAAATCAACAATAAATAACAGCTAATTGTTTGAACTTTCTACGATGGCTACATTAAGCCATATTATTAAACCAAAAGCCATGGTTTATTAATCACAGTGGGGAGAAGCGTGGCAAAGATAAATAAAGTGTGTTGTGACTTGGCTTGATAAATGAACTCTGTTGTTGATGGAAAGAGTTCAGACAAGGAACTAAACCTGACATATTTTCATGCAAGGTTTATGATCTCTTAATCAACCTGGAGTCTCCTTTTTACCTTCAACTCCCACCTATAGACTATCATGGTTCTCATCAAATCTATTGTAAAAAAAGAGGAACTAACAAAGAAGAGAAGAAAACAAAGGAAGGGAGGGGAGGGAGGGAGGGAGGGAGGGAAGGAAGGAAGGAAGGAAGGAAGGAAGGACTCTACCTTCTTCCTCACTCTTCCTCACTCTGTCAAGGACTTTGAGTACTCCTCTCAAACAATCTGAGTGCCAGAGCTCTCAAACAATCTGAGTGCCAGAGCTCACTACATTGCCAACAAGACATTAAGAGTTGTTAACCTAATCTTGCGTAGCTTCTTCTCTGGTAATATTGTACTACTAACTAGAGCATACAAAACATTTGCTAAACCAATTCTCAAATACAGCTCATCTGTCTGGAACCCGCACTGCATATTGGACATTAATACAATTGAGCAAGTCCAGAGATATTTCACGAGAAGAGTCCCCCACTCCTCTGCTCACAGCAGGATACCTTATGCCACCAGCTTGAAATTTTGGGCTTAGACAACTTAGAACTACGCTGCCTTCAGTCCAACCTAAACATAGTACATAAAATTATCTGCTACAATGTCCTACCTGTCAATGACTATTTCAACTTCAACCACAACAACATACGAGCACACAATAGATACAAACTTAAGGTAAACCACTCCAAACTCTATTGCAGAAAATACAACTTCTGCAACAGAATGGCCAATGCCTGGAATGCACTACTTGACTCTGTGGTTTCTTCTCCAAACCCCCAAAACTTTAACCTTAGACTTTCTACTGTTAACCTCACCCCATTCCTAAGAGGTCTGTAAAGTGTGTGCATAAGCGCACTACCTATGCATGGTGCCTACCATCCCTGTCCTAATGTCCCCTTTTATTCGTAACCATCTCCTGTATTCATAATCATGTATATATTTTTAATATGTAATCTTATATATGCTTGACAAAATAAGGAAGGAAGGAAGGAAGGAAGGAAGGAAGGAAGGAAGGAAGGAGAGAGAACAGGGGACAGCTACAGCAGAGAAAGCCAAAGAAAGAATAGGAAAGAGGAAAGGGAGGAAAAAGGAAAGACAAATAGAGAAGAGATAGTGGGAAGGAAAATGGGAGGGGGGAGGGGGAGGTAGAAAAAGAAAGCAGGAGATCTAAAGAGCAAGAAAGAATTCCTATTGTTTCATGTATGTGGTCTTACTGAAATAAGAGCCCAGGAGAAGGAACTGGGAACATTCTCTGAATCTCTATCTCATTGTTTACATGTCCTTTCAAAAATAAAGGTGGGTTGCCTTGTGGTAGGGTTACTCTACACTCACAATAGCCCTGGGGAATCTCCCTGACACAAGCAAGGCTGGAATTTGCTCCTTAACGTAGACCAGGTTTTCTGACCATTTTTTCGACTCGCACAGATCCACATGGTGTTGTTTTGGTTCATTTAGGAGAAGCAGGACAGAGTTCCAGAGGGGGGAAACGTATAGTGTTCTCAAGAATCTTTGGTTTCAAAGCTGGGCAGGTCTCCTGAATTTTGGGGTGGCTCTTCTCAAAGACCTCCTGTGGTGGACACCCTCGAGTAGCCCGTGAGCTGCTTCAGGAGACCATTTGTTTTTGTAACGTGATGCAAATAAAGATTTTTATTAAAGAAAATAGAGGAGTAGAAGCCCAAGGGGTCTTGTCCTCCAACATCAATGGACAGTGGAATCTGTTTAACTTGTAGGGTACTGAGTCAAAGCTTTGACCATAGAAAGCTTATAACATCCCTTGTTTGCTTTCTGCTGTTGCCCATTCTTGCTCCAGTTTGAAATCTTGCTTATTTTTGGATGGTGAGAAAGCATGATCTTCTAATAACAATCAAGTAATTATGTTTATGATGGAAGCAATCTGCTGACAATTAATACAATAAAAAATGAAATAGAGAGTAGAGACATCCTTCCCAAAATATTTGGCAAAGCAATATGGCACCTATAGCAGTCATGTGCTATGGAACTTCTCTTACGGCCTATTGGCTTTCTTGCATCTATAACATTTGTCGTCAGACAGGGCAAAGGATACAGCAATTTATTTATTTTTTTGCATCATTTTTATATGAGCCACTTTCAGAGGTGGGTTTCAGCAGGTTCTGGCCAGTTCTGGAGAACCGGTAGTGGAAATTTTGAGTAGTTCAAAGAACTGGTAAATATCACCTCTGACTAGCCCCGCCCCATCTATTCTCTGCCTCCCAAGTCCCAGCTGATCAGGAGGAAATGGGGATTTTGCAGGATCCTTCCCCTGCCACGCCTACAAAACCGGTAGTAAAAAGTATTGAATCCCACCACTGGCCACTTTGGTGTAGTGGTTAAAGGCACTGGGCTAGAAATATAGAGTCCAGGAGACCTAGTTCCACCCTAGGTACAAAGCCAGTCATCCTCCCTCTCTCTAGGGAGGGTGTTCCACCCTAGGTACAAAGCCAGTCACCCTGCCTCTCTCTAGGGAGGAAGCAATGGCAATTCCATGAGTAAATCATTGTCACCATCACCACCAGATAGTATCAATGTGGGCTAGTTGCCTAACTCCTCAAATGGCATCATGTGATCATTTTGGATGGAGGGCTGGCCATCGGAACCTCAAATCTGGGTCATAAGGTACCTTTTTTGGTTGGAACTTTGAACAGTCGCTGAATCATGGGCTACCTATAGTGTGAATATATTCCTTATCGAGGTTCCCAAATATTTTTCTTGCTCTGAAGTATTTCCATTGAGCCTCCCATTGAGGACCTGTATACTGCGTGAGTCAAAAAGAGGGCTGTGAAAATCTCTACAGACCCCTCGCATCCTGGACATAAATTGTTTCAACTCCTACCCTCAAAACTCAAGAACAGTTTTTCCCCGAACGCCATCACTCTGCTAAACAAATAATTCCCTCAACACTGTCAAATTATTCACTAAGTCTGCCTTACTATTACTATTAATCCTCTCATCGTTCCTATCACCCATCTCTTCCCACTTATGACTGCATGACGGTAATTTTGTTACTTGTATTCTTACGATTTATATTGATTGTTTCCCAGTATGATTTGATTGCTTATTTGTACCCTATGACTATCATTAAGTGTTGTACCTTATGATTCTTGATGAATGTCAAGAGAGAGCATATGTACCAAGGACAAATTCCTTTCATGTCCAATCACACTTGGCCAATAAAGAATTGTATTGTATTGTATTGTATTGTATTGTATTGTATTGTATTGTATTGTATTGTATTGTATTGTATTGTATTCTATTCTATTCTATTCTATTCTATTCTATTCTATTCTATTCTATTCTATTCTATTCCATTCCATTCCATTCCATTCCATTCCATTCCATTCCATTCCATTCCATCTCACTCATCCTGAACATGTTTTTGAATTGCTGTGTATGTTTTTTGATCATGAGCACAATTCCAAAAGAAGATTGATTCACTTCAGCATCATTGTGGTGAAAACTTGCAAGTATGATCTATCAGCTTTTGATGGTTCCTCACCTCAACTGTAATGCTTCTGAGACAACAAAAGGATAATTTATAGCTTTGGTCCTAGAGGACTTCTGTCTGGAAACAACGGTAACCATAACCATGGAGCAGGCATTCTTCTCCTTGCTAAACAAGAGCTGGTGTGAATACACGAGTTTCTTCATTCAGACATCTGCTAATCAAATATTTACCTCTGGACGGGCTGATATGAAAAGATAACTAACAAGTCTGACTGAAGTCTGAGCAATTACTTTTCTTTGCTTTGTGGCTGTTAATTTGGTGTTTTAACAAGGGGAAGCCATCAATTCATTTGTTAAAAAAAATAAAATGGTATTATAAAATGATTTGCATCTTGTCAAAAGTTCCCATTACAAGGTTCTGTTTCCCCCACCACCACCACCTCCCGCTCATTCCTAATGTTATAAAACAGCTTTTGAGGGCTGTTTGCTTATTCTTTTTTTAAAGTTCTGGACATAAAGCTTATCTGCAAAATTCAGCCCTATGCTTTATCAGCTAATGGATGTAAACTACAGCTTAGTATTGAAATGACTTACGCACACATAAACAGTGTTTCCATAAGAAAACCAGTGGCTGAGGCCGGAGTATTATGCTACATGTTATCTCACAGTACATTACTTAGTTGAATGAAAACATACCATGTATGAGTGCTCAAGAGAAAACAACTCAATAGTGTTGGTCACCAGCCTACAACAATATCATATAAATCAAAATATAATAACCAGCCGATCTGTGGCTTATCAGACATGGCTAAACTACACAACTAGTTGAACTAGAGAAATTGAAATGTATAGGTGTCAGACAAGGAGAAAGACTTCAAAATACAAATATATAAAGATGGGGAAAATTGGGGGGCGGGGGGCTGTGAGAGAATTAGGGTAGCTACACTGGATAACAGACAATCCTGTTTTCCCCAAAATCAGACATCCCCTGATAATAAGCCCAATCAGGCTTTTGAGCGCATGACAATAAGCCCAAGTGCTTATTTCAGGGTTCAAAAAAATATAAGACGGCCTTATTTTTGGGGAAACATGGTATTACTCATCTAAGGTTTGAGCTTCTATATCCAGTACATTTAGCTACATAATTAATGAGATAAAATATTTTTAGGAAGTCTGCACCAACCTGGATAGTTAACTTTTGCCAGGAACGCATGCAGGAATTTCAAAGGCTGCAGGAATTTCAAAGCCCTTTTCAAAACTGGTCACCCAATTCTACTTTTTCAAAACAGAATAAATGGAACATTTGATAACTCACAAAAGATCCTCATCCTTAATGTTCATACCTAAAAGGAGCTTTTAACACTCTTTTTTTCACTTGGAATTTCCAGGCTGGCAATAGTTGTTCTCCCAGCCTGATCTCCTTTGCTTGGTGGATGAGTGGGGATCCAAAACATTACATTTGTTGGTCGTGCTCATTAATTATATTTGAGGGCATGGATGTGAAGAAATAGGTCTCCCAACAAGAGTTCAGTGTATGAAGGCTAGATCCTTCCTTCTAAGAATTATTTCTTTTTTTCTGAGAAAGTTCTATCACAAAATTGGGTGATGTTTTCGTGTTATTTCTGGACCATTCACAAATGTAAGTATGTGGTACGTGTTGGCATGTGTCTTTGTATGAAGGTTTCTCTTCCTTCACAGCTGTGGAGTCCAACAACAATAGACTCTAGAAAGAAAATAATTCTGATACTTCAATTTTCACAGCCTATGAAGAAAAGGTGAGCACCAAAACATCTGGGGTATCATCCAAGGAAAGAGGTTGTCAAAGAAAGCTGACATGATCGTCAAGTTAAGAAAGATTTTTGTCTGGCACATTGCCACTAGTAGCTCCCTCTTAGAGGCTAAAAAAAAATATGGGAGAATTTTTAAGTGCATCTGAAAGTCAACGGACAAATGCCAGAAAAAAGCAAGTGGAAACTTTCAAAGGGAATATTGTTGGAAGGTTAAGGGGGGAAAGCATTAACCCTAGCTGCAATCCTTCATTAAATCTCCTCTTCTCTGAAAGGAGATTCACTCAGCTACCCACAACGTACACACACACATACACACATACACACAGAGAATGTATGAGAGGATTATACAGTTGCATACTGAAAAGACCACCCATGCTGTTGATATAAGTTACACTCACTGGCTGTGTTTTTAGTGACCTTAAGAGTGGCAATATCTTGATCGTTCATTGGCGTGAGCATAATGTCCTTTCTTCTGGTGCGAGATAATGAGGGAACCATTTTGGAAGGGTTCAGGCCAGTGGAAAAATTCAATTTTTTTTTACTACCGGTTCTGTGGCTGTGGCTTGGTGGGTGTGGTTTGGTGGGCATGGCAGGGGAAGGATATTGCAAAATCTCCATTCCCACCCCACTCTGGGGCCAGCCAGAGGTGGTATGTGCTGGTTCTCTGAACTACTCAAAATTTCCACTACCGGTTCTCCAGAACCTGTCAAAACCTGCTGGATTTCACCCCTGGTTCAGGCTATCACATTCAGCCACTAGCCTGAGAAGATTCTGTCCTTGCTGGTTTTGAACATGCCTTAGAAGCAATATATAATTAGTGTCAGCTCAAAAAAAAATGTCTGTTTTATGTACATTATTGTCATTCGGTTTGATGGATCAAGACATGCTTTCAGCTTCCTGTGGAAAAGAAATCATTTTGGAATGTTTCCCCCTTGTGATTTTATTAAAGTGTGGGAAGCCAATGAGCCTGTCCACCACTGGGGAGGTACCCAGAAACATTTCTCAGCCATCTTGTAACAAAAGTAAACAAGAGGCAGGCAAGCCATCCAGGAGAATTTCATCAAAATGTTCAGAAGGAATTTCATTTCCATCAATCTGAAGAAAAATAGGTTGAAAATACAAGAATACATTTTAGTACAACAGACTCTCTTGTTTCACACACAAACCCTAGTCATTTTTGAAACCTTCCAGTATTGAGGACAGGTCACATGTGAAGGCAAATAAAGTAGTATCAAATCTGTAGAAATGAATTTAATAAGCTCCCTACTGCATCTTTTTCAGCTATGAAACTTCTTCTTCTTCTTCCTCCTCCCCCTCCTCCTCCTCCTCCTCCTCCTCCTCCTCCCTTTATTGTAAGGTGACCAATCGTTTTTCTTTAGGGAGAACAGTCCTTTTGTAAGTTCTGTCCTCTCTCAAAAAGTGTTCTCCTATATATCCTCCTTTTTATATTTGAAGACTAATCTGTAAATCTCCGTATTTGATCGATGCCGATCTGATCTGGTGCATGTGATGTGACGTATTTGTATTTGACATAACGATTCATCAAGGTTTGGTACAGTGCAGTGAGACGCGATTATGAGACGCATGCGCTCCGCACAGGAGAATTGTTTTGAGAGAGTGCACCGTGCACAAGTGGCACACATTAGACTCACTTCTTTTTTTTTTCTTCAATTTATTTGTGTCCTCCTTCTCATTGTAAAAAAGTTGGTCACCTTATTTATTGCTACTCAGTGCCTACCCAGGGCTGCCCTAGAATTGTTCTCTGCGTTCCTGCTCCGAACTATCATATTCTGAAGCTTCCTCAAAAACTCTGCCTTATGTGCCTTGACCACCTGAGGACTAAATTCAAGAACCCTATGAGAATGTGCTTATACTCATCTTCTTCTAACTTGAAAGAAAAAAAATACCACATAGACTTTTATAAAAGCATTGGCTGGGGGAAAAAAACACAAAATGAGCTTTTATTATTTTTTTTCCCTGTATCATTTGATCGTGGAGCAAAGCCTCCAAAACTGCCTTTTTTCTGAAGGTTTCTAACTCAATGTAAAGATCTCAGGGCTTAAGGAAAACATTGGTTTGGATCTATGAAAACAAGCAGAGAGATGTATTTTTCATAGTAATTAGAAGAGGCTTGTGACTATGTGCTATGTGTGCATAGTTTATTTATTTATTTATTTATTTATTTATTAGTTTGATTTATATGCCACCCTTCTCCGGAGACTCAGGATGGCTTACAATACATTAAGCAATAGCCCTCATACTTTTGTATATACCTGCTTAGTAGGGCTTTTGGCCCCCCTAAGCGGTGTTCTATTTTATACAAAGTCAGCTTATTGCCCCCACAAACCGGGTCCTCATTTTACCCACCTCGAAAGGATGGAAGGCTGAGTCAACCTTGAGCCTGGTGAGAATTGAACTCACAGTAATTGCTGGGAGCTGGCAGCTAAGTACTACTTTAACAGCAGCAGTTTAGTCCACTGCGCCACCAAGTCTGTTTTGGCTCTTCCTGTTAGTTTGTGGAAGGCAAAGTCAGAGTAGTGCAAGCAATGGTCTTTCCAGGTCTAATGTATGGTGTGTAACCTGGTATTTTGAAAAAGTGAAAGTGGGAAGATGGATGCTTTTGAATTATAGCTTTCAAAACAGTTACTAATGGAACTCAAGTGGGAGAAGAAACAACCAACCAGTTCTGGAAGAACTAGACTGATCTCCTTAAGGAGATGATTAGCAAGCATCCAGTCCAGTGGTGGGTTTCAAATTTTTGTACTACCAGTTTTGTAGGTGTGGCTTGGTGGGCATGGCATGGCTTGGTGGGCATGGCGGGGGAAGGATACTGTAAAATCTCCATTCCCACCCCACTCCGGGAGAGGGATACTGTAAAATTTCCATTCCCACCCCACTCCAGGGGAAGGTTACTGCAAAATCCCAATTTCCTTCCAATCAGCTGGGATTTGGGAGGCAGAGAATAGATGTGGGTGGGGCCAGTCAGAATTTTTACTACCGATTCTCCAAACTACTGAAAATTTCTTCTACCGGTTCTCCAGAACTGGTCAGAACCTGCTGAAACCCACCTCTGATCCAGTCCTATGTTTTGGACATGCTCTGCAGGGAGATAGACTAGAAAAGACAAACTATGCTTGGCAAGGTTGAGGAAATTGAAGAAGGGAAAGACAATAGATAACATGAGTAGCTGAGAGGACAAAGATCATTAGAATGGCTCTGGAGGAACTCAGGATGGGTCAAGAAAGAGGAAATTGTCTATAAAGTCAACATGAGTCAGCCTGATTCCATAAAGTCTAATTAAATAACTGTTTTAAGTATTAGTATGTAATACTTTAGTCTACTATTTTTTTCTGGAAATATATAGAAACCATACTTTAAAATCACTACTGCCTATCTTACACCATTTAGAGGACTTGCTTCTTCAAACCATTGGCCAAAGAATGCAATAGGGGAAAAACAAATATCCTCTCGCTTTTATATTTTGACAATTTCCCATATTCAAAATTCATAAATATAATCTTTAAAAAACTTAATTGTTTATATCAATTTTTTATATCAATAGCATAGTTTTTTTTTCCAATCTTTTGTGGGGGGGGGAGAATTTTGATCTGGGAATAATGAGCATTGGATGCTAGAATTCGTGTTGCGTGGAAATTTGGTAAGTCAAAGCAGCATCCAAAACCTTCCTGATGGAACCCATAATGAATTGCTTTCATTTCCCTTTTAGCAGTATTTAGCACACATACGCACACACACACACACAACCACAAGCCATCAAAAAGTTAGGGAAAAGGGGTGAGAACCGAAGCTGTGAGAACACATATGTCAAACAGCACTGATTAATCATAACTATAAGGCACATTCAGGATTAAGGTTAGGAGGACAGGAAGCTACAGATAGAGCTAATTAATTATTCCATCCAGCATTTTCTATTCCCAATAGCTACAGTTCCCAGAATTATAGGAAAATATCTTTCATATCACTTCATAGCCGAATCTTTGCAATAGCAATATCAGGGACTGTGAAATACTACAGGCCAATTATAACACTCTTCAGCCTGGTTATCTGTGTTTCAAGTCTGGGCTGAAAAGTAATCCACATGTTTCTTTTTGTGGCTATCCCTGGAATGTTCAGAGGTCTTCTCCAACATCAATGTTCTAAAACATCAATATTCTTCCTATCCTGCTCTTTCAAAGACCAACATTCATGTTCATAGTGTGCCAGAAGGAATATCATCGTCTGTATGATTCTGTTTTTTTGTAGACATAGACGCCTCTTGGCATCTGAATCAGTGGTGGGTTGCCCCCCCGGTTTGGACTGGTTTTATAGAACCGGCTCTGACATCATCAGAAGCGATCTGCGCATGCGCAGAAGTAAGGCTTGCTTTGCTCGCACACGTGTGCGATCCCATTGCAAACTGGTAGTAAAGGTAAGTAGAACCCACTCCTGATCTGAGTATCTGCTCCAAGACCATCTTGGCTGTTTTACCCATTGTTCACCTGCATTGTATTTCTTGACTGTTATTTCTTTACTTCAATGGCTCACCCTAAGAGGCAGAAACTATTCTTCTGCACTTCAGTTCCCTCCTTATCAATACTAATACTGCTTGCTCACTTCATCTTCTGAGTTTGGTCTTCTTTATATATAGAAATAGCACTTAGACTTTTATATACCACTTTATAGTGCTTTTACAGCCCTCTCCAAGCGGTTTACAGAGTCAGCCTCTTGCCCCCAACAATCTGGGTCCTCATTTTACCCATCTCAGAAGGATGAAAGACTGAGTCAATCTTGAGCGTGGTGAGATTTGAACCACCAAATTGCAGGCAGCCTGCATCAGCAGAAGTAGCCTGCACTAATGCATTCTAACCACTGTGCCACCTTGGTTCTTATATATAATCCTAGTCCCATTTTTTTCCCACTCCACTTGCAGTAGGTTGGAATTCCTTGGACAGTTGCTTCCTGTTAAATGGACAAAATATTTTAAATTCATTAATTTAAACTCAAGAAGCAGTACCAGTTTCATGGAAGAGGGTTGTTTTTTGGTCTCCATGATATAAAATAGATATTGAGACCCTACAAAAATTCAGAGAAGAGCAACAAAAGTGATAAAGAGTCTGGAGGTTAAACTGTGCGATGAATAGTAGTTGGAACTAGGTATGTCTAGCCTGTCGAAGACAAGGATGGGTGTGTGTGTGTGTGTGTGTGTGTGTGTGTGTGTGTGAGAGAGAGAGAGAGAGAGAGAGAGAGAGACACGATAGCAATCTTCCTGTCAGCTTTGGAAGCCATATTAGGCCAGAAGCTCCAATGCTGCCACCTACTCGTGTGTGGGAAAGTAGGAGTGGGGGTTAGTAGACATAATAGCATTCTTCCTGTAGGTCAAGGTCAAGGTGATCCAAGGAGTGGTCAGGGGGCTGGATCGGGATGGAACGGATGTTGATTGGAGCATGTGACCGACTGGGTGGAAAAGAGGATGGTTTTGGGAGCTTTGACTTACTGAAGGAAAACCCGGGCTTTTCAGATTTAGGTTTCCCCAGATGTGCCAGTTTGCCTATTCTAGTAAAGAGAGCTTTGGAAAATGTTTGCTTCCGCGTCTTTATTTGGAGTTGGGGTTTTTCTGGAAAGCTGACACTTCCAATATTTGAGGGGCTGTCCCAGAGAAGAAAATGTCAACCTATTTTCCAAAGCATCTAAGGGCAGGAGAATAAGTAATGGCTGGATGATCATTAAAGAGAGATCCAACCTAGAACTAAGGAGAAATTTCCTGACTGTGAGAACAATTAATCAATGGAACAGGTTGCCTCCAGAAGTTCTGGGTGCTCCATCACCAGAGGTTTTCAAGAAGAGACTGGACAGACACTTGCCTAGAATGGTATAAAATCTCCTTCTTGAGCAAGGGTTGGACTAGAAGACCTCCAAGGTCCTTTCCAACCCTATTATTCTAACTTCTATGTTTTGAATGGTTGATGATAGGGCTCTTCCACAAGGATAGCCTCCACTCCACCTCACCTAGCCTCTCATTTCTTTGCTTTTATTATAGGTGACTTCATTTTGCTCTTTGTTTTCTTGGAGAGAAGAGGTGAACAACAAAGAACAACATCACTCAGTCTTTCCTTAGCTTTAACCACCTCAATATAAATGTTTTCCTGATAAAATTTACCTCATGAGTTTCACCACACAAAATTTACTGGGTTTGTGTTTAATTCCCTCACCACCATCATTGTTCCCCACATGCCAAGGACATATTTCGAAAGCTTAATGTTACTTCTCCCACCCCCCATCTCCCCCACCCCATGTGGTTATTTTAAACGGAGTCTGCATTGCTGACACCACAAAGTTGTAAACACTCCCGTGAAAGAAATAAAAAAGCACAACCCCCATCAAGAAACAAGCTTTGCTCCCACAAGGACTATAAAGTTAACTTTGGGTGTTGCAACGTTAAAAGCATTCTTCTCTTCAGACTGTTGAACTTGTTCTAACAAGGGCTTGAAGTGTATGGTAAGTGTTTACTGTACAACATGTGCCTGCCGAAAACCACACTGTATATGTAGTGGTCTTTCTGAATAATCCTTCAGAACTGCAGATATATATATATATATATATATATATATATATATATATATATATATATATATATATATATATATATATATATATATATATATATATATATATTTAAGCACCAAAGCTATATATATATATATATATATATATATATATATATATATAGCTTTGGTGCTTAAATTAAGAGAATAAAAATACTCTGGCTCCCTGACATTTGGAAACACCTCCTTAATTTTTTTTTAAAGTGTCCCTTTGTTTCCCTAAAAGAGAAAAAGAACAGAATGGTAAAACCTGTAGATATCCTTGAGTTCCCTTGTCTGAAGTGTTACAATTTCATTTTTCTCTGATATGCATGCCTTTAATTTATGATCCTTGTGATTTTTCCTTGAAATCCCTCTGAAACTTTGCGACTATGCAGAAGACCAGAATATTCTAGTTATTTCCAGATTCAACTACCACCTCTAACTCTACCTTGAAAGGGCATTCTGTTTCCTAGACTTCTGAAGCTGTCTGAATTTTAGGAATGGTCCTACCGCAGGATTTATTTCACCTATATAAATAAGTAAACATAGGCTACAGGTCAACTACAA
Source organism: Masticophis lateralis (assembly GCA_030761175.1). Lineage (NCBI taxonomy): Eukaryota > Metazoa > Chordata > Lepidosauria > Squamata > Colubridae > Masticophis > Masticophis lateralis. The sequence goes on from JAUDYJ010000010.1 coordinate 16,650,059, forward strand.
ATAAAGGATATACCAGTAATAAACACAAAACATCCAAATGCTATAGTTTAAGGATTCTGCCTTAAGTTGCATAATGGTGGCATCCAACTGACATAGCTATTCTGGTAGGAGTGAAAAGTACTCTGAGGATTATATTACCATATTTTATTTCATATAAAGTATTGTGCTCTAAAGTCTGTATATCTAAACTCAAGATTTGTGTAGTACTTAAAACTATTAAAAGTAAACTTTGCACAACAAATTTCTTCCCCTTGTTAATCGCTTAATTATGCAAATATTTTCTTCTGTTCAGCTGTATTTTATCCCTAAATTGCTATTTCTTTTTTCTTCCACTATAAATCATTCAAGAATAATACCAGCCAAATCAGGGATCCTGCACATGAACAGATCACAGCAGTAACTACCCAAAGGTATCCAATTACTTTGTAGTAGGCTGGGTCAATGTTTACTAACACTAGGGAAGGGGATGTAGCTCAGTGGTAGAGCGCATGCTTTGCGTGTATAAGGTCCCAGGTTCAATCCCCGGCATCTCCACATTTTAATTTTTTGACAGTGAGAACAATCAACCAATGGAACAGAAGTTGCCTGGGAGCTTCATTGCGGAAGTTTCATCGCTGGAGGCTTTCAAGAAAAGATTGGACTGTCAGTCCAATTTCTGTCCATTTGTCAGAAATGGTGCAGGGTCTCCTGCTTGGGTGGGAGGTTGGACTAGGTTGTAAGGTGTCTTCCAACTCTGTTAATCTGTAAAACCTGAAAGTGTAAGACAATTTTTTTTGTAAGGCTGGTGGAACTTCTTTACAACTGGAAGGCAATTTTTATTGAACGCTGCGAAAGTTGGTTTAGATTTATCCACCACAGATAAGATTTAATTTCTGGGTTGTTTAGTCATGTGCAACTAATTTTTTTTTCTGTGATCTGTCTCCGTCTTCTCATTCCCCCACCTTTCATATGAAAAATGCTGAAAATAAATATCCCAGTTGCATTAATTGCAAGACCAACCCTACCCATTGTAAATCGGCTGGTCTATCAAGACAATCTCCATGAAGCCTCTGAAGTCACAGTTCCCATCAATATGAAAACTGCATCTTTTCTGCCACTTACCAGGTTATCATTCCTGAAATGTCTACCATATTTTCCCACCGCCAAGAAACCCAGCCCTCCCTTCTCCCCAAAAGTCAATCATCCCTGCCACATGCATTGTTCAGTAAAGGCTGATTCTTCTGCATCTTTTGAAAGTTGGCTTATCCACTAAAGCTGCAATTAGTTCTTATAGGTGATTACATATTTTCCCCCTCTGATCCCAGCTTAATGCCGAATCAAGGCAATGGGACCAGCGACATGGAAAATCTGCAGCTCTTGAGACCACAGAGTCTTCAAATTCCATGGTCAATTACTGAGCAAGTCATCGAACCAGCTGAAATTATTTCTCTTCTACAGGAGTCTTAATCGCCATATCTTCCAGCTTAAAATGTAAGCATGCGTTTCAAATCACTTACTAGGCAAGCATTCCTATTTACCTTACTTTAAGGAGAGATACCACCTAGAATATTAGGTTTCTTGATTAGTCATGTCGGCTTTTGTAAGACCATCCTTTTAAAAAAAGCTACATTTTACTCGGTGTGATTTATTTTGGAGTAGGACTGTGTAAAAATGCCTTGTAACTTCTGTGTCAGCAACTTTGGAAATTTAGCAAAATACAGCACCCATAGCCCTTCAAGAATTCGGGTTAAAATATTGCTATTCTCTCCGTTCTATATCTGAATCCTCCTTTTTCTGGGAGCTGTTCCAAAGTCCACTCTACTTTTGATAAATTTGTACTTTTATACGAGTGGGCACAGCAAATTCTTACCACATTTCAATCTTGTTATATCAAATAATTTATATTCCTTCTACAATAGTAATCACAGTGTAAATATTTATGGAGCCCCAACGTGACAAGAGACAAAAAAAAAAGCGCTTTAGGATGCAGTGTTACTGTAAGTGAATCATCCATTTGGAAAAAAAAAAAAGAATAGTCTGAATGAAATAATATCACAAATAAAATTGATTAAAATATAAAAAGACAGGTGTGTTTTTCACAAAAGCCCAGCATTTGGTTTAGCTTTGTCTACAGAATTTATGTAATACGTGTCCAAATAAGCCATTATCAAAGAAGCATGTTGTATTCATTTGGAGTTGTGCGGGATATATTATTTATTACGAGATTCCTTCTATTTCTTTGGAGGTTTTATCTGTGCTGTAAGTTCATTTCATCTGCCATTCAAAACTTAAGCCACATGCTTGAAGTATTGTGCGAGAATCAGGCTTTAAAAATAAATATGACAGATCATATTCTACCAATATTCATATTTTTATTCATAAGGGGGCTGAAAAAATGTGAAACTTACAAAATTCAAATGCACAAGGAGGTAAAACTGATAATTCCATTCTTTGAAATGGATGACTTTGAACGTTCAATGATCATATTCGAAGTTTCAATCTCTTTGGATTCCACCATATTTCTGTACCAAACTGGCATCAGGCAGACTCTGAAATGTTTAATGTAATCATATAATGATGCAAATTTAGTGGAGCTTCCATATAATGCAGTCTTTATTTAAGTCTTTATTTATTCAATTGCAGAATAAGATTGCAAAGTAACAAGATCAGAATTTTCTTCCCTTCTTTTAGAGATATTTGGGGGTTATTCTTTTTCTTTGCTTTAAATTACCTGGAGGCTTCCATTATAATTTTGGCACAGTTTTCACTTCAAATACAAGAAACTATGCCACAGCTTTTCAGTGATTGTGGTTGGAATAGGCTCCAAGAATTGGAAGAAAAAAGATAATTGTAACAATTTCTATGATCCAGTTGTTTCTGACTCTAGGAGGCAATCTGATCTCTGTTTCTTAGCCAAGGGAGCTGGTATCCTGTGAAGATACTGCGCACAGAAAGAAAAGCTTGCTAATTTATAGATGACTTCCAAACAATTCTGTTTTAAAATCAGATAGATGATAGATAGATAGATAGATAGATAGATAGATAGATAGATAGATAGATAGATGACAGATAGATGACAGATAGATAGAGAGAGAGAGAGAGAGAGAGAGAGAGAGAGAGAGATGATAGAGAACAGGACAGGACAGGACAGAACAGAACAGAACAGAATAGAATTTTTATTGGCCAAGTGTGATTGGACAGATAAGGGATATGTCTTGGTGCATATGCTCTCAGTGTACATAAAAGAAAAAATATGCTCATCAAGTATCATAAGGTACAACACTTAATGATAGTCATAGGGTACAAATAAGTAATAAAATCATATTAGGAAACAGTATAAATTGTAAGGATACAAGCAACAAAGTTACAGTCATACAATCATTTGTGGAAGGAGATGGGTGATAGGAATAGATAGATGATAGATGGATGGATGGATGGATGGATGGATGGATGGATGGATGGGTAAAATCCAGCAGGTTCTGGAGAACCGTTAGCGGAAGTTTCGAGTAGTTCAGAGAACCAGCAAATACCACCTCTGGCTGGTCCCAGAGTGGGGAGGGAATGGAGATTTTGCAATATCCTTTCCCCAGGAGTCGGGAGGAAATGGGGATTTTGCAGTATCCTTCCCCTACCACACCCACCAAGCCACACCACACCCACCAAGCCATGCCCACAGAACTGGGAGTAAAAAAAATTGAATTTCACAAATGGATGGATGGATGGATGGATGGATGGATGGATGGATGGATGGATGGATGGATGGATGGATGGATAGATAGATAGATAGATAGATAGATGATAGATAGATAGATAGATAGATAGATAGATAGATAGATAGATAGATAGATAGATAGATCGATGAGAGAGAGAGAGATGATAGATACATAATAGATGGGTGGATGGGTGGATGGAGAGAGAGAGAGAGAGAGAGAGAGAGAGAGAGAGAGTACACAAGAGCATATTTAGGTTTCTAATTTGGACCACTCATAACTCAGTATAGAAAATAACTTTCATTAGCTGGTGGAGACAAGGAGACTAACTTGCTCATTGTTTCTTGTGTTCCTTCCTTCCAGAAAACTCAAAAGATTCCCTATTTTTCATAACACCTGTGAATCGGAGGAAGGAAGAAAAAGGTTAACCTTTCAAGAGAATTTTCAAGACCAAACAACCTCTTCATTATTTCATTAAAGGGGTTTTACTATTCAAGAGTAGCTATCAGAATTGTTGTTAGGCATTACTGTAGCTTTACCTAAAATAATAAGATAGAAGGAAATTATTAACTTCTGTTCTTAAATTATGTAGTTTGGCCCAGCAGCTGTTGCTGCAGCAAACCTAATGTGTCTGACTGTTTAATGCAAACACCTACAGTACATCAGAGCAGTTTTGTAATTGCTACATAGGCATATATCTCATTCTTTGTCTGCCCCCTGTGACAATCATGTTTACACCTACAACAAAATAATTCTTGGGGATCTAATAGAAAAATATAAACATTCAGGCAGAGCATTTCAGAGGATTATCTGGCAAGTCCAAAGCACTTAAAGGCCTGCCTAATTCTGAGCTATATGGTATACTCATTTCAACTCTTCACTTACTAACTTGTAATCTAAAGAAACTACATTTCCTGCTCTTTTAAAGATGTTATTGCAGCTTTACCTAACAATAATATGTGGGAGGGTGGGATATATCCTTGTCCAAAGCCTATAGACCAACTTTTTTTTCTCTCCTGCTCATATTCGTTGATAGGCTTTTAGTGAGTTTAAGGGAAAATATTACCCTTAATGCAGATATACACCCAGTGAGACCTCTCGAGACAAGAGGCTCCATTGTTCCAAAGAAAAACCCCGTTAATTGAATGAAAAGAGTCAGATTATATTTCATGCCTCACCAAGGGGCAGATAATGGAAATCTTTTGCTTACACACCCCAAAGACACATTTCTCAAAGAAAGGAAGAAGGAAGAAGAAATGGTTGAAACTTATCTTTGATAAGCCTAAACTTCAGGGTGGTTCCAGAGGCAAAAAGAAGACAAAACTCAATGTATATTTAGCACACGAAGAAATGGCCCAATTCCATTCAGGAATGATGATAAACAGATACCCTGTTCTCAAATAAATACTCCGATGAAATTTACAAGATTTATACACACATGGCTAGGTTAAAGTGGATAGCACTAAAAAGAGGTGAATTTCATTGGAAATACAGCTTACTGTAGAATCAGGATATCTTTTAGAACAGGGGTCATCAACCTTTCGGATGGACCTCAGCGACCACTAAATTCATAATTTTAAATCGCACGGACCACTAATATGATCTGCCTAATGACTGGCTGGGTGGGCATGGTTAGGTGGTCATGTGACTGGGTGGCCATGGCCAACTCGATGTCACTCCCCTCAAGGAGTGCCTCGCCAGCCTCTACTCGTCCCTCCCCTCCCAGACACTCCTTTCCTGCCCACTCGGGCTCCTTAGGGCCCCAACAGGAAGCAGTTGTTGGAGCTAAGCAGCCACCATGAGGAAGAGTTGGCGAAACAGCTCAGTTCAATTTGGATCTGACTGAGAAGGAAGCTCAGCAGAAGCACCTCACTGGGGACTACGAGCATAGGCTTTCCAAGTGGAGGGAAGACTTGTGGGAGTGCAAGGCCAGGTACCGGCACCTGTGAAGGCTCAGCGGGCTGAGATGGTCAGCTAGTTCCAGGCCATGATGCAGTCCCACTGGAACAAGGCCCTCCAACTCTTCATCACCGGCAGTTCTTCCCTCCAGCCTTTGCCCAAAGCCCTGTACCAGAAGGCTGAAGCAGACCCCCATGTTAGAATTTCTCCCCACCCCCGACCCACACAAAAAGACCTTGAAGGGGGAGACTCTCTGCAGCAACACAAACATTCATTGTACGTATCAGGCCAGGGACCATAGTTTGAGGACCCCTGATTTAGTGCAATATAAAAAATGCAAATAATTTTTCTGCGGACCATCAAAATTTTCTCGTGGACCATCAGTGGTCCACAGACCACCAGTTGGTGACCGCTGTTTTAGAACAGTCATCCTTCAACCCTAGATTTTTTTTTGCTGGCAGGGAATTGTGAATTTGTTAGTGTGATGCAGCTAAAACATGCACAATTTATTTACACTGTTAACAATGCACAAATAACGCATACCCATTCCAAACTATTACAAATCACCGTTCTACTTGGAATGCTCCACTTCTCCATTTCTCAGTTAAACTTTGTAAACCTGTCCAGTATTATTTTTCCTCGGTTCAGTATTATTTTCCTCTGTTTTGCAAATCTATCAGATTTGATTCAGCAAAATTGAAGTTTCTTTTTAAATAGTCCGTACTAAAGTTTGTTTGCGTTTTGGCACACGCTTCCCTAAAATCTGTACTTTAAAATTTTGTCTAACACACACAGGGCTTTGCTTACAAGTAATTATTAAAACATCATGTATCTTAATTAATGCACCATATGGTTTATTTTAATTGTTTATAGTATTGTATAGTCATCTGTCTGTTGCAAAACGACATGGGAATCCTGATTTTGAAGGGCCGCATAGAAAATTTTACAAAACCTTTCCTGCAAAAGACATTATTATTATTTTTTTCATTTTCAAGAATACAGGTATAAACCTCTCTTAATATTCACGTACGTGTGCTCTTATAAGTGTATTACACTGCAAATTTCAACAACGTGATAAATTTGTATGTGAAGTAAAGTTAAGTACATGCAGTTGTTAAAATATGAATTAAGTAAGTTTGTAGTGAAATGCAAATTAAACACATTTCTTCCCATCTTACCTTAAGAAAAATGAGCTGAGGATGGAAACTGTTCTTATGTGGATATTTTAAAATGTAACATTGTACAGGCAGGATCTTGTCCAGTAGAGCATGGATAACTTAACTAGTTATGTTCCATAACTGGGTCATGGTGAGAATAAAATGAAATGTTCCTCTGAGTCGTCTCCCTCACCCCCCTATCTCCTCCTTACAGAGTTTACAGATTAACCGAGTTGGAAGGGACCTTGTAGGTCATCTAGTCCAACCCCCACCCAAGCAGGAGACGCTACACTATTTCTGACAGATGGCAGTCCAATCTCTTCTTGATAGCTTCAAGTGATGAAGCTCCCACAACTTCTGAAGGCAACTTCTGATCGCTCTCACTGTCAGAAAAATTTTGCTTATTTCCAGGTTGAATCTTTCCTTGATCCATTTCCATCCATTATTTCTTGTCTGGCCTTTGGGTACTTTGGGAAATAGTTTAACACCCCCCACCCCCACCCCTCTCTGTGGCAGCCCCTCAAATATTGGAAAACTGCTATCATGTCTCCCCTGGTCCTTCTCTTCGCTAGACTAGCCATGCCCAGCAGGGGTGGGTTCTAAATTTTTTACTACCGGTTCTGTGGGTGTGGCTTATTTTGTGGGTGTGGCTTGATGGTCATGTGACAATTATTTAGAATTTAGCAGAGTTACTGGTCTACCAGGCTTTTAACTGCTTGCAGAGCTGTATCAATCTACCCATTTATTTTTGCAGGCACTGATCTACTCATGTATTTTTGCAGGCACTGATCTACTCATTTGTTTTCTTTTAACATTGATCAGCTGTAGGGTGGCCCTACAGGCAAGAGTTTAAACAGTTTTTTTCCCTCTAGCCATCAGCTGGGACTCAGGAGGCAGCAATTGATTGGGGGTGGGGCCAAATAAAAGGTAAGAATAACGTGGGGGGGGGCAGAACCGGTTCGGTGCCATCATATTGTCACCGCTACCGGCTCAGGAGAACCAGGCCGAATTGTGAGGAACCCATCACTGATGCCCAATTCCTGCAACCGTTCATCCTATACTTAAGCCTCCAGTCCCCTAATCCTCTTGGTTTCTCTTCTCTGCACTCTTTCCAGAGTCTCAACATCTTTTTTTACAGTGTGGTAACCAAAACTGGATGCAGAACTCTAGGTGTACTCCTCCTCCTCCTCCTCCCCAGACTGTACCTATATTGGGAAATCCTGAACAGACCCATCATCAGCTAATACTAAAGTAATGCATATACAAAAATAAAACCAGTGTTGAAATTTCTAATACTAACAATTCCAAAACGTTTTCCACCCTACTGGAAGTGACATCTTCCTAAAAAAAACTTATTTTGTGATCCTCTGTGATTCTTCTGAGCTGACTTTATGACTGAAGTTAACAAAAATGAGTCCTGCTAGCATCCCCCCCCCCCCCCCGCTTAGGCTTCTTTCCATCATTCTGAAGCCCCTGTGGTTGCTATCTTGGGAAGCCCAGGAGAAAAGCGACTTTGGGAGTTTTAGCATTTTAAATGGTTTTGGTATTCAGTTTGCATGTTTTTCAGTTGGTTTTAGAATTTTATATGTCATTTATATGTTTTTGCAAGCCACCTAAAGCTACTCAAATGGGTGGCATAAATATTTATTAGTTATAAGTAAAGGAAAATGCCTACCCATCAGATTTAATGGAGGCATAGCAAACCAGGGGCATTGAAGATCACCAGAAATGACTATAAAATATTCTTGGTCCTCTTCATTCAAGGGGAAGGTCTGTTTAGCCTCTTGAGAAAGAAAGAAAGAAAGAAAGAAAGAAAGAAAGAAAGAAAGAAAGAAAGAAAGAAAGAAAGAAAGAAAGAAAGAAAGAAAGAAAGAGAGGTGGGGGAGGGAGGGAGGGAGGGAGGAAGGAAGGAGGGGAGGAAGGAAGGAAGGAAGGAAGGAAGGAAGGAAGGAAGGAAGGAAGGAAGGAAGGAAAAGAAAAAGGACTAGTACCACTTCACTGTCATGGAGACAGTGAAGATGATCTTTTCCTTGGAAGACAAATTCTTTTAGGATCCTATCTGGGTTGATCACTAGGACCAGAGATTTACTCCAAGCTTTCAGACTTGGGTTGGAGCCAGTAGTGGGTTTCACTTACCTTCGCTACCAGTTCGGAACTGTGAGCGCATGCACAGAGCACCCGTGATAATGTCTGGGTGGGTGGGCGGAGTCTGCTCCCGCCGCTGCTATCAATTCACCCAAACTGGGGCGAACCGGTAGAAACTCACTACTGGTTGGAGCCCATCTTCAGGGAAGTGTCTCTCAGCAGAATGTCTGAGAGAGAAGCTCCCTGGTGATGGAGTTTTGGTGAGAGAGACGTTCCCTGAGGATGGGCACTAGCATGAATCCAAAAAGTCAGAAGACTAAACTTCTGGTCCCGATGACTGACCCAGATTGGATCTTGCAACATTATCCCAGAACACATACATTTGTTTTCATTCACGATCCAATTCTTTTGTCAAATGTAATGAGAATGATGGAATTAAAAAAGCCAGAGAAATGTCTGGCAGCAGGGGTGAAATCCAGCAGGTTCTGACAGGTTCTGGAGAACCGGTAGTGGAAATTTTGAGTAATTTGGAGAACCGGTAGCGGAAATTTTGAGTAGTTCGGAGAACCGGTAAGTGCCACCTCTTGCTGCCCCCAGAGTGGGGAGGGAATGGGGATTTTGCAGTATCCTTCCCCTGTCACGCCTACCAAGCCACACCAGGTCCAGCAAACCACGCCCACAGAACTGGTAGTAAAAAAAATGGATTTCACCACCGTCTGGCAGGTAATTAAAGGTTTTTAATCATAAAACAAGAGGTTGGAAATGAGCATCCTGGCTTGGTTTGTGATCATAGCACATGCTCTGAACCCGGTATTTTATTCTGAAATCCTAAATCATGCAGAAAATGTGACAATAAATTACCCAGAGGTCTTATACCTTTGCTAATACTTTACCATGTGTTCCAGCGTGACACCTTCCTTCGAATGGTATAAATCATTTTTGGTAGAGGCCATTACATTCTTGTTTCCCGAGTCAGACTGCAATGGAAAGTCTGTTTAATTGTTTAAGTGGAATGGAGAAACATTTGCTGACTGTTCAAGCACGTTATTTTCAAAGATAATATCAGTGACTGACATTTAGACGGAGTTCGGGGCAGCACTGATAATGCCTGTTGGTTAACTAGAAAACATAGAAGTGATTCAGACTTGTCTGGCCTGTTACAAGATCAGACACAAAACTTTTTTTATTTTCCACCACCACATTGGCTACCATCTCAGGGCCACATCATCGCATTTTTTGAGGTATTGCCTCTGTCATGGAAGAGCTTAGCAACCTCCGACATCACTTTACAGAAGTTTCTGTTTGTTAGTTTGTTTGTCTATCTGTCTGCTTGGGTAAATTCTGGTTGGCTCAGCTTTAGTCCAACATTCTGCCAGGGTTGAATTATATACCAACTCAGACAACTTCCAAAGGCAACTGTGTGGTTCACATAGTCAGAAGAGATGCGGTGGCTCAGTGGTTAAGCGAAGCGAGCGCGCACACGCAGCCCCGTTGCGAATCGGTAGTAAAGGTAAGTAGAACCCACTCCTGGATCAGACCTACAGTGATCAAGGAACAAGCTAAGAAATAGTCAGGTTGAAGAAGCTGGGTCGGAGTTCTAGACTCACCTCCTTTCAGAGCATTTAATCTTTTCATCCAGGTTATTAAAACAGTCATTGGATATAGAAACATGGAACATAGAATCATAGTTCTAGAAGGGACCTTGGAGGTATTCTAGACCAGGTGTCCCCAACCTTTCGGATCTCAGGGACCACTAAATTCATAATTTTAAATCCCACAAATCACTAATGTGATCTGCCTAATGACCGGCTGGGTAGGCGTGGCTAGGTGGTCATGTGACTGGGTGGACATGGCCAACTCGATGTCACTCACGTCGAGGGGTGCCTCGCTGGCCTTTACTCACCCCTCCCCTCCCAGCCACTCCTTGCCTGCCCCCCTCAGGCACCTTAGTGCCCAACAGGAAGCAGTTGTTGGAGCTAAGCAGCCACCACCAGAAAGAGTTGGCAAAACAGCTCAGTTCAAATTGGATCTGACTGAGAAGGAGGCTCAGCAGAAGCACCTCACTGAGGACTACGAGCATAAGCTTTCCAAGATCTGTGGGAGTGCAAGGCCAGGTACCGGCGTCTGGAGGCTCAGCGGGCTGAGATGGTCAGCCAGTTCTAGGCCATGATGCAGTCCCACTGGAACAAGGCCCTCCGGCTCTTCGCCACCAGTGATGCTTCCCTCCAGCCTTCACCCAAAGCCCTACACCAGGAGGCTGAAGCAGACCCCAAGTCAGAATTTCTGCTCCCCTCCGACCCACATAAAAAGACCTCGAAGGGGGAGACTCTGCAGTAACACAAAAGTTCATTGCACGTATCCATCCCAGGGGCCGTAGTTTGAGGACCCCTGATTTAGTGCAATATAAAAAATGCAAATAATTTTTCTGTGGACCACCAAAATTTTCTCGCGGACAACCCGTGGTCACCAGTTGGTGACGCTGTTCTAGTCCAACCTGCTGCTCAAGGCAGGAGCTTTATACCATCCCAGTCAAATGGTTGTCCGTTCTATTTTTGAAAGCCTCCAATGATGCTCAGGCAACATCAGCTAAGCAGAAGCAGTCAAATGGTTTTGGAAATCTCCAGGTCTTAGAACATCAAGCTTAGGAATCAAAGCAGTTCAACTGCTCTCAAATTATCCCCCTCAAACATGGCTTAGTCTCGGTCAACAAGAATAAAGTCAGCAGCCATGAATCATTGACGTACTTTTTGGGAGGTTGAACAGGAGCTGCAATATAAAAATTTGGAAGAATGGAATGGCATGTTTTAGAAAGGGACATCAGTTGCTGGCTGGAATATCGACTGAAACTGCACTGCTTTGCAATATTTCATTTGTAAATCCCACTCATAATTAAAAAAACATATTCTTCCTTGATATGGTCACTTACCTAGCTTGAAATAATTTAATTTGATACAATTGAGCGAGTCCAGAAATATTTCATGAGAAGAGTCCTCCGCTCCACTACTTGCAAAAGAATACCTTATGCCACCAGATTTGAAATTTTGGGCTTAGACAATTTAGAACTACACCACTTTCAGTCTGATCTAAGTGTAGTACATAAAATTATCTGCTACAACGTCCTACAGGTCAATGATACTTCAGCTTCAACCACAACAATACACAAGCACAAAATATATACAAACTTAAGGTAAACCGCTCCAAACTCGATTGCAGAAAATATGACTTCGGTAACAAAGTGGTCAATGCCTGGAATACACTACCTGACTCTGTGGTTTCTTCCCCAAACCCCCAAAACTTTAACCTTAGACTGTCTACTGTCGACCTCACCCCATTCCTAAGAGGTCTGTAAGGGGCGTGCATAAGCGCACCAGCGTGCCTACTGTCCCCCTTTTATTCGTATCCATTTCCTATGTTCATAATCATGTTTATACTTGTATCTGTTATCTTATACATGCTTGACAAATAAAATAAATAAATAAATAAATAAATAAATAAATAAATAGATAAATAAATAAATAAATAAATAAATAAATTTTATTTACTTAGTATATAATAAAGTACAGGCAGCCATTGGGTCAAGATGGTGACCTGAGACTGTGTAGGCTGAAAATTGATATTTGAGCATCTGCTTTTAATCCTGACAGGTCTCTTTTCCTAGATAAAGGCAATAGTGGTTCTGCATATGCTTTAAATGCCTCTATGGGGGAGGCCATCAGTTTCAGTTTTCCCATGTTACTGTCTTTTCCTGCTGTCAGGATGATCATCATTCTGTTCCAAACCTCTTTTAAGTGTATTGTCTTGGCTTCTTCAGACCCATGCTTTTCTTTTTGCTTTGCGATTCAGCATGTGGTATTACAGATGCACATCGAGAACAACTGGGTTTGCTTCCTAGCCATCTGTAAGCTAGAAAACATTTCCTTAAGTTTCGGTGGAGGAAAAAAAATAGACCCTGCTTGTGTTGGAAGTTATAAACAGGACGGTGGTTGAGAAGGTTCATTTAGTAAGTTCAGACCCTATGCTAGACGTCTACCTTACAGTTGTTGAAAATAATCAGGGAAGACAGACAGTGCTAATCACTTACTGATGCTTGTTCCCTTCTGTGGTTTTGGCAAGTGCAAAAAGATAAATTCCCATGGTTTCAGAAAGAAGGAAATATATTTTGGAAGATTAAAAGGCCTCTTATTAACAGCCCCAATCCTTAACATCCTCTGCTGGCATAAATGCTGTTTATTGGGAACAGGCAATAGTTCAATGGTACATTCTGAATATAGAAGGTCGTACTTTAATCCAGGGGTGAAATGCTACCGGTTTGGTCCAGCTCGCACGCACTGGTAGTAAAGAAGGCTACTGGTCTGCCGAACCGGTAGTAAAAAATGTAAAAAAAAACTTCCGACGATCAGCTAAGTGATGCGCAATCGTCGGAACTTTTTTTTTTACTTTTTTAAAGCATTTTTTTACTACCGGTTCTCTGGAACCGGTAGTAAAAAGTGCTTTTAAAAAGTAAAAAAAGAAAGGCTCCGACGATCTCAGCTGTGCCACGCGATTGTCAGAGCCTTATTTTTACTTTTTTAAAGCATTTTCTTTTACTTTACTTTACTTTTAAATGCTTTTAAAAGGTTAAAAAAAGGCTCTGAAGATCGCGCACCACAACTGATCACACATCCCCTCATGTCCAACTCATCGTGACCCCATGGACAACGTTCCTCCAGGCCTTCCTATCCTCTACCATCCTCTGGAGTCCATTTAAGTTCATGCCTACTGTTTCAGTGACTCCATCCAGCCACCTCGTTCTCTGTCTTCTTCTTTTGCCCTCAATTCCCAGCATCTGGCTCTTCTCCAGTGAGTTCTTCCTTCTCATTAGGTGGCCAAAGTATTTGGGTTCCATCTTCAGGATCAGGTTAAATTCAATAACGATCACTCAATACTTCTCAAAGAATTCAGCAGCAAAGTCTTAAAACATATCACTTTTACCTTAAGTACCCAAGTACACAAGGAAAGTCTATTGTATAGGTGTAGCAAAGCAAGACAGATTGTGGAAAATATAGATTGAACTGGAATAATAATAATTTATAAATTCATCTCACGGAAGGAGGGAAACACGGTTTTCAGATCTGAACCTTTTGGATTTTAGCAGAAAAACCAATTCACTGAAGGAGCAAGGAAGTTCAGAAGAATCAGTCCAAACATGGATATATTTCATGCTTTGTCGAGATTTCAACCCAAGTGAAGGTAAAAAAAAAAAGCTTTTTAGATCATAATCTGCAGTTCCCCATAATCTGGAGCAGATATCTTGAGATCAAATTATTTGTCCAATGTTACCCAAGATACAGGCTGCCTGCAGGTTCAACAGACAATATACTATGTTGGGGATTTGGAATAGGTTGCCAGTATAATAGGAAATGACTGCTTATACACTGAGATGTTGATATTGAGATGCCCCTTGCTGAAAACCTGAAGGCTTTTTCTGATTTTCACATGCATCAGGGATAAAACTGGGAGAACCCTTTCCTACACGTCTATGCAATTGTGTGGTTTGTTTGGTCCCGATGTGCTTCAGCTTTTCCTCTGACTGAGCGCGATCGGCAAGATTGAGCTTGTTTCGGGACAATAGCAAACCATAAATGGGAATTTTATGAGAGGAACCATTAAATTTAATATCCCTGGGGAAGATTAAGAAATACCCTTCCAAATCAGTTGGTTTCATTACTTCTGAAAGAATGGCATATGTCCAAAGTTACAAGGCCCTCGTGAGCATCTACCATTGCTTTTCTGCCATAACACTCAATAAAACTCAGTACATCTTTTTTTATTATTATTTTCTTTGGTTTCATATTGCGGGGAATATTTTTTTATTATTCTAAACAGTTTGGACTGTTTTTAACTTCTAAGTCTGATTATTACTCTCATTCAAAGCTGTCTTTAAGAAAGAAGTTCACACCATATTAAATCAGCTGGGGGTGCAATAATTTAACAGTAGTATTAAAAATGGTGCCTTGCACATTGTTTGCTTTGCACGGTCATTATCAATGTCTGTCTCCAATTCACTGATAGCAATCATTAAATGCTAACTGCAGGAGAGGTACAGTGGAAGAGGCTTTTTTATTTTCTAATCCCATCCTTCTGAATTTCCTGGAAACATCTGCTAGATTCGAAAGCATGTGGTAGAAGCCACATTGATGTCATGTGTAAGACATCATGGTATAAATGTCACAAATTGCTTAATTCCAGGGATGGGCTGCTGGGGGTTCGCAGGAGTTCGGGAGAACCTCTAGCTCAGATTCTGTGCAGTTTGGAGAACCCCCAAATCCCACTCCTGGCTGGCCCTGCCCACCCCACCCCTCCCAGGAGTCCTCACACTGCCTGTTTTGGGTGCAGGTAAGTGTAGGGTATGCGTGGAGGCTTGGGGATGGCAAAAAACTGGCCTACCAGAAGTTTGGGAAGGGCCTCCAGAGGGCCCCTGGAGCCTGGGGAGGCCATTTTTGCCCTCCCGGAGGCTCAAAGAAAGCCTCCAGAGCCCAGGGAGGGTAAAACGCCCCCCCCCTCATGGTGCAGGAGGCTGACTAGGCCACACCTACCATGTCCACACTCACCCAACAACCGGGCAGAGAACCTCTTGCTAAAATTTTTGAAGCCCACCCCCGCATAATTCATGTCAGCCACGTGATGTGATCATGTAATTTGTACAGTGATGTCATATTGCCTAAGATGGCCCTTACCTCCTACCAAGACCCATTCTTTACTAGTTGTGAGACAGGAAAACTGTTTTGGGTCTCTGTGCCATGCTAACAGAGCTTTTATGTATTTCACTTCAAAAATCAGTTTAGTCAAAGCAATCCCTCTTCCAATGATAGGAAAGAGTTATGGTAGGTGAATATTGAGAAAGAGGAATAGAATAAAGTTAGAGATTTCTGAATTATGGTTGGAGGGAGTTACCAATTCTTCTTCTTCTTGTTGTGCATATGGCTGATATGATCGCCAATGTCATTGGACGTTGGCGATCATTTTGGCAATCCTATTTTTGTCAACAGCCGCATGAAAAAGTGCTGCTGAATTTTGTCCAAACCAGTCCCTTAGGTTTTGAAGCTGTTGCGACCTAGGCTTCCTGAGTCATTAAAACACACGAGTAGTCCCAAAAACCTCTTTTATTGCAACAGCTGTGAATTATGTTCATTCACAGCTGAGTCCCAGTTAGTTGCAAAAAGTCCTTCGGGAGAAGTCCTTCGGGATAATCACCAACCTTTATCTCCCTTGATACACTGCCAAAGACCTACCTGGCAAAACCACATGGATTCCAGAATCAAACAGAGATGCCTTCTGGGAACAGAATTAACAACGTTGCTTTCCTGGAAAGAGCCCACGTGCCTTTGCTCCTCTTTTAAGCCTTATAAGAGAGGCCAATCATCTCCTGGCCTTACTCCTGAGGTATCCCTTTTGTTTTAACTGTTCATGCCTTCTGGCAGCTCTATGCATGTGCACACTAGGAACAGGCTCCCCCTGTTCCTCTGCCTCTCTGCTGTCCGACTCTGGAGGCTCCGGAGTCCGCGCATCACTTCCAGATCACTTCTAGCCCCATCTCTGCCTCTGACGCAGAGTCCTCATCCGGGCCTTTCCCAGACTTTTCCTGCCCTCAGGTGCTTTGGAGAATAGCTTGACTCCCTCTTCTTTATGGCAGCCCCTGATATATTGGAACACTGTTATCATGTCTCCCCTAGTCCTTCTTTTCATTAAAATAGACATACCCAGTTCCTGCAACCATTCTTCATATCTTTTAGTCTCCAGTCCCCTAATCATCTTGGTTGCTCTTCTCTGCACTCTTTCTAGAGTCTCAACATCTTTTTTACATCATGGTGACCAAAACTGAATGCAGTATTCCAAGTGTTGCCTTACCACGGCATTATAAAGTGTATTAACACTTCACGTGATCTTGATTCTATCCCTCTGTTTATGCAGCCTAGAACTGTGTTGGCTTTTTTGGCAGCTGCTGCACACGGCTGGCTCATATTTAAAGGGTTGTCCACTAGGATTCCAAGATCCCTCTCACAGTTAGTACTATTGAACAAGGTACTACATATACTGTACCTGGGCATTTTGTTTTCCTTGCCTAAATGTGGAACCTTACTTTTTTCACTATTGAATTTCATTTTGTTAGATAGCGCCCAAAGTTCAAGTCTGTCAAGATCCTTCTGTATCTTAAGCCTATCTTCTGGAGGGTTGGCTATTCCTGCCAGCTTGGTGTCATCTGCAAATTTGATGAGTTCCCCATCTATCCCCTTGTCCAAGTCATTGATGAACATGTAGAAGAGCCTAAAACAGATATGTTGACTCTGTAAAACCTCTTAGAGAGGGCTGTAAAGCACTGTAAAGGAATATATAAATCTAAGTGCTATTGTTATTGCTATAAAGGAGATCCCTGGAATAACCATAGAAGAGTTATGGATTATCTCCTGGAATAGGACATATAATTTGCTTATATGGTCCTCAACAGTTAGATCTGCATTGATGGCATCTGACTTACTAATACCTGCTTGTTTTGCTGAGTTCTGCTTGGCTTCAGGCAATTTTTTCCCATTGTCTGTTCTTTAACTTCCTTGAACTGAATCAAAACGTTTTAGAAGTCAAAATATTTTGTATTACTGCCTGATACGGTGCAGTAATTATTATAAAAGGAATGATTAGATATTCAGATTTTGTATAGATTCTTTTCAGGTATACATAATTATTTTACACACATTGGCAAAAAGTGAATCAAAGGAATCCATCCCTCTACAATGAGGGATTTCTAATTTAAAGCATAAAAACACAATTTTGATAAAATCTCATTCTTGTGGAATATGTGGAGTCTTGTGGAGGAAAAATACTACATGTTTTTTTTAAAAAAAAAAACTGAGAATGGCTGCCTACATTTTTATTTTAAAAATATACAGTACAAACCACCTATCAGGAAACTTCATTTTCTTAAAATGGGTTTCACTAAATGCCAAGTTGGAATTGGTTCATGCTCATTCCTCTGATAAAAAATATTGCTCTTCACAGCAAATAATCCCAATAGCTGTGAAGAACAGAGTTAACTAAATAAAAAATGGTACTAGAAAGATGAATATGACACCTATCAAGTTCAAGGAGAACCAATTCTTTCTTAAGTCCAAACAAAATATGTCCCTGTCTTTCAACAACATTAATTGAAATGATTTATAACTCCTCCCTCTCTTCACCAGCTGTTCTACATATTTTGTGAAAAACATTCGTGTACTGTTAAATCAGTATCATTTAATTACTTTGTGTTGAACTACTATGATAGATTGTATGGACACTGAGCTTGTCAATCAGAAAGGTTGGCAGTTTGACGGTTCGAATCCCTAGTCCAGATCTCCTGCGTGACCAGAGGGTGGGACTAGATGACCTCCAAGGTCCTTTCCAACTCTGTTACTGTTAACTAATAGCTCAATTTTTTAAAAAAACCTTGGAATTAAAATAATTGAAAGCTAATCAATCAATCAACCCATTCTGAAAAACAATTAACAACAACAACGTATAACATATGCACACAGAGAAGAATCATAGAATCATAGGGGCTGGTAGGGACCTTGCAGGTCTTCTGCTCTAACCCTCTGTCCAAGGGAGGAGGGCTTACATACGAAACCCTAAAGAGCTGTTGATCCAGTTTTACAGAGGAATTATGAAGTCTGTCATTGGTACCTCTATAACTGCCTGGTTTGGTTCTGCAACCAACAAGACAGACAGAGACTTCAGAGGATAATTAGAACCGCAGAAAAAACAATGGCTACCAACCTGCCTTCCATTAAGGACTTGCATACTGCACGAGTCAAAAAGAGGGCTGTGAAAATATTTACAGACTCCTCGCATCCTGGACATAAATTGCTTCAATTCCTACCCTCAAAATGAAGCTATAGGACTCTGCACACCAGAACAACTAGACACAAGAACAGTTTATTTTTCCAAATGCCATCGCTCTGCTAAACAAATAATTCCCTCAACTCTGCCAAATTATTCACTAAGTCTGCATTGCTATTACTATTAATCTTCTCATTGTTCTTATCACCCATCTCCGCCCACTTACAACTGTATGACTGTAACTTGTTGCTGTATCCTTACGATTTATACTGATTGTTTGCTAGTATGATTTGATTGCTTATTTGTACCCTATGACTATCATTAAGTGTTGTACCTTATGATTCTTGATGAATGTATCTTTTCTTTTTATGTACACTGAGCGTATGCACCAAAGACAAATTCCTTATGTGTCCAATCACACTTGGCCAATAAAAAATTCTATTCTATTCTATTCTAAATAGGTATTGACATAAAAAGGCAGGAAAAGTAAGATCTGGGAAAAATAAGAACCACAACTCTATCTTCAAATTACAGGACACCTTCTTCTTTTGCAAAATGGAATAGGTAGGTCTTCAAAGTTTGAATTATGCCATCCAGTTTGTTTATATTTGGGGGAAAAAACAATTCACACAGCAAAAACCCTACTTAATGTTGTCAACAAATAGGAAACACCAAAATAGAGATATGCTTAAGATGAAGTTCAGCAGGAACAGCCCTTTATTTATTTTATTTATTTATTGGTTCGATTTATATGCCGCCCTTCTCCGGGCGGCATATTCAGATTCAGGGCGGCTTACAATATGTTAAGCAATAGCCTTCATACTTTTGTATATACCTGCTTAGTAGGGCTTTTGCCCCCCCCCCCCAAGTGGTGTTCTTTTTTATACAAAGTCACCTTATTGCCCCCACAATCCGGGTCCTCATTTTACCTACCTCGGAAGGATGGAAGGCTGAGTCAACCTTGAACCTGGTGAGATTTGAACTCGCAGTAATTGCAGGCAGCTGACAGCTAAGTGCTAATTAACACCACTTTAGTCTGCTGCACCACCAAGGCTCTTTGTATTGAAAATGCAACTCTAAAGTTCAATTAATGTCCATAAATGGAGAACTGATTTCTGAATTGGAAAAATTCTGTCTATCTTCTTAGGGAGATAGTTTACGTTCTAATCAGAAAGATGTAAGTGTGTGAATCAGCAGTAGTATTTACTTATCTTCGCTACCAGTTCACAAATGTGAGCGTGTGTCACCTCTGTGCATGCACAGAGCCTCCATGATGATGTCTGAGTGGGTGGGCGGAGCCTCCACCACTGCCACTGCTTCTGGTTCTCCCGAATCGGGTAGAACCAGCTCAATACCACCACTGGTGTGAATCATTCTAAGTCCTACTAGGATTTGCAATGCAATCTGAGTTGCCAATCAGTTTTAACTTATTCAACATATTCAAATAAGTATAGAGAGAAAAACCATCCTTGACAGAATTATCTTTCTAGGAAGTCTTAGCTTAACTTTGCTATTTTTTATTTAAGAGGTTAGAAAGAAAGTATCTTGACAAGGAAGTCCTTAATTCCCAAAAGTTTCACTGTAAACCTATACAACACAACAGAAATGGACAAATCCTCTTTTTGCTCAGGCACCAGCAATCAGATGTCATTCATTTCTTTTCCATTGTTGGCATGTGTCATATTTATTTCTCTTTACTAGATGGATTACCCTTTAGCAGGGGTTTCTTTTAGGAATGTGTTTCAAATCAGTACAGTGTGAGCTGTAAAATATCTGAGCTCAAATTAGGCTAACAAGCTCCTAGGGAAAACAAAACAGAAATATTCCAGCATTTTGCTCAGCTTGAGTATTTCCCAGCTTTTCTACATTAGATACAGTGTTTTGAAGGAAAGTACGGGGAGTGGGGGTGGTTCTTTTTTGTACACTGCAACATTGGCACAAATTTATCCGGAAGCTGATGTGCAGATTCTTAAGAAAGGGATTTCCAGAGGCATGAGTATTAAGAAAAGCAAGGTTTATATTGTTACTATGTTATATATTTATACTTACTATATTAATATTTAGATAAATTATAATGCTAAAAATAAGTTTATATATCTGATAGACTAGCTTTATTTTATCTAATTTTTTAAAAATTTATGATGTATTATTTGGATTTTATATCTTTTTTATATACCATTATTAAGACTGAATATTTAGAATTATATTTAATGTTATATATTTATATTATACTATTATCCTGAAAATTTATGATACTCAAAATTAGCTTTCATATATTTGTTATATTTGTTATATTTGTTATACTGCTGTAAGTTCTTATAAATGATTTATGGTTATTATATATTTGAATTAAGGGGGTAAAAGAGGGTGTTAGAAGCTTAGATTAATTTTTTATTACTTAATGTTAAATTTATTATATTTTATCGGGATCTCACCTATTTCTTTGTTTGATGTTGATTGATATATATGTGATCTGTCCCCCTCTACAGATACCCACAAAAACACAGCCAGTCGAGGGTTAAAGAAGCACTTGGCACACTCCACAGTTCTTATCTCTAACTTGGCAGCAATATGCACACCATCTGCCAAGGGCTTTAATAGTTCACAGAAAGAAAATCACCTACATAGCTTTGCCAAAATCCGTTCTTTTAGCTCCAAAGACTACTAGATTGAGTTTTTGTTCATCACAGAGATCATTAACCACCACCCTGTTTTATATAGTCTCTGGGTGTGGTCCAGTGACTCATTGGTCCTGTGACTCAAGTCCAGTGACTCAGGTCTATTCCCTCGTGCATCTCCGCAGCTGCTGTAAGCGCTTATTTCGCCTTCTTTGATGTGCGTCCAGGAATGACGTCTCTCCCTCACTCTCATCTGAGACACCTGTTTCCCCACTACTTTGCTCTCTTTCAGCTGGCACCTGAGACGGTGCCAGAGGGGGGGGGGGGGCTGGGAGATCTGGCTGGCTCCTCTTCCTCATGCTCAGAGCTTCCTTCCTCCAATGGGATAGGCTCAGAGGACGGGGCCACAACACTATGATTGATGTTTGGTTAGCAAAGGAAGTCAGGGGGGGAGGGGGGAAGGAAAGGGAGGGAAAGGGAGGGGGTGGTAGTTGGGTGGGGGGATTGGTGGGGGGAAAGTGGGATAAAAATTGTATTGTAAAACTTTTTCAATTGAAAAAAAAAAGAAAAGCAAGGCAAGTTTCCAACTCGGGACATGGTATTCCAAGAGAATGGTATTCCAAAATGTTCTCAAAGAGAAGGAAAGATGAATTTAAAAGATACATTTTAGAAAGAAAAGGATGGGTGCCCTCACAACCTCATAATAGCACTTAGACTTATATACCGCTTCACAGTGCTTTACAGCTCTCTCTAAGCAATTTACAGAGACAGCATATTGCCCCCAACATCTGAGTCCTCGTTTTACCGACCTTGGAAGGATGGAAGGCTGACTCAACCTTGAGCCTGGTGAGATTTGAACTGCCAAACTGCAGGCAGCCAGCAGTCAACAGACGTAGCCTGCAGTATTACACTTTAACCACTGTGCCACCTCGGCTCTAATAAAGGCAATAGAGGTAATCCTTGATTTACAACCAAATGCTTATTAGCCATTCAAACTTCTGCCAGACTTCTTCAGAGCTAGTTACAATCCAGTTTCAATGTTCTGACAGCTGCCTCTCCATGGTCATTTGGGTGCTTGGTAACCAGCCCACATTTATTTCTTTTTATTTATTTCATTTTATTTGCTTCGATTTATAAACCGCCCTTCTTCAACCGGACTCTGGAACTCATTTATGACTGTTTGCAGCATCCCATGATCATGTGTCCACAATTTTTGGCTGGGTTGTTGTTGTTTTTTTTTTGGCAAAAACCAGTTTACTTTTGGTTTGGGGTCAATTTAGGGCTCATTTTGGAGTTAATGTCCTATTTCAGTTTTGTTCTCTAATAGTAGCAGGGAAATATACAAATAACAGAGATTCATCATCATCATAATCATCATCATTATTATTATTAACATATCAATGCATGAACAGTATGGCATCTGAGTGTCATATATTCTAATACAAATAAAACTAGTAGAATTAATCATAGTTATTACATTCAATCAACTTACATTTGTATTAATAACACACATTTATATTAAGTTATCCAATTATTCTTTGTTTTCTTGTTATTGCTTTTATTTTATTATATAAAAGTGTATACACTAATATCCCCCCTTCTCTTATTTCTATCTCTTATTCTAGCTTTTAATCATATCACCCTTTATTAAAAAATGTTTTCTTTCTATCCTACCTAACTTCTAGTCATGTTACCTACCTAAAAAAAGAAGAGAAAGAGGAAAAAAAGAAAAGCAAATCAGAACAACAACAAAAAGTAGAAATCATCTATCCATCATCTCTTACCTGCTTCAATACTTTAATTGCTATGCGTGTAAGCAAATAACAGGGATTCTTGATGAAATGTGCATTTCTTATACATATATATATATATATATATATATATATATATATATATATATAGCTATTTTCTCAACCAAGCTAAGTAGTAAGATGAAAATGATGACATTGGAGAAGATGGCTACAGTCAATGAGAATGGAAACAGGCTGTTGATGCCACTTGGCTACTAATGACTTAATGTGCTGATATCATGGAGGGCCAAAATAATCATTTTCCATAAATCACAACATTTACATAACTCATGTAAAGGAGAAGAAACAGGTACATCTTGGGTTTCAAATTTCAGGCTACTAACAACTCAACTGTTGTGACCACTTGGACTTTAGAGCCTATCAAGTCAAAAATGGCCCTAGTGTAAAGGACGCATTATGAGATCCATGAAATGAGTGATGTAGATTGGTTATGATTAGGTTATAATGTTTATGATTAGGAGTCATGTGCCATCAAAGCTCAGGAGGAGGTAGACATGGGAACAAATGTGCTTTTCCTCCTCCAGCCTTCTTAAAAAGGGATGTCTAGTTTGAATTACTAGTTTGAATTACTACTTTGAATGGATGTGGTGGCTCAGTGGCTAAGACACTGAGCTTGTCGATAGAAAGGTCAGCAATTCAGCGATTTGAATCCCTAGTGCCACATAACAGGGTGAGCTCCCGTTACTTGTCCCAGCTTCTGCCAACCTAGCAGTTCGAAAGCACATAAAAAAATGCAAGTAGAAAAATAGGGACCACCTTTGGTGGGAAGGTAACAGCGTTCCATGCGCCACAGAGATGTCTTCAGGCAGCGCTGGCTCTTTGGCTTTGAAAAGGAGATGAGCACAGCCCCCTAGAGTCGGGAACGACTAGCACATATGCACGAGGGGAATCTTTACCTTAGTTTGAATTCAGGTTTCCAAACAGGTTCACGCTAGAAAAAAATAGACATCCCATCGTTCTTGGCCAAAAGGATGCTTTGAATAATCTGCCCCTTCGCTTCTAATTCAAAGGCAAGAGCCAGGGAGGAAACAATTCACCCCTGATTATTGCACAATAACAAGTGACTATATAAGAGACCTGCATTTGCTGCAAGGAGAATGGTCATGCTGTTATTTAGTCCCACTGTTTTCCGTGAAAAGCTGGAACATATGATGTTCCATGACATACAAAACAAAAAAGTCTAGAGAGAGCTTCTGGCTTTTTCCAGCAGCTAAAATCACACTAGTCTCTTATTATGACTGTGGGGTCCATATCCTTTGTTTGGCTGGATGACAAGATGATTAGTCCAGAATGATTAGTAGATAATTAATGGCAGCTAAGCACAAGAGATAGTCTCCTCGTGATAGCTGAGGATTTATCTTAAAGTGCCTGATATCCATCTCAAGACAGCCTTTAAGTAGTCCCTACCGTATGTCTACAAGTGTGTGTGTGTTTTTACAGCAGCGACTATCCAGAACAGAAATTATTTTACTCTGTCCTTTGCTATCTTTTAGAAACAATCTAGGGAATTTTTTTTATCGTGGCAAACACTTGTGGTCAGGGATGAGTTCGGCATTCTTTTGATGAGTTTTGGCAGGACTAAACCCATATGTCCTGGTCTGCTTAATCTTATTGTCATCTTTCTCCAGTGTTGACTTTATTTTTATCAACCTAGGTAGATTTGAATGATTAGCATCATCCAGATAGAGGAGGCTGTGAAAGATAGGATGTGTCACTCCTTATGAAGCTTTGATGATACCGAACCCCAGAAAATCTAGCTATTAAATATGTATACTAAACCTCTGTGGCTTCTGTTTAAAGAAATCAACAAGATATGCCTTGTGTCCTTTTGAACCTCAAGTGGAAGGAAGAGAAGGTGGGGAAGGGAAAGGGGAAGGAGAAGGAGAAGGAGGAGAAAAGGGAAGGAGAGAGGATGGGAGAAGGAGGAGAAGGAGAAGGAAATAGATAATAGAATAGACAATAGAATTCTTTATTGGCCAAGTGTGATTGGACACAAAAGGAATTTGCCTTTGGTGTATGTGCTCTCAGTGTACATAAGAAGAATAAAATACATTCATCAAGAATAAAAAGATACACTTAGTGATAGTCAAGGTTACTAATAAGCTATCAAATCATATAGTCATGTTATAGGGAAGGGATAATAGTAATACAGTCTTAATAAATTATTTGACACTGTTGTGGGAATGAGTTGTTTAGCAGAGCAATGGCATTCGGGGAAAAACTGTCCTTGTGTCTAGTTGTTCTGGTGTGAGGTGCTCTATAGCATCTTTTTCAGGGTAAAAGTTGAAACAGTTTATGTCCAGGATGTGAGGGATCTGTAGATATTTTCACAGACCTCTTTTTAACTTGTGCAGTATACAGGTCCTCAATGGAAGGCAGGTTGGTAGCCATTGTTTTTTCTACAGTTCTAATTATTTGTTGAAGTCTGTGTATGTCTTCTTGTGTTGCAGAGCCAAACCAGACAGTTATAGAGGTGCAGATAACAAACTCAATAATTCCTCTGTAGAACTGAGTCAGCAGATCTTTGGGCAGGAGAAATAATACAGATTCACACTCTGGTTTGTCCTTTCCATTTGTTCAATGCTATGTAAAAATAAAGTTTGGCTTTTTTCACCTATTGATTTCATTCTAATCCTTGCAACTTGCATGTAACATTTGGGTTTCAAAGGACCATGCTGTTTTGACCATGTGCAAAACAGCATTTAAAAAAAAAAACAAGCAAATTAAAAACATGGCTGAGAATGAAATGACAAATACATTGTCATTGCCAATATATCTAACAACTACAGCCGCATGCAATTCTCTCACACAAAGTTGCAGACATTTGGTAAAGAATGTTGAAATGGAACATATCTGAAACCTCCAGTTAATCATATTCTCTCTCTCTCTCTCTCTCTCTCTCTCTCTCTCTCTCTCTCTCTCTCTCTCTCTCTCTCTTGCTTTCTCTGATGTCTCTACAGGCATGCCTTCCGTCAGAGGAGTTTGACTGATAGGAGGGACCATTCATAACTTTTCCATACCAACAAACTGTTGCCTTCCTTATCTGTTCCATATATATTCCGCAGAGCTATATCATTAATCTTTTATTCCCATGGACACTGTCTGCCCACTAATCAACTCCATCTTAACAACTGCAAGAACAGCTTTAGAGCTGATGCAGAATTCTGTCTAATAGTATGTTGTTGAATGTCAGCTATGCATGAAACTCAGTTCACACGTCTTAGGCTCAGTTGAAGCAAGCCACTTATTTCTGGTGCTTATCTCTTTATTTTTTATTTTATTTATTTATTTATTATGTCAAGCATATATAACAGATAAAAATATAAACATAATTTGAATATATGAAAAAAGTAAGTAAAAAGGAATATTAGGACAGGGACGGTAGGCAAGCTGGTGCACTTATGCATGTCCCTTACAGACCTCTTAAGAATGGGGTGAGGGCAACAGTAGACAGTCTAAGGTTAAAGTTTTGGGGTTTTGGGGAAGAAACTACAGAGTCAGGTAGTGCATTCCAGGCATTGACCACTCTATTACTGAAGTCGTATTTTCTGCAGTCGAGTTTGGAGCGGTTTACTTTTAAGTTTGTATCTATTGTGTGCTCATGTATTGTTGTGGTTGAAGCTGAAGTAGTCATTGACAGGAAGGACATTGTGGCAGATAATTTTATGTACTATGCTTAGGTCAGACTGAAGTCGGTGTAGTTCTAAGTTGTCTAAGCCCAAAATTTGGAGTCTGGTGGCATAAGGTATTTTATTGTGGTTAGAGGAATGGAGGACTCTTCTCGTAAAATATCTCTGGATTCTCTCGATTGTATTTATGCAGTGATATCGTTCTGTCTTTTCATTCAAACTTTACATAAAATTTAGATAGAATCGATAGATATGTTTTGTGCGTGTGTATGTGTGTGTGTGTGTGTGTGTGTGTGTGTGTGTGAGAGAG
Source organism: Masticophis lateralis (assembly GCA_030761175.1). Classification (NCBI taxonomy): domain Eukaryota; kingdom Metazoa; phylum Chordata; class Lepidosauria; order Squamata; family Colubridae; genus Masticophis; species Masticophis lateralis. The sequence goes on from JAUDYJ010000010.1 coordinate 16,677,109, forward strand.
AGAGAGAGAGAGAGAGAGAGAGAGAGAGAGAGAGAGAGAGAGATAGGACAAGTGATCTTTGTCATGTTATAACATTGTCGTGTAAATGATACAAATTGTATACTGTACATTGCAGTCATCTTGACTTAACTCCTATGGATAGACAGATGTATATTTGTCAAAAGGGGTCTATGGCATTGTGTTTTCTTTAAATAATACTATAATCATAGTACAAGCTGTATGTTTTTCATGATTTTAACACACCAGTGGTCTCTCATACCAAACAAAAACAACAACCCCATGACCATTCTGATTTCCATGAGTATATGCATTTCATTAACTCTTCTTCCTTTTGGTACTTAATTCCTGTAATTGCTCAATGTCCATAGTCTGCTTGATTTGAGAATACTGTTGTTATTCATGATGATGATGATGATGATGCATGTTTGTTTTCAAACAGGGAAGCCCAACATAATTTTATTACGGTTTTGCAGCAACTGAGATCTGGCCTCCTCAAGGCACTTCAAAGAATTCAGGAAAAAGTGTCATCACCTTAAAAAGTTGAGATATAGTCTACATTCAATATGTCAAGTGGTTGCAAAGCACTTGTAGAGAACATCAGAATTAGTGAAGGCTGAACAAGAATGATATTCTAGAATAGCATCAGAGCAAGAGAAGGTAAAATTCAGGCGCTTGACACTGGGAAACAAATCCCTGGAAGGCAGGGGAGTGATAAAAGTTGTGTCACACATTTGGCAAGGATGGAGATTTTTTTTTAAAGTCTTTTCCCTGGGGCATGGAAGAATTGAGGTGGGTCTTTGTTTTATAAAGCAACCTTAAACTTTAAACAAGTTTTGTTTGTTTCAGGGGCTGAAAATAGCAGGAAACCACGCCAGCAATTTTCAACTATATTTGAAACTCCTCTAGGGTAGAGAATCAGATATGCAAAAATCTGGATGGCCACCAGAGGGGAACAACTCCCCAAACTCTGTTGCCACCTAGGACATCTCCAGATTTCTATAGTTTGGAACAGTGATGGCTAACCATTTCTGGACTGAGTGTGAACCCTAAAACTGCAATGCACAGGAGCCTGTGTAGCGTAGGGGGCTAATGCCTCCTACTAAAGGCAGCAATTAACACCAGCTGCCTATAATTTCTCTGAGTTCAATCCTAGCCAGGCTCAAGGTCGACTCAGCCTTCCATCCTTTCTAAGGTGGGTAAATTGAGGACCCAGTTTGTGGGGGCAATAAGCTGACTTTGTATAAATATATATACAAAAGTATGAAGGCTATTGCTTAACGCATTGTAAGCCGCCCTGAGTCTCTGGAGAAGGGCGGCATATAAATCAAATTAAAAATAAAAATAAAATAAAATAAATAAAATGCATGTGTGGCCCCGCGCATGTGCCCTGCCCCCTGTGAATGCACACTCCCCCCACACATTCCCTGCCCCTGCATATGTATGCACTCCCCGCGTGTCCCCCCAGGTGCCCCCCCGTGCATGCGTGCCCCATCCCCCGCATACGCTGTAGAGACCTGGTGACCAGCTGGCTGGTGGGAGGCACGTGCACATGCGCAGTGGAACTGAACTGGTGCAATGGCTCACATACCCACCAGGAGTGGGTTCTAAATTTTTTGTACTACCGGTTCTGTGACCGTGGCTTATTTTGTGGGCATGGCTTGATAGTCATGTGACAATTATTTAGGATTTAGCAGAGGTACTGGTCTACCAGGCTTTTAACTGCTTGCAGAGCTGTACCGATCTACTCATTTCTTTTTGGAGGCACTGGTTTACCACCACACTGCCTTTTAACACTGATCAGCTGTAGGGCGGCCCTTTGAAGCCCCATGGCAATAGTTTAAACAGTTTTTTTCCTTCTAGCTGATCAGCTGGGACTCAGGAGGCAGCAATAGATTGTGGTTGGAGCCAAATAAAAGGTAAGAATAACGCGGGGAGGGCGGGGGGGGGGGGAGAACAGGTTTGGTGACATCATATCATCACCGCTACCGGCTCGGTGGAACCGGGCCAAACCGGGAGGAACCCACCACTGGTGGGTACACAGAGGGCGCTACGTGCCACCTGTGGCACGTGTGCCATAAGTTCGCCATCATGGATCCAGAATCAGCAGCATTAGTACAGGAGTGGACAAAAAGGGGGAGGTTTGTTGTGTGTTATTAAGAATTATAGATCATCCATTTGCCTTCTGGCAAAATGATCGCAGCCACATCATATTTTCATAGTGCAGGCAGACAACAGCCAGCTTGATGGGCAAGACAAGAGCGTAATTCAGCTTCCTAGAGAACTTTCAGACAGTTCTGGCTTCCTACCATTTCTTTTTTACCCTGGACATACGTGGTATGGCATCACTTCCCAAAAAAGGGCTGTGTTGCATTGCCAGGACAAAGAGTCACTGGGTGTGGAAAAAGGTCGAAGTGTGTAGAAACAATATTTGTGAAGGCAACCTCCTCCCCTCTCTTTTATTTGTCACAGTTTGCCTTCCTTCAATTCTCTCCCCAGAAGGAGCCAGGTGAAAAGAAGGCTGCCGTAAGACCTCCTCCATAGGAAGAAAGCTATATCTTTGTTTGCAAAGTGAGGAGAGCAGTTCATTTGAAATGAAACAGGATACGAACACTTGAATTAAAGGGCTTGCTAGGGGAAATTTCGGTTCGTAGCCCTATATCATTTCAGTGATCGAAGGAGATACTTAGCCACTCCGTTCCACCAGAAGGAGATATATAATATCCTGGGGAACTCTTTCCAACTCAATCCATGCCCTTCCCCTTTCCAAAAACACAGTTGTCAAATTACCAGATATACGCTTACATTCATTCATTTTTATTAGATTACAGTTCATTTATCCCAGCCTTATTGATCCGTATCAAAGCAAACAAGTGGCCCTTATTGGTTGCCTCCAGCTTCCCTTAATTGGCCTTATCACAGTTTTCATGGCAACAGAGATGGCGGGGCCAAATGGGATATGAATTGCGGTCGTATTTATGCTAGTGGCATAGTCCCACATCTCCCCCCAGACCCAATTTGGTCTTCCTGCATTTATCTGCTTGATCTATATAACTGCAAACATCTTTGGCAGACTATATTTATTCTGGGTTTTCCTAACGTCTGTTCAAAAAGCTAAGACAAATATATCTATGCTTCTATGAATTTCAGCATTCCAGGGCCATTGATGGCTGTCCCAGCTCAGTGGCTTTGAGGCCTAGACAGTATTCTGGTAACAGTAAAATTAATTCCATGTACTCAGCCATTTCTATGCCAGCAAGGAGTGGAATGCTTCAGGAGCATAAATATAAAACACTAGCTGGACACCCGTGCTTCGCTACGAAACTATGTACTCGGACTTGATAAATTGACACTAACAGCCTGAAACTTAATGTAGAATGTGTAACTCTGTAGCATCAGAGTGTGTTAATATAATGCAACTGGCAGTTGAAACAGAGGGGCAATGGGAGCAGAATATCACAGCCCGCAGCATCCATTGGTATTCATCTGGCTAGCATCCTGTCAGAGTGAGAGAGAGTTGAGTGGTATTTGGAAACTCAAACAGTATTTGCTGTGTGAGCAAGAAGGAGACAGGAAGGAGGCTGGGCATGGCTTAGCTCAACTGTTCTGTAGTAAAGCTGAGTGCTGCTGTGAAAGTAAAACTGAAAGTGAAACTCTTCTCCTCTGCTTGTATTTTGCATTTGGAACAGATTTTTTTTTGAGGTGGGGAGGGGGAGTAGAATTGCTTAGCATCAGAGTGTGGAACAGATTTCTTTTCAGGTGGGGAGGGGGAATAGAACACCTTAGCATCAGAGGGCTGTTTGGAAAGTGAAACAGTATTTGCTGTATGAGCAAGAAGAAGACAAGAAGGAGCCTGGCCATGGCTTAGCTCAAGTGTTCTGTATTAAAACTGCTCCCTCCTGTGAAAGTAAAACTGAAAGTGAAACTCCTCCCCTCTGCTTGTGTTTTGCATTTGGAACAGATTTCTTTTCAGGTGGGGAGGGGGAGTAGAATCTTAGCTACTTAGAAAATACTAATGCTCTGCTGGTCATTTCAACAAATCCTTTTTTAGTGAGCATCTATTATTTATTATTATTATTTATTATTTATTAAATTTATATACCACCCTTCTCCTAGTGGACTCAGGGCAGTGTACAGCCAAGAATAAAAAGCACTCCAATACAAAAATTTAAAATATTAATAAAAGAATTAAATAATTTTGGCCCAATAAATTTTAAAAACCCAATAGGCAATTAAAATTTAAAACCCATAAAACTTTAAGCTTAAAAAAGAGGGGGGGTTACGCCAGCCCAGCTTGACAAAATAAAAAAGTTTTTAGGACACTGCGGAAAGCCCGGAGATCAGGTACCGTACGGATCTCCGGGGGCAAATTGTTCCAGAGGGCTGGTGCTGCCACAGAGAAGGCTCTCCCCCTGGGTGTCGCCAGCCGACATTGTCTGGCTGACGGCACCCTGAGGAGTCCCTCTCTGTGGGAGCGAACTGGCCGGTGGGAGGCTATCGGTGGCAGAAGGCGGTCCCGCAAGTACCCAGGCCCTATGCCATGGAGCGCTTTAAAGGTGGTCACCAACACCTTGAAGCACACCCGGAAGACCACCGGAAGCCAATGCAGCTCACGCAGGAGAGGTGTCACATGGGAGCGCCCCCTTGCTCCCATAATCCCCCGCGTGGCCACATTCTGCACCAGTTGGAGCCTCCGGGTGCACCTCAAGGGGAGCCCCATGTAGAGAGCATTGCAGTAGTCCAGGTGGGAAATGACGAGTGCCTGAGTGACTGTGCGTAAGGAGTCCCAATCTAGATAGGGACGCAACTGGCGTATCAGGCGAGCCTGATAAAAAGCCCCCCTGGCCACGGCCGTCACATGCTCCTCCAAAGACAGCCGTGCATCCAGGAGAACGCCCAAGTTGCGAGCCCTATCCGTGGGGGCCAATGACTCGTCCCCAATGGTCAGTGATGGAGTCAACTGGCCATATCGGGACGCCGGAAGCCACAGCCACTCGGTCTTGGAGGGGTTGAGTTGGAGCCTGTTGCCCCCCATCCAGATCCGCACGGCCTCCAGGCATCAGGACATCACTTCCACAGCATCGTTGGGGTGGCCTGGGGTGGAGAAGTACAGCTGAGTATCATCAGCGTACTGATGGAACTTCACCCCAAAGCCACGGATGATCTCACCCAGCGGCTTCACATAGATGTTGAACAGAAGGGGCGAAAGGACCGACCCTTGCGACACTCCACAAGAGAGGTGCCTCGGGGTCGACCTCTGCCTCCCTGCCAACACCGTCTGCGACCGGTCGGAGAGATAGGAGGAGAACCACCGCAAAACAGTGCCCCCCATTCCCAACCCCTCCAGCCGGCGCAACATGATACCATGGTCGATGGTATCAAAAGCCGCTGAGAGACCTAACAGGACCAGGATAGAGGAGCAACCCCTATCCCGAGCCCTCCAGAGATCATCCACCAACCCCTATCCCGAGATCATCCACTAGAAGCCAAGAGGAACATACGTGGCAAATTTCAAGTTTGTAGGCTTTAGGGTTCTGGAGATTTCATTATTAATCTGCGAGTGGCTTTTGATTTTATATAGAGAGATTGTCCAGTTCCAAAGCCATGGAAGAAATCCACCTATTTGAATATGTACATTAATAGAAAGAATAAGGATTTCAGATCAGATGGTTTGTATTCAAAAAGTGCCAGCTTTGCTCTCCAGCAGTGACATCTCAAAAGATGCTTTTCCAAAAGGCAACTGGTCTTTCTTGGGTTTTTTTCTTTGAAAACTTTTCAACCAAGAAGCTTCCTCAGTTCTAACGGATGGGTCAGGAAGGGAAGAAGTGAATGCTAATGACCTTGATGACTGCAACAAATATAAACTCTTCCATTTTTCCACCAGTCATTTAGAACTGAAGAAGCTTCTTGGATGAGAAGTGAAATGTTTTCAAATTTAAAAAGAAAAACCCAAGTAAGTCCATGTTCCTTTGGGACAACCCTAACCTGGATGATTGAAAATCTTCATAGACATTCCACAGTGAAATCCTTGACAGTTTTCTGCCAGCCAGTCCTGAGATAATACTAAATTAGACAGACTAGCAATCAGACACAATGGTATTTTTGCATTGTATGATTTTAGCTTAACTGTGGGCTAAGCCAAGATCACACAATGTTATCAGATGGGTGAATCAGATGTAATCTATAATAAAAATATTTCATCCCCATTTGCATCTCAGCCTACACAAGGAAATTCAGAATAGAGCTGGAAAGGACATTGGATCAGAGGTGGGTTTCAGCAGGTTCTGACCAGTTTTGGAGAACCAGTAGCGGAAATTTTGAACTGTTCGGAGAACTGGTAAGTACCACCTCCGACTGGCCCCACCCCCCATCTATTCTCTGCCTCCCGAGTCCCAGCTGATCAGCAGGAAATAGGGATTTTGCAGTAACCTTCCCCTGGAGTGGGGAGGGAATGGAGATTTTACAGTGTCCTTCCCCTGCCACGCCCACCAAGCCACACCCATAGAACCGGTAGTAAAAAAAAATTTGAAACCCACCACTGCATTGGATGTCTTCTAGTCCAACCCCCTGCTCAAGCACGAGACCCTATACCATTTCAGACAAGTGGCTGTCCAGTCTCTTCTTAAGAACCTCCAGTGATGAAACACCCATGGCTTCTGAAGGCAAGCTCTTCCATTGGTTCATTGTTCTCACTGTTAAGAAGTTTCTCCTTGATTCCAGGTTGCTTGTCTCCTTGATTAGTTTCCATCCATTGCTTCTTGTCCTGCCTTCAAGTGCTTTGGAAAATAAATTGACCCCCTCTTCTTTGTGGCAGCACCTCAAATACTGGAATCCTGCTATCATGTCACCCGTAATCATTTTCTCTAGGCTAGCCATACTGAAATCTTGCAACCATTCTTCATATGTTTTAGTCACCAGGCCTTTAATTATTTTAGTTGCTCTTCCTCTTATATGACTTAGTTACCTGTCTACCTGTGTTACTTTATTTATCATTTGTACGTCTCTCTCTCACACAAACACCTTTCCTTAAGAAGCTCAAGTTAGCATTTATAGCATTCCTTCTTTCCATCCTGTTCCTTCCTCCCATTTTCCTACAAAAACAACCTTCAGAGGTAGTTGGGAAGAGAGAATAATTGACCCAAAATTACACAGGAAAATTGGATGAGAAAGAACAGAAATAGCCTTTAAAATTGCTACTGCTGAAGCCACATATGTCTGGTAAATTTTCCAGTAATTTTTCAATCGATCCCACTAATGTAATAAAGAAGGCATGAGGGAACTTTATTTGAGACAAGGAGGACATCTGCTGGCCAGCTGAATATGCAACTCTTCAATTTCACTAAATCTATCTACCAGGCATACTGAACCAAGAAAAATGCATTTGAATTGAATTTGAATTTGCTATCCAAATCAATTCAGTAAGTAAAATGGAGATAGTGACAGATTTTATTTTCCTGGGCTCCAAGATCATTGCAGATGGGGACTGAAGAAATTAAAAGACGCTTGCTCCTGGGAAGTAAAGCTATGGCAAAATCTAGAGCATACTAAAAAGCAGAGACATCACCCTGCCAACAAAAGTGTGTATGTTCAAGGCCATGATTTTCCCAGTTGCAATGTATGGCTGTGAAAGTTGGACCATAAGAAAGATTGAATGCCAAAGAATTGAGGCCTTTGAACTATGGTGCTGGAGAAGACTCCTGAAAGTCCCTTGGACTACAAGGCGACCAAACCGTTCACTCCTAAAGGAGATCAACCCTGACTGCTCTTTAGAAGGCCAAATCCTGAAGAGGAAACTCAAATACTTTGGGCGCCTAATGAGAAAAAAGGTCTCACTGGAGAAGAGCCTAATGCTGGGATTGATTGTGGGCAAAAGAAGAATGGGACAATAGAGAACGAGGTGGCTAGATGGAGTCACTGAAGCAGTCAGCATGACCTTAAATGGAGTCCAGTGGATAGTACATGACAGAAAAGCCTGGAGGAACATTGTCCATGGGGTCACGATGGGTCAGACACAACTTCACAACTAACAACAACAACAAAGTAAAATCAATCCAATTTAGATACCTAACTTAAATAATTCAGATGGCCTATTTAGTTTGAATCAATTTCTGGATTGCCTTAGATAGCAAATTCAAGTTGGGATACCCTGTCAATTTTGAAGAGCATGTTTTGGCAGAATTTATATGTTGTTCAGTCTTCAGAACCCTCCATGCATCAGGCACCACAGCTGGACCTTCTTTTTCTAAGCAATAGAGCAGAACAGCTGCAAAATTTGCCTTCACTGACTCAAATATGATCATTTGCCCCATATTTTAAGGTGACGCCTTTTAGTCCAAGCAACTCAACCCCATTCAATATGAAACAGCCCTCTTCAGTACTTTGCAGAGCAGTGCACGTCATCTTGATCATGCCAAATGAAGCATCAAGCTGGATCAATCCACCTCAACTGGTGGGAGGCAATGAAAGTGGTTTCTACAGAATGCATTGCATCTACAAAATGTACTCTCCTTCATTCAAGTAGAAGCTGATAGTTAAAATAGATCAAGCCTGCTTCTGTGTTTTGAGAGTTCGTGTGTGGGGGGGGGGGTCTGTATTTCGCACAGCAAAACCTTCAGAAGGAATAAGCCTTCTGTAAATGCATTCATGCATTTATATACTGTTTTTATGTATTGTGCTGACTGTCTTTGCAACCCGAATAACAGAGTTGGATTGGACCTTGTAGGTCATTTAGTCCAACCCTCGCCCAAGCAGGAGACCCTACACCATTTCTGACAGATAGCAGTCCAGTCACTTCTTGAAAGTTTCCAGTGATGGAGCACCCACAATTTCTGAAGGCGAAGAATTTCTGTTCCACTGATTGACTGTTCTAACTATCAGGAAATTTCTTCTTAATTCTAGATTAGATCCAGGGGGTTTACAGGGGTTTGGGAGAACCTCTAGCTAAGATTCTGTGTACTTCAGAGAACACCCAAATCCCATTCCTGGCTGGTCCCGCTCACCCCACCCCACCCAGGAGTCTCCATATGGCCCATTTTCAGATGCAGGTAAGTGCAGGGTGCACGCAGAGGCTTGGGAGCTTATCAGAAGTTTGAGAAGGCCAGAAACAGGCCCGTTTCTAGCCTCCAGAGGGCCTCCGGAGCCTGGAGAGGCCATTTCACCTTCCCGGAGGCTCAAGGAAAGCCTCCGGAACCCGGGGAGGGCAAAAATGCCCCCTCCGCCATGGTGTAGGAGGCCAATTAGGCCACGCTCACCTAGAAACTGGGCAGATAACCTCTTGCTAAAATTTTTGAAGCTCACCCCTGGTTGGATCTCTCTTTGATAAGCTTCCGTCTGTTGCTTCTTGTCCTGCCCCCAGGTGCTTTGGAAAATAGATTGACCCCCTCTTCTTCTGGCAGCATCTCAAATATCAGACACTGATATCACATCACTCCCACTCCTTCTTTTCATTGAAGTAGACATACCCAATTCCTGCAATTCCTGCAGTGCTGCTGCTTTAAAGAAGAGAAGTAAAGTTTTTAGGAGATCACAAACAAATTAGAGAGAAAATCAGACTCTGTAACATTTCCTGGAAGCATCAAAGAGAAGATTTGCAGCCATTCTTTATGCAGATGACTTCAAAAATGAGACTGAATGAGTTTCACGTCAATTTTTTTATTGTATGCTCATGTGGCCACATGGGTCTTTGCTTTAGATTCATTTTATTTTTTTAATCTAAAGCCCTTATTAGCAACTCATTAAAGTAGCCACATGAGTTTCTTAGATCATGGTGGTGATGTGGAGAGATTTTCCATTGCAACTACCTGACCTTAGAAATGGGTTGCTTTAAGGTAAAAGGTAAAGGTTCCCCTCGCACATATGTGCTAGTCATTCCCAACTCTAAGAGGCAGTGCTCATTTCCGATTCAAAGCCGAAGATCCAGTGCTGTCCAAAGACACTTCCGTGGTCATGTGGCCGGCATGACTAAATGCCAAAGGCGCATGGAACGCTGTTCCCTTCCCACCAAAGGTGGTCCCTATTTTTCTACTTGCATTTTTTATGTGCTTTCGAACTGCTAGGTTGGCAGAAGCTGGGGCAAGTAACAGGAGCTCACCCCGTTACGCGGCACTAGGGATTCGAACCGCTGAACTGCCGACCTTTTGATCAATAAATAAATAAATAAAAATAAAGCCCTTATTAGCAACTCATTAAAGTAACCACATGAGTTTTTTAGATCATGGTGGTGGCGATGTGGAAAGATTTTCCATTGCAACTACCTGACCTTAGAAATGGGTTGCTTTAAGGAGTTGGAAAAAAACCCGGTGCTGTGTGTTTTGCTCCTATGAAACATCTTCGCCAGATAGAATCCAGAACATCCATACCCAATTCCTGCCACTGTTCCAACGATGAAGGCCCCCTAGAACAAAACCCAACTCCTCTCGTTGTTGAATCTGGACCAGAGCTCTTTCCCCAAAAGTCTGCATCTGTTCACTCCAGGCGGTGTTTTCCCCTTTCTCCCAAATTAAGGTTTCACAGGAACATTAATCTGTTATCAGCAGCCGCCTCTTCCCTTTGAAGTGCAGTTTCCAAAGCAGCTCCATTTTCCCCCTGGGGGTTCTGCATGGACTTGCTAAGCGAGAAATTCTCGAGGAGCAGAGTGTAAACATTTCACACAGTCATGACTGGAAAAACGCTAATTACAATAAACTCTGCCCCAGGTGTGTGTACAGCAAAGGGGATTAAAGAAAGTTCTCAATAAAAGGCATCTGTAATAGTGATGATAACTCATAGAATGGCGTAGAATGCAATCCAGGGCTCAGGATTACATTAGCAAGATCAAATGAAGGTTAAGTCCTTCATTTGAGGAATGATACTGTTCAGGCAGTACTTACCAGCACTTACTTACATTTTTAGCCACAGATGGTTGTTGTTTTCTTTTCTTAAAAAGGCACATGAAAAAGTGTTGTCTCATTTCATCCCCACCACAACAAAACAGTAAAGCATGTTACGCACAGAGACAGAAGCATCGGTCACAATCTTCCATACAGAATGTATCATCAGCCAAACACCACAATTGAGTGCTTATCTTATGATGTCTAATTGTAAGTCATGACATTTGCACAGTGATGCAAACATCTACGTGTCATCATTTGTTCCCCTTCCCCTCAACATGGACATTCATGCTGAGAAACGAAGTCTGCCCCCCCACCACAAGGTGCCCAGGGGGCTCCAGAGTTGAGTGATGACTTAAATCTGGCTCTTAACCACTTCACTATACTGAGTTACAGATCATGTACTATCTGCAAGTTGAAGTATCTCTTCCCACCCAAGGAGATCAAGGTTGGCCCAAGATACTTTGCTGCCAAAGAACAAGGTAGAGTCAACTCCCATTTCACATATGAAAGCAAACTTGGCAATATCAATTTATCTCTACAGTAGTAGCCAAAACTGTGGAAACTTTTTTGGAAAAGTGTATTTTTGAGGTTTGATAGCTAATAACACCACTTTTTTGGGGGGGGGGGACACTTTCAAGTTAATCCTATTCCACTGCTGGAATGGCCTGGGAATAGCCCAGACCTTAACCCAATTGAAAATCTATGGAGCTGACTAAAGAAACTTGTTAGTCAGAAGTGACCCAGCAATAAAACCCAATTAATAGAAGCAATCCTTCAATCTTGGCTTCACATGATAACAGCTGCAGAACTAAAAGACTTGGTTCATTCCATGGGAAGACATTGTAAGGCCGTAATTCATGCTAAAGGTTGCCCAAATAAGGATTAACTGACATGGTGATAATTTTTGTATATCTCGTTTTTTTCTACGGTGATCATTTTTGTATATCTCTTACATACTAATGTAAGTCAAATGTCTTCAAGGAAAAAGAAAGTCCAGTTGCCTTTTGAAAAAGCACCTTTGGGACGTTCGAATGGATTCCACTTTAATGAAAAGGGCGGGATATCCTTATTGCACTTTCTAAAACTCTACACTTTTCCCCTACCTCCTGCATTATTTAAGCTTAGTATAATTCTAGGTTCCTTGAGTACACCATTGACACATAATCTGTGGTGACTTGCAAATTTCCACAGATAATAGAATAGAATTCTTTATTGGCCAAGTGTGATTGGATGCACAAGGTATTTGTCTTAGGTGTTTATGCTCTTGATGTACATAAGGAGAATAAAATACGTTCATCAAGAATAAAAAGCTACAACACTTAGTGACAGTCAAGGTTACTAATAAGCTATCAAATCGGACTAGGAAACAAATAAAAACAATACAAATTGAAAGATATAAGCAACATGGTTATCCTAATAAGTGGGAAGAGATAGATACTAGAAAGGAAGAGAAGAAGAATAGTAATCCAGTCTTAGTAAATTATGTGTTGTGGGAATTAATTGTTAAGCGGAGTGATGGCATTCGGGGAAAAACTGTCCTTGTGTCTAGTTGTTCTGGTGTGCAGTGCTCTATAGCGTCCTTTTGAGGGTAGAAGTTGAAACCATTTATGTCCAGGATGTGTGGGGTCTTATAATGATAATGTCATTATTATCAATAATGATATCATTAATACTACTACTGAGCCTGGATTTTTAAAAAAACTATAAAATGGAACAAATTTATCCTTTTCCTAATCCTTAGATGAGAAACCAGTTTGGTGCAGTGGTTAAATAAGGCATCAGGCAAGAAATCAGAGACCCAGAATTCTCATCCCAGTTTACACACAAAACCAACTGGCTAAGCCTGGACCAGTCAGTCTCTCTCCACCCTAGGAAGCAGGCAGTGACAAACCATTTCTGAAAGCATTGTTGAACATCTGCAGGGACATCTGGAAGAACCAGCCCCTGATATTTGAGAACTGCATGCTCCTCTCACCATGTTTTAGAATGATCCTTTGCCTATGTATCTCCCTCCTTTTAAAACTGCCTGGCATTTGTTCTTTCCTCCCCCGAACATAAAAACTGGCCATCACTGAACATTACTCTCCTTCTCATTTTCTCCATTATTGGATGTAAAGATTGCATAAACATCTCTGGAAGGTCTCAGTGAAAATGCCAAGCAAAAAAATCTTTCTCTGAATTTCTCAAGATGATGGAAAAAGCCTCCAAACAATATCTCAAGGACAGGATTCCCTTGTTGAGAAAAAAAATATTGGAAGAGTTTCTTCCTGATGTCTTGGAACCAATTTCAAAGATGAGAATCCGAGGAGGATGCACACTATTGATAAAGAGAGGATTGTACAGTAAGAGCCAGGAAATTCACACATACTATATAACTAAATAATTGCACACATTGTATCGCATCCAAATTTTCTTTGATCAAATCAAAAGAGAATTTGTTTGGGAGGAAAGGGGAATACAAGGGAATTTGGACCAAAGAATAAAGTTGAGTTGGAACAGAGTTGGCCATCATGGCTCTCATAATTGCACAACTTTATTATGAGAATGAAATGTTTGTGCCAGAGTCCCCATGTGGAAAACACATGTATTTGTGTCTCTGGATCACACTGAAGTCTCTCATGATCACCTTCAAATACTATACTGGCTAATCAGTGTCTATTACAAAGTAGGGCATACAAAACCTTTGCTAGACCAATTCTCCAATACTGCATATCAAACATTAACACAATTGAGCGAGTCCAGAGATATTTCACAAGAAGTCCTCTGCTCTCAACAGAATACCTTATACCACCAGACTTGAAATTTTGGGCTTAGACGACTTAGAACTATGTCAGCTTCGGTCTGACCTAAGCGTAGTACACAAAATTATCTGCTACAATGTCCTACCTGTCAATGACTATTTCAGCTTCAACCACAACAATACACGAGCACACAATAGATACAAACTTAGAGTGAACCACTCCAAACTTGATTGCAGAAAATATGACTTCAGCAATAGAGTGGTCAATGCCTGGAATGCACTACCTGACTCTGTGGTTTCATCCCCAAACCCCCTATAATTTTAACCTTAGACTGTCTACTGTTGACCTCACCCCATTCCTAAGAGGTCCGTAAAGGGGATGTGCATAAGCCTACGGGCTGAGGGTGGGTTCTACTTACTTTTACTACCAATTTGCAACTGGGCCATGTGCTTTTCTATGCATGCGCTCTTCTGTGTATGCGCAGAAGCATTTTCAAGATGTCAGGGTCAGTGGGCAGAGTCTCCAGTCAGTTTTACTACCAGTTCTATAGAACCGGTGCGAACCGGGGGCAATCCACCACTGCTACGTGCCTACCATCCCCGTCATACTGTCCCCATTTATTTGTACCCATTTCCTGTATTCATAATCATGTTTATACTTATATCTGTTATCTTATACATGCTTGACAAAAAATAAATTTAAAAAATTTTAAAAACGTACTTGTCGTTGGTTTTGTGGAGGAAAAAAAAAAGTGACCTTAAGCCAACATGATGAAATGAAAAGCCCCTCATATGATTTCATTTTGGAAACAGCCTATGAAAAAACTCTCGCAGTTTTTACATCATGTGGCTTCCCCTGTATTTTTAAACAAATAACCACAAGGCACCTTTTTTTCCTAATGCTGCATATGGATTTATGTGAGAGAAGCATTGCTGAAAACATCTTGTCAGGTTCCTATGTTGGTCATCATGGGCAGAATGCTTCTCCATTTTTATGTTTCTCCTCTGAAGTCCTTGTAGGATGGTGATAGTACTCATTTTAAAGAAAAATAATAAATGCCCTACAAGCCCATAGAATCAAATTCTCCAAACAGACAGGTAGACATCATGCCAAATATCCTTCTGCATTTTTCCACCTCATTTTTTCAATCTGATGGGAGGGAAATAACTTTCAGAATTATTTTGCAAAGGAGAAGGGGGAAAAAATCAGTAAAATTCCCTTTCAAGAATTTTTTGAATTTACCTTACCTACAAGGTGGTCTAGGAATGTGTTTCAGAATTCAGTCTTTTTACAGAGCGGTCATTTCTTCTCAGACTGCAACCTCTTTGTCTTTCCAGATCTGTGTGTTTGTTCTCCTATGGTCAAAAGTCACAAATTGATAGTAGATTAGGCCACTACCAGGGGTGAAATGCTACCGGTTCGTACCAGTTCAGGAGAACTGGTAGCGGTGGTGGCGGGTGATTCGGAGAACCAGTAGCAGCGGCAGTGCAAGGCTCCGCTCACCCACCCAGATATCGTTACTTCCTGGTTTTAACCAGGACACGTGCACACACTTCCAAACCAGTAGGGAAGGTAAGTAGATTTCACCTCTGGCCATTACCAACACAAAGAAGAATATTTTATCTTTTACCCAAAAAGAATTTATTTTAATCTTGGATGTTGATTGAGCAAGGAAAAAAAAGATACAAAAATTTGAATCTTGATTATTATATAAACCAAACTTGCATTTGACACCCAGTCATAGAAGGGCAGATCCTGAAGATGAAACTCAAATACTTTGGCCACCTAATGAGAAGGAAGGACTCACTGGAGAAGAGCCTAATGCTGGGAAAGATTGAGGGCAAAAGAAGAAGGGGACGACAGAGAACGAGGTGGCTGGATGGAGTCACTGAAGCAGTCAGTGTGAGCTTAAATGGACTCCGGGGGATGGTAGAGGACAGGAAGGCCTGAAGGAACATTGTCCATGGGGTTGCAATGAGTCGGACATGACTTCATAAGTAACAACAACAACAACATGGAAGGAAGGAAGGAAGGAAGGAAGGAAGGAAGGAAGGAAGGAAGGAAGGAAGGAAGGAAGGAAGGAAGGAAGGTAAAAAAAACCCACCCAGATACTATAAGAGATTATCTTATCTAGGAATGCCTCAACTCTGCCGGTACCAATATATCAAGAAAGTATATTTGATGTTACGGGCTTCTTCACACTTTTTCCAAAGGCAGATGCATAGTTCACAAGCACACTTTGCATGGAAATGCCCCAAGTTCAATTATTGTTATTTCTAGATAAAAGGATCAAAAGACAAATGATATAAGATCTTCTGTTTGACACCTTTAAGTAGAGACTTTTAAATTTGACAGAGAAACAGTCTGGCTTGAGATAAGGAAATATCTTATATTTCTAGTAGTGATGTTCCTACTTTTGCCAAAATATCTCTTTACAAACCAATTGAAGAGCTTGCATTCCTGTCTAGTCTAGATGGACTATGGCTGTGAACTTTTCAAGAGGAATCCTCTATGGAACAATTAGGGTTTTACATTTGTTGTGTTGCTTTTTCAGAGGGATCATGTGAAACCCAACATATGCCTGAACATGTGTTGATTTTTCTGACTGCTGAAGAGATCTGCAGATTGCTTACAGCTGTGCGAACCACATAAAAGGAGTCAACATTCACTCAGAGCTATGTTTCACAGGACATGCGTTGGATGAGTGTTAAGATTCCAGACAACGACATCCATTATAATGAATATTTGGGCTCCCCCACCCACCCATCCTGAGTTGCCCTGAACTTTCATCCTCTTAAATAACATCACTCTTGTTCCTGCTACAAAGGAGGGAAAACACAGTTCCTGTTCCCACGGGTGCCACTAACCTTTACATGATTTTGAAAAAGCAGAAGAAAAGAATGCAACTGGAAAAACATAGAGTTTGGAATGGACAGGCCTTGCTTTGGATGGTGCAAGAGATGGTGTCACCTTTCTGGTTAAAAAAGGAATAGAGCAGAGAGAAGGAATGGGGAGAATCTTGCTTTGCTCTCCGGTTTTTGATCATTGTTGGGCCCATTGTTGCAATTTACTGGTTTTGGCAATGGCATAGAAGTAGGAGTCCAGGAATTTGGCTTAGAACTTACAATTCTTAGGACAAAAGAACTCAATATTAACAGTCAAAGAAAGCAAAACCATTTTATTCCTCTCTCATGAGAGATGACCAGGGTTTTATTCATAAAATCAGCTTTTATTCCCATATGGTGTTCAAGAACATGCCTGGAAGTATATGAATATTCTGTATTTTTAAATATATTTATGAAGTTTATTGAGTCTACAAAAAACCAAGGTTTTAAAATAACTCATGCTTGGTTTAATAAATCCTAATTTGTTAGTTTCATACAAGATTCTAAGCCACCCTCTATGGCTTGCAAAACACGTAACGGTTTTGCAAGCCATAGAGAGTGCAAAAACACGTACAACATTCTAAGACAATATTAAATTTAACCAGTCCAAAATATCACTTGGAATAATTACATCTTCTCAGAACTGAGATTGGATGCTTCTGAAATGAAAACTGGACGATGTGTCAGAGTTATGAATATTGATTTTGTTTGACAACTTTTCTGCTGTTCCAAAAATGAATTTGGTGGTGGATTCTGATCTTGACTCTATAGTAGAAAATATGGTCCTCAACTCACATTAAATTTTCATCGTAATAAGGACTTTTTTGTCTTTAACCTTTTCTGAAAGCAAGTTCAATGCAAAAAGTGGAATTTACTTGATACCTACATCCAGGGGTGAAATCCAGCAGGTTCTGACAAGTTCTGGAGAACCGGTAGTAGAAATTTTGAGCAGATCGGAGAATCAGTAGCAGAAATTTTGAGTAGTTCAGAGAACCGGCAAATACCACCTCTGGCTGATCCCAGAGTGGGGTGGGAATGGAGATTTTGCAATATCTTTCCCTCAGGAGTGGTGAGGGAATGGGGATTTTGCAGTATCCTTCCCCTGGAGTGAGGTGGAAATGGAGATTTTGCAGTATCCGTCCCCTGCCATGCCCACCAAACCATGCCCAAGAACCGGTAGAAAAAAGAATTGAATTTCACCACTGTCTACATCCGGGTATAATGGAAAGATGTGAAGGAGAGGGGAAAGACTGGATTAATTATGCAAACATAGGCATCTATAAGAACCTACAATGGCAATGTCTTACACAACAATGTAGTATGCATCATTTGTGCAATGGTGTCATGACTTCATTGGTTTTCCTCCTTATTCCTACCAGGAACATCTAAGTAAGTAGATTAAGTTATGTCCAGTGTGAATTGCTTTCCTATCAGTCCTATTTCCAAAATACTATTTTTAATTACCGGTACCTGCATGAAATTATCCACTTAAATTAAGATTTTAGTAAAATCATAAAACTTTTTTCAGTTCCATAATTGGTTTTTCTCAGAAGGTATATCTTTCAATAGATATGTTCCTTTTTTATAAGAAAAGTTGCTTGGGCTACATGCCAATTAATTCAAAGTTTAGTTGTGTTTCCAATGACCACGCCATACAACCTAATGCTTGAACTACAACTCCCATTATGCTTGGGCTGCTGATCCAAGTAAAATAAGTATGGAGAATACCAGTGGTGGGATTCAGCCAGTTCGCACCACTTCGGGAGAACTGGTTGTTAACTTTCTGAGCTGTTTGATGAACAGGTTGTTGGAAGAAATCATTAGGGCAGAGAACCGGTTGTTAAATTATTTGAATTCCACCACTGGAGAATACCAATTCAGCGTAAGAAATGCGTCAGACTCTTGAGTAAAAGCTGAGTGAAGTTTGCTGTTTAAGTGATATTTGAGGTTGAGCTTCAAATCTCCCTTTGGCCATAAAACTTCCTGACATTTTTCTAGTTCACAAAAAAAAGTTATGTAGAAAAAAAGGGGGGGATGGAGCAAGGGAAAAAAAAGCATTTCACCCTAAACTCCTTGGAAGAAAGGCAAGCTATAAATAGAAAAGACCTGTGACCAAAATAAATAACAAGAATATAATTCTTATCGTTGAGAAAGATTATGAGACTTTGACCATGTCTGTCTGGGTTGCAGAAGGCTTCCACCGATGAGTTTGGCCAAAAAGTAATAATTTAGTTATTATCATGACTATCTGCATCAGCTATGATAGTTCTGATAGTCCTTCCATGGCCTTTGAAGCAAACTTCATCAGGGGAAAACATACTGTAACAATCAGAGGGGAGAAAAGAGGAGTGAACTTGGAGGCCTGTCAAAACACCCCACAAATGGAAGCTGTCATTCCAAAGCTGGAATCCCCTTTGTTTCTTTCTTTCACATCATAAGGGTGTGATGTGAAGCCAGGACAAATACGTTGTGATGAAAAATAGGACAAGATATAAAGCTTTTGCTTTAGAAGTCCAGTAAGTTTTATTGATGCAAACACACACACACACACACACACACACACACACACACACACACATACAAATTCCACTTCCCAAGACCCGTTAACTCTCAGTTGCAAAGGAAAAAAAAACTTATTTCAGGAATACTGTTTTGCGATGATGTGTTTGCTTTGTTTTTCTCTCGAATAGGTCAGGTGCAAGAAAGCAGAGGTCAGGGTAGAGTTCAAGGGACTATGAGTTCACTTCATGATACTGATACACAAGAATCCGAACTACTAACAGTCAAGACAAGTTGGTGCCGGATAAGAGTGAATGGACGTTAGAGCCTTGGTGGCGCAGCAGCTTAAGTGGTATTAGCTGCCTGCAATTACTGCAAGTTCGAATCTCACCAGGCTCAAAGTTGACTCAGCCTTCCATCCTTTCAAGGTAGGTACAATGAGGACCCAGATTGTGGGGGCAATAAGCTGACTTTGTATAAAAAAGAACACTGCTTAGGGGGGGCCGAAAGCCCTACTAAGCAGGTATATACAAAAGTATGAAGGCTATTGCTTAACACATTGTAAGCCACCTTGAGTCTCCGGAGAAGGGCGGCATATAAATTAAATTTTTAAAAAATAATAATAATCTGAATTTGTTGCAAAAAATCAAATCCAGAAAGCACACACAGGCAAACTGATTCAGCAGGATTCATTAACTTCTTTCTATACATAATAACACATGAAGTAAATTTACAATACCAACAGTAGATTTCTTCCAACGTGGTAGAGAGGAGAGATTGTTTTTAGTTCAGTGGTGAAATCCAATTTTTTTTACTACCAGTTCTGTGGGCATGGCTTGGTGGGCATGGTGTGGCTTGGTGGGCATGTTAGGGGAAGGATTCTGCAAAATCTCCATTCCCACCCCACTCTGGAGCCAGCCACAGGTGGTATTTGTCAGTTCTCCAAACTACTCAAAATTTCCACTACTAGTTCTCCAGAACCTGTCAGAACCTGCTGGATTTCACCCCTGTTTTAGTTCCCGTAGTTCAGAGCAGACTAAACTAGTGCAGATTTGTTTGCTGAGCTTCAGAGCTCAGAGCTTACTGCTGCAGGGCTAAGCCACGTCCAGACTTCTTACTTCTGTTTTTAAACAGTCCCCATTGGCTGACCTGTTACCATGTCTATCCAAAGTCCCCATTGGCTGACTTAATTGCTATGCCTATTCATTGGCTGATCAATTTCAGTCTATGAATATTCATATGACAGCCGTCAAGTGGAGTTGGGCTAAAGTCTCTTACGGGGCATAGAGACTCCAAACTGATGATTCATTTGACCCCACCTTCAGGCTCAGTATTATTGATGCTGACCCAAGGTTTATAATCTTTCTTCTTCTTGCCTCATGGACAAACATTTAACTCCTGTCATCTAAGACCTACGGGCCCTCAAATGAGCTAGACTTATTGAAAATTTTAGTTAATTAAAATCAATAAAACAAAAAGGCAGGTCATAAAAATGTCAAAAAAAGTACTGATGCAGCTAGTTGGCTATTTATTGCGATTCTATGAACCTATTGTACTTGAAAGGATTGCTATGATGCAGCAGGATCTCAGTTCAGCTGACAGCTTATATATTTAAGATAATTGTTGCAACAAATGAATAAATATTCATTGTATGTTTTTTATTGTGAACTTCTGGCGATTCTCTTCAGAAAACAAGGGATTTCAGGCACTATTGTTAGCAAATGGAGAAAACTTCCTGTTTCTATAGGGACAAAGAAAGAGAAGTCTTTCAGAAGAGTCTTCTGAAGGAATACACAAACAAACAAACAATTATGTTTTAATCTATTCTATTGACATCATTGGATTAAGACCTAACGAATGCTTACTATTAAATAGCCATTC
Source organism: Masticophis lateralis (assembly GCA_030761175.1). NCBI lineage: Eukaryota > Metazoa > Chordata > Lepidosauria > Squamata > Colubridae > Masticophis > Masticophis lateralis. Next base: position 16,697,983 of record JAUDYJ010000010.1, read on the forward strand.
AATTCAATACATGTCACATCATCTCTAGTGCATTATGCTTAGTATGCCAGTTTCCACCAAATCTAAGCTGCATGAATTTGGCCTCCATTACCTCTGACCCTACATGGTATTATCCTTTAGGGCAGTGATGGCTAACCTTTTTGCCATCGCGTGCCAAAAGCGGGAGGAGCACAGTGGGATCACACGCATCCATGCCCACATCCATAATTCTATGCGCCGTGCCCCCCCCATGCTCCCCCCACTTTTGGCACGTGATGGCACGGTGGGCCCGGTAGGCCTATTTTTTTGCTCTCCCCAGGCTCCAGAGCCTTTCTAGGAGCCTGGGGAGGGCAAAAATGGCCTTCCCCACCCACCCCCAAGGCCCTCTGGAGGCCGGAAACAGTGTGTTTCCTGACTTCTGGTGGGCCCAGAAGGCCCGAAAATCAGCTGGCTGGTACACACAAGCATGCCAGAGCTGAACTTGCGTGCCTACCAATATGGCTTCGCGTGCCGTCTGTGGCACCCATGCCATAGGTTCACCATCACGGCTTTAGGAATATCTAGAAGTTCACTTAATGCAGAATATAGCAATGCGGCTGTTAAAATATTTGCAGCAAATCTATACTAGTTGTCACTTGCTTTCTGGCCACAATTTGCAATCTTGGTGTGAACCTTTCAAGGACTAAACAGCCTGACTATCTGAACGATGATCTATGTCAGTATGAACTGGCCTGGAAATTAAAAACAGTAGGAGATCTTAAACTCCATTTTGAAGATGCCCTCATTTTCTGAGAATCATTTTTCAAGCACAAAGGTGAAGTTCTTCTACTGCGTTTCCTTGGAAAAGGAATCAAGTTTCCCTACTAGTCTATAATACCTGTGATTGCTTTCATGATATTGTTAAAGACAGGGGTGAAATGCTACTGGTTCAGACCGGTTCAGGAAAACTGGTAGTAATAAAAAATACTACTGATTCGGACGAACTGATGTTTCCAATGATCAGTTGTGCTGTGTGATTTATATATGCTTTCTGGCGAATCTAAATCATGCGGCACAGCTGTTCCCCCCCCCCCTTGCTATTCTACTTACCTTAGAAAAGGCTTCTTAATCCTCCTTTTTCAGCACTGTGCGGTAGCACCTGCAGTGCAGCACCTGTGGTGCAGCGCCTGTGGTGCACATGCACGAGAAGCATATGTTTGGCATGCACTACACATGTGCACACACAGCGAACCGGTAGCGAAGCGAACTGGTAGCAGATGTCAGAGCTGGTTAACGATCAGTTTTGTATGGACTATCCTGTGTCTTGAAACTTCATCCAATGCTTGGTGCTATATTGTAGATGTCAGAATTAGTGTAGAATTTTACACTAATCAGGAATATACAGATATTTATTGCAGGGAAACAAAGATTAGCAATTTACAGCTCCTTCATATAATATAAATTATATAAGAGTCCTCTTGCTGTAGATTAGGAGAACGTTCTAAAGATATTAATCTAATTTTTAGTCTTCAGAAGGTGCTCCCAGCCATCAGAATTCATACAACAAATGCTCATGTGATTGTGTTGATTTTGCTTTTTCCCCATGTTCAACCATATTATGTTGCCTCCTACACCTTAACAAAGGGATGTGGTGGCACAGTGGCTAAGACACTGAGCTTGTTAATCGAAAGGTCGGCACTTCAGTGGTTCGAATCCCTAGTGCCGCGTAACTGGGTGAGCTCCCGTTACCTGTCCCAGCTTCTGCCAACATAGCATTTCGAAAACACGTAAAAAATGCAAGTAGAAAAATAGGGACCATCTTTGGTGGGAAGGTAACAGCGTTCCGTGCACCTTTGGCGTTTAGTCATGCCGGCCACATGACCACGGAGACGTCTTCAGACAGTGCTGGCTCTTCGGGTTTCCTCTAGAGTCGGCAACAACTAGCACATATGTGTGAGGGGAACCTTTATGTTTATACCTTAACAACAATAATATTTCTTTAAACCTTTCTTATTCCTAAGAGTCTAGATTTTTGTTTTGTTTTTACATGGAAAAGACAAATTTAACCATCTTAATAAATGATTGGAAGATCTGATGTTTCTTTTGGCTTATAAAGAAGTGTTGCTCATGGTTGTGTATTAAGGGTGGAGGATGACACTTAAAAATGGTCCTTATAAACAGGATGTCATTTTTAATTGTTGTCACTGGACTGCTTTAATTTTTTTTGTTTGTTTGTTTTAATCTTTTGCTCTCTGTTCAATTGGATTAAATGAAAAATCAAGGGAAAGGAAGAAGAAGGAGGAGGAGGAGGAGGGGGGGGAAGGTTTTTCAAACCAGGAAGCAATTAAGTTCTCTTAAAGTTCTTCTTAACTTATTCTTCTTCTTCTTCTTCTTTAATTCCAAAGAACAAAAGATAAAATGAAAGGATACTACAATGTTTTTAATCTTCTTCTCTGGTCTCCCAGTTTTTTTTTCTTTCTTGACTTAAAAGCAGTTTCGGCCTTCACAACTATGGACAGTATGACAGGCTATGAATATTTAGACAATAAAAATCTAAAGAAAATGTTATACATGTAGCATGATTAGTCCCCAGAGACATAAATAAAAATAATATGTGCTTTGTGCATCTTGCATCTTGCAAAAATTATTTGTTTGACTGAATTGCCTTTCTGTTTGGGGTGAGCACTCAAGACAGCCAAAAATTGTGTCATACCATTATTGTTAGATCGGGCTATGGTCTGGTTCATACAACAGACATGCTCATAATATGATTCTAGGATGGGCTTTTGAGCATAAACCAAGCTTGGCCAAACATTTGGAGAGCTGAGAGCACCTCAAAACATCTGTAACAACTCCTGCAGCTATCCTGGTCATGGTGTCCAGCTGGTCCTTCCACCTTACACAATCTTAAAACTGTTTTAAAAGAATTCAGAACCGTTGGTTTTATTAATACATTTACTTATTTATTTATAGCATTTATATAGCCGCCCACCTTGTCCTAAACTCTGGGTGGCTCATTAATATGAAATATGATAATGATATATGCACATGCACAATTAATCACACTTAGTAGTTGCCAAGCCGTTAAACTGTTTACCCTGTCTGATTTTAATTCCTTTTTTTTCTCCTTTGACAACTGCCAGCTGTTTTTCTTTTATGAATCAGTTTCCTGACTTGCCATAAAGTTTTGCAAAGTCTGTTTTTAGCCAACAGAGAAATTGTAGGGAAAAGGTTTCCATCGCCACAGCTGCAATCCCTCAATAAACATAAGGTAAAGGTGAAGGTTCCCCTCGCAGATACGTGTTAATGGTTCCCAACCATCTAGGGGACGGTGCTCATCTCCGTTTCAAAGCCAAAGAGCCAGCGCTGTCCAAAGATGTCTCCATGGCCATGTGGCCGGCATGACCAAACACCAAAGGCGCACTGAACGCTGTTACCTTCCCACCAAAGGTGGTCCCTATTTTTCTACTTGCCTTTTTTATGTGCTTTCGAACTGCTAGGTTGGCAGAAGCTGGGACAAGTAACGGGAGCTCACCCCGTTACACAGCACCAGGGATTCGAACCGCTGAACTGCTGACCTTTCGATCGACAAACTTACCGTCTTAGCCACTGAGCCATTGCGTCCCTTCAATAAACCTAAGAGATGATAATTAACAGGAGATTTTTATTTGTACCAAAATTACATTTTTAACAAGCTCTCTATGTTAATATATGCAAACCAGAAAGGTTAAGGACATTATTATTATACAGTTGGTTGGTTGCACAGTCAGCCAAATGTTTAGACTGCATTTGGTATTTTGGTCCACCTATCGAGTCCTTCCCAAGGACCTAGTCTAAGTAGATGATGCTGTTTGCTGATGCTAAAGTTATTGTTGCAGGATGTAAGCTGTTCCTAGTTAAAGCTGCGTTTTTGCAATTGACTGATGGTGATTTTGTTAATGCCAATGGTGTTTGTGTGGTGTTCCAGATATTTTGGGATTGCATCCAAGGTTCAAATTACTGTTGGCATTCATCTTTGCTTTCTTTTGCCACAGCTGTTCTACTTCTATTTGCAGGTCTTTGTATTTTGCAATTTTCTCCAGTTCTTTTTCTTCTATTGTGCTGTCTCCAGGTACGACCACGTCCACCAGCCAGACTTTCTTCTTGTCTTTCTTATCAATTATTATGGTTCACTGCACAGTCAGCCAGATGTTCAGATTGGATTTGGCATTATTATTCTTATCTTCTCACTATCCAGTACATTCTTTCAGATATTCTTACAAATTTCTTTAGAAAACAGATGTGAAGTTGCTGAGGTTTCTTTGATTATGCATTTAAAATAGCTTTAAGGAGATTTCATTCAACTTATTAATTAACACCAATGTAATTATATTAAAAACAGGGGTGAAATGCTACAAGTTTGGACCAGTTCGACCAAAGCAGTAGCAATGGCAGCGGGTGGTTCAGGAAACCGGTAGCGATGGCAGCGGGTGGTTCAGAGAACTGGTAGCGATTGCAGTGGTGGATCGGGGAACCAGTAGTGATGGCAACAGGTGGTTCGGAGAACCAGTAGTGATGGCAGTGCTAGGCTCCGCCCACCCACCCGGTCATTGTTACTTCATGGTTTTAACCAGGAAGTAACCTGTTTTTTACCCTCTGGGCATGTGCAGAGCACTCCATGGCTTAGAACCTGGTTGTTTACAGGACCGCCTGCTACCACCAATAGCCTGCCACCAGCCGGTACGCTCTCATAGAGAGGGGCTCCTCCAGGTGCTGTCAGCTAAACAGTGTCGACTGGTGGCCCCTAGGGGGAGGGCTTTCTCTGTAGGGGCACCCACTATCTGGAACAAGCTCCCCCCGGAGATACGGAGGATCCCGGATCTGCGCACCTTCCACCGAGCTCTCAAGACCTGTTTATTCTTTCAAGCAGGCCTGGCCTAATCTTTTCCCTTTTTTCTTTTAATAATGTAAATTTTAATCTGTTTTAAATTACTGGGGTGTTTTAAATCTGTTTGGGGCCAAGCTGTTTAATTCGGTTTTATTCTGTTTTTAAATTGTGTATATATGTGTTTTATTTTATGGCTTTTCACTGCCTTGAGTCCTTCGGGAGTAGGGCGGTATATAAATCCAATAAACATAAACAACCTAAACAACGTAACGCAGTTTACGAAATGGTAGGGAAGGTAAGTAGATTTCACCCCTGATTAAAAAGTAACCCAAGATTCCTGCACTAAAGTATCTGATATGATATATTCACACACATACCAAATTCAGTCACTATTGTCAAAAGCAATGAATATCCCACATAAAGACAAGATGTATTTTTTTTTAATCCAGACATGGAAATAATAGAACAAAAAGAGAACAGAAGAACAGATGTCAATTGACAGAGATGTCAATTCTTACTTTTATGTCCAACCAATTATCTCTCTCGAAAGTCATCACTAGTCAACATGGTAGAATATTCCCTCTATCAGGTTTTATGTTATGAGTTTTAGAGGCATTAAAACTTTCAGAGCTATATTTATTTTTTGGGATTTGCATGTTTGTGCAATTAAACAAATTAACCTTGAAGACAAAAACAACAGCAATCTTTTCACAAAATACATGTAATGAGGCGGAACAGGCCCAACAGTTTTACAGTCACCTAGCTGGTGAATAGGTTCCTTATAAAAATGCATCACATTCAGAATTATGAAGTTTGTATGAAAGTTTTTATTTCCCACCGACTGGAAACTATTCAAGTATTAAATATAACAGAGATATTAGGGCTAGTCTTTCTTATTCTCAGACTCTACCCTTCTAAAAAGGTAGTAATTGACAAGAAAATATAATATCAATAATAAGTTACTACTGTGCTATATTACTGCTTATGGGACAGTGATGACTACTTAAGGAGTTCAATTTCTGGTAAGATAAAACCAGAGGTGAAATCTAAAATTTGTTACTACCAGTTCTGTGGGTGTGGCTTGGTGTGTGTGGTGGGGTAATGTGACTGGGTGGGCGTGGCCAATTTTTTTTTTTTTTTACTTTTAAAAGCATTTTTTCTACAACCTCTTCAGCGACAAACCTCTTTGTAAAAAAATGCTTTCAGAAGGCTCTGACGATCCCAGCTGAGTTGCCTGATCGGCAGAGACTTTTTTTTCTTTTAAATGCCTCTGATGATCAGGCAACTCAGGTTTGGATCATCAGAGGCATTTAAAAGAAAAAAAAGTCTCTGCCGATCAGGCAACTCAGCTGGGATCATCAGAGGCATTTAAAAGTAAAAAAGGGGTTTTTTTTCTTTTAAAAGCCTTTGATGATCCCAGCTGAGCCACGTGATCATCAGAGGCTTTTTCTTTTTTTTACTTTTAAAAGTATTTTTTGACCAAAGTGGTTGTAGAAAAAATGCTTTTAAAAGTACAAAAAAAAAAAAGCCTCTGATGATTGTGCGGCTCATCTGGGCATGGGGATTTTTGCTACCGATTCTCTGAAGCACCTGCCTCCATCGCTATCGGATTGGGCGATCCAGTCCAAACCGGGAGCATTTCATCCCTGGATAAAACTATTACATTTTTTAAAAAATGGATCTAAAATAAGGAAAATATTCCAGATATTGTTGTAATGTGCAGAAGATTCTAGGTTGGATGTTTAAAAAAAAGGGAATGTTAGACTTACCCATTCCCTAAACTTTTAGAATGTTTTCAATAAAGCAAAAAAAACCCCAAAATGATGAAATAGAGAGGATGGGAATTACTTTGCTTAAAAGCATTACAATGTGTAGAGCTGAAATGTAGAGTTTACCTTGACTTTTACTTTTTAATGACTATTCGCTGTGAAAAGGTCTTCTGGAACCTTATAATTTACTCTGATCCACTGATTTAACAGAAAGACAAGAGTTGGAAGGGATTTTAATATCTTCTAGTCCAACCCCTTGTTCAAGTAGGAGATCCAATAGCATTCCAGACAAATGGCTGTTCGGTTTCTTCTTAAAAGCTTCCAGTGATGAATCATTCACAACTTCTGGAGGCAAGCCATTCCACTGATTCATTGCTCTCATTGTCAGGAAATTTCTCCTTAGTTCTAGGTTGGTTCTTTCCTTGATGAATTCCCATCCATTGCTTCTTGTCCTACCTTCTGGTGCTTTGGAAAACAGGTTGACTACCCCCTCCTTATGGCAGCCCCTTAGATATTAGAACACTGCTATCATGTCAACCCTAGTCCTAAATGGAGGTCCTTTTAAAAACTATCCCATCCAGCAAGTGAAGGTTATTGGTTTGCTTCCATAAAAGGAGAATCCAACTCTAGCATTCCTTAGGTTCTCTCTACCTCTGAGCTATTCAAGAAGGATGGACACAGAGAATATCAGAGGTGGGCATTCGTGAAATATAATCAAATTCTTCCCATTCTTGGCCTCAGCATGCTTATTTATCTCTCTCCCAGCTAAATATTAGGGCCTCTGCAGGTAATTTGAAAGAGAAATAGACATCTCCATTATACTGTAAGTAGACTGCCCTCCTCCACGTCTTTCTTCTCCGCCCTCCCCCACCTCCATCTTCACAACTCACAAAGATATCTTTCATGACAATGGAAGGAGAACAGCTTCATGAAAATAAATAGCCAAGGAGCAATATGGATTTCATTCTCTGTGCTGCAGCATTACTAAAATAAAACAGCTGTGATCGCATACTGAGATGAAAACCATTGTTCAATAAATATGCCTTATTAAACATTGTAGCAGTGATGAAGAGTACAGCTCTCCAATAGTAAAGTCAGCCTTCTTGAGTAGACCACCCATTGCTATAGGGAATAACAATGGGACCAGTCTCGATCAGAGATATTTTCATTGGGGTGGAATGTTCAGCTTGCTATTTGTGTATGTAATGGGACTGTAGTTCACCAACAGGTTACTCTGGTGTAACTTGGTTTATTTACCAATGAATCAAAGCCTCATTTGGCTTAGTCAATTGTCATACAGGAACTCCTTTCTAGGGGGCTACTCAAGGAAGGATCATTTATCCTTCTGCCTGGAGGCGGTGCGGGTCTGGATGGGTAGGAACAAGCTCAGGCTCAACCCCTCCAAGACAGAGTGGCTGTGGATACCGGCGTCCCATGATCTAGCGTCCCCATCTCTATTAATGGGAGGGGAGTCTCTTGCTCCCTCTGAAAGGGTTTGTAATCTTGGCGTCAATAAATAAATAAATAAATAAATTTATGAATTCATTAATTAAATCCATGTTTAATTCATTCAGGAAGAAATAAAATCCGTATTTAAAAAAAGAAAGAAAGAAAATTCCGTAATTGACAAAGAAGATAGGATAGAGTGCACCTAAAAACTGTATTTCATATTTACTGTACATTTTTATCTATGTAAGTTCTAGGGCAGAAGCATAAAATCTGCACTGTAAGTTATCATTCTTGATGATCATATGATATAATCATTCTTCATTATTGGCTATGATGCTGAATAGTCAGAGAGTCTAATGGAGCAGCTTATTAGAGGCCTATTAATTAAGTTTCAGACCCAAAATTTCCTGAAAGAAAAGCAATGCATTTGCTTCATGCTGAAAATATGGCAATTGTTGTTGTTACTTGCAAAGTCATGTCCGACCCATCCGGACCCCATGGACAACATTCCTCCAGACTTTCCTATCCTCTACCATCCTCTGGAGTCAATTTAAACTCAGGCTGACTGCTTCAGTGACTCCATCCAGCCACCTCTGTCGTCCCTTTCTTCTTTTGCCTTCAATCTTTCCCAGCATTATGCTCTTCTCCAGGGAGTCCTTTCTTCTCATTAGGTGGCCAAAATATTTGAGTTTCCTCTTCAGGATCTGGCCTTCTCAAGAACAGTCAGGGTTGATCTCCTTTAGGACTGACCGGTTGGACCTCCTTGCAGTCCAAGGGACTCGCAGGAGTCTTCTCCAGCATCATAGTTCAAAGGCCTCAATTCTTTGGCGCTCCTTATGATCCAACTTTCACAGCCATACATTGCAACTGGGAAAAATGTGAAGCTTCAAAGAAGGCTTTATCTTTTGTGGCCACTAGTCTGTCATGCTTTGTTTAGGATTCCTTGCTAAATTTGTTACTTCAGATTATTTTTATGTTCTCAAACTGAATGCAAGTATATTGAATTGGACTCCAAAGTAGAGTGGGACCAACACAAGTAATAAAATATGACCAGCTTTTAATGGTTAGGCATTAGGGTAACCAGCTGATAGGTACAGTTATCAAATCTGGCTTGCAAAAATCCAAATTACCTATTATTAATAATAATAAAGAGTTCCTGGTCTCCAGGTTTCCTGAACCAACCTAGGGAACACCAGGAAGTTTGCAAGCCAGATCTGATAGCTCTATGATGGGCCTTCCAAAAAAAGATCCAGGTGTTCCATCCATGCTTACTATCTGCTCCTCAAAGAAGTACAATTTCTCCCAGGCAGATTCAACTGGACAGATGATCCAGTTGCTAACACTACTTCCAACTTCTCTGAACTGAGTTTCAGCTTGCTGCTTGTCTCCAGTCTGGATGCAAAACACTGACTATTCCATTCTCACAGCTTATCTGGATGGTATCCAGCTTCCTATTCGGCTTAGCTGTAAATTTCAGTTCTACAGACCCTAAACTTATTCTGGAATTGGCTTACTCAGCAATAAACGTTTGGTCATAACTCAACAAGATTTGACTCTGTATTGCAGAGCATGAATGAAACAATACACGTAGAAGATGTACCTAAAGTCATATATGAAAATCAAAGCTTTCCTCATAAATCTGTATTTCGGATTTAAACTCTAGGCTTTTTCTGCAGGTCAACAGATACCCAACCTTGAGTCTTGGGAAGAATCTGACTTGCGTTGATTCCTGTCTCAGGAGCTTCATTCTTCAGAAATGGCAAATATGTAAAATGAAAATTTTAAAAGTCAGCGTGTCAGACTCTCTGGTAGCTAGCTGCCTGTTTGTTCCCTTTAATAAGATTTATTGAGATCATTTAGATGGGGTTGCAAGAATTCTGGTAACTGAGCTATTTTCCATTTCAAACTATTACATCTGTAATGGATTTCCTGACCCTAAAAACATGAATGGACATTTGCAAAACAATGCAGAGCAGGAACAGATGGCCGTTCCATTCATATCTCATAAATGGTTAGCCAGTCTCTCCCTGTACCCAGAGAAAGTTCAAAAGAGGATAAGTAGCACAGAAGAGGTCATGTCTTAATACTGATTGCTGATTATGTGCCATCAAGTGGTACTTTTAGCTATCCCAGAGACAGATGTTATTCAGGAGGATTTATCTCCAGCCTGATTTTTTTAAAAAAAATTTGTACCTGTTGCCATTATCATCAGTCCCTTGACCTTGATGTTGATTGTCCTCTTATCCTCTTCTTTTTCATCCATTTTATACCCTTTCACAACCTTATAGACTTCTCCAGAAAGCTAGGTATCTGTTAATGTGTTCAAAGTATGATAATTTGAGGTTGGTCGATTGTGTCTTAGCATTCATAAATAAAGCTGGGATGAAAGAGTTCTAGTTTTCAGGATTCTGTAACCCAATTTCTTTTTATTTACAATAAATTTGAACCATGGAACTTGTGAAAAATCTAACTTTCCTGGTTACTGCAAGGGAGAGTTCAAAGAGAATAGAATAGATTAGAATAACAGAGTTGGAAGGGACCTTGGAGGTCTTCTAGTCCAACCCTCTGCTTAGGCAGGAAACCCTACACCACTTCAGACAAATGGTTATCCAACATCTTCTTCAAAACTTCCAGTGTTGGAGCATTCACAAGTTCTGGAGGCAAGTCGTTCCACTGATTAATTGTTCTAACAGTCAGGAAATTTCTCCTTAGTTCCAAGTTGCTTCTCTCCTTGATTAGTTTCCACTCATTGCTTCTTGTCCTGCCCTCAGGTGCTTTGGAGAATAGCTTGACTCCCTCTTCTTTGTGGCAGCACCTGAGATATTGGAACACTGCTATCATGTCACTCCTAGTCCTTCTTTTCATAAACTAGACATACCCAGTTCCTACAACCGTTCTTCATATGCTTTAGCCTCCAGTCCCCTCATCATCTTTGTTGCTCTTCTCTGCACTCTTTCTAGAGTCTCCACATCTTTTTTACATCATGGTGACCAAAACTGAATGCAATATTCCAAGTGTGGCCTTAGCACATTGGGAGGGGGAGGGAGAGAGGGGGAGGGAGGGGGGGTTCATAGATGGTACAATAAAAGAGAGAAGAGAGAGAAATTGAGGGAGAGAGAAAGAGAGTACAATAGAAGAGAGGAGAGAGAGAGAGAGAGAAACTATAGATATGTAGGAAGTTAGCACTCATCCCTCTCCTAGAAGAATGAAATATTTTAGGAAATATTTAAAAAAGGCAGAATATTATATTTCCCTGGATGAGAAATGGAGAAACATGTTTTAAAGACAGAGCAGCTTCCTGCCTCCCTCCCCCACCTTTCTCAATGGGCCATTAAGGCCTCAGCCAAGCTCACTCATTTCCCCCCACTTTTGTCAATGGGTCACCATCTGCAACCCAATAGGACACATCTGGCAACAGAAACTCACCACATGGCAAGACTCAAGCAAGCTTGAGAGACAACCTACGAAGTTATCTGAGACCCCTAGACCACCTGGGAGTTTGACAACCAATCAGGATACATTTCTTATACAGGAACAAGAAACTCAGAGGTTGAGCCCAACAGAGGGCATAAAACCAAGGCACTCCCAGCTTCTGGGCCTTTTTCTTTGTTTTCTACTCAGGAACTCAAGCCATGTGATTCCTGTCCACCTTTAAACCATCTTTCCAAGCAGTCTCCATGTTTCCAGTGTCTTTTTCCCACTTGGAACTGAACCCAGATGGACAGTTCTTCCAACAGATACATAGATGGTACAATAGAAGAGATAGGCAGGCAGATATAAACAATTGATACATTGATGGTACAATAGAAAATAGATAGGCGGACATATAGTTTTCATACAATTATAGGAATGAGTTTGTTACATAAACATGTATGTAACAAAAGAGCCTTGGTGGCGCAGCAGATTAAAGTGGTGTTAAGTGACACCAGCTGCCTGCAATTCCTGCAAGTTTGAATCTCACCAGGCTCAAGGTTGACTCAGCCTTTCATCCTTTCGAGGTAGGTAAAATGAGGACACGGATTGTGGGGGCAATAAGCTGACTTTGTATTAAAAAGAACACTGTTTGGGGGGGGCAAAAGCCCTACTAAGCAGGTATATACAAAAGAATGAAGGCTATTGCTTAACACATTGTAAGCCGCCCTGAGTCTCCGGCATATAAATTGAACCAATAAATAATAAAATAAATAAGCATACTTACCAGTTTTCAATTAAAATTGTCCTATTTCTAAAAACAGAAAACTGCTTCTGCCACAGAGTATGGTCTACTAACATTGCTCTGACCTGTGGTTACCATAAATTTACTATATTTATTTCAAGCATTTACTATATGGTCTGCTAAGATAAATACTGTCCTCTAGCGGCCAGAGGAGTTACAACTAGCTTTTAAACACTAGCTTTTTATCGCAGCATTTTCACTAAGGTTTAAAGAGTCCTTGTGCTGAACCTGCGCTGAACTTTTTCTGCTTCTTGCATTTCAAATCATCAATGTTTCCCTGCATTCTACTTCAGAGAAATTCCAGTTTAAATCCTTTTACAATTCTTTAGTGCTCTTAAAAGAAGGGTAAAATGGCTCATGCTGGAAAACAAATGAAACAGTATTGCTTTGTCGTATAGGAGAATGAAGATAAGAATTGTTCCAAAATTCTTTATGATGATTATCATATGATTTAAAGGTCACTACATTAAAAAAAAAAAGGCCTTTTCAGATTACTGTATGTAAGCTGCCCTGAGTCCTTCGGGAGAATGGCGGCATACAAATCACAATAATAAATAAAATAAATAAATAAATAAATTTTGGCTAGAATAAAAGTTCTTATGGTTGACCCAGTTATGAGATTGGTAATATTTATTTATTTTATTTATTAATTATATTTCTATACTGCCCTTCTCCCGTAGGACTGGGGGAAAAATTTTCTTTGCCTGGAGCAATTCTTCATCCACAAACTTCACAGAGGATTTCAAAAGTCCAATTATACTTACCTGCATTGTACAAAACGTTCTCCAGGTGGCTTAAATCTTAATCCTTAGCTTTCCTTTTATTCTGAATAAGGCCAATTTTGAGTTTATTTCTTTATTTCTTTATAATCAGACTTATATGCCGCCCTTCTCCGCGAGGACTCAGGGCGGCTCACAACAATAAAACCAGTCCAGATTAAAATTCAAACACTAAAAACTAAAATTCCCATTAAAACCTCATTCAGTCCAGGCCAGCCTGGTGAAATAATCATGTTTTAAGGTCACGGCAGAAGGAGCGAAAGTTGGGGGGGTACCCGGAGCTGCAAGGGGAGCTGATTCCAAAGAGTAGGTGCTCCCACAGAGAAGGCTTGCTCCCTAGGGGCCGTCAGCCAACATTGCCTGGCCGACGGGACCCCCAAGCACATCGGGAGATGGGGAGCTGTTGCTGGCCACGGGTGTTCTGCCAAATACCCCGGACCTTACTGAGTTACTGAGCAGGAGAGTAGGAACAGACTACCTTGGCCAGCACTGGGCTAACATTAGTGGTGGGTTGCCCCCCAGTTCAGACCGGTTCTATAGAACTGATAGTAAAATTGGTGGGAGGCTCCGCCCACTGACCCTGATGTCATCAGGAAGGTTTTGCGCATGCATGGTCCCGTTGTGAACCGGTAGTAAAGGTAAGTAGAACCCACCCTTGCCTAATATGGTGCGCTAGTGAGAAAGATGGAGTAGAATTGGTACAGGTGTGAAATCTATTATTAATTTGGGGGCAAGCTTGATATCTGAAGCTGTTGAAGATAAAATAAGCACTACATTTGAAGATGATCTGGGAGGGCGATACATCCAAGTTTGAAGAACACATTTGTGGTCCCTGAATCTGCTTTCATGTTCCTGATGACTTGATGGCCATTGATGACTTCTGTTTCTATCTTTTAGTCCAGAGAATTCCTAGGGACGTGATGGTGAATTTATGGCACGCGTGCCAAAAGTGGCATGCAGAGCTATCTCTCCGTTGCCTGTTGCTCTTCCGGGTTCTGGCATGTCAACCAGCTGGTCTTCACGCATGCAGGAGTGCTGGAAACTGGAAGAGCAGCCGCCCGGCATGCATTCACATGCCAGGAAGGTGATCTTTTGGCTACTGGCACACGCATGCGCACCTGCCAGCTGGTCTTCGCGCATGCATGCGTGCCAGAAACCGGAGACCAGGTTGCCGGTGCTCATGCGCATGCTGGAAACCGAAAGATCATCCTCTTGTGCTCCTGTTTCGGCACTCAGTGCCAAAAAGGTTCACCAACACTGTCTCCTATTACTAATACTGTATATCCTAATACTGCTTACTTTGCAGATTAGCCAGGATCAAATAAAAACTCCATTGGCTCAAACTTGATCCCTGGTGAGTTCATGAACATGTTCGTGTAATTTTTTTATTTTTTATTTTTTGGCAGCCACGTGGATTTACTGTCATTTTTTTTGTTCCAGAATCGTTTTAAACTCCTCATTTACAGCTTGTAGCCAAGCTGATTCCTGCTGCCTTTTCACGGAATTAAAAGATGATTCTGGATGGATATCTGCCATGGGAATAGCTGTTCACACATTCTGGATTTCACAACTCCATCAAGTCCTAAAACCTGACTATTTTGTTTTTCTTGCCTGCTGCATTCCTTACAGAAAAAAGCAGGTGAGCCAATGCTGATTTTCTTCTCAGTTAAAGAATTAAAAAAAAAAAAGGATGAAATTGTTTCAAGGCTAACATATGCATAAGGGAACAAATGCATGCTGCCAAGGAACTAAATAACACATTAAAATGATAGCGGAACTGCAGATATAAAGATTCATTTCTTTGTATTAACGAACTTTTCAGCAGCGTAAAAAGATGACTTTAAAAGATGCTATCTCAGGCGCTCTTTTAAAAAGTGGGCATTCAATTGGATGACAATTCTTAATTGGAATTTCAAAGGTTATATATTCTGAAAGAAAGAAAAAAAACCGATCTAATAAGATTGGATCGATAAGGAGAAGGTCAATGTCCTGAAAGCTGTATCTGATCTATATAAGCAAAAAGTATAAAAAAATATCAAAGCCACAGTGCCAACAGCAACTTCTAGAAATGATTGTTGCAGATTTAAAAAAACTATCCACAGAGCCACTGGGTTTTTAATTTAAAATTCTGCCAGCTCAGTCAATCTACTGAGAAGTGGTTTTAAACTGAATTGCTGCATTTTTTTTTTCATGCCACAGGTTTTTTTTACGAGGTTAGATGGGCAAATAATTTATTGCTCAAGAGATTACAATATAATATAATTACAATATAAGAACCTGGTGGCGCAGTGGACTAAGTGCTGTTAAAGTAGCACTTAGTTACCAGCTGCCTGCAATTACTGCGAGTTCAAATCTCACCAGGCTCAAGGTTGACTCAGCCTTCCATCCTTTCGAGGTAGGTAAAATGAGGACCCTGATTATGGGGGCAATAAGCTGACTTTGTATAAAAAAGAACACCACTTGGGGGTGGGGGAAAAGCCCTACTAAGCAGGTATATACAAAAGTATGAAGGCTATTGCTTAACGCATTGTAAGCCGCCCTGAGTCTCCGGAGAAGGGTGGCATATAAATCAAACTAATAAATAATAATAAATAATACAATGTCTGATATTCTGTTGTCTACATCCATTCCCAATGTAAAAAATATTGAAGTAGAGACAAGGATTCCAGTCTTAAAAAGAGATCAGAGTTGAAGAAGTCAACTGTCCCTGGATAGCTTGCATTCTACTTACTGTATCTCCAAAGAGCAAAATAAGAACTCATTTTAGCAGTCAGCTACTAGATAAAAAAAAAAAAACCTGCCAGTTTCATTCAATTTTTCAATTATTCTATCCTATATTTAGTTAAGGGATGCGGTGGCTCAGTGGCTAAGATGCTGAGCTTGTCGATCGAAACGTTGGCAGTTCATCGGTTCGAATCCCTAGTGCTGCTAACAGTGAGCTCCAATATTACTTGTCCTAGCTTCTGCCAACCTAGCAGTTTGAAAGCTTGTAAAAAATGCAAGTAGAAAAATAGGAACCACCTTTGGTGGGAAGGTAACAGCTTTCCGTGCGCCTTTGGTGTTTAGTCATGCTGGCCACATGACCACAGAGACGTCTTCGGACAGCGCTGGCTCTTCGGCTTTGAAACAGAGATGAACACCACCCCCTAGAGTCAGGAACAACTAGCACGTATGTGCGAGGGGAACGTTTACCTTTACCTATATTTAGTTAAGCTTGTTTCCACAACATTTTGAGATTGTCTTTAAAAATAAAACATGAAAACCTGGGCTTCCTTCTCCTTATATACAAAATTAAATGCAATGGTGCTTAATAGACATATTTTTTAAAAAAACATAAACTAAAAGTTTAAATGCACACACACACAAATATATAAACACATACACACAAACATACAATGTTTTCCTAAGTAACCACACACAAATGTTTCTTCACAAAAGAAACACCTCATGCACCAAAGTTGGGTAGAAAAACTAATCGTTATCCCCCAAAGAATATGAACCAATCCAAACAAATTATTTAACCATGCATACCAGTTGTAAAGTAAAACGGCAGACTGTTGAACAAGCTCTTTGCAGCACAATTGTTAAGTATGCTGGGTTAAATTAAATCTATTCTGCAAACTGAACAAAGAAGGGTTGATTGTTCTTGGAATCGATAGGGTTATCAAATAAATTTGTAGCTAATTGGAAAGCCATTTCAGCACATAAAATTGGTCACAGTTTGCCTTTCTATGCTCATTACGTCTTTTGGCGCTTGCGTTGCAAATATCTGTTTTAATTGTTATGAGCATTCTGACTTGCTCAACGATCCATTGCAAGATTATGATGCAATTCTTGCTTATTACAGCACCTTGGCGTTTGTGGCATTTTAGGCGCTCCAGGTGCCAAAGAAAGCAAAGGAGAACCTCGTTTCAAGCTTTGTTCTCACCATGGTGGAGAAAATCAAAGGAGGAAGAGGGTGGGGTCAAGGAAAAAAGGGTAAAATGCATCAATGCAGTTTTCTACTTTTTCAGAGCAGGAACACATTTGAAGTCTCCTTTTCAGATGTCACATGTACGAAAGGAGACAAAACACAAACTCCCTTTACTGGGAATATATTTTTATCTAACTCAAGCTAAATTTCTACATCATTTGGGATTACTGGATGAAATGGAGTTTTCATATAATTTGCAAGAACATTGTTAAACCAGTTAGCCTAGTGCACCACTTTTAGAGTGTCTTAAACACAAGCCTTAAAGCTGCCAAGTTTGAAGACCTCTGCTTTAAAACTAGCTTCACCGGCTGATCCAGGTTGGACTTCAAAAGCCTTTGCCTGTAACAGCAAGGGATTCTGGGACTTGAAGTTCACGCCGCAACAAGCCGGGACGATTTGCTCCGCCCTAAAGGTAACGCATCTTGGGTCAGGCCTCTCCCGATTCGCCGACGGTTCCCTTTCGACGACGCCTCTCAGCCAACCATCCAATAGCGAAGGCTGCAGAGGGACAAGGGGCGGAGTTGTGTGTGTGGAGGGGCTGTCAATCCACGTCCAAAGAGCGAATAGGCCCGCTGAGGTAGGAAAGGCGAGGTGGTTGAATGTAGGAGGTGAAAAATGGCGGCTGTGGAGCTCGAGCCGGGCAGGTAATGAGACATCAAAGAGCCGCCGCCCGTTTTGCGGGCACTCCTGGCTGTGGATTACGGGTTATGGAGTCCCGGCTCCCTTGGAGGGGGCCTCGTGGGGCGAGAGTGCGGTAGAGACTAGCAGTTGGTTTATATATTGCATTGTATGTATTGTTTACACTCACACACACACACACACACACACACACACACACACACACACAGAGAGACAGACAGACACACAAATACATACACACACACACACACACACACACACACAGACAGACACACAGACAGACACAAACATACACAAAGATACACACAGACACAAACACACAGAGAGACAGACAGACACACTCACACAGACAGACACAAACATACACAGACAGATACAGACAGGCATACAAATACACAGAGAGAGAGAGACAGACAGACAGGCACACAAACATACACACAGAAACACACACAAAGAGACACACAGACACAGACAGACAGACAGACAGGCACACAAATACACACAGAGAGAGACAGACACACACACAGACAGAAACACACACAAAGATACACACAGAAACAAACACACAGAGACAGACAGACACACTCAGACAGACACAGAAACACACAGAGACAGACAGGCACACAAATACACACTCAGAGAGAGACAGACACACAAACATACACAGATACACACAGAGATACACACAAACATACAGACAGACAGACATACACACAGAGAGACAAACATACAAACAGAAACACACACACACACAGATACACACAGACAGACACAAACACACAGAGACAGACAGACACATACACACAGACAGACACACTCACACAGATAGACACAGACACAAACACACACACACACACAGAAACAGACAGACAGACAGACAGACACACACACACACAGAGACAGGCACAGACAAACAGTTTTCTTAAACTGGCACTTTTAAGGCTTATTTATTTATTTTCTTCCTTTGAAAAAATGGAAATATAAATTTGTAATGTAATTATAATGTAGTTATCGCAATATGTAGTGTAATATATAATATAGTAACATAATTTAAAGTAATTGTAATATGATATATATATATGCACTTTATATAAATATTATATTAAATATAAAATACGTTCAGTATTGCCCTTGATAGTACCAGGATTCTAAGAGTAAAGTTTTCAAAATTCTTTTTTTTAAAAAAAAGAAAGAAATTGGTTGTTTTAGAATAGAAGGGAAGGGAAGTGGGAGAGGAGATGAGAGCATTCTTTTATTGGCCAAGTGGGATTGGACATACAAGGAATTTGTCTTTGGTTCTCTCAGTGTACATAAAGAAAAAAAATAAAATATATTTGTCAACAATCATAAGATAACAACACTTAGTGATAGTCATAGGATACTAATAAGCAATCAAATCATACTAGGAAACAATAAAAACAATGTAAGTCGTAAAGATACAAGCAGCATGGATATAGCCTTAAGTGGGAAGAGATAGGTACTAGGAAGGATGAGAAGAAGAATAGTAATACAGTCTTAATAGTTAATTTGACAGTATTGTGGGAATTAGTTGTTTAGCAGAGTGAAGGCATTCGGGGAGAAAACTGTCCTTGTGTCTTGTTGTTCTGGGAAAAAACCTGCAGGCAAGGGAAAGAGTTGAGCAAGGTACATATTTATATTCTGGTTTAGCGAGCTGACATAGTTTGGTAATATCAGAACATGTTCTTTAAAAAATCAGGAAGGAGAGACATTAGCAATTCAATATATACATATAGAGTACTAATGTTGCTTTTTAAGTACATGAAATTATTCTGCACACATGCACAAACATACATTTATACAGAAAAATACAGTACATATACAAAATATATAAATATTTTCAAAAATAGCATTAAAATCTAATACACCATTAACAGAATAGACCAAGATCCAGTGAGTTTAACAGCTTATTGCTAAGTAAATGAGATTTTTCATCCTTGGATAATCCCCAAAACCAATTTTTGGATAGACAATAATCCCCTTTTATTCAAGAATTCAGCTTTTGATGAAAGTTAGCACTTATTTGTAAAATGCTGATTCCGCACTGTTAGCATTATTAGGCAGTATTCACAACACAGGGCTAGGTCATTATTCTATGATAAAGCTAAGTCTCTTACTGAAGAATGCAATAACCCTAACTCAAAATTAAGTGGTACGTTATTCAAGGCAGTCCATTGCTAAGATTAAACAATATGCACAATTCTAAGTGTAAAATGCAGTACAGGATAGTGAGGATTATTGCTAAGTGATTGAATGAGACTCCATGTATGTGTTTGGATTAGTTCTCCAAGGGGATTGGGGCTGTTTAAATTCAAACTGTTTTGTAAATTTATATTCTAGAACTGTATCCAATTCCATAAAGTTGTTTTGGAGTATATAAAGGATGTAAACTGGCCCTTAATGCAATTCTTGAAAACGATCCTTTTTTCAGCATCTTTAACTGGCTTATTATAACTCAAGTAAGAATCTTTTTCCCCCCTCTTCTGATGCTCTGTGGAATCCGTTGTGGCAATTATTTTACATTTATTAATCTAAATGATACGCCATCCAGTAAGACCACATAAATATTTCATTATTAAACTAAGCTGTAAAACTATCAGACCCATGCTTTTTTCTCATAAAGCAAAGGTCATACTGTTCAATATCACGTGTCTGATTCATATTGTATTTTTTCTAATAAATCTTACTTCATTGCAACAGTTTTAGTCCGGTATTTCATTATCACCAATTCGAGTCTTGTAGTGAGAACATTTCAGTCCTGTTTCATAGCAAGTTATAGCTTTGGATTATTTTTCTTAAAAAATAAATGAAAAGTGTAATGTTTTCCACTCATTTATTTAATTGGTTCTCTTTATCTAATTTTAGGATTTGTCTGGAGAACAAATCATGCTTTAGGTTATGTTCATACAGAAATATTGAAAATTGAAAAGGGTTATCCAATTTTTAAGGGCCCTTGTATGTCTCTTTGTTTGCAGTAAAGGCAATCTATTTGACAATATCATTTTTTCATGTTTCTTTTTTGCAAAGGTATCATCATCGTAGAGTGACATTTTTGCCTATTTCCTTTATAATAAAGTTTTTGCTCTTTTTATTTATTCCAGAATGAGCATAAAAGAGAAAGCAAAGCTGCAGTTAAGGAAGTTTGACATTGGAGACAAATTTTCCAACATTCAATTAGCAAAAGCCTCAGTTCTTATCCCATTAATGGTCAAAGATGGAAAGCTATGTCTTCTTTTCACTCTTAGATCAATGAAGGTATGTAAATATGAAAGCCAAAACTAACTTCACTATTAATTTGGTGAATATTTTTAGAAACATGTGAAAGGAAAGGCTAAAATAAAAGGAGAGAACATATGTATAGAAACATATTCAGTCTGGATAAGTAGAGCTAACACTGACAGCGTCTCCTTTTGAGGCAGGAATGCAATCTCTGTTTGAACTTCCTTCTATAGGTAGTCCTTGACTTACAACAACTGTTGAGCCCCACATTTCCTTTGTTAAGCCAGTCAGTTATTAAGCGAATTCTGTCCCATTTTAAAACCATTTTTGCCACAGTTGTTAAGTAAAAAACTGCAGTTATTAAGTTTGTAATAAGTGAATCTAGTTTCCTCATTGACTTCGCTTGTCAGAAGGTTGGAAAAGATGATTCACATCACCCCAGGATACTGCAACTATCATAAATATGAGTTGGTTGTTAAGTGTCTGAATTTTGATCATGTAACCATGGGGATGCTGCAACGGTCGTAAATGTGAAAAAATGGTCATAACTTACTTTTTTGAGTGCTGTTGTCACGTCAAACAGTCATTAAATGAACTGGAGTCAAGGACTACCTTTGTTCTCCATAACAGATTTCACTTCCTTTTACATGGCAATCTCGTCTGTTTTTCCCTACTAATAATCAACCCATCCAATATAGCACTGCCTTTCTTTTCTTACATCCATTAATTAAAATTTTGATGCAATAAATTCGAAAGTTGGACTATCTGAGGACAGGGTAATGTTTACCTCTTGATTTCCCTTGGGTCTCTTTCATCGTGTCACTAGCAGCCAAAATAGCAAGAGACTTCAGCAGTAGCCCAGATAAAGATGTTAAATGTATTTGCTAAAACAAGTTGCTTCTTTAAATCTCCATGAGCTGGAAGAATAGCTTAATTTTCTGAAGGTTAAGAGGAAAAAAAAACACTTTTATCTTTCTTTTCTATAATAATTCTGGTCTGTCTTGTTAGATTTTTAAATGCTTTGTAACTAACCTGAATCAGGTAGTTTGGTCTAAGTAGTTAAGGGTGTAGTGAACAGGAGTCAAGACTGAACAAATGCAAGCAGACAGCTGTAGTCACACATATACCTCTACACCTACCTGACATAGTATATGAATAGTGCAATTAAATAAATACTAATTTTGTTTGGATTATTCTTTCTAATGTACCCATATCTTTCAGAAACAGTTCTGCTGAATTATCTGGGTGTAGAAAATAGGATTTTTCTCATGCTTTTTGGCTAGTGTACTTTATTGAAAATAATCTTAGGAGAGATTCCATCTTTCAAGGTGCAAGTGCTTTAAAAGTTACTTGCTGATTTCTCCTTTTCTTCTATTTTTCCCATACTTTTTTTGTTTGGTTGATCATCTTAGTTATTGGATTGGAACATGCATATATTGTGCATGTTTAGGATTATGACATTGTTTTGCAGTGTGAAACCGCTTATGCCCCACACCCAATTGTTATCTCACAATAACTCCTTTAGGATTATTCAGTAACTCCCTTAGAATTATTGGATTATTCAAAACCGATACCATCAATTATAGGAAAAGTTATGAAAGTCTGTCTTGTTCATGTCTGTGCTTGCTAAGTTCCTATGTTGATGGTACTGATGTTGAATGAAAACAACAATGGAGACGAAGATCAAGAGATTGCAAAGAACAATTGACCTAATATTTGGATCTTTGTTGTCCCTGTGTGGGTATAATTTGAGATTGGAGATTCTATTTAAAATGGAAATGTGTGCTATGAAACCCCACAGGATTTATGCATACCAATTGCTAAATGGGAGTTCAGTTTGTTGAGCCCATTGATTTCAGTGATTCTTAAGTTTGACTAGTTCTTGAGCTAAGCTAGGATTTTATAAGTGCAGCTAGTCTGAAACTGGCATTATGGATTTCTTAAGAGAGGGCAAAAGAAGAAAGGGACGACAGAAAATGAGACGGCTGGATAGAATCATTGAAGCAGTTGGACGTGAGCTTAAATGGCCTTGGGGGGGTGGGGGGTGGTAGAGGGCAGGAAGGCCTGGAGGAACATTGTCCATGAGGTTGCGGTGGGTCGGACACAACTTCGTGACTAACAATAACAAACGAGAACTCCATCTTGGCATGATATGATAGTTGGAGCCCAGTGATTACTGCATCTTTTGACTCCAAATGGATTTTTTGGTATGAAAAAATTGTTTGTTTTCCTGACTGTCCCAAGTGTCTTCTCCAGTATTAGTGTTCAAACATGTTGGTTTTCTTTTCTGTTATGCTTCTTCCAAATCCGCCTTGCAGATCCATAGTGTCAGGAAAAAGCATTACCTGAAGAATTCTAATCTCTGTTATTTTAGACGTAACATAGCATTTGCAGTATCCTTTTCAAAGCCTTCGTGGCTGCTCACACTGCAGACTAGGTCCTAGTCTGCAATGTGTTTAATTAAACTAAAATATTTCTTGACTTTGCTGTTGATGATCGATCCTAAAAGCCATTATTATTATTATTATTATTATTATTATTATTATTATTATTATTATTATTATTCACCAACTTATAAGCAAAACATAAACTCAGAAATGCCAAACTGGGAGAACATGATTGTGGATTTAAAATTGGATGAAGAAACTTCAGCGATAATAATACACTAATACAATAATTACACTTCAAACAATAACATGTGCTTATCCTAGGTCCTTGAAAAAGACTTGATAGGTGAATCAAAATTGCAAATCTAGTTGAAACATCTGACAGATTTATGCAACCAACAATGTTAATGTTCTAATTCCAGTTGAGAACATCTCCAGGAGAAGTTTGTTTTCCAGGAGGTAGAAGTGACCCAACAGACACAGATGAAATTGCCACAGCTCTTCGAGAAGCTAAAGAAGAAGTGGGACTTCTTCCTGAACAGGTTGAAGTCATCTGTAGACTTGTTCCTAGAATAGATAAGGTAGGTATTGTTTGTCTGAAATATTTCAAAGAAGCTATACGTTGTTTTGAATGGCCCTTAAGAAGGGATACAACAAATTCACGGAGGATAAAACTGTTGGCAGTCACTAATTAAAATGACAATAGACTTAATCCGGTGGGATGCGGTGGTTCAGTGGCTAAGACACTGAGCTTGTCGATCGAAAGGTTGGCAGTTCAGCAGTTCAAATCCCCAGTGCCGCGTAACGAGGTGAGCTCCTGTTACTTGTCCCAGCTTCTGCCAACCTTGCAGTACGAAAGCACCTAAAAATGCAAGTAGAAAAATAGGGACCAACTTTGGTGGGAAGGTAACAGTGTTCTGTGCACCTTTGGCATTTATTCATGCCGGCCACATGACCACAGAGACATCTTTGGACAGCGCTGGCTCTTCAGCTTTGAAACGGAGATGAGCACCACCCCCTAGAGTCAGGTACAACTAGCACATACGTGCGAAGGGAAGCTTTATCTTTACCTTATACTTAATCCATTGTATTGATAGTGTTGATATGGTCTATATGTCCTTTAGTGGCTTAAGACTCAAATATTTAAACTCTGGCCTCCATCAATTCCAAAACCAGTCTACATTAAAAATTGCTGGGAAAGTTTGCTCATGTCCTGTAGGTTTATTTATCAATGCAGCAGTCACAATCAAGACCTTCTGAGTGGTAGCATTTGTGGTATTTGGCTGCTGCTTGCAGGAGCCATAGGTATACTCCCCCAGTTTGCCTTCTATAAGGCAAGAACTGGGAAATCCTGTGTTCATCCAGGAAGAAACTATCTTTTTAGATAAATCTGTTACAGGAGGTACTTTTCAAAGAATGAACTCTGTTTTTAGATTTGTACTTACTGTTTTTAAGGAATACAGATAGTCCAGGGGTCGGCAACCTTAAATACTCAAAGAGCCACGAAGGTCCTAACCTTAAGCCCCTCATTCAACTTTGGAGACAACCAGAAGTCCAGTTCCCCCATCTTAGAGTCTCCTATTAGCATGGCATCCTTTTTCCTCTGCCGACTGGAAGTCGGTTCCCCCACTATAGAGTCTCCTCTTAGCACGATATCCTTTTTCCTCTACCTGTCCTAACCGAAAGCCCTATCAATTGTGGAGCCGACCGGCAACAAGGAGCCGCAGCAGAGGGATGAAAGAGCCACATGCAGCTCCAGAGCCACCGGTGGCTGACCCCTGAGATAGCCTCTCCACATTATAGTTACAAGTTGTAAAAGTCATAAAGAATTCATCATGCGTTCGCTAAGTGACCAGTTGTAAGTGGAGGACTATCTGTATTTTAATTGTGATGCTATCTTTTATTGACTTCTTTATAAACCATTCTGGACTGCTCCAAGAACAACAACAACATAAATAAGGAATGTGCAAAATTAATTGACCTGGGAATTCTGGAATACTCAGTTGACCTCCATCCAATGCCATTCCAAGTATGGGTTACAGTAGTTTTCAGGAATAAATCTTCCATGATGGAAGCTTGTTTCACACCTCAAACCAAGAGTTATGAAGTTTACACATCCTTCATTTTGATTAGGTAGTACAGGGCTTGTCCCCAGGTGTCTTCAAAAACATTGAGATTCCATTCCGAGTTTTAAAAGTGAAGACTATTATTTTTCATGGTCTCTTGTTCACAGTAAGACTCTGGAGACCCCCTCCCTCAAATTTATTTTGTAATATGATTAAAGTAAATTGGAAGAGTAGTTGGTTAGAAATATTAAAGTTTTAACACTAACTTCTCTTCCTTTTAGACTTCTTCTGTTGTAACTCCAGTTGTAGCCTTCATAGAAGACACTTTTCAAGCCCAACCAAATCCAGAGGAAGTCAGCCACGTGTTCTCAGTACCGCTGGAATATTTTATACGCCCTGCGAAACACCATGTTGTACCTTTGAAAAGAAAGGGACAGTCTCCATATTTGATGCATTTCTTTGACTATGATGACCCAGAACATCAGATGTCATTTACAGTGTGGGGACTCACTGCCCATTTTGCAGCCTTTGTTGCTGTTGCAGTTTACGGGGAGAAACCGACGTTTGAAGTTGAATTTGACCTGGATAATTTGAATTCTTCAGCTGAGAAAAACTTGATGACGCGCTACCATGGCATAAAAAGCAAGCTTTGACAAGTAACATTGTAATATATTTTTTTTTCCAAATGTAATTGAAACTCTTGAAAATATGATCCATGTCTTAGCTGAAATAATTTGGTTTATATTTATAATTTATATAAATATATTTATTTATAAATATATTTATTTATTTATATTTATAAATCACAGTGGAAGCATATAATTGCAGGAATCTGTTTTTGCCCCATTCGACTGTGATAGAGTGGTGTTTAATTAATCTTTTTTTAAATATAATGATCATTTTGGGCCACAGTTTCTTTAATGCTTGGTATTTCATCCTTTTTTTCCCCTTTAACTCAAAATGCCAATAGAGATAATACAGGGGGACTGCTAAGGTAAATAAATCTTTATAGGTTTGCCCTACCAGTGCAAATTTTTTTGCACGTTTTATACAAATAAAATTCATTTTTACTAGATTTTTAAAAAAAATATTCTCCTGTGTCTATATACCTACTGGGCTCTTTAATAGGTCGCTATAGGACAGTGAAATCCAATTTTTTTTACTACCAGTTCTGTGGGCGTGGCTTGGTGGGTGTGGCTGGGGAAAGATACTGCAAAATCTCCATTCCCACCTCACTCCAGGGGACGGATACTGCAAAATCCCCATTCCCTCCCCACTCCTGGGGCCAGCCAGAGGTAGTATTTGCTGGTTCTCCAAACTGCTCAAAATTTCTGCTGCCAGTTCTCCAGAACCTGTCAGAACCTGCTGGATTTCACCCCTGCTATAAGGTAAAAAGATAGGTTTTTTTTTTTCATCCCAGCCTTTAGGCCTTTATTTGGGGAGCTTTTTTTTTTTTTTAATTGAAAAAGTTTTACAAGATAGTTATTTTTGAGAAACAGAACTGTCATATGCACAATACGAGTTGCACTTCAGGTGGAAGCCTCTTGGTGGAGTTTAACTACTCACTACTACAGCATCTGCACTTTTAAAACTGTTCAATTTTGTTTTATAGACGTTGTCAATACTGCTACTCTTCGATGTACGTTTCTTGAAATTGAGAATTAAAAAAAAACATTGAAATGCTTTCTAATGATGTTACCTCTTACTGCATGGATAAGGGGAAAACAGAAAAAAAACTTCACTATTTCTCTAGGGATTTGATTTGCTGCAGAATTCATCCTTCACTTGGATCACACATTTTAGGTATGTATGACCTTGCATTAGGCACCCTTTCTCCTAAAGCATTGCAGTCTATTTTTCATATTGAGATGGGAATCATAACTGTTCCTCACAAGAGATGCTACTGCAGAACCCACATTTCTGCAAATTAAGTCCAGAAGCAGGTGCTTCTTCTAGGTTATGCCTCTGATATTACAGAACTGCCACTTTTTAAAAAAAAAAAGTTTGAGGAATAGAATAGAATAGAATAGAATAGAATAGAATAGAATAGAATAGAATAGAATAGAATAGAATAGAATAGAATAGAATAGAATGAAAGAAATCATTAGAATAGAATAGAATAGAATAGAATAGAACAGAACAGAACAGAACAGAACAGAACAGAACAGAACAGAAATCATAATAGAATAGAACAGAATAGAATAGAATAGAATAGAATGAAAGAAATCATAAGAATAGAATAGAATAGAATAGAATAGAATAGAATAGAATAGAATAGAATGAAAGAAATCATTAGAATAGAATAGAATAGAATAGAATAGAATAGAATAGAATAGAATAGAATAGAATAGAATAGAATGAAAGAAATCATTAGAATAGAATAGAATAGAATAGAATAGAATAGAATAGAATAGAATAGAATAGAATAGAATAGAATAGAATAGAATGAAAGAAATCATAAGAATAGAATAGAATAGAATAGAATAGAATAGAATAGAATAGAATGAAAGAAATCATTAGAATAGAATAGAATAGAATAGAATAGAATAGAATAGAATAGAATAGAATAGAATAGAATAGAATAGAATAGAATAGAATAGAATAGAATAGAAGAACAGAACAGAACAGAACAGAAATCATAATAGAATAGAACAGAATAGAATAGAATAGAATAGAATAGAATGAAAGAAATCATAAGAATAGAATAGAATAGAATAGAATAGAATAGAATAGAATAGAATAGAATAGAATAGAATGAAAGAAATCATAAGAATAGAATAGAATAGAATAGAATAGAATAGAATGAAAGAAATCATGAATAGAATAGAATAGAATAGAATAGAATAGAATAGAATAGAATAGAATAGAATAGAATAGAATAGAATAGAATAGAATAGAATAGAATAGAATAGAATAGAATAGAATAGAAGGTCTTCTAGTCCAACCCCCTGCTTAGGCATGAAACCCTACACCACTTCAGACAAATGGTTATCCAACATCTTCTTAAAATTTTCCAGTGTTGGGGCATTCACAACTTCTGTAGGCAAGTTGTTCCACTTATTAATTGTTCTAACTGTCAGGAAGCAATAAGTAGTTTGGCTACTTACGGTATATGGATTTTATTTGGATATCACTTAGCATGAGATTGTTGCCTTCTCTTGCGTTTTTCTGCTAAATCTTTTTTTAATCTAGAGGTTTAGTTTCTTTTCCTTCATCTAAAACTTTATCCCCATTCAAGGTTGAAAAGCAGCTGCTCCTGATATTTTAGGACTGGCACTTGAACGGTAGTGAAGTTTTGAAATTCTGGGGTTCTTTTGTAGCCTTGTTTGTTCACCAAATAAATTCAAAGCACCTTCCTTTCTAGTTTTTTTAAGGCTGGGGCCAGGGATGAAATCCAGCAGGTTCTGACAGGTTCTGGAGAACCGGTAGTGGAAATTTTGAGTAGTTTGGAAAACCAGAAGATACCACCTCTGGCTGGCCCCAGAGTGGGGTGGGAATGGGGATTTTGCAGTATCCTTCCGCTGCCACGCTCACCCTGCCACGCTCATAAAACTAGTAGTAAAAAAAATTTGGATTTCACCACTGGCTGGGGCTAAGGGAGAATTTTGTGGCAGGTTAGACTAAGTTCAGCCTACCTAAGTACTAGCCTATATTAAGCATCATTTATAGCATAACAGGGTGAGCTCCCATTACTTGTCCCAGCTTCTGCCAACCTAGCAGTTTGAAAGCACATAAAAAATGCAAGTAGAAAAATAAGGACCACTTTGGTGGGAAGGTAATAGCGTTCCATACTCCTTTGGCATTGAGTCATGTCGGCCACATGACTACGGAGACGTCTTCGGACAGCGCTGGCTCTTCAGCTTTGAAACGGAGATGAGCACCACCACCTAGAGTCAGGAACGACTAGCACATATGTGCAAGGAGAACTTTTACCTTTATAGATTTACCCTTGTCAGGAAGAGTCTGCCAGTGAGATTTAAACCATTTCTGGCTGTAAAACCACAATTTATCCTAACATTCTGATAACTTCACCGGAACCTAAGAGATGGACAGGGTCTCAAGTCCAATCTTTTTTTGCAAGAATACTGTTGCAAATGTACATCAGTCTCCTTCATTCCACCTGTACCATCCTATTTTTTCCAACTACAGGTACGCCAAGAGGCTAAAAAGAATGAAGCAGTGGAAAAAAACACCTTCCAAGACTTGAGAAAATATGCGAGGGAGAGTATTTTTGCTTGAAAACTGAATTGTAAAATAGAAGAAAAACATACCCAAAAACGTATTTTGGGGGCTGGAGGGAAGGAGGAAAGGTTCGTATAAGAACCTGCAGACGGAGTAGGATTTAGCTGTTGTAATTACTTCTCTTGTCTACCAAAGGTGTTGCCATAGTAATTTGGTTTGGCTGAGGAATTAAAATGTGAAAACCTCTATCCATGGAGCAAATCACACTGTTTGGAAAGGTTTGGTTTGTCATTTTCTTTTCCTGGAAGAGGAGCGGGAAAAAAAAACCAGCACCAGAGACTATTGTTCTCATTTTGTGAGAAATAACAGGAACATTTTGGCATTTTTTTAAAAAAATCACGTTTTTGAGTTAGGTAAGATGCACCACTTTTTGACCTCGGGTGTTTCATAAATATGATAGCCGCATTCGGATATGCACTTCTTGAGTTTCTTCCAGGATCCCTAATTTAAAGTCTGAATTGACAAGTGTTTCTATTCCTCACCGTGGCGCATGAATTTGAAATTATTAATATAAATGAGATCCCAAAGAAGCAGCAGAGTTGATTCTTTCTTCTCCAACTCTCTTAAGGGCATGGCCTGGAGTCTAGTAAATCTGGCCTGTAGAATTCTCTTTCCCACCAACCAACAATCTTCTTGGTCAGTACAACTCACACTTCGTAGCTGGAGCAAAGTCAAATAGTTAATATTGGAGAGGGGGAGAAAAAAACCCTTGAAGAATAAAAATGGAGCTATGCAAAAGGACGTTGTGGCTCAGTGGCTAAGACCCTGAGCTTGTCGATCGAAAGGTCGACAAGCCAGTGCCGCGTAACGGGGTGAGCTCCAGTTACTTATCCCAGCTTCTGCCAACCTAGCAGTTCGAAAGCACGTAAAAAATGCAAGTAGAAAAATAGGGACCCCCTTTGGTGGGAAGGTAACAGCGTTCCATGTGCCTTTGGCGTTTAGTCATGCCGGCCACATGACCACAGAGACGTCTTCGGACAGCTCTGGCTCTTTGGCTTTGAAATGGAGGTGAGCACCGCCCCCCAGAGCCAGGAAGGACTAGCATATATGTACGAGGGGAACCTTTACCTTTACTCTTATGAAAAAGTAAGTAGCACGTTGAAGGAACTGTACGGTGTACAGTAGTACTATATGAAAATAACTTTTAAAAGAAGCATAATTGTCCAGTGAGGGCACTTCAGAGCATGAAATGTTGACTGTCACCTAGGAAAGAGATGGATCGTTATATCAGAATTGTAAATTCAACTGGTTTACGGAATGGTGTCCTGCTAAGGCTAAAGGTGACCTCCCAAAGCCTTAGATACAAACTTCAGACATCTGAGCTACCGTACCTTGTTAGTTCAACCATGTTTAAAAAAAAACAGCACATTGTGATTTCTGAATCCTGCAAAACTGTTGAGACTTTAGATTACCTCAACGGAAATATATTCTCTAATCTAGTTTATTATTTAAAAAAAAAAATTTGCAACATTTATTAAAACAATCCTGGTCTTAACCATGCTGGATTGCACACAGCCATTAAAACCAAACCAAATACATATAAAGAATAAAATTCATAGTCAATTAGAGATGCAAGAAAAAATGTACATGGAAGAAGCAGTTTCCATGCCTCAATCATCTGGAGCCAAAGCCCAATTGAAAAAGGATAGTTCTTTATAAATTCAAGAATGGAAGATGCCTTCTGAGACTCCACGTGCAATATCTATCTATCTATCTATCTATCTATCTATCTATCTATCTATCTATCTATCTATCTATCTATCTATCTATCTATCTATATCTGCGAAATATCACTTACGCGTTATCACGAAATCTCCAGAATGGTACACCCTACAAACTTGAAATTTAACACGTATGTTCCTCTTGGCTTCTAGGTGCTCGCTAAGAAAGGATTTTTTTCAAAATGACCATCAGATCATTAGAATTTCTTATTATTAACAAGCTCTCATGCTAAGGAGTTAGACTTTCTACTCCCCCTCCCCGCCTGAAAAACGCTCTAATGCTAAGTAGTTAGATTGAGGAAGAGAAGGGGATAAGATAGGAGAGGCCTCTGTGGGGCAAACCTGAGGGAGAGAAGGGGATAGGAAAGGATCAATGGGGCAAGTCTGAGGGAGAGAAGGGGGTAGGATAAAAGAGGCTTCTGTGGAGCCAGCCTGAGGGAGAGAAGGGGGATAGGATAGGGGAGGCTTCTGTGGGGCAAGCCTGAGGGAGAGAAGAGAGGAGAGGCCGATCGTAACTACTCATTAATTTTCAAGCTGTAAGTGTCGATTTATCAAGCCCAATCACATAGTTTCGTAGCGGAGCATGGATATCCAGCTAGTTCCATGATATAAAGGCAATCAAGAGAAGGCGTAGGTCACAAAATTAGCTAGGAAATTATAAACAGCAATTAAATGGTGCTTCTTAATCACCGATTTAGAAATACATGCTTTTGGGTTGAAATTTTGCCACCATCTCTTTGGAATGTAGGATAACTATTTCCTTGCCATTTCTAATTGTTGTACAGTTTCTGATCTGTAAAAATAGAAGACGTGTCCTGCTGGGCAGATCAAATATCCACCTGTCTAATCCAGCATCCTGTTTTTCACAGCTGGCAAATGCAGATGTTTTCAGGAAGGCCACAAGGGGAGCCTGATGAAGGCATTCATTGAACCTTAAATTTATTCCCCGTCAACCAACTTTCAGTGGCTTCCTAATTCGGAAGATAAAACTATTGTGGCTAAGAGACATTGGGTTATTTTTGTTTTGTTTCTGTTTAATAAAAATAGTGTGGGTAAAAAAAAAAATGTAAGGAAAAAAAAATAATGTACATGGAAGTATAGACCTACTGTTAGATAGATCTAGATCTATCTATAGGAACTACTAATAGATAGATAGGACAGATACTTTTCTGTGGGTGCTTCATCACTCAAGATTTTCAAGAAGAGACTAGGTAGCCATTTGTCTAGAATAGTATAGGGCAGTGATGGCTAACCTTTTGGCCATTGTGTGCCAGGAGGCGGAGCAGGGGGGTCGCACGGGCGGGTGCCCTCATAATTCTATGCACCCCACCCCCACATATGCACCCCCACTCCCCCCGCTCCTGGTACGCAATGGCCCAGTAGGCCCATTTTTCTTTCTCACCTGGCTCCAGGGCCTCTCTAGGAGTCTGGGGAGGGCGAAAATGGCCTTCCCTACCCTCCCGGAGGTCCTCCGGAGGCTGAAAACGGCCCGTTTGACAACTTCCAATGGGACCGGAAGTTGTCAAATGGGCCGTTTTCGGTCCCCGGAGGATCTCCAGGGGGGTGGGGAAGGCCGTTTTTACCTTCCCCCAGACTCCTAGAGAGGCCCTGGTGGCTGGGGACAGCAAAAAACAGGCCTTCCAGTCCCACCGGAAGTTGTCAAACGGGCCATTTTCAGCCTTCAGGGGGGTAGGTGGGGAAGACTTTCTTTGTCCTCCCCAGACTCCTAGAGAGGCCCTGGAGCCAGGTGAGAAAGAAAAACGGGTCTTCCCCCACCCCCCACGCCTCTGGTGGCAGGAAACAGCTGTTTCCCTATTTCTGGTGGGCCCAGAACACCCAGAAATCAGCTGGCGGAGCTGAGCTCGTGTGCCCACTGAACCTGTGGCACACGTGCCATAGGTTCACCATCACAGGTATAGGGCAAGGAGGTTTAGTGTTCAATGTTCCTCTCCCCCATGGCATTCTGGAGGTTTTAGAATAGAATAACAGAGTTGGGAGGGACCTTGGAGGTCTTCTAGTCTAACCCCCTGCTTAGGCAGGAAACCCTACACCACTTCAGACAAATGGTTATCCAACCTCTTCTTAAAAACTTCCAGTGTTGGAGCATTCACAACTTCTGGAGGCAAGTTGTTCCACTGATGAATTGTTCTAACTCAGGAAATTTCTCCTTCGTTCTAAGTTGCTTCTTTGGATTTTTCTGGAAGTCAAATC
Source organism: Masticophis lateralis (assembly GCA_030761175.1). NCBI lineage: Eukaryota > Metazoa > Chordata > Lepidosauria > Squamata > Colubridae > Masticophis > Masticophis lateralis. Next base: position 16,731,497 of record JAUDYJ010000010.1, read on the forward strand.
TTTTGATTTGGTGTTCTGAAAGGAAAAGGGGGGCTATTTTAGGACTGGACCAAGATTACAAGAGTATATCCCACCCTTCTTCCAAAACATGAACATTTGCAAAGACAAACCCTAGTAATTTCCCATAATATCCTGGAGTAGCAGCATGTTGGGATTTTAAAATGACAGAATGGCAACTTAAACTGCCAAGCTCTCTCGACGTCAGTACTGCACTGTTAGTTTTAAGGCACATTATTTGCTTAATATATATTTTAGTTGTTCAATACATTTTATTTGCTCGAGTCGGTAAAGAACATATTATCTACCGTGAACAGTTAATAGACTCTTCTCTCTGTGCTGTGAATTATTTACACTTTGCTGCTTTTAATTTTTTTTTCCTGTTGCAATCTATCTGACCCTCCCTCCCCTTTTTTTGCCTGCTATGTTATAAATGAAATTGTGTTCCAGTGACCTTCATTGAATGTTGCTATGGAGCTGGGTTTTGTTTTGAATAAAAATTTAAAAATAGAGTATGTAATTTAATCATAATATTTTCTATTTACTTAACTTTTATGATTATTATTCAGGAAGTGACTCTGGGTCTCTATACAGAGAGTTGAAAGCCACATAATGCAAGTCAGAAAATGATGATGATGTTGAAAATCAGCTGTAAAATATGTAAATTATCCTTCAGTAAAGCATTGTATTGTCTGCAGATATGGATCTGAAATTATATAGCATACAAAATTCTCTTGCATACAAAAAAAGGTTTTCACTGTCAACTTGCTAGTAACATTCTCTCCATTACCTCATAAAATTATTCACATTCTTTTTTTTAGGAACCAGGGAATTCAAAATTAATTAGTGCAGAATTGCCCTTGTTTGCTTATTCCAGTAAGCCACGTTTTAACTAAGATTGAGATCACTATCCTGATTCATTGATAGCATTAAGCTACACTGGCAAAGTACATGAATACCAAAAACGAATAATGCATAGAATACTATAGAAACAATGAATGGCTAGATTTACTTACATACCACTCCACGCGAGTAGGTTTTGAATCACGGTTTGTAAAACAAACCTTAATAGCCAAGTCAGCACATACAGCTATACACTATATACCTAATCAACTCAACATTCTTACAGCATTCAGTTAAATGAAAACGTTGGACTGATGCTTCTTCCTAGTGTTTGAAGAGAGTAGTAACAGGCTGTTGTTTGTTTCATGCTCATCTTATGCTAACCTTTTGGACTCCGGTAGAAGAATATGTGCAGGACTCCAATCTTGTGGACTCAGTGGTATTTCCTTCATGATGTTGTCATGACAACTACATCTCTTAAACCATCGCAGTGTACAGCATGCTCTTTTAGCAAGCAAGGAAAACACAGGCATTGGGTGCCCACCAATTTATAATATCGGGGAAGAATGCATGCAGTGGATTTGATTCCTATTTTAGTGTTTTCCACAATGACTCTGAACTTGATATGGAGGTACTACAGTCAAACTACATTTTTAAGCAAATTTACTTTAAATACAGGAGACTTTTATTCCCATATGCAACAGAGACTTCCCAAATTGGCTGCAAGATTGGGAAATACTCTGTGATTATTATAAATATTCCCGGGGTGGGGGGAGGCTTTTTTGGCAAACCATAACATCTAGCTTATGACATAACTGAAAATTTATTCTGTGCCATGTGTCGGATGAGCGTTTAGGAATGAATGGAGCCTGGACAACAGAGTAGTGAATGAGATCAAAGCATAATTCGTGATTTTTCAAAGCGTTGCTAACCACATTTTTTCCCCCTTCAAAAACCATCCGCTTAAATTTTATCACATGTAGAAATTGTTACAGAAGCTCTATCTTCTTTCTATGTGCTGAATTAATTATTGGAGAAGCCTGGAAGACTCCCAGATTTTTATTTTTGCATTTCAGAACATTCAGATAGACTTTTATCTTTAGGAAATATATATGCATACAAATGGATATGCATTATCAGTAGCCAAACTTCAGTTGAGCATGTAGTCCAGGAACTGAGCTTTGAGGCTTTCTCATCTGTAATGCAAATATGCATGCATAAATGTTACAGAACTAAGCAGCATGCATTTCCATGCTATAGTTGGCAAAATTTACTGTAGATTGTTGAGATATATAGAATCTGTTGTGGAGAGAGAAGGAGCAACTGGGAAATGCTGATACTGGAAGCAGACATGCAAGAATTAGCTATTTTGCCGTATAAGCTAAAAGGAGGAAGGTTCAAGGAGTTGGACAGCAGAAGGAGCCCTAAAATTAATTACATATTGCTTACCGTTCCAACACTTTCTATTTAATGGGACTGGACAGATATCTCTGCTGTCTGACACTTTGCAATGGATCTTAAATGTATTATGCATTTAAAGAGTTTTCATCCTATCTTCTGACTGTTAATCGGTATTGGACATGTAGAACACATTGACTAAATAAATAAATGCTCCTTGTGTGTGTCCCGTTTCTCTTCTAGAACTGAGATATGGGTTTGTTCATGGAATCCTGCTGTTCTTAAATACTGTGAATGACTCTATTTCATTCCAGTGATAAAATAAGTCAGATACTTGACATGATGGACCTTATGCTACATTGAACTGAGTATAGCACAGTCTTGTCCTTAATAGAAAAAATGGCTATGCTTATATTGTGCCTTAAGCGATAATGTAGGTTTTGGTCTTGGCATTATGTCAACCCAGTCACTGTTTTTTTAAAAAACCATGATTTAGGGCTCGGTGTAATAGGTTGAAACTAGCTTTACCTTATACCCCATTTAACAATAAAACATAAGAAGATATATTGATTTTGGGAATGTTCTCCCAACATGACATATGTTTTAAGTTCTTCTTATCTAAGCTTATAAGAAATGGCCTAGAGAATATTGGTAATTAGACCTAAGTTTGAAAGAACACAACTCATCACCAACTTTAACCAGAAACAGAAGATGTCAGAGTGTTTACAGTGTGACTACTATTTTGAGACAACCCAGGAGCAGAATACAGGACACAGAGGTTTCTCATTACAAACAGTGGTTTATATACAAGACTTCTATATACAGACATACACGTGGTAGGCACATATCAGGCAAGCAATCAGTCTTCAACTCTACATGGAGAGCTACAATGCAGATAGAACACAACGAGGAGAGATACACCCTCTCATGGCCTCCCTTATATAGACAGCTTCTTAAAGTGGCAGTAACCCTGCTGACTCATCCTCAGTTCATCATCTTGATTTACAGCCTTACAATGGCTGGTCAGCTTTAAATCTTCATTACCCTGACAGAAGAACCCAAAGTGGTGAACTCAAAATTATGAGTTTGAGGCAAGGGTGACCTTTTTTTAAAAAAATAAAAATAAAAATGGTAGCCGTTCTTTCAAAATTCTTAAATAGCTATTTTGATTATTCATCCAGTAGTGAAAGTCTCTTGACATTCTGATGGGCCAAACAGCATTTACTGGTTTGACTTTTCTTCAAATGCTGCCACAGCTCTTGGAAAATGCTCACCATTTCGGTCAGCCCTTTTTCATTCTCTGGCTTCCTCCTGCCAATCCAAATGAACGTTTGCGGGGATTTGGACTTAGCTTTGTGACAACTGCACTGTTAAAAGATAAACACTGTGTTTCAGTGGTCCCCTTCAGAATTCAACAGTGGGAGCGCAGTCATCCCTTATTCGGTCTGAAACTTGCTCAGTTTTCCCTAATCTATTTTGATAGCTGTGCCTGAAGACTCCTGGTGATGTTTAAAGGATTCTGTTGAAAGCCAAACTACATGCAATTGGGAATTCATCCAGCAATTTCATTGAATCCAGGCAGTGCAAACAATTCTAAATTCAAGCCATAAATTGAAATAATTGGTGGATATTCAATAAATATTGAAGAAGCAAATTCATTCCAGCTTGTGCCTCCCCCCCACCCCCACCCCCTGGAACATTGAAAACCTATTTGAAACACATTTATTTATATCCCAGTGGGCATAACCGGTTAGGAGATTATAATCTCCAAGTGTAATTTTCCAAGTGTAAATCTCCATTCCTTCCCCACTCCTGGGGGAAGGATGTTGCAAAAGCTCCATTCCCACCCCACTCCAGGGCCAGCCAGAGGTGGTATTTGCTGGGTCTCTGAACTACTCAAAATTTCCACTACCGGTTCTCCAGAAGCTATCAGAACCTGCTGGATTTCACCCCTGGTGCAGAGATGTTTCCAGCAAACCACAATTTTGTCAGAGTGATGAAACCTGCATTATGATACCACAATACAAAGTCTACTCACTACATATTTGTGTGCAACATTGTAATGGATACTTTGCATTACAATGTTGCAATGAAATGTTCATTACTTATCCCATATAGATACAACATAGAAGCCCATGACTGTCCAAAAACTATAATAAAGTGTGTATGTGGGTTTGTGTGAGTATATTCACATTTGCACACATACGTATTTATTTAGTATGCATATATTTTCCATACATGATATCCATAGTCATAGTCTTCCCGTAATTCAGCCTTCCTTCAGAGCTGACATACTCCATTAAAACCCTGAAATGCAGCGTAAGTGATAATGACACAAAACCACGTTACATTAAATTCTACATGGCTTTCTTTTTTTTTTAACTGCAAAAAGAGAGAAAAATGTAATGACGTTAGACAATTAAAGACAACCGACAGAAAGAAGCACGCTAATGAAGCACCCAACATGAAGGACAAAGCAAGTTCAAGTAATTGCTTTGAAGCATGCCTGTTTCACTAATAGGCTGAATCCATTATAAGCAAAATTCTATCCTGATATGGAAAACTAAAAATAATATCTAGTCTCTGGGCTTTATATAAGCCATTCCAATCCATGTTCTCATGCCCAGGAGCACATTCTTTTAATGGGCACTAGCAATTGAGTCCTTTGGTTATTGAATTCCTTCTCTTCTGTAGGATTAATGGGTTTACACTTCACCAATAATATATAGAGAGATATGCACACATGTATACACACACACACACAAACCCACAAAGCTCTGTTTAAGTAATGCCTTCAGAGATGGAATTGATCTGTAATGTCAAGTGAGAGTTTAAATTACCCAGACACTAAATTTATATACGCACAGAAGAATCAAATAATTTACCCCCCAATAAACTTGCCATATTTTCTGCATGAGTGTTAAGAATCGCAACAAGTGGACTATGTCTTAGTATGTTTTAGGAATACTAAACAAGACAAAACACTTCAGAAGTGACAGAATCCAAGGAATAAAACCATATATTTCTCAGGGGAAGTTGCACCAAAGACTCCGGCTGATAAAATTTTGGTTTAGAGTCAATTGCTTCCTTCTATTCAGTGAACAGAAAGGTTTCTCTTATGTTTATTATCTTCATATCTTTTACAAGCAACCTTACAATCTCCCTAGAATCTTAAGTCAATATAATACCAAGGGAGCGAATAATTCCAGAATTAGAGTTAAGAATTCAATCAGTGTATCATTTTGTCTCTGTTATATTACACTCCCAGTAAGACAAATGATACGATCCTCATTTTTATCGTGGTGTTGTACTATTTATTGCTCACTGAGCATTGGTCTTATTCTGACCTAGGCTTCCTTAGAAAGTATAAAGCACAATCTTCATCCCAGCAAAACCCCTTTCATTTAATTACTGTCATTCACAGTCCGCAAGGCTTCACAAATAGTCTTTCAGGGGAATGTTTATAAACACCCACCATATCTCCCTTGGTATGCTGCCAGATAACTAATTGCCAAATGCAGGGCAAGGCCAAACTTGGCACAGAGTAAAACAGAACTTTTCAAAGCTTGAACCAACCAGATGAACTAATTGCTTCCTGCAAAAGCTCACATCCCGTTCGCTCCTCTTTTGTGTCTTATGGGAGGGGCCAATCATCTCCAAGACTTACTCCCAAATTGATCCTGTTTTCTTAATTGTTCTTGTCTTCTGGCAGCTTTGTGCGTGCGCACACTGGGAACAGGCTCCCGTCATTCTTCTGCCTTGCTGGTGTCAGACTCCGGAGGCTCTGGAGATTCCAGACGCAGCATATAACTATCAGATGGCCTTGGCCCCCTCTCTGCCTCTGATGCAGAGCCCTCGTCTGAGCTTTCCCCAGCCCCCAGGACTGGCCCAGGTTCCTCCCCAACCTCTTCACTGTCTGACTGTGCTGCCAGATTTGCTGGCTGCAGGCAGGCTACAACAGGTCTCTGCTTGGGGTTTTCTCATCCACTAAGAATTTCTACGAGGAAAAAAGTACTTTTGTAATACAGGGAGCTTCTTGGCTGATATCAAAAACTCAAGCAGGTTGGACTTTGTTGGCAGTTACATGGAAGACGACGAAGATGGCCCAAGAATTCAAGCAACACTACAGGTTAAGTGGATGTTGAAATAAAGCTAAAGTCCTAGAATTAAACTATTTCTGTGCCAAGAAAGCTAGGTATCTGGTTGAAATGGGGGATGCAAAATCATTTGCAAGAGGAACACTTTTTTTAAAAAAAAATCCAATACCAGGTAATGGACTTCTAGGTGGAATAATGAACTTTAAATCTACCTCACACTAGCAGAATCCATCTACTTTCTAAATATACTACATATTTATCCCTGAGGATTGTTTACTTAAGGGGGCGCATACAGGATTTCTCTTTCCGTTCTGAGGTTGCTGATATAATTGAGGGAGACAGTTTAATGTAGTGAGTAAGGTGCTGGATTAAAAGAAAGGAGATGCTGCGTTTTAGTTCTGCCTTGGGCAGAAAAGCCAGCTAGAAGTCTTTGGGCCTGTTCATTCTTTTCTCAGCCATAGGAAGAAGACAAATCGCTTATAAAATGCTGCCTAGAATCAGCAGTGACAACGACGACTTTTCATTTGCAAATAGCAGGACATCCAATGGTGTCCTCATTCCCCCACCTTATGTTTAAAAAAAAAATCTGAAAGTTTACAAGACTATTGCATTCTTGTGCAAAAACTCACCAAATTGCCCAAATCTCACAATATATTTATGGTTTAGTTCTGCCCCCTCTTAAGATAGATAGATAGATAGATAGATAGATAGATAGATAGATAGATAGATAGATAGATAGATAGATAGATAGATAGGCAGGCAGGCAGGCAGGCAGGCAGGCAGGCAGGCAGGCAGGCAGGCAGGCAGGCAGGCAGGCAGGCAAACACACAGAGAGAGAAACTTTCTGGAATTTTATTGGCACCATTTTTTTAAAAAAATGATCTACCAGCAAGAGATTTTGGAAAGCAAGTAACTTCATGACCAGTTTCTACCAGCCCTTCCCATACGTATGGTCCTGATCTAAACGTGCTTCTTGTAAAGTAGAAGAAAAACCATTTGACATGCAGATATAGAACAGAAAGAGGAAAAAAAGAATCTTATGAGATCGTATTCCTAAGAGATGGCAGGTTTGGTACAAGAACAAGTTGGCCAGTTAATGTTACATTATTTCACTCAAGGAGATAAAACCCAATGGCCTAAATCAACTTTCAGTCTGCATTGTAGGGATGATCTTGTTCAGCCTTGTTTTTTCTTTTGTTCTTTATTCACTGCAGTATGTTCTCTTCAGCGGAGGTATTCACTTACCTTCGCTACCAGTTCACAAATGTGAGGACGCACGCCACCTCCACGCATCTGCAGGACTTTCTGAGCATGTGCAGAGCATCAAAAATGGGACATGATGACATCTGAGCGGATGGGCGGAGCCTCCCGCTGCCACCGCTACTGGTTTGACCGAACCAGATAGAACTGGCTGAATACTACTGCTGGTTCTCTTGCAAAAGAAGCCCCTAAGGAGAGTCATTGTGGCACAGTGGTTAAGATGTTAGAGCAGGACAGGAAAGTTCTAGGTTCAATTTCTGTTTCAGGCTTGAAAGTTCATAGGTGGATTTTGACAATCATTCTCTCAGCTCAGTGTATTGCTCAGAGTGACTGTCATAAGGAAAATTAGACAAAAGAATGATAATTCTGTTCCTCTTGAGTGTTGTGGTCCAGCAGCCTGCGGAGCTGGCAGCGGAGTTGGACAGTGAGGAGGCTGGGGAGGAACATGGGCCAGTCATGGAACCTGGGGAAGGCTCAGACGAGGGCTCTGCATCGGAGCAGAGATGGGGCCAGGGCCATCTGGGAATTATGCGTGGACTCCGGTGCTTCAGAGGATTTCAGAGAGGCAGAGGATTTCAGAGGCAGAGGATTTCAGAGAGGCAGAGGAACAGGAGGAGCCTGTTCCTAGTGCACGCATGCACAGAGCTGCCAGAAGGCAAGAACAGTTAAAACAAAAGAAATGACTTGGGAGTAAGGCCTGGAGATGATTGGCCCCTCCCATAAAGCTTAAAAGAGGAGCAAAGGCACGTGGGCCCCTTGCAGGAAAGCAACATTGTTAATTCTGTTCCCAGTCAGCATCTTTGTTTAATTCTGGACTCCATGTGGCTTTGCCAAGTAGGTCTTTGGCAGCCTGTCAAGGGAGATAAAGGTTGGTGATTATCCCGAAAGACTTCTCCCAAAGGATTTTTTGCAACTAATTGAGACTCAGCTGTGAATGAACGTAATTCACAGCTGTTGCAGTAAAAGAGGTTTTTGGGACTACTCTTGTGTTTTAATGACTCAGGAAGCCTAGATCACAACACTGAGGCCATGGAGGAATAAATCTAACAAAAAGAGAAAAATTGGCTTTCCCCAGTATTGTTAATAGATACCTTGCGAATTTATGATTCTCTTTTTGCAACAACTTCAGAGATGGACTGACTTTTTAAGTGGAAGCTAAATTTTCCTTCAGATCCTTAGAACCTGCAGTGAAGACTTGTTTCACTCAGTTTCTCAGACTTTCCCCAAAGACATTTGTAACTTTGGCCTCCCAGGAATTTCAAGCACAAGCTGTACAAGATGGTTTGGGTGATGGATGGGAATCCTGTAAGAAGGCAAATCAGAAAGAAGGGGGAAAAAAACAGTGTGGATGTATCCACTGAAATCATTAGGAACTGGGCTCAGTTCAAAGAAAACTATTTTTTTTTTAATTGTCAAAAACGTCCTTGGACGCACTTTTCATTTTGCTAAGGGATGGATGGAAGATGGGTTGAATGTATCTCTTAAACATTGTGTGGGAGGCTGTACTGATGAAGATACTAACAAAGCACATTAGAAACCATCTTGCAATTATGGGAATCTGTTGTCTGAGCTTTTAAACTTCCCCCTCAAGAGTTCTGGCAAAACCCCACCAAGATTAAACTCAGGAATCAAAATCAGGGATTTATTGTACCCTATCCGGACTATGTACTATAGCTGAACACAGCTGGGCACAGTTTGTAGACAGAGAAATTATATTATCCTGAGGGGAGGAGAGATTCTTCCAGTTTTTCTAGGATAAAACTCTTCCTTAAAGTTAACAGGAGCACCATTCCTGGGAAGAATTCTCACCTGACAATGGGAGAGAATGAAAATGTGAGTAGACCAGGGGATTGCAGGCAGATGGAGTATCATGTATGCTAAAAGACCAGATAACTCACAAAGCACAAGAACAGTATCTATTCTTTTTTTCTTTCTTTCCTCTAAACCCTCTTTAAAAGAATTTCTAAAGCAAATTCTCCTTCATCAAATGGAGTGAGAGCCAAGAGGAAATGACCGAGAATGGAAGTGAATGCATTGTATATCTCTTCCACTGAAAGCAGAACCCATTTTCACTCCCATGTACATTGTGGTTTTGTGTGTGTGTGTGTGTGTGTGTGTGTGTGTGTGATGGAGAAGAAAATATAGCTCTCGGTAGAGTCTCTAAACAGAAAATTGCTTCATTACAGCCATGATTCATACCGACTTCTGGAGAGAAGGGGGAAAAGAGCTTTGAGTGAAGTTGGCAGGGAAGAGGGAGGAAGGAAAACAATTATTTTAGATTGTGAATAAGCTTTTTGAATGGCAAGATTGCTTGATATAGAAAATGGGCATAAAGAAGTTTTCATGCCTTTTCTTTACTGATTCGCTTTCTGTAACGAAGACAAGCCATTGGGAAGCAGATCAGGCGTGGGTTCTACTTAGCTTTACTACTGGTTCGCAACGGGATCACTCGTGCACACGCCTTGCTTCTGCACATGCACAGAAGCATCTGATGACGTCAGGGTCAGTGGGTGGAGCCTCCCGCCAGTTTTACTACCGGTTCTATAGAACCGGTCCGAACTGGGGGCAACCCACCACTGAAGCAGATCTCTTAAAGGAACGAAAAAGGATTGTAATTTCAATAGTAGAAATAAAACATTCTCAAGTATGAGAAATTAAATACTGGGACCAGGGGTGGGCTGCTATGGGCTCGCCTGGGTTCGGGAGAACCCATAGCTAAGGTTATGGCTAGTTCAGAGAATCTCCAAATCCCACCCCTGGCTAGCCCCATCCTCCCTCCGTGCCCCTCCCAGGAGTCTCCTTGTGGCCCCATTTGGATGCTAGGTAAGTGCAGGGCCTGCGTGGAGGCTCGGGGGGGGGGGAGAAATGGGCCTCCTGGAAGTTCCAGAAGACCTCCAGAGCCCAGGGGAGGCAGTTTTCGCCCTCCCAGAGGCTTGAGGAAAGCCTCCCGAGCCTGGGGAAGGCAAAAACACCACCACCACCTGCCATGGTGCAGGAGGCCGAGTAGGCCACGCCCACCATGGCCACACCCACCCAGCAACAGGGCAGAGAACCCATTGCTGGAATTTTTGAAGCCCAGCCCTGACTGGTACCACCACTTACCTCAAAAGGTGATAGGTTATCCTTGATTAGATGGGCTCAAGGGGGTGCTAGCTAGACAGGATTCTTTCAATTGGATTCCAGCAGGGACAACAGGAGGATGGCTTAAATAATCCTTTCCAGCAGGACAATTCCACAATTCCACAACAGACAAAAATAGCACGGATGGTGCCTCACAATCAAGCTTTGAAAGCACCAAGGACTCCACAGGCAAAAATACTTCAGGCGTACCCCATTCCATACATTATTTGCTTATTTTGCCTGGGATTTTGAATATTTTTATGATATCAAAAGGAATTTGCTGGACCATGTAATCAATAAAATGTACAGAAAGAATCCCGGCTTTTGTTTGTTGGGGTCCTTGGTGATCTCTGAACTTGGTTGTTTTCTTGCAGATTTCATTGTTGTTTCATTATCCAGCTGGGTAACATCATCAGTGCTAGAAGGCAGTGAGGTTTGCTCTCTGTTTACATAACAATGTAAATTGCCCTGTCAATTTGGGTAGGAAACACATTGGTTTCTTGATTCCTTGTACATGGAACAGAGAGCAGATCCAGGGGTGAAATCCAGCAGATTCTGACAGGTTCTGGAGAACCGGTAGCAGAAATTTTGAGTAGTTCAGAGAACTGGCAAATACCACCTCTGGCTGGCCCCAGAGTAGGGTGGGAATGGAGATTTTGCACTATCCTTTCCCTGCCCGCCCACTAAGCCACACCCACCAAGCCACACCATGTCCACCAAGCCATGCCCACAGAACCGATAGTAAAAAAAAATTGGATTTCACTACTGGGCTGATCCCATTCCTTTCTAGCACTGATGAAGTTCCCTGGTTGGGTAATGAAGCATCTGCCAGCTCAGATATCACCAAGGAGTCTGCAGAGATTCTCAGTCATCCAGGTTCTTGGATGAGAAGTGAAACCAGTGATGGGTTTCAAATTTTTTTTTACTACTGGTTCTGCGGGCATGGCTTGGTGGGCGTGACATGGCTTGGTGGGCCTGGCAGGGGAAGAATACTGTAAAATCTCCATTTCCACTCCTCTCCAGGGGAAGGATACTGCAAAATCCCCATTTCCTCCCAATCAGCTGGGACTCGGGAGGCAGAGAATCGATGGGGGCGGGGCCAGTCAGAATTTTTATTACCGGTTCTCTGAACTACTCAAAATTTCCGCTACCGGTTCTCCAGAACTGGTCAGAACCTGCTGCAACCCACCTCTGAGTGAAACATCTTCAAAGAAAAAAGACAACAAGAAAGTCCAGTTGCCTCCTGAAAAATCACTTTGGGACATACCACCAAGGACTTCACAGTTCAATCCTGAGTGACCAATATTCTCTTCTGTTAGATTCTTGTTTATTTCTAAGCCTTCAGCATATTCATTTCAAGACCGCATCTGAGCCAAAGGAATTCATATTGCTGTGTTTTTCCTATTTTCACAAAAAACATTGAATTGTTGATGTATCCACTCTTCCCTGTATTTTCAATTTGCCCCTTCTCACCTGCCTTTGTGATGTCACAATGCAGCCGGGCTAATTAGCTTCCTAGCGGTGTTGTGTCATCCCATCCACTGTTTGTGATTCGAAATTGGCTGCTATTACCCCTGAGATTAAAGCAAAACAGAGATTGAAGCAACAGTTGGAGAAGAAAACATCAGTAAAATAGCACCATCCCAGGGAACCAATTTTGCCTTTTTTTTTAACTTTTATTTTTAAGGTGGGCTTCAGTAAATCTGCATAGTCAGATTTTCAGTGCAATTGCCTAAGGACAATTTTCAGTTTCAATTGCCTAAGGACAATTTTCTAGAGTATAATTTAATTTTTTTTTTTTAAAAAAAAGGTGGGAAATAAGATTTATTATTTAGGTGGGCAACGTTTGGGGAATATTAGCTCAATTTGGCCCTTTTCTGTACTTAAATTGTGAGACTAAATTCTTTATTTTTGTTAACTGAGCTGAGTCTACTTTAGGACTTACACTGACTGCAGTGATTGTGTCTTCTCTTTTGAAAATAGGGGAGGAAAGCAAACTTGACATTTTGGTTGGAGGGGCAAAAGAGAGATGGAAAATCACATTTTATGGTAGAAGCTCAGATTCTTACTACTGGTTTAGACAACAGATAGTTCCATAAAAAAAAGCTTTATGTACTGCTTTAAATTCTAAATGTCTATTCAGCTGACATGTCTCACTGAAAATCAATTAACTGTGAAGTAGCCTGATAGCCACCAACAGAAGTAAATCAGAACTTAGTTCCATGCTGGGATTCATGGAAAAAAGAACTTTCTTCTTCTTTCAATATGCTAAGATGTAATGTGGCTTATTGATTGGGATTATTGTGTGATGTCAACCTAGATAGATAAATAGATGCTAGGTAGGTAGGCAGGCAGGCAGACAGAAATAATGGAATGGAACCGAGCGGAGCGGAGCAGAGCAGAGCAGAGCAGAGCAGAGCAGAGCAGAGCAGAGCAGAGCAGAGCAGAACAGAATAGGAATGGAAGGGACCTTGGAGGTCTTCTAGTCCAGCCCCCTGCTCAAGCAGGAGAACCTGTACCATTTCAGGCCAGTGGCTGTCTAGTCTCTACTTAAAAACCTCCAGTGATGGAGTGCCTATGATTTCTGAAGGCAAGCTGTTCCTCTGGTTATTTGTCCTCACTGTTAGGAAGTTTCTCCTTAATTCCAGATTGCTTCTCTCTTTGATTAGATAGATAAATAGGTAGATAGGTAGAGATGGATGGAAGAGAGAGAGGGGGGGGGGATTGATTGAAGGATTTTTTTTAACAATTTAGCATAGAGACCACGATCCTTTTCCAAAGTTGATGACCATTGACCAGCCACTTGAAGTCAGGTTCTCATCTTCTCAACAGCCTTTTTTTCAATATATTTCAGACCGCTCACCCCCAATCCAAGCTGCATTAGATGGAAAGAGAAATCCAATCAAGCTTCTCTTGAATCCAGCTTGATTCTTGGGTGATTTTGTGAACACGTCCATGTTGCTTCCTTGACTACAACTAGTAAACAGTTTGCTTAGAGTTTCTCAGTGTCTTTCATCTAAGTACTACAAGGGCCAACCTTGTTTAGTTTTTGGAGATCAAATTAAGTGAAATGCTGCTTTTTAAAAAAATTTTTAAAAAATGGAGGGAATCCACTTTTGGAAATAGGCATTGGGTTTGTTAGTTCACATGGGTATTCTCTAGGATTAAGTTTCTCTGTTGTTTTCAGTTTTTGCTTTTTTTCCCCAGAAATTTGAGAGTCTGCTGGCATATGATTTTCCTCTCCAATTCTTCCTATTTTCCACACTAAGTACTGTTTAATTAGGAGACATTGCTTCTGAAAAGATTTGATGGGTTGTTATTCTTTTGTCAGCAACATCATTTCTCTTTGCTAGCAAAGGAACCTATTAGGTAGAAGATGGATGGAGGGCTACTGGAGAAGACCTCATCAAATTAGATTCATACCAAAATGCTCAGACACTTCTGATGCAACTGAATTTGTCAACCAGTTGGAAGCAAATTTCCTGAGACGCATGTCAAAAGAAAAGCCACTCCACCAGCTACAATGGTGGATTTGAAGCTGTGGGTCACAGCACACACAAACCAGGCAGAGTTTTGATTGTACTGTTGTGACACCCATACTGAGTTTTGACCATACAGAAAAGAGCAGGCAGAATAAATGCTATTTTTAGGAACATTCTTCTCTCAATTCTCCCCCACCCACCCCCTAATTTATTTCTGAAACATAACCTCTGAAAAGATCCACAGGTGTAGCATTTTTGATTTTTTTTAGCCAGGCAACTAGAGTTGAGGGGGAAAAAAAGACAATTTAATAGTGGCGATACCTTTTGGTATCACTTCCTCTAGTGAGTTTAAATGTAGTTTATTTGAGAACCACCTTTTTAAAATAAAAAATCATGACCAATTAGAACAGGGTGATGAATCATAACTCAGTGCCTTTTCTGAGTCTCTGGCAGATCTTGGGATTGTATCCATGGCTATAGTCATATAGTCATACCTGAAAAATCTGAAATTGTTCATGGAAAAAAAAAAGAGCATCAATGAGAAAAAAAGACAACTGCAGGAACATTTCATGTGGAACAACGGAATTTAATTGAGGGCAGTGGGTTCAGAGGTATTCTGAAGACCACAATTCTTCTCCATATTATTAAGAATGATCTCATCTATTTTTTTCTTAGTTCCCAGTTTATGTCATCAAGATAATTGGAAGCACAACCTACAGCCCATTGCAATGTCTGAACCTCACCAAATGCAATTTATTTCATAGATTCTGGGGTTAAGCCCACTCATGACTTCACACACTGTGTGTGAAACCAGTTCCAAAATTCACTAATAGGACATTTCCATAGAATTCCATAAATACCTGCAATCTTTGCTCAGCATTCAGAGTCAGAGTCAAACAACCACAGATAACTTTCTTCCAAAGTGCTTTGGGAGAAGCAGGAGGATTTATTTATTTTTTTAGTTCTTGTTAAAAGCAGCCTTAGGATGTCATGCAAAGCTAACTAAGTGTGGCTTACTCCATAAACCATGATTTGCTCAACCAAATAGATCAACTTTGCATGAGTGACCTCTGGCTCCAGCAAACTGAGGGTTGTAAACCCCGGTTTATGCTTTTGTGCAAACCTAATGTGTAGCTTGCACAACAAACCATGGCTTCTGGGCGGGTCTGCCAACCTAAGCCAGCTAAAATGATCCCAGGCCATCTGTATATGTGGGAAGCATCAATGAAGGCTCATCTGCCTGGGCAGAGAGACAGCATAACCCCCTCCTCCCAGGTATTGGGGGGGGGGTGTCTTCCACGCAACATCCTTTCTTCTCAAAGAGTGGCATACCTTCCAAACTTTTCCTCTTCTTTTGCTTCCTGCCTTTAAGCTGCTCCTTTCAATCCTAAATGGGGATTAAAGCAAGAAATTCAAAGGAGCAACAAAACCAAAACAAAGCATCCAATAGCATTCTGCAGGCCAAACTCAATCAAAGCAAATTATTATTATTATTATTATTATTATTATTATTACTACTACTACTACTAGTAGTAGTAGTAGTAGTAGTAGTAGTAGTATCTCTTTTATTCATTAAACATGAAACTCAGTCAACTGAACATTTAAAAACGTGTCATAAATACGATTGACTGGTGCTAATGGTTGATACGGGTTGCTGCCAGCGTCCTAGGTATCCACCAAGTATCTCCTCAAAATATATGATTATTAAATAAATATTAGAATATTTTAATATTAAACATTATTATTATTATCATCATCTTTTATTCATTAAACATGAAACTCAGTCAACTGAACATTTAAAAATGTGTCACAAATGCGATTGACTGGTGCTAATGGTTGATACGGGTTGCTGCCAGCCACCAAGTATCTCCTCAAAATATATGATGATTATTAAATAAATATTAGAATATTTAAATATTTTAAAAATGGTTGTGGGGGTGGTGGTTGAAAAGCCGATGGCTTGACCGACGCCCTCAAAGAGGCGGCAAGCTGCCGTCCGTCTCTTCCCCTCCCTCAGGAGAAACCTTGCGACAACAACACCCCCCCCCCCCACACACACACCTCCACACCCACACACCCACAATCCGCTCCCGAGGAGTTTTAATAAGCCCGGGACGGGCTGCGCTGGAGCAAAATAATAAAATAAAAATAAAATAAAAAAATCTCTGCGCGTCTACGCCATGGGATACGGTAACCAGCCGGCGGGCACACGCCCCGAGCCCCCTTTGGCAGCCCGGCACCTCCGCCGCGCGCGCGCCCCGCCGCCACCGTATTGGGTGGGGTGAGACTCGACGGACCGAGTTGGTTCGCGGGCGAAGACGGGCCGGGCCGAGCCAAGGCGCGCTCCCGTCCTCCGGCTCTCCCCCCTCCCCTCCCCTCCCTTCCCTCCCCGGCGCGCGCCCCCGTCCTCTTAAACGCGGCTCTCCAGCCCCTCCGTCCTTCCTTCTCGCCGCCGCCGGAGGAGCAGCGCCATGGCCAAGGAAGGAGCCGAGAAAGCCGAGGAGACGGAGCAGATGATCGAGAAGGAGGCGGCCGAAGGCGGCGGCGGCGGCGACGGAGGGAACGGCGGCAACAACAGCGGCAACCACAGCGGGGGCGGCGGCGGCGGCGGCCAGAAAGCCGGGGATGCCAAAGAGATGCGAGCCGTGGTGCTCTCCGCTTTCGGGGGCCTCAACAAGCTCCGGGTGTCTAAAAAAGTGATGCCGGAGCCTCAGGAAGGAGAGCTGAAGATCCGCGTGAAAGCCTGGTCCAGTATTCTGGGTTTTTTTTGCTTAAAACAAATACTATTTTTTTTTTAAAAAAAAATTCTTCTGGTTAGCCGGTGGTCGTTTGGAAGCATCTCTCTGCCTTCAATTCCTTCCTTCCTTCCTTCCTTCCATCCATCCATCCATCCATCCATCCATCCATCCATCCTTCCATCCATCCTTCCATCCTTTTGCATTGATGGGCAAAACGGAGGACTGGATGGTGAAGTTGGAGTGGGGGGAGGCTTTTTAACATTTATTTTTAACATTGGAGACTCTTTAATTCCAATAGAAGTTAATTCCAGCTACTTTTTGCAAAGTTCCAGCTGAATCTCCTTGGGGGTGGTGGGAGTGAAGAATTAGATACGGAGCCCCCCCCCCTTTGTCCTTGCAATCTGTGCCTTTCTTAACCATCATGGGGAAGAGGCATTAAAAAAAACCTCTATAAACAAACAAACAAACTGGGGTTTATTCCCAAGTTATGGAGCGTTTTGGTTGGAGCTTGGTAAGAATAGCCACCTGAGCTTTGACTCAGCAACAAATGCGGCTCTGCCCTTAAGTCATCTGTCTGTAGGAAAATGGGCACAAGATTGCAAGCGAAAATGACCGTCTTTTCTCTCTCTTTTTTTCCCCCTTTCTCTTTCTCTTTTCATCTCTCTCTCTCTCTCTCCCTCCTTCCCTCTTCCCCCCATCTCCATGGGCGCTCAATAATTGGGTGACCGTGAATCTTAAAAATGTGAATCATTTTTGTCATGCTTTTTTTCTCCAAAAGACCAGTGTATTAGAAGCCCTTTGCAAGGGTTTTTTTTTCCAAACATTTTTTTTTAAAGGGACCTGTGTATCAGAAAGCTTTTTCTGAACCCGAGCAGCATTTTTGGCCTGTTTTGGTGGTGGTGTTGTTTTTTGGCACCTTCCCGTTTCTTTTACATCTGTGTCTGTGTGGATGTTGACACTGCTAGATAAGGGACCGATTGCCTTTCCTTCTCATTGCCTCAAGTTCTTTTCTTTGGTCAAGCTCATGAATAAATCCTATTTTTCCCCTGCTCTACGCTTAATCCCTGTTTTTCTCCTTCCAGCTAATTCCCCCCCACCCCCCCCACACCTGGAAATTCTCTGCTAGAAGGATGCTGGTGACAGTTAGACACACAGCTACCCTGTTTTCCCCAAAATAAGACATCCCTTGATAATAAGCCCAATCGGGCTTTTGAGCGCATGGCAATAAGGCCAAGTGCTTGTTTCAGGGTTCCAAAAAAAAAAAAAAAAAATAGAAGACAGGGTCTTATTTTCAGGGAAACACAGTACTACAAGCTGAAATTATTCAAGGCCAGTAAAACTTGTTGAGATATTGAGAGCCTGGAGAAACTGAGTAAAAGGTTGGGTTGGGATTTCTAAAAGTGAGCAGTAGAAATCAGAAAGAAGGAAGAAGCAGGCTTGTAAAGTCTAGTATGCTCCTTCTTGAGCTCCTTTGCTTACCTGAAGGAAGTGCATATATTTAAGCAAAGGATAACTTACTCATTGTGAGGCTGAAGGGAAGGTCCTTGAGTTGAGCTTGACTCCTGATGACTCCCTGCATGCAGAACCATGCAGTTTTTATGGTGGCAATATGGGAGTGGTTGGCCAGTATCTTCTTCCTGATTATTTTAATCTGCCTGGTGGCCCTGAAATTCCTTAGGATATCTAACTAACTAATTCTCCTGTCTAGGTAATAGTTATGCTGCTTAGTGCTGCTTAGCTTCCTAGCCCAAACAAAGTTAAGTTGTTGCCATCTACTGAAAATGCAATATTTCCCATAATCGGTTCATGTCCAACTTGGCTCAACCCAACTCATGGGGACGACCTAGACGTGCAGTTTTGGCAGGAGGCAACAGTCATTTGCTGCTGCCTTCTTTCTAGGATGTTCTTAACAGTTTTCTCATTTAGCTGGGTTTCTGTGGAAGTCCCCCATCCAAGGAGTAACCAGGCCCAATCCTGCTTAGCTTCTGAGCTGACAGAAAGTAGGTCAAGGAGGATTGTGTTGCTTAGTTTCTTCTGAAAGTATGTGACTGTATGAACTTAAATGTACTTTAGCCAGAAGTCATGGGACTTACCCTGTTGGAACATTTTTGTTTCTTTTCTAGTTTAAAAAAAAATTAAGAGAGATTAGAGCGGTACAGAATATGTTTGTGCACATAATCTTTCTCCGGCTTTAAATTGTTGGACTTGACTGTCTCTGGGTTTTAAATTGTTGGTCTTAACTCTTTTAACATCTTGGGGGTAGGTGGGGGGATTGATACTGTGTTTGTTGTTAAATCAGCAGGATATATTTACTGCTGCTCCACAAGGCCGTTCCAAACAATGGGGATAATTGGAAGGAAAGAGGACTAGGAAATGGCACATAAAAAGTGGAATGAACCGCTAACCCATCTCTTCCATCTTCCTGTGCCATATTAAAAATGCCTTCTCCTAATGATGACACGCAACTATGGGAGTTTGCTCTATCAGTGAAATCTTTATTATAGTCCTAGACTAGCATAAGGAAAGTGGAATACAACAATTATTTAAAATATATTAAAATAAAAATTACACAGAATTAAAAAAACATAATATAGTTTTTGAAATGTGTGTGTGCGCATATATATGTGTGTGTGTGTTTTCTGAGGTTTTTGCGGGAGTTTGTATGTAGGTCTTTGGTTATTCGGGTCTTCTCCCGCATAAAATTGGAAGTGTCTTGGCAACGTTTCGATGAAGCCTCATTCATCATCTTCAGGCTGGTGTTTTCGGCTTCGTGCTTCTAGGAGCAATATGTGTGTGTGTGTGTGTGTGTGTATCACACACACACACACATAGTATATATATATATTTATTTTATTTATTTATTTATTTTATTTATTTATTTATTTTATTTGGCTTATATGCCGCCCTATCTCCCAATGGACTCAGGGCAGCTCAAAATAATAAAATGCACAAGCCACAATAGAAGTTAAAATCTAAAACCTAATAAAATTTAAAATTTAACCCTAAAAACCCCCTCAGTCCAGGTCGAAGGACTTGAATAGCCAAGTTTTTAATTTGCGGTAGAAGGTGCGAAGGTCAGGCGCCAACCGGAGGTCCAAGGGGAGTTGTTGGTTTGTTTTTTTTTTTTAATTTGATTTATATGCCGCCCTTCTCCAAAGACTCAGGGCAGCTTACAATGCGTTATGCAATAGCCTTCATACTTTTGTATATTTATACAAAGTCAGCTTATTGCTTCCACAAACTGGGTCCTCAATTTACCCACCTTAGAAAGGATGGAAGGCTGAGTCGACCTTGAGCCTGGGGATTCAAACTAGCAATAATTGCAGACAGCTGGGTTTTAATTACAATGCTTAGTCCGCTGAGCTATCCAGGCTCCTGAGTTGATTCCAGAGGGTGGGCAGTCCCACAGAGAAGGCTCTACCCCCTGGGGGCTGCCAGCCGATACTGTTTAGCTGATGGCACCCTGAGCAAACAAAATTATCAGCAAAATATAAATTTGGTATAAAATGGTTTGTCATGAATGCGACTGCTTGAGGGCTCCTGGATTGGAGCTGAAAGGCGAAAGAGAGCAAGGGGTGAAATCCAAATTTTTTTACTATCGGTTCTGTGGGTGTGGCTTAGTGGGTGTGGTTTGGTGGGCGTGGCAGAAGAAGAATACTGCAAAATCTCCATTCCCACCCCACTCCGGGGGAAGGATACTGCAAAATCTCATTCCCTCCCTACTCCTGGGGGAAGGATATTACAAAATCCCCATTCCCACCCCACTCTGGGGCCAGCCAGAGATTGTATTTGCCAATTGGCTCAAAATTTCTGCTGTTGGTTCTCCAGAACCTGTCAGAACCTGCTGGATTTCACCCTTGTACAGTAGATATATAGATACACACACACACACACACACACACACACACACACACACAGGTACACACACATACACATAAAAATCTACAAACTATAGGGAGGAGTAAAAACATTAGATAAATACATAAAAAATTAATATGTTACTAAATGTATAACAGTTCAAAATACTCTTAAGTAACAATTTAAATACTCATTAAGGCTAGTTTGAAATCCAGGTCATTATTTGAGGGATTTTAAGTGCTGTTGGCAACATTGTGTTGTAGCAGGTTTAGGCTCTGCAAGCCGCAGAGAAATATAAAATTATCTTGTGCGTCCTTGATATTTATGCAATCATGGTGAAATGCTGTAGGCTGTATGTTTTCCTATAGTATGTGATTAAATGATCAGAAGTGCATGTTTCCCAAATGGATGGAAATAGGTGTTGACCATAATAAAACGTACTGCAGAGAGTTTCAGTTCGAGAATCCAACTCATTTTTTTTTTTTTAAATTTGATTTATACGCCGCACTTCTCCGAAGACTCAGGGCGGCTTACAATGCGTTAAGCAATAGCCTTCATACTTTTGTATATTTATACAAAGTCAGCTTATTGCCCCCACAAACTGGGTCCTCAATTTACCTACCTTAGAAAGGATGGAAGGCTGAGTCGACCTTGAGCCTAGTGAGATTTGAACTGGTGTAATTGCAGACAGCTGGATGTTAATTACGGTGCTTAGTCTGCAGAGCTAAACCAGGCTCCTGGTTTGCCTATTTCAGGCATGTTCCGCCTTTTCTTTCAGCCTCCAGATTTTCAACAATTAATCAGCAGGCGGTGAATATGGAGTGTATTCCATCTTTATGGCTATTCCTTTGGGGTTTCCACATTATTTTGGAACCTTGACTAATGAAGAGATTTTCACAGTGTCTTTTTGTGTTTCTCTTGGATATGCATGCGTGCCACCTCCTATATGTTCTTCCCATGACATATGTGCTACTATCCTATAAATCCAAAACAGAGACATAGGAATTATTTGGCCAATGACCTATTAATAGGCTGTAATACCTCTTTGATCTGTAGCAAACATACAATATGTACACTATAGTTTCCGTTAGGTGCGTGTTTCAGAGCATAGTCAAAAAGTTAATTCATTCTACCAAGTTTTGGAGGAAATTACCTCCAGAGGTAAGGCTAAGTTCTAGAAATCCTAACCAATTTGGGGCCCTGGTTAAAAACATTTTGGGAAATCACAGGTTTATGTTTTAAAGGATATGTTAGTAGAGTGAGCAGGAGTTGGAGAAGACAATTTCAGCTCTTTATGAAGCTATAGATTTTTCAAAACAATAGGCAGAGAAGTGATTCAAAATGGCCTCCTCTCATGGCTGAGCTTCAAAAATTTTAAAAAACACCCCTGGAGCTTAAACTGGGGAGCTTGATACTAGTCTAAATACCTTTTCCAATCCAAGGTACACAGTGGTGGGTATGGCTGAGAAAGACTAATCTATTATTTAAAACATTTCACACGTTTGAAAATGGAATTTCCCATATAGACCATCCATGCATGAAATGTCCACATGCATCAGATGTCCACAGACAGAATCTGGAGCCGCAGCTCCTGACATCACTAGTGTCTCCTGATAGCAAATACAACTTTGTACTGTCACCTTGCATTGGCATCCATGCTGAAATGAAATTCCAGTCGAGAAGCACTCATGGGTGAGTGAATATCGATGCTCTGGCAGTATAAAAAGGTAGGAAATGTTTCAGTGCAGATTTGGCATGAGGGAGGTATCACTTGTGAAGCACCAGGTCAGAAAAAAACCACATTTCTGCCATCTAAGTCTGGCTCCTATTACACAAAGTCCTGGCATTTTTATTGGAAGAAAAAAAAAATCAAGGTGAAATGCTGCAGTGCTTATTTTAAAAAACCTTAACCTTGAAAGAGGCATTACAGCATCTGGTTGGTGGGAACAATTAGTTATATTGCAAAGGACCAGGAATACATTGGATCTTGTTTATTTGAAATCTGCCTAGGTTTACTGAATCCCTAGAATTCTAGAATTCTCACTCTAAAGTATAAATAATCAGCTCAAATCATGTATTTAACGCATTTTGCAAACAGCCAGCTCTCTTCAGAAGTCTATAATGTTGGGAAAAGTGGAAAGAATAATAGGAAGAGGGCAGCAAAACAGCAAGGTCAATGTACTTGATTCTAGTAGTTTGGCAATAAGTGTGTCAAAGTGGTCCCAGAGTGAGGTGGGAATAGACATTTTGCAATATCCTTCTCCCAGGAGGGGGGAGGGAATGGGGATTTTGCAGCATCCTTCCCCTGCCACGCCCACCAAGCCCACACCATGCCCATCAAGCCACACCCACAGAAGTGGTAGTAAAAGAAAATTGGATTTCCCCACTGAAGTCAACCTATATACAGTCACAAGAACTGGTGCTAACCTGGTGGCATGATCATGGATTATGGGCATTGTAGTCCAAAACACTTGGAATGTATAGTTTGCCTACCCTTGGGGCATTGAAGTGAATGCAGTCTGATCACGGGATGGTATTAAATTTCATTCTGCATCAGAAATGGTGGCTGTCTGCATTCATCTAGCATCTATATTCTGGCTCCATTCCATTATTGGCTACACAGTGGACTTGATTTTCCTTATGCAGTCCTTCATATTCCAATTCTGTTCCTTATAAAATATATTCCACAACACTTAAGCATCATATTACTGTTCACCAGAGACTTATGTTTGGGGAAAAAGAAGAAGCAATGAGCATGGGTTAGAGAAGAGTTATCATTCTCCTTTTTATTGTAATGCAATGTCTGATTCAATAATATGCCAAGACTTCTCTATTTCACCATCTCAGGGTTTTATATATTGGAGTTAGCCATTAAGAGTTATTTCCTTTCTTTCTGCTAAAAATGTTAACTCAAAAGGAGTAGGAGAGAGTCGGAGCCTAGAAAAAGAGACAAGAGAAAAGGAGTCTAACTGGAATGTAGAAAATCTTTAAAAAGCACATCAATAAAAAAGAATGAGGCAGCATTTACCAGTTTGAAGCCATTTTCAGCAAATTAGGCTTAAGTACCCAAAGAATAATATTTTTGTCTTTCAATAAACGAAAAAAAACGAACAGCTTAGCTTCAGAAAAAAAAATCTCCAGTGCTGGGGATAACCATTGTCTTATTTCTACTAACATATTTAGTGGGAATTGAAAATCTCAAGGACAGAACCAGGTTATTCAAATTTTATTGTTGTTGTTGTGCAGTTGTGTCTGACCCCATGGACGATGTTCCTCCAGGCCTTCCTGTCCTCTTCCATCCTCTGGAGTCCATTTAAGCTCACGACGACTGTTTCAGTGACTCCATCCAGCCACCTCGTTCTCTGTCTTCTTCTTTTGCCCTCAATCATTCCCAGCATCTGGCTCTTCTCCAGTGAGTCCTTCCTTCTAATTAGGTGGCCAAAGTATTTGAGTTTCATCTTCAGGATCTGGCCTTCTAAAGAGCAGTCAGGGTTGATCTCCTCTAGGACTGACTGGTTGGATCGTCTTGCAGTCCAAGGGACTTGCAGGAGTCTTCTCCAGCACCAAAATTCAAAGGCTTCAATTCTTTGGCGCTTAGCCTTCCTCATGGTACAACCTTCACAGCCATCCATTGCAACTGGGAAAACCATAGCCTTGACTATGTGCAGTTTTGTTGCCAGGGTGATGTCTCTGTTTTTTAGTATGCTATCTAGATTTGCCATAGCTTTCCTCCCCAGGAGCAAGCATCTTTTAATTTTTTAATCTTTTTTTTTTACATCTTATTTTTTTACATTTATTTTAATATTATTTTCCAAAGCAGCGTAAACAAAAGAGGTTTTTAGCTATAGAAGATTTTGAAGATACAGAAAAGCAAAACCTATTCCTCTCTTCCAATTGTGGACTCTTTCCTTTGGAAAAAAAACTGCTAGAGAATATACTCATTCATGTACATTAAATGAGACATCGCTCAATCTATTGTTGCTGTTGCCTGTTTCTTTGGGATTAAGTTCTTGAAACTTCAAAGATAACATGCTGATTTTTGGGAGGAGTGGTGATGTGGGGAACATTAATCAACAAAAGGACAATGTGTAAAGAGGTGCCTCTTTACACCAGAAATTATTTTGCATTGGTCAGAGAAGACAAAGAGAAGGAAACAAGATAACTTGAGTTTCTCCAAGGAGTATCCCAAAAGTTGAATAGTGCATTCAGCTTAGGGGAGGGGGAAATGAAAAGAACTCTCATATAAAGGGCTTTTTGGGTTTTGGTGACTAAAATATGGTTGTGAATGGCATGGTAGGTTGTGTTTACCAGCTACCTTGGAATGTAAACCTTCATATCTTCTCATTTTTTTCCCCCTTACAGTGGCTTAAATTTTATTGATCTGATGGTTCGCCAGGGGAACATTGATAATCCACCAAAAACACCACTTATACCTGGATTTGAATGCTCTGGAATTGTAGAAGCTCTGGGTGAAAATGTGAAAGGCTATGAGGTAATATGATGGTGCTTGAGAACAAAACAATATACCTATAAACCATGATAAAACAGTGGTTCTCAACTTGTGGCCCATGAACCCGTTAGGAGAGCCACAATGTCATGGGGGAGGGGGTCCATAAAGGCTTGAAGAAATGTAATAATTTACCGTATTTTTTGGAGTAAAGATGCACCTACTTTTCTGGGGTAGGAAAACAAGAAAAAAAAAATCTACCTCTGCCTCCCAGCAATTTGCCTCCTTGCAGCAAATAGCGGAGGCCGAAAATGGGGCATGCGGAGATGGCAATAGGCAATGGCAATCTCTGCAGCCTGAAACAGCTGATGGTCAGGAGGCTGATCCAGCCTACAATCAGCTGCTTGTGTTAATCAGGCTGTGCTGAAGCTGAAACTTGAAACAGGCTGTTTGCTGCAAGGAGGCAAATTACTGGGAGGCAGATGCTAAAGGGTGGGGGCCAGCAGGTTACATGGGCAGGGCTACATTTGGTGTATAAGACGCGCCCAAATTTTCACCCTCTTTTAGGGGGGAGTGTGTCTTATACTCTGAAAAATATGGTACATCTTGAGTTAGATCTTAGGGATCCTTGGCCATGGTTCATGGCCACAAAAGGTATTTAAAGGAAGGTTCATGGTGAAGAAAAGTTTAAGAACCACTGTGATAAATGATAACATGGTCTGTTTGGGTTTTATTATAATGTGATGTGTGTACCTACTCATCGTTGCTTTGTGTTATGTGCGGATCAGGTTATTCAACGGACTGTCATTTAAATACCCTGTCTTCCCAATGTTGAATTCTAAAGTATTGTGAATCAGCGCTTCTTGATAAGGATATAGTGGAATCCCCAAAATGAAGAAATCAATTAACCAGATATTAGTGAATTTCAAATGGTGGCAGTGCCCTTGATGATTAAATGCTCTTGTTCGTAGCTCAGGTTGAATCATGAAATGGTTTGTTTGCTTTTGGGATTAGGATTGCATATCCCCATTCCAATTTGTGTTCTATATCTACCAGGAGACTGGTTTTAAAATGGCTGGTTTAGAAATAGATCTAAATATAGCAGCTATATAAATATATATATAAATACAAATATAGCAAATGCACAGCAACTGTGATATAAAAGCAGTTTTAAAAGGCTGGCATCATAACATCATTCTCCCTTGAAAAAACAAAATTCACATTAGGAATGCTATCGGTGATGTAGCCAAAACAACACTGTCTACATAGCAGAAGATGTGCAGTACTGCAAAAACAAACAGATCACTATCATTATCGCAGTCGTCATCATCATCATCATCCCTGGATGATAACAGTCATGCTTGGTCCTAATAGAATATAGATTCCTTGAGGGAAAACTGAATAGGATGAAAAGGAGAATCAAATAGGGTGAAGTTTTCGGTAGGAAACATGAAAAGCTAAGGTACCAAGGTCTCAAATTTACAACCCATCAAGTCATTTTCTGTAAAATGAATGAATGAATGAATGAGTAAAAAGATAGTTGAAAGAGTGCAACGTACAGGTCTCAGCTGACAGGGACTTACCACTCCCATCTTATATCAGAAGATGTGGGATTGTAATAAGGGAGACAAGAACAAACTAGACTGACAAAGGTAGGGAGTGTAAAAAAAAAAGGAGAAAGTTGGCTTGTCTGTGACCCAGAAGAGGAAAAGTTCACCCCCATTGTTGTAAACCCAGCAGAAGATTGGCTGTCTTAACCTGGACAGTGTTGCAGCTTACCAGTATTGGCCAGGTTCTCCTCGGGGCTGAAGCGAGATGACTGGAAACGATTCCTAGGACAGTGGCATTTGCTGGGTTCATCCAAGATATTCTAGGTGACTGGCCAAGTTAGCCTTGCTGCCTCTTCTTCCAATAACACCTCAAGCAGGGGTGCTATTCAGCAGGTTCTGACAGGTTCTGGCGAACCTGTAGCAGAAATTTTGAGCAGTTCGGAGAACCAGTAGCAGAAATTTTGAGCAGTTTAGAGGACCAGCAAATACCACCTCTGGCTGGTCCCAGAGTGGGGTGGGAATGGAGATTTTGCAGTATCCTTCCCCTGCCACAACTACCAAGCCATACCACGCCCACCAAGCCACGCCCACAGAACCAGTAGTAAAAAAATTTGAATTCCACCACTGACCTCAAGTAGATGCCTGCTTAGGGAGGTGAAGACAGGACCCATGGACCCCATGCAGGCTGATGCATTCCAACCTCTGCTAGGAATTAGAAGGAAATGCCTCATCTGGAATTTGAGGGATTCACATTAAGCAGGGTTCCTCTCCACCCACACAAGAACCAGCCACAGCCATCCCTGCTTCCAAGTGGCTTATATAAAATAGCCCAAAATGTAGTTACGTTTCATAGTAAAAGTACATCTATTTAATATATGTATGCTTCAGTAGTGGGTTTCACTTATCTTTGCTATCGGTTTGGAACTGTGTGCGTGCTCGCTTTGCTTGCGCATGGCGCTTCTGCCCATGCGTAAGACCTTCTGCACATGCACAGAGTGTCCGTGATGACATCCGGGCAGGTGGGCGGAGCCTCCCACCACCGCCGCTGCTACCGGTTCTCCTGTAGAACTGGTAGAAACCCACCACTGGTATACTTTCTGCCCTTATTTCCTTCATTCTTGACTAACCAGAGATTTCATTGTTAAGGCCTTTGGGCTTTTGAGCTAGTCTCAAGTAACGTTCATGGCAATCTTGAGTTTGAGATTCCAGCTGAAAAGGAAAAGGAAAAGCAATAATTTCTTTTGGGCTCTAAATCTGTTTTTTCTTCGAACAATACAATGAGAAATAACCCAGGGCTATTCAGACAATCAGAAGATAACTGCATTTACCTCTGTGCAGACTGCAGTCAAGACAATAACTTATGAATTGTTAAACTGTCTACTATATCACCCTTAGTATTTGGCACGAATAAATTTTACTTGTCTTTGTGAACAAGAGACTGCAGACTTCCTCCTAAAAAAAATTAAACGCAAGCAACCCTTTAAAATATTACCAACTTCTCAGCAATAGCTATGGATTGTAGAATTTGAATGGTGCCCTCTTTTTATTATTTATTGTTTCAAGGTTGGCTTACCATATGTACTCTGACATTTTACAGTATATTTGTGTTTTATTGGTCTGGGACTATAATCAGTAAACATAACCAGCCAATCTGTGAATGGAATTGCCTTCCACCCCCGCTGTCATTTAATGCCTGCGTCCATCCCATACTCTCAAAATTTCCCATGTGCCACTAAGCACCAAATATTGGGGTTCTAGAAAGAGCTCACTGCAATTTGCTTGTTTGTGACTTAGCTGTTGTGTTCCGAAGGTGCTTTTCCAAGATGCTTTTTCTTGTTGGGTTTTTTTTTTCTTTTTTAAAAAAGCATTTTTCATCCAAGAAGTTTTTTCAGTTCAGTCCAGAACTGAAGAAGCTTCTTGGATGAGAAATGAAACATTTTCAAGGAAGATAAACCAAGTTAAGTCCAGTTGTCTTTTGAAAAAAGCATCTTTGGGACTACCATGACCTGGATGGTTGAGAATCTCCATAGACACTTAGCATGTTTTGTAAACTCAGTCTACTGTAGTTAAACTCAATCAACTGAAGTTCATTCTTCTCAAGCCAAATAGATTTTAACATATTGGGTAAACAAACTAGTACAGTGTATATCTATTCAACTGAAGGCACTAAATGAATTTCCACCAGTTATGGTTGCAAGAAACTTCACTCCAAATCTGCAATTCATCAACCAGTTGAATAAGTTTCCACTTCTTTGGAATGGGACTGTAGTTGAAATATTCAACTTAATTCTAAGCTTTCACCCATTGTATGCAAATACTGTATCATTTTTTATTTGTTAATCATGAAAGCAGGCAAACCATTTCATTTCACATTAAAAAATCTTACCTTTTGCTGATGGGGAAGAAGTGGTAGAGAAACAGACGTGTCATCTTGTTTCAGTAGCATTTTAAAGCTACCAGCAAATTTTACAACCTTTTGTAACCTTTTCTGTATCCTAAGGCAGTTGAAATGTGGCGCTACTCAAGATGCTATAAATGTTTCCGTGCTATATACCTCTCAATCCAGCCCCCTAGCCTTTGAGTGAAGACAAGTTGGGCTCTAAAAAAGTGCAGTAGAATTTGATCAAGATCGAAAAGCACAGTTTCAGAATAAATGAATATGTGGGAGATAAAAGGAGAGGTGCTGGCTGTTTCATTTTCTCATTTTGAAAGGTTGTCGCCCAAAAGACATGCAGAGCTAATAGAATTTGAGATGATCTATGATGGAAGATATAATCACTGACTGAGCATTTAACAGCCTTTAACATTTAATAGGTGTCTTTGTTAAAAACTGAAGATAGGATTTGCATCCGGTGGGGCCCATTTCAGTTCCCAGTATTGCTAGTTTATGAAAATAATATTTGATATTGTAAAAAAATGTACAGATAGATTCAAGTCAGCCTAGCTTGTCATCTTTTTTTAAAAAAATCACATTATGATAGTTGGAGGTCTTAATTCATTCTATAGGCTCAGCTGTTTTTATTTGTCCATTTTAATCATGCTATGGTGCTTCATTATTTAGTCAACATTTATAATAGTAGTGAAGACCCCCAGTTTATCCAATTGTTGCTGGATTACATCTCCATCCCTTTAAATGAAAATAGGGATGAGGGATGCTGGAAGTTAAAATTGTTCCAGGTCTGAACTTTATCAAGTCCATTTTTCTTGAACTTGAACAAAATTCTTGAACTCTATTAAGTTCAAGTTAATTGATAGGATCAATGGTCACTATTGCTGTTTTGTATTTCGCACCTGGCCATCTCCAGATAGCTATCTCCCACCTGGTAGACCCAAGGTTGATTGAGACCAAGACACTCCACTTCCTAAGCAAATCCCAAATTGCAACATGATTCAGTAAGACTGAAATCCTGAGTAACCTGTAATAAGCTCTCCTAAATATTTGGTTTATTTTTCAAGTTGTATGCTGCCCATCTTCTCTACCAAGCAATTCTGGGCAGTTTATAAATATCATAAATAACAAAATGAAACAATTTACACATCACCATGAAAGCAAAAATATTAACATTAATATTAAAATGGATAAAAGAACCAATGCATAGATTGGGTGTAAGTGAGATCTTGTACTGGTCTACTAACCACCTCCAAAATGGAATGGTCCAAGACAATTATAAATATAACTATTAATATAAAATATATTAATAGAATAATATATTAATATAAATATGTACGCTTGCTTCTAAAGAAGCATGGTTAGAACTGTACTACTCTACAGCTAGGCAATCTTTGAAGCATGGAATTGTAACTCACATTAATGACACCCAACTGTGCCATAACACTGTATTCCTGCTGGCTCACTAGCAATTATTTTATTTGTCATAATAATGCACTTCTCAGAAGGAAAAAGTACAATGGACCAAGCTAATTAAGTAACCAAAATAATTTTATTTCAGATGTGAGCTCATGTGAAGAATCAGGTGAGTGTAGCAAATGCCTTGAATTGTTATCAATAGGCGAGCCAGCTTTGCAGTTTAATTCCATTTTTTCCCTCTAAAGCTGTAATTCTGTATTGACATCTGAATGAAACTGCGCTGAGTACTTGAACATGCTATAGAGAACGATAACATCCAGTTTTAAAAATTGATTTTTGCTACTTTATGTGTGAAAACAGTCTTCCTTTCCTTCTCCCCATATTTTATTGTATGAATAACTAAATATGACCAAGGTTAGGAATGGATTCCTTCTTTAAAAACTATCAAAAGCAACTGATAAAGTTGAATGTACTGTAGGCAGAAGAATGCAGAGATGCATATGTTGCAGTCTGAATCAAACAGTGTTTTCTGAAACACAATTCAGCATAGTGAAAGCAGTTTGTACATGAATTTAAATCCACAAATATTAAGAATGCCAGGAGGTGGTGGATTTGCAATGACTGTTAAACACTTTTTAACATATTTAAAATGTGGAGCATATAGGACTGATTTTGTTTGGGTTGGAATAAACCAGCTCTATAAATTGGTTTAGCAACAGCAATAGCAATAGCACTTAGACTTATATGCCGCTTCACAGTACTTTATAACTCTCTGTAAGCAGTTTACAAAGTCAGCATATTGCCTCCAACAATCTGGGTCCTCATTTTACCCACCTTGGAAGGATGGAAGGCTGAGTCAACCTTGAGCCTAGTGAGATTCGAACTACCAGATTACAGGCAGCCGGCAGGCAGCAGAAGTAGCCTGAAGTACTCCACACTAACCACTGTGCTACCGTGGCTCTTAAACAACAAACTACCGATTACTTTGAGCGTACCTTCCCAAAATATTATGGAAAGCATTGGGTAGGTTTTATGATATAGACCAGGAATCTTCAAACTTGGCAACATGGCTGGCTGAGGAATTCTGGGAATTGAAATGCACAAATCTTAAATTGCTGAATTTGGAGACCTTTGCAACAGACTATTTTCTATATAACTCTTCTAGTTTCAAAAGGAGGTCTTGGTCTCATTTGAGAAACTGAGTAGATCTATTCCTCTATTTCAGGAAAAAAAATACAGTCCTGCCCAGAGGAAAAATGGGGTAGAAATATGATATAAATAATAGCTGATATATTTCTACACATTTTGCATCATTCTTATGTCCACAGTGATTGATTCTCCTCTGCCATCACCATATGTGGTTGTAGCCCTAATCACTGGATGTTACAGTCACCAAGGGATAACTGCCAATGGTCTGAAGCCAGCTTGTATTTTGGGGGTGCCTTGGTGAGGATTATCCAGAAGGTTGTAATCGGACCATGTTTCTTTCAAATGGTTTCAGATTGGAGACAGAGTCATGGCCTTTACTAACTACAACGCCTGGGCGGAGGTTGTATGCACACCTGTTGACTTTGTGTACCACATTCCCGATGACATGAGTTTCTCCGAAGCAGCTGCTTTTCCTATGAACTTTGTAACGGCGTATATGATGCTCTTTGAAGTTGCCAATTTGCGAGAAGGCATGTCAGTGCTGGTTCATTCTGCTGGGGGCGGAGTGGTAAGTTGATTCCATTTCGCTTCTGTCCCGTAAAGAATTCCAATTTTGATTGTCAGTACAGTATTAATAAATTAATAAAGGGATGTGGTGGCTCAGTGGCCGGCACCGCATCAAAAGGTTGGCAGTTCAGCGGTTCGAATCCCTAGTGCCACTTAACGGGGTGAGCTCCCGTTACTTGTCCCAGCTTCTGTCAACCTAGCAGTTCGGAAGCACATAAAAAATGCAAGTAGAAAAATAGGGACCACCTTTGAGGGGAAGGTAACAGCGTTCCGTGTGCCTTTGGCACTTAGTCATGCCGGCCACATGACCACGGAGACGTCTTCGGACAGTGCTGGCTCTTCGGCTTTGAAACGGAGATGAGCACTGCCCCCTAGAGTTGGGAACGAGTAGCACCTATGTGTGAGGGGAACCTTTACCTTTACCTTTTTTACAGTATTAATAATTGCTATTGTTGTGGATTGTGCAGTTTTATTTTATAGACTGAGAGGGCTAGATGTCAAAAAAACCCCATCCAACCACATAAAAGTCTCTCCTGCCCAAAAGAAAATGTCTTCAAGGGTGGTTACATCATGTAAATAGAGGAAAAAGATACCAAAAAAATCAAATTTCAATTTCACTCTAAATAGGATTGGATTTAAAACAAAGCAGTTGCTGGAATTCAGTCTGCTTAGCAGATTTTGTGTACTTCAATGCCATATGTGCTGTTTCAAGCCCAGCTTGTTGAAAGAAAACTGGCACCTTGACCAAAAAAGTCTGTAATGACTTCCTTTCAGAATAAAATACGAGAATAATTATAGGCTTGTGAATTCTGGCTTTGAATCTGTGGCTATTGCTGAAAATGGGATGAACATTGAGAGCTGGGTAAGTTAAAACGGAGAAAGAACAACAGGAGCTTCCAAAAGTGAACGTATATGGGTTTTCTGTGTAGAAGTAGAGATACTCCGTTGAGTAGGTTTTGAAATAATCTAACAGGATTTTATGAAAAAACATTTTTTTTAAGTAGAGATATTCAATGACATGTCACGAAGTGCTTTCAAAAACAAAGGTGTAAGCTTTACCTAGGCCAGGGGTGTCAAACTCAAGGCCCAGGGGCTGGATTTGGCCTGCAGGGTGCTTAGATCTGGGCCACGGGGCTGTGCTAGCAACAGCGAAGGACCGGCCCACAGTGCCTCTGCCAGTGAAAACGGAACTCGCGAGGGCCACAGGCAGCACTCCCAAGCTCCTTTTTCACTGGCAGACGGGTCGCAGGAGGCTGTCACAGCCAAAAATGGAGCCTGTTTTTGCTGGCAGAGCGCTTTGGTCACTACAGGCACCCCTGACACGAGTGATGTTGAGCTGGCCACGCCCACCCTAGCCACACCCACTCTGGCTCCCTTAGGTCTAACATAACCCTGATGTAGCCCTCAATGAAATCGAGTTTGACACCCCTTGACCTAGGCCAAAATCTTGATCATATAAGTTACAAACTGCCTATCAAAGACAATAAAATAATTGCATCAGCCCATGTTATCACGATACCCTTGTTCATGTTGAATGATTACTCCTGAGCCATTGCAATAACGGTCTGGAATTATAATCTCACGATACTGTAATTTAGCGTAAACACAGAAGATCTTTATTTTTCTCGAATATTTTCTTCCTCCTACTAAACTTCTCCCCCCCCCCCAAATGCAGACCATTCAAAACATCTGAAGCCAGGAAAAAAATAATTGGGTTCAAGAGAACTTTGGAAGGAGTTAGTGAACTCCACAGGAGCATTTATCAAGTTTGCAAATAACACCATACAATCATGTAGTTAATAACAAAACAGTTGCAAAAAAGAAAAAAAAAGAAAAAAAGGTCAGTCTGAAGACTCCCACACTAGCTCGTGGTAGGAAAAATATCTACAGCAGTACAATCCGAAACAATTATTGCCTATAAAGCTGGTTTATAAAAAATGCAAGGGAGTAGGCATTGGACATAGCCCCAAGAGAGTGATTTGTTAGGCTTGTGTGGATAACATATTCCAGGGCTTTAATGTCTACCAGGAGGAGGGCAGCCAAAGTACCCTATTTATTTCCAAATGTCATGAGCATTCTTGAGTCATCCAGTAAAACAATGGAGGTCCTGTAGCCCAAGAATCTTGGACTTTGTTTTGCATTAATGAAAAAGTTCCGTGTCATTGTTTCAAGTACTCCAAACATTCCAGGAGCACATGAGATCTTGCCATGTCAAAAGTGTGGGAAGCCTTTTGTAATCTTGGACAAATTGATTTCTTGCCCTTGCAAGAAAAGCTGTCCAGGAGATGGGTGAATGCTAGGGCCATTCCTTTTGAGAGGAATGCAACTTTTTCAGGAGGGGTATTTTCAGTGGTGGGATTCAAGTAATTTAACAACCGGTTCTCTGCCCTAATGATTTCTTCCAACAACCAGTTTGCCAAACTATTCAGAAAGTTAACAACCGGTTCTCCCGAAGTGGTGCGAACTGGCTGAATCCCATCACTGGGTATTTTTTTTATTGTTCACTGGACATGAAAGCATTGGAGGAATGGCCTAGATTTCAAAGAAGTAGTTATCAGGGTTTGTTTTGGTTTTTAATTTAAAGAGAAAAAAAGCCTTTAAAAAATCTTAGTGTACCTTGCCCGTTTTCAGCTCATTCTGAGCTTTAGCTTTTCTGATGCTATTTCTGTAATTTCAAGATATCTTTGCAACATCTCCAATGGGTGCCCATGTTTTTTCTCAGATCTTCAGGGCAGAAGCATGGCAAGAATGAATTCTTATCCCAAAGGTGCTTTTTTTCAACAGACTTCTTGGTTTTTTTTCTTTGAAGTCGTTTTGCTTCTCATCCAAGAAAAGCTTCTTCAGCTCGGACTGGATGGTGGAGAATGGAAGGAATTTATATTCCTTGCAGACAGCTGGTCATTTGCATTCTTTTTTAGAGAGTCGTTGAGGCCACTTGGAGGGTTATCTGTGTCCTTAGGGTCATCTGAGTGGTGCAAATGGATGTGGAGCCTTCTTGGAACTGCTGAAAGGACTGTGTTCTAGTCTAGAGATAGATGATGTTGTATCACCCCTCCCCCAGTTGAGAGAGGGCTCTTCAATTTTAACATCAGAATTTTCCAACATTCAATATCTGATCACCATCCCTACCAAGTGCTGTCAATAGTTAGGGGTCTGATCATCCTTTCTTCATCCCAGCAAGCACCTAAAAATCTAATTTCTGATGAATTGGAGAGCCTCTTGACTAATTTGGGAATAAGTATAGTATAAAGAAGGGACGTGATGGCTCAGTGGCTAAGACGCTGAGCTTGTCAGTCAAAAAGTTGGTGGTTCAATAGTTCGAATCCCTAGTGCCGCGTAACGGGGTAAGCTCCTGTTACTTATCACAGCTTCTGCCAACCTAGCAGTTCGAAAGCACGTAAAACATGGCAAATAGAAAAATAGGGACCACCTTTGGTGGGAAGGTAACAGTGTTCTGTGTGCCTTTGGCATTTAGTCATGCCGGCCACATGACTACGGAGACGTCTTCAGACAACGCTGGCTCTTTGGCTTAGAAATGGAGATGAGCGCTGCTCTCTAGAGTCGGGAACGCCTAGCACATATGCGCGAGGGGAACCTTTACCTTTACCTATAATATAAAGGGGGAAATTAATCTGATTTTTATTTATTTCCTTTCCACCCAGAAACCCAGTTTATCCCTTCTCATGAGAAGAAAAACTTTCCATCTAGGAATGTTATTTGGATCTAAGTACTAACTGTGTCTCACTCTGTGAGCAAAACTGGGAAATTCATCAACAGGGAAAGTATTTGAGTGTACGCCTTCTACAGGGTTACTGCCTAAATCAAAGCATGTTCATTTTTCATTACCAAGAAGCCTATTCTGTCAGATTTCCACATCATTCTGCAAATGATGTCTTTAAAATATAGATTAAAATGTAAGGTTTAATGCAAAACTCTACTTGCCATAAATATTTTAAACATGGAAGCCTTTTGCTCTGTGGGAAACCCTGCTAAATGTTCCTATTTTTATATGTGGTTATTGAGCCAAATGTTGCATTGCCAGATCTCCAGGGAGTTACTAAGGGGAAGGTTAGTAGTTCTGCTTTGTTCCTATGTCTAGGAAATATCCAAATCAGGGCACTTTGCTTTAAAACTGCAAACCTGATGAAATTTTCCTACATCTCTCCTTTTTTTCAAGAACGAACCTTGACTGTTCACTTTGCAAATGCTCCAATCCACTTCAAGTGTGGTTTGTTTAAATCAAATAAGAAACTGTTCACTTAATAATTATCTTATATAATAATTATATGTGGTACCTTGCTCAATAGTAGTAACTGTGAGAGAGATCTAGGAGTCCTAGTGGGCAACCATTTAAATATGAGCCAGCAGTGTGCAGCAGCTGCCAAAAAAGCCAACACAGTTCTGGGCTGCATAAACAGAGGGATAGAATCAAGATCATGTGAAGTGTTAATACCACTTTATAATGCCTTGGTAAGGCCACACTTGGAATACAGCATTCAGTTTTGGTCACCATGATGTAAAAAGGATGTTGAGACTCTAGAAAGAGTGCAGAGAAGAGCAACAAAGATGATTAGGGAACTGGAGGCTAAAACATGAAGAACGGTTGCAGGAACTGGGTATGGCTAGTTTAATGAGAAGGACTAGGGGAGACATGATAGCAGCCTCCCAATATTTTGGGGCTGTCACAAAGAAGAGGGAGTTGAGCTATTCTCCAAAGCACCTGAGGGTAGGACAAGGAGAGAAGCAACCTAGAACTAAGGAGAAATTTCCTGACAGTTAGAACAATTAATCAGTGGAACAACTTGCCTTCAGAAGTTGTGAATGCTCCAACACTGGAAGTTTTTAAAGATGATGTTGGATAGCCATTTGTCTGAAGCGGTGTAGGGTTTCCTGCCTAAGCAGGGGGTTGGACTAGAAGACCTCCAAGGTCCCTCCCAACTCTGTTATTCAATTCTGTCTTTCCCAATTTAACCGTTGCCTAAATTCTGAAGGCCCTAAGAGAATAAAGCAATCCTCTATTCCAGCTGAAGAGCAACTTCCTGGTACTTTTACATAGGTGAGAAATAATGCAGCAGAACAAGTATCATAAAATAAAACAGCCCATTTACCGAAAAGACAGCACTTCCCTCCTTCTACAAACCCAAAGTGTGTGAATACAAAGGAAAGCACGTTAAATGTTACCAGGGGGCTTCTCAGCTAAAGTATGGAAACTTAACAAGCATCAGAACACATAAGAAGATGAGCTGTGAAGTGAAGCAAATTCCCTACGAAGGTCCTTATTAAAAAAAAAAAAAGTTCTAGTATTTCAGGTATTCCTGGTGTAAAGAGAGAAACATGATCATTATGTGGTTACAGCATTGATTTCCCTGTATCAGAGCACAGGTTATCTTTAAAGAATATTCTCCAATATTTTTGCAGAGTAAAGGTCTTAAAAATAATAGGCTGGTTGGAAGTACAGAAAGTGTGCTCCATTTTGACTGCTTAAAAATGTTCTCACTACAGTTCTCCCCAGAAGTGGGCTTCAGATCCTTTAGCAACAGGTTCACTGCCCCATTGCTGGGTGCAGGTGGCCTAGTCGGCCACCTGCACCAGAGCGGGGGAGGGGGGCATTTTTTGCCCTCCCCAGGCTCCAGAGGCTTTTCTCGAACCTCCAGGAGGGAGAAAAGAACTTCCCCTGGGCTCTGGGGGCCCTATGGAGGCTGGAAACTGACCCGTTTCCAGACTTCTGCAATCTCTGGTAGGCCCATTTTTCACCCTCTCAGACCCTCACGCAGCCCCTGCACTTACCTGGAATGATGAACGGACTGCATGGAGACTCCTGGGAGGGGAGGGGCGGGAGGGGAGGGGCGTGACCAGCCACGGTTGGCATTTGGGGTTTGCCAAACCCCGGCGATTCTTGGCTAGAGGATCGCCCGAACCCTGCTGAACCCCCAGGAGCCCACCACTGGTTCTCCCTCTGTGATGCATTGCACAAAAAGCTCTCCATCTCGTAGGGCATAGATGATTGAGGCACTTGTGAAAGGCAGGCAACCGTGTTTTTCTATGAACCATCCTTTTCCTTGTTGATTGGAACTCATCAGCAAACAGAAGGAGCTAGACCTGAATGGTTAACATTGTAATTTCAGCTGGTAATTGAGCTTGGAAAGCCATCCTCTTCTCTCAATCCCCAGGAATCCCATTTGCAGCTGAAATACAACATTTGGCATGTATTTATGCCTGTAGTGGAGCTTTTTGAAAGTTTGGATTGTTAATGCTTTTACAAATTAAACTGGGCTTGGAATCTAGGTTCAGTTGAGGTCCGTAATCAGAGTTTAGCCAATATTATGACCACAGAGAGCTAAGTGCTTCTTGGCTAAGATTTGAAGGCCTGAAAAATGAAGAAGCCCTCCAATTGATTCTCTTCATTAAAAGATAAATCCCTATCTCCAATGAGTGCACATTATGAGAAACCTTTGTACTCTGGTAAAATATATATCTTGACTTGGCCATCGCTTGGAATTGAGGTTACACTTTTCTTCTACAAAATTTTTTTATTTCAGTTTCCCAGTGTAGATCATAGCCCCTAGAAAGTTCCCCATGCAGCTCTTAGTAGTCTGATCTGACTGCTTAGCTTCCGTAAGATCATCTAAAGTCAAGTCACTGCTGTCACTTTTGGCAAATCATACAACTACAAACACAACATCTTAACCAGTGGCTACATGTGGCCGAGTGGCAATGTGAGTTTCTTTGATCCAATCATGTCTTAGAAACAACGGTGTTCTCCTAAATCTGGCCCTAATTTTAATCCTACGCTCAGTGGCTAAGACGCTGAGCTTGTCAATCGAAAGGTCGGCAGTTCAGCGGTTCGAATCCCTAGTGCCGCGAAATGGGGTGAGCTCCTGTTACTTGCCCCAGCTTCTGCCAACCTAGCAATTCGAAAGCACGTAAAAAATGCAAGTAGAAAAATAGGGACCACCTTTGGTGGGAAGGTAACAGCATTCTGTGTGCCTTTGGCATTGAGTCATGCCAGCCACATGACCACGGAGACGTCTTTGGACAACGCTGGCTCTTTGGCTTTGAAACAGAGATGAGCACTGCCCCCTAGAGTTGGAACAACTAGCACATATGTGCAAGGGGATCCTTTACCTTTATCTATATATCACAATAATACACTACTTTTCAAAATTTCTCTTATTTAAAGACAGTTTACAAGTAACTTGGGGGAGGAGTTCAAAAATGGCAAGCGGTGCTAACGTAATATTGCACAATGGTGACATAACATTACATAACCTAACATTGATTTTGAACAGTAGGTAAATAAATAAAAGTATTTTCAGGTCACTTGTTGGCAGAGAGCCAATTACAGAGGCTCAGTAATGAATGGTAAACACATTTGATATATCCATGCAACTAATATACAAATGCATTTGTAGGGACAAGCTATTGCTCAGCTCTGCTCAACGGTTCCCAATGTTACTGTCTTTGGAACGGCTTCTTCTTTCAAGCACGAGGCCATTAAAGAGTCTGTGACCTACCTGTTTGACCGAAATATGGATTATGTCCAAGAAGTTAAAAAGTAAGTGAGCATTCTTGCATTTTACTTGAAAGTGGAAAATTGTTAATGAGAACTTTAAGAAGCTAATGGAGATGACAAATTCATTTTGGAAAATATCTTTATTGTCCTATTTTATTTATTGTCCCTTAGAGTAAAAAATGAAAAAGTCTCACAATGTGTATGGTTTGGGTTTTGTTTGGCAATGCCTAGATTGTATTTCTGGATAACAGCGATGTAACCAATTATCAATGGGAAATAAAATGTTATGAGGTCTCCGGTAGGTTTATCACATTTACAATATATTTGCTTTACTGAATCTTTCTTTTACCTATACAGAGATAGTAGTCAGGGAATCCAGATGTGGAAAAAAAACCCCTCTCCCTTAATCTATTTTTGTGCTCCCTTAATCTATAATCTATTTTTATCTGACAAGCAAAGTCAATGGGGAAATCTGGATTCCTTCACTTAATAACTATGTTAATAACTCAACAAATGCCGTGATTCACTTAACAACTGTTGCAAGAAAGGTCTTAAAATAGGGCAAATTTACTTAACAAATGTTTCACTTAGCAACATAAATTTTTGGGCTCGATTGTGGTTGTCGTTTGAGGACTATCTGTATAAAAAGGCTGTGGTTGCATTGTACTGCTCATTTTGTCATTCTTCTCCTCATGCCCTGTCTTAGCCGAGGGATATCAAACTCTATTTCATTGAGGGCCGCATCAGGGTTATGATTGATCTCGGGTGGGGGGGGTGGTGGCAGGCAGATGGGCGTGGCCAGTTTGAGATTATTTGTGTAAACTCGATGTCACTCATTTTCAGCTGTGATGGCCTCCAGCACCCCTCTGCCAGCAAAAGCGGAGCTCGGAGGACTGTGCGTGGCTCCCCCGGGCCCTGTTTTCAGTCACAACAGCCTCCTGCAGCCCTCTGCCAATGAAAATGGAGCCTTGGGGGACCACATGTGAGCTCCGTTTTTGCTGGCAGAGGCCGTCATGGCTGAAAACAGAGCCTGGGAGGGTCTCACGTGGCTCTCCTTAACTCCCTTTTTGCTGGCAAAGTCACCGTGGACTGGTCCTTCGTTGTTTCCTTGGCAGTTCCACGAGCCAGATCTAAGCATCCCTAAGACATCCCTGTCTTAGCCTCACTGTGCGTACTTAATCAGAATTACAGCTTGTTCGACAGAAACAGTGGAAAAACCATAACATCGTGCAATAGAATCTGCACAACACAACAATATGGAGATTTTCCTGCCTTTGTTCCTTATTATTCTGCCTCGCAGAGTAAGTGGGTAGAAACTGAAATCCAGGAGCAGGTTACGAGTATCACTTACTTTCTAATTAGAGCATAATTTGTTCTCTTGAAGAGCAAAAACAGTATTATGTACTCCGTAAGTTATAGATGCAAAAGAAAAGGTTTTGCCTCTTCCCCCTTCTGCTTTCATCTTTCTTTCTTTCTTTTTTTGAAAGAGAGGTTAGTCAGCAGGCTTTTGTAAAAGAAAAATGATCAAAGGAAATGCTGTTAGCTAGCACTCCTCAACAACTGCACAGGGCACAGGCAAAAAAATACAGTAATA
Source organism: Masticophis lateralis (assembly GCA_030761175.1). NCBI lineage: Eukaryota > Metazoa > Chordata > Lepidosauria > Squamata > Colubridae > Masticophis > Masticophis lateralis. Next base: position 16,772,918 of record JAUDYJ010000010.1, read on the forward strand.
ATGACGATGAAAGTCTTGGCTCGTAACACACCAGCTATAAGAAGAAGGAAGTGTGGATAATTGATGTGGTGATAACAGGAGAATAGTAGAAGATAAAGACTTGGAGAAGATCACAAAGCATCAAGAACTGAAAACTGAAGTCGAAGAACTATAAACTGAAGATTATAGCGAAAATTGGCTGCCATGGTCTCAGTTATTAGCACACGGAGTGGCATCCTTACAGAATCTGCACGTTGACATTCTGGTTTTCTTTAACAAACAGACCATTTGCAAGAAGCTCAGTCTTCAGTGAGCCGTTTTAGGGTTTTCCTGCCTTTAGCAATCTCCCCCACTATCCTTCTGAAAGCTTCTCCAAGCTTGCTGGTACTTTCTGCTTTTTGTCGCTGCTATCATTTTGGATGTAGAGCGTGAAATTGGAAATAGAAGGATTTGTGAGATGTTGGATGCCATAGCAAAGGGATTACAATCGAGTGAGCTAATCTGCAAACTGCTCTCATCAGAGAGGCCCCACTGTACAGATCACAGGGTCGCAAAAATAATTCCTTCTCTTTAGAAGTATAATGAAGTATAGTGTTTAGAATCCCATCTTCCCGTATGAAGAACGGCTGCAGATTTTGGATCTGGCTAGTCTAAAAGAAAAGAAGATTTAGGGGTGACATCAGAACAGTATTCCAGGATTTGAGGAGCTGCCACAAAGAAGAGGGGGTCAAATTATTTTACAAAGCACCAGGGGGCAGGACAAGAAATAATGGTTGGAAACTGATCAAAGAGAGAAGCAACCTGGAATTAAGGAGAAACTTCCTAACAGTAAGGACAATTAACCAGTAGAATAGCTTGCCTTCAGAAATCGTGGGTGCTCCATCACTGGAGGTTTTAAAGAAGAGACTGGACGGTCACTTGTCTGAGATTATATAGGTTCTCCTGCTTGAGCCTCCAAGGTCCCTTCCAGCTCCTGTTCTGTTCTGTTCTGTTCTGTTCTGTTCTGTTCTGTTCTATTCTATTCTATTCTATTCTATTCTATTCTATTCTATTCTATTCTATTCTATTCTATTCTACTCTACTCTACTCTACTCTACTCTACTCTACTCTACTCTACTCTATTCTATTCTATTCTATTCTATTCTGTTTTAATCTGTTTTAATCTGTTTTAATCTGTTTTAAATTTGTTTGTTTTAAATCTATTTTAAATTTTAATCTGTTTTAAATTATGTGGGGTGTTTTAATTCTTTCCGGGCCAAATTTATTTAATTTGATTTTAGTTGGGTTTTAAATTTTGTATACATGTATTTTTATTGTTGGCTGTACACCGCCCTGAGTCCTTTGGGAGTAGGGTGGTATATAAATCCAATAAATCTACTCTACTCTACTCTACTCTACTCTACTCTACTCTACTCTACTCTACTCTACTCTTATGATTTCTTTCATTCTATTCTATTCTATTCTATTCTATTCTATTCTATTCTATTCTATTCTATTCTATTCTATTCTATTCTATTCTATTCTATTCTATTCTATTCTAATGATTTCTTTCATTCTATTCTATTCTATTCTATTCTATTCTATTCTATTCTATTCTATTCTGATTTCTTTCATTCTACTCTACTCTACTCTACTCTACTCTACTCTACTCTACTCTACTCTATTCTATTCTATTCTATTATTTTTACTCAGGATGGAAAGTAAGACAAATTGCTTCTGTCTGTTTTGCCTGTACCTTTTGATCCATAACTTTCTTCCTTAAAGAATACTTATCAAAATTTTGTTTCACTGATGTGGCTGAATCCTGCAATTCCACCATACTTGCCCCCGGAGATACGTAGGATCCTCGACCTCCGTACTTTTCGCCGTGCCCTTAAGACTCTAGTGTACCAACAGGCTGGGCTGACGAAATAAGTGAAATTTTAATTGGGTATTTTAATTTTGGGACTTTTAAAAAAATCAGGGCCAAATTATTTAATACATTTTAAACTGTTTTAAATTTATGGTATATGGTGTTTTTATTCTGGGAGTCCTGCGGGAGAAGGGCGGTATAAAAATTTAATTAATTAATTAAATAAATAAATAAATAAACTTTTAAAAATATGGATTGTGCTGTGAAATGTGTTGACTAGCAATTGGATTACTTTTTGTGTGAAGTGCAAAATTAAAATGAGCTTTATAAACAATTTTTCTATAGCTTAATATGGCCGGATAACATCCTAATCCTAGCAAACTATTTACATGTAATATAATCCCATCACTTTCTCTTGTCATCAGACGCCCACTGCTTTTCCTGTTTCTAGAAAAGGAAAAAAAGATCCATAATCTTGGTCAGTAAATTTAACCTATATCCTCCTAACGGCTATTAACCAATTTCAGACAACAATTGTCATGAGATAAAAGCTGGTCTTGGGAGTTAGAAATTATTCGGTGCACCTTATGCCCTTCAGACTCTGTAGAATACAATTATCCGTAATGAGTGCACCAGTGATTTTCATAATTATTTAATTGAAGTGAGCCATTGAAACAATCTTTTAACAACTGCTGTAGAGGCTGATGCATATATTCTATGTAGAGAATGGTTGAAGCCAGTTTTTCACAGAGTTGGTTAATTTAAGGCAGAAACCTAGCAACCTGGTGCCATCCAGATTCTTTGGATTTCATCGTCCATCAACCACATCCATTAGTGCTGATTGTAAGACATTTTAGCCCAGAGTTCTGGCAGACGTAAAGATGTAGACTTAAATTTACAACATGGAATTTGTTTTTTGAGAATACGTACTGAAGTTGGCTTCTCATTGCACATTTGCCTTTGATTTTTCTGTACATAAGTGGCCCTAAGGAAGCTCACAATGAAATTTGAAATAATAATATGAATTTACTCTCATTCTATCTGGCATTTTCTTCCACAGATCCTCCAAAACATCTGTTGGCTACAACCTATTTTTATGGGGTTCTTGGCTTAATTTTTAAGAATGTCTATAAAGATGTTCTGACTTCTTATAAAAACTGTTCCTTCTTTAGCTCAGGGCAGGGAAGAGAAAAAGCAGGGGGAAAAAAAGAAAGTCCAGAATGAGTAAAAGGAGAGTATCAAAAGCAGAGAGTGAGTTTTGTTTCTTCTTCACCTCTACATATAGAGAAGTATGTTCTCCATTTTCTAAACGCTGTAGATCAGGGGTCTCCAACCTTGGCAACTTTTAAGACGTGTGGACTTCAACTCACAAGATTTCTCAGCCAGCTTTGCTGGCTGAGGAACTCTAGGAGTTGAAGTCCACACGCCTTAAAGTTGCCAAGGTTGGAGACCCCTGCTGTAGATGGTCTGTATTTTCATTTTAATTGATTGCAAGATAAAAAATTGAACAGCTCTGACTTGTAGGTTCTTAACAATAGAATGCCTTATAAACATATAGGAAATAATTATTGATTGTGAAGGCAAATAAAATATCCCTGTTCACAAGGGGGCAGTATCCACAATAGTAAAGACAATTTCACCTTTGAATTTAAGACAGCTCCTGGTGACTTTATAGATATCATAAATAAGCCTCTGTAGTTTTCTTGGTAAAGAAGCAGGCTCTCTTTGTTTTCTTCTAACCCTTAAAAAAAAACCCTCCCAGTCTAGCTGCAACTCTTCGATTTGAAGATTTCCTATTCAGCACTAAGCAGACTTGACATTGCATTGCCTTTCAATATTAGCAAGGTTGGCCAAATCATTCTACCTGCTGGACTGCTATTTTTATCTCTGCAGAGAGCCATAGGTTACTCCAAACTAAATATTTTAATGGTTGACCTTTATGCATTACCTTTCTCATCTGCTACAGAGACTTTGTAGAGGGTGTTGGGAATGTCCTTGAAAGGCAGGAGTTAGAGGCACTATCAAGGCAACGGATAGATAAACAGGACTTGTCTCCATGTCCAGAAAGTAATTTGGGAAAATGTCTGATATAAGCTTTTGGAGGAGAAGGAGTGGGAGAGTCTAGGGGACAGAGTTAAATGAGAGATCAGCCTAGAATTTCTACATAGCCACAAGTAGATTAAATCCAATTTCCCTTGCATTCCATGACCATTAGTTGAGAAGATCCCTGTGTTTACCAACACATTATTTTAATTGGAGCTTCATGTGTAGATCTGGCCCTTTCCTAGTTGACATAAAAATGGGAAGGGGCATATTCAGAGTCTCAAGATCCTGTTATTATAGCTGTTCCAATGTAAGAAGTTCTGACTTCCATGACAATGGTTTCTTAGCCTATTGGGCTGACAGCCTTCTACACATTTAATTAAAGAACGGAAGAGTAGCGTAGATCCATTCAACTCACTTTTTAAAAACAGAATAAATTTGAGTGATGGCTGGACCAATACATGAAGAGAAAGGATCAATTCAAACCAGTGATGAAATCCAGTTTTTTTTACTACTGGTTCCAAGTACTGGCGTGGCTTGGTGAGCATGGCTTGGTGGGCATGGCAGGGGAAGGATACTGCAAAATCTCGATTCCCATTCCACTCCAAGGGAAGGATATTGAAAAATCTCCATTCTCACCCCTCTCCAGGGGAAGGATACTGCAAAATCTCCATTCTCACCCCACTCTGGGGTGAGCCAGAGGTGGTATTTGCCAGTTCTCCGAACTGCTCAAAATTTCTGCTACTGGTTCTCCAGAACCTGTCAGAACCTGCTGGATTTCACCCCTGATTCAAACAGTGGCTAAAGTAGAATGTCTAGGGGGGAAATGCTCAAATAACATCATGGGAATTCTAAAGAGATCTTGTAGATTGAGTATTTGTGGATTTCGGTCTTCACCTCCCCAGGACCAGCCTAGCACTTGATACACAGGTAGTCCACAAATAACAACTGTCCTGTTTTCTGATGGTTTGAAGTTATGATGTCATTAAGTAGCAAGTATCATCCCGGTGTTTCTGTGCTTTGTAGAATCTCTGCAGATGGTGTAGACATTGTCCTGGATTGCCTTTGCGGTGAAAATACTGGTAAAGGCCTCAGTCTACTCAAACCACTTGGGACTTACATTTTATATGGTGAGTAAAATTCAAACGCTAAATAAATCCTGAACTTTTCAAGAATCACCATTTCGCTGTAGCTGTTCTAGTTGATTTCTAATGAATAGTTGCATGAAAAATTCAGTTACTATTTCAGTTATCAACCAAGAAGCACCTTAATGGCGGGAGGAGAAATGAAAAGATGGCAGAAGTAGAAGAGAAGGGATATGAAAGATAGATAGGACCAATTAGTCTGGGTTGGCCATCCAGGCTGGCTGGATTTTCATATGACCATACCTAAAGTCCTTCTTGACCACTTTGTGCTGAGGTTTTCTTTTGCTCTTGGAGATGGATATATTATGGTTTAAATTGAAAAGAGATGTTAACTATTAAATGTGTTGATTGGTAGCATAGAACTCGTAGACCCTTGGATGATATTCTACCAAGGGCATCAAAAAATGGAGGAGATGATAAGGAAGATAACTAGTGCGGAAATGGACAGACTAACACTAACAATAAAAGATATAGGAGCTACAAAATACTAAACTACATGGAATAGATTTTATCAATGGTTAGAAACACGAGGTAGAAGTTGGAATGTGAAAGAATCAGGTTAGGTGGACATGGAAAGAGATACTATGTATGTATTAGAATATAGCTATTAGAATGATAGACATTCTAGAATATGGTAAAAAAAACTGTACAACACTAGCACTGTTTAAAATAGTATATATGTTATTTGTTTTTACCTTCGTTGCATAGCAAGTGGAATGCTAGGACAATTACACTGTATTCAATATATTTATATGTAAACAATAAAAATATTTTTTTAAAAAAAATGCAGCTTTAAACACAGTTTTCCCTCTTTCTCTCCAAGGAGCTCCTCTTACTATCTGATAAACAATCATATCTGCAGGGATATGATAGAAGGTTTTCCATACAGCAGGGTAATTGTTAGGCCCAGATCTCAAAGATCCCTCACATTTAATGAAGACTATGTCATTGGCAGCAAAGGAAAATCTCTCCTCTCGAACCTTATCATTTAAAAGTCCTTGGGGAAGAAGCTTGACATGGCAGAGACCCACTCATCTATAATTCTTTCCCTCTTCGGAATAATTTCAGTACAGAATTATTACTACCATTCATTACTCTGTCATTTCACAGATCCTGGAGACTGGTAGGCCAAGTGTGATTGCCCTTTAGATGTCAAAGTGCTCAATAATACTTTAAATCCCCCTTTTTTTGCATTAATGAAATTTGGGCTCATAGAGCCATGTTGGTTTTTTTTTAAAGCACTAAATGCAAATTTAGTTGCAAACAACGTTAATAGTGGCATAATTAAATATGGGATCTTTCAGGGTTCTAGTTGGAATTAGGTTGCGGAAGGAACAGAAAAAATAATTCTTTAACAGTTACTATCAAGCCCCATATAACTGGGCAAGATCAAGGAAACAAACTGCAAAGATTTCAATAAGGCCTCTGTCAGCACGTCAAGATGCATATTATCCTAGTCTGTACGGGACGGTGGCCTTTCCAGAAGTCTGTACGGGACAGTGGCCTTTCATCTACTTATTTTTCGCTGGAGATAATGTTCCCAAGGAGATGGATGGGAGGGGGGAAATTCTTTGAATTGGAGCAGTAGATTAGGGATGAATGATTGGGAAGATGGCCAATGAATGCAGAGGAGTGGGGGGAAGGAAGAGGAGGGTCTTTGGGTCAGCACGACAGTGCTGGCTGCATGGAGTCAGTGCGAAAGCTGCCGTGCTAAATAAAATGGAATTTTGTCTCATAAAAAAAAATTCTGTTTGAAATGCCTTTTATTTTGAAGATGGCCTGAGAACCTGACAGCCCTGGCCCCATCTCTGCCTCCGATGCAGACCCCTCGTCCACGATTTCCCCAGCCTCCAGGACTGGCCCATATTCCTCCCCAACCTCCTCACTGTCTCTCTGCTGCCACCGGCAAGCCACAACACTTATGAGGGACACAGCAGATACCATAAGCTTTATTAGATGCTATCATTTTCCTTCATTGTGTTGTACCTAAAATACTGCAGAAGGACATCCCAAGGACAGAGAGTCTAGAGAAACAGAATTTTCCAGGACTCCTATGTCCTTGAGATATCACCTTGCTAGTAACGCGACTCAACAAAAAGAGGATGAAAATAATGCACAGTGTTTGCCAGAAGATTTGCACCATTTATGCTGAAAGCTCAAGCATTGCCACTAGGTAAGGGGTGTTTGTTCAGTGGCAACTGAGAATAGCAGAAGGTTGTTTGGTGAGAGATAGTTGGAGTTTTCTGATGGCATCATTAAGAGCACAACACGAGAGTAGAATTAAACCCCAACAGTAGACAAGATGCCCTTTTTCCAGAAGATCTTTATGGAGAATGGAGATGTTGTTTTATGATTTTGACACAGGATATCAATATTCTCCCATTTTATCTTTGTGACATATAAATAATCTACTTCTGTGCTCATGTTTTCTTCTGCTGCTTCCCTCCCTCTTGACTGTTTTCTAGGTTCATCAAACATGGTTACTGGGGAAACCAAAAGTTTCTTTAGCTTTGCAAAATCAGTAAGTAAAAGGCCCTTCTGGCTTTATTAGAGCTTATTTGTATGTGCTGTGCTTCTTTTTCCCTGCCATTTTCTCCCCTCTCTCCCTTTAACAGCATGACTCATCTTTTGCAGATTCAGATCCAAGCTAGGCATTATCCACAGCAGAGGTATGAATGTTTCATTAAGTTTGTTGGTTTCTTTGTACCTATGAAGGCATGGCAAGGAGGGGCTGCTTAAATACATTTACAGCTAGATATGAATCAAAACACCACTGGATGATAGTTATAGTTAGAAACAGGTGGAAATTTGAGACAAAAATAATTTAGAACAGACCAAGGCTTGAATCACAAGCCCATCGTCACCACCAATGCACGGAATTGGTCCACAGTAGGTGTTCAGGTCCCAAATCCAAAATTAACTCGGCAAGCTCTCACTTGGTTTGTACATCAAGATGATCCTTGTGCATTTTAATGTTAATTTGTAGAATAGAATAGAATAGAATAGAATAGAATAGAATAGAATAGAATAGAATAGAATAGAATAGAATAGAATAGAATAGAATAGAATAGAATAGAATAGAATTTTTATTGGCCAAGTGTGATTGGACACACAAGGAATTCGTCTTTCGGGCATATGCTCTCAGTGTACATAAAGAAAAAATAAAATATATTCGGCAAGAATCATAAGATACAACACTTAGTGATAGTCATAGGATACTAATAAGCAATCAAATCATACTAGGAAACAACAAAACAATATAAGTTGTAAAGATACAAGCAACATGAATTTAGCCATAAGTGGGAAGAGATAGGTACTAGGAAGGATGAGAAGAATAGTAATACAGTCTTAGTAGTTAATTTGACAGTGTTGGAGGAAATAGTAGTTTAGCAAAGTGATGGCATTTGGGAAAAACTCTCCTTGTGTCTTGGTGTTCTGGTGTGCAGTGCCCTACAGGGTAGGATTTTGAGGGTAGAAGAATAACCATATGTGCTTAATTCCACAAATCTCAGTGAGCCACAACCTGTTTTTAGGGGCTGGTCATAACGGCTGAATTCAAATATGGTATTAATGCAGAGGTGTACAGTTGCTGCCTCTTTTACCTTCTGTGGCACAGCCGCCTTTCAAAAGTGGAGAAAAGCAAGATCTGCAGTGGCGGGGAAGCTTTAAGGTGTGAAAGGGGTGCCTGAAATCTCTAGAGTTTGCTTTTAATCTCACAACAAATTTCCAAAAATGTAAAAAAATAAAACTTGAACAGTTTGACCATCCATTCTGGGAGCTTCGAAAGGGTTGGTGGGGCTAAAGTAAAACCAAAAATGTTCATCCTACTATGACTTTGATTTTATTGGGTAAAAAAATCAGATAGTGAATTAAAGTACATTGTCATTGAATGAATGAATGAATGAATGAATGATCTCTGAACATCCTTACTAGGTTGACATTGGCTAATTCGTTTTTAGCTCTAGCTTTGTGTATCATTGCAGACTCAGCCATTCTGGTTCATAACCCATTATGTATGGTCTAGGACAGTGATGGCTAACCTTTTTGCCATTGTGTACAAAAGGCGAGGGAGCACAGGGAGGGTGTCACATGCATGCATGCCCACACCCATAATTCTATGCTTCCCACCCCCCCACGCATGCACGCATAACCCCCCCATGCTTCCCACGTTTTTTGCACATGATGGCACAGTGGGCCCGGTAGGGCCGTTTTTCGCTCTCCACAGGCTCCAGAGTCTTTCTAGGAGTCCAGGGAGGGCAAAAATGACCTTCCCCACCCCCCGGAGGCCCTCCAGAGGCCAGAAATGGCCCGTGTGGCAACTTCTGGTGGGCCTGAAAATCAGCTGGCTAGTATGTGCATGTGCAGCAAAACTGAGCTCGTGTGTCCACTGATATGGGTCCACGTGCTACCTGTGGCACATGTGCCATAGGTTCACCATAACGGGTCTAGGGTGATATATCAACCAAGCCATGGTGTCTTGTTCATTATATTTAAACTCTGGCTTATAGCAAAGTGAGGACCCATCCAGTTTTCTCCTAACCTAGATTTGAGAAGGGAGAGTTGCTCTTTTCGTTGAAAATTGAGAGAATGAGCTAGTACATCTGGAGAGCAAAATGTTGAGGCCTATATCTTAATGGTTCATCTGGATTTACATTTGGTTCATGCCTTTTTCTTTTTCTGTTTTGAGATCTTCCAGACTCCATCATTGAAGTCTATATTCCAGCTCCTCTGGCCTCCTATCTTCTATACATTGAGTGAATGAGTGAGTGAGTGAGTGAGTGAGTGATTATGAGGTACATCATGTATTTCTAGTGTAATATACACATGGAATACCTTGGTTCTAATCTTGTTGCAATTTGTGTGCCCTTAGTGGTGGCAAGTGGAGAAAGTAAACCCTATCAAACTTTACGAAGAGAACAAAGTCATGGCTGGATTTTCTCTGTTGAACCTGCTTTTCAAGCAGGGCCGAAGTAGCCTTGTCACTAAAGTAATGGACAATCTCATAAAACTTTACAACGAGAAGAAGATCAAACCAGTGGTTGATTCACTGTGGGCGCTGGAAGAGGTAAGGACTTTTATCTTTTTCCTTCTCTGATATGTTTGTTCTGGTTTGCCTTTTTTTAAAACAATGTATTATTAAAATAGGTCACGGACATGCCATCTGCATACTTCAAATAACATAATGGGAGGACTGAGGTTTTTATAAGTTTGTATTTTTTAAAATGTAACTCTTTGCATAGAGATAAGAAAAGCAAGGATCCTATTTCCTGGTTTTAGGTTCTAGTGCCGTGATGGTGAACCTATGGCATGGTTGCCACAGGTGGCATGCAGAGCCATATCTGTGGGCACGCGAGTGTTGCCCTAGCTCAGTCCCAGCATGCATGCGTGCACCGGCCAGCTGATTTTCGAGCCTTCTGGGCCCACCTGATGTTTCCGATAGGCCGTTTCCGGCCTCCGGAGGGCTTCCGGGGGTGGGGGAGGGTGGGGAAGGCCATTTTCGCCCTCCTCAGGCTCCAAGAAAAAGAAAAAAGTGGATTGAAGAAAGAACTGAGCACTTAGCTAGAAAAAGATTAGTATCTTGAGGGGAGTTAAAGACTTGAGAAAGGACCTCTAAGCATGCCATGGTTGTTGTGTGCCATAATGACAATATTTATTTGTTTGTTTGTTTGTTTGTTTACTTACTTATTTATTTATTTATTAATCAATCAATCAAATTTACATCCTTGACTATCCCACTGTATGCAACTGGGTTGCATACAGTAAAATCTAGAAATGAATAAGATCATCATTAATTAAAACCATTACGTAATTATTTTAAAAATGAGAAATTATAAAAGCAGACACAAGAAAAGGGAACAATAGACAGACGGATATTAATAATAAGGGAGCCAGTACACGAATTCACCCATCCCTGGGGCTCCCAGGCTTGCTGCCCTAATATGAAAGGTACATTAAACTAGGATTTATTAGAATAAGCCTTCAAGGAAATATGTATGAATTTTAGTGCAGGTTTTAAAAAAAGAAAAGAAAAGAAAAGTAGGCATGGCACAAAAGAAGGTTGAGAAATGAGAAACGGAATGAAACTTAAAGAACCATAGATGTTCTTAACGCTTATATTTGTAAATGGTGTCATGCTATTTTACAAAATAACATTCTTCCATTTGTTTGGTAACACTTCATACCATTTGGCAGCTGTCTCTCCTATCACTCTGACATTAGCTTTGAGAAGTACATAAATACAGTCTGTTCAAGACTATAGTCTGGCTCATTCATCAAGCCTACTCGCTGTCATCTGGTGGGGGAATTAAAAAAAACACATTAAACCTCATAATTACCCTTGTCCTTTCCTTTCCTCCCTAAGATAATACATTTATTTTTCAATTACCAGTCTGAGGTTTTTCCTGAGTTGCCGTATGAAGGGTGCTGTTGTCGTTCCATCATTGGCATCTACAAGTCTTAGAGGTTACATAGCAAAAGATAAAATAAAATAATAAAGTTAGGTAAAATGAAACCATCAAGGCACATCAGCTGCATGGATAGGATGTGTCCAACTCCATGTTTGGCAAAAGTACAAACAAACAAACAAACACAGTTGCTCAGGAAGGCAGAAACTTCCATTTCCTCCTTAACGACTAACATAGAATAATTTTACCTGCTCTTATAAAGACAGAGTTCCTGTTGTATCTGATCTGTCCCAGGATGACCACACAAATATACAAAGGGTTGGCTTTGTTCTCTTTACTAAATGAGGCTTGCCAAGACATCACTTGCAATATGTTGTGATCCGCTGTTGGCCTGCAGAGTTGGCAGCAGAGTCTGACAGCAAGGAGGCTGGGGAGGAACATGGGCCAGCCCTGGAGTCTGGGGAAGGCTCGGATGAGGGCTCTACATCACAGGCAGAGAGGGGGCCAGAGACATCTGGGAATTATGTGCTGACTCCGGAGCCTCCAGAGTCTGACATCAACGAGGCAGAGGAACAGGGGGAATGTATTCCCAGTGCGTGCATGCACAGAGCTGCCAGAAGGCAAGAACAGATAAGACAAAAGGGGCGACTCGAAAGTAAGGCTTGGAGATGATTGGCACCTCCCATAAGATATAAAAGTGGAGCAAAGGGTTATGAGCCTTTGCAGGAAACAACTTTGTTCATTCTGGTCGGTTTAAATTCTGAAGCTCCGTTTTTGACTCTGTGCTCCATGTGGCCTTGCAAAGCTAATTGCCAGTTAGGTCTTTGGCAACGTGTCAAGGGAGATAAAGGTGGGTGCTTATCAGCCTTATCCCGAAGGACTGTGGCAGACTTCTGTCAAACTCTTTACAAACTATTTGTGACTTGTTTATGGGCTGTGAATGAACAGAATTCACAGCAGTTGGACTAAAAAGAGGGGTTTTGGGACTAAGCATGTGATTGTTACTGTCTCAGGAAGCCTTGGTCAGAACACAATATAGAAATAAATTCTTTCCCAAAGTTCAGCAAGCTTGGCTTAACAAGCGTTCCAAATCACAGAGGCAAAGCAGGAGAGTCGTCAGGTGGCATCCAGGGTCAAACCTTGTAGCAAATTTGTCAGCCAGTTGAGGTCCAACATCACGGTGTATTTGTGTGATCACAACTCAAGGCAAATAGAATGGGAGTTACCAGTCAAAAACTTGTACTTGCTGTTCCATTTTAATGGAGGCATTTAGTGAGGTGAGACTTCGGCATGAGTGATCTTTGCTCCACTCTCTTCACAGCTCACCAAACTCTTGCATTGGATGGGCGGGGGGGGGGGGCAGTAATTCCATGCCCTCACTTTCAGATGTCAGCTGAAGGTATCTGCTGTTTTGCCTGCCTCCTTTGCTGACTCACACACCAAACCAAATGGTGGCACTGGAGATATCTGCTTTCTCTGGGCATTTCTGAAGCTAGCACCATATTGTCAGCCCCCATCTCAGACTCGAATCTGAACCCACTATGATGGTGCCTCAGAAAAGCAGAGCCAGAATCAAAGCACTGCTGTTTAATTTTTTTAAAATCGACAAACAAAGAAAAGATGTAATCTGCAATGCAGGATGGACAGCCTCCCATTTTCAATCCAAATCCCCAAATGCCAGCTCAGAGAAGTCACGCAAAATACTCCCTGTGAAGATTTCAAGTAGTTAAGAAAAAGCATTGAGAGAGAGAATGAGCTTTCAGGACCCTGGACAGATCATTAGGAGCTGAACACTTGGGCCCAGCGAGTTGTTGCTCCAACTGAGGCCATATAGATGTTTGAAATCTTCTGCTGTCGTCTACTCCTCCAAGGTTCAATCAACCATCTCCAATTGAAGACACTCTGAAGTGTTTTGTCTTAGATTCCCAGATGGAACTGCTAAGCATGAAACTTTCTGACGAGAGAGATTCTAGTTTATCTCAAAGCCAGTCTTGTAAGCAAGGGGTCTACAGACTTAACTTGGGGACTTTGAGTCTACTACTCTCATTATTGATTATTCTCTCTGCCTTGGGTGTTTCTTAGTTCTTGCCTAATACAAATTATCATGACTGTTCTGCTGTGAAGTGTTTTTACTGACAATTGACTGCGTGAACAAATATCACAGTTGTCCATGGGAAATAAAACCTAATAACTATATCCATCTATATCAGTTACGTATGGGTGGATATTACATCAATATGTTGGTTCCTTTGTTATGGTAAAGTTCACGTTGTCAAACTAAATATTAGAAATAGAACACTGATTTTGTTAATTGAGACTTTCCCTCCCCTAAGGTTTGCTGCTAAACTAATGAAATGTACTTTATGTTCATACTTGATATTTCCATGACAACTTTTCCTTTGTCATGCAGATCAATCTATTAGTGGGAAAAAGACCAAGGGGAGTGATGTGCTGGCATTCCATTTTGTCATTTGCTTTGCAATGTGAAACCGTCTTCCTATTCTGGTTTCGCTGTTAAATAAACCTTGGAGTTCAAAGTCTAGTAATAATGTTAGATGGTGGATCAATGCTACCTTTCTTATTTTCTTCCAACACAGTAATAATTCCTGTAATCAAGTGAACTGGATTGAGAAGAAATCAATGTTAATAGTAAACTGAGATTTGAATGGGCCTATCAATTTATCATTATTATTTTTGGTAAACTCTGGCAAGATAGCAAAACTAGGAAAAGATTTGTAAGCCTAGAACCAACCAATAAGAACTCATGTTTGAAGGTGAATGTTAGGAACAACTTAACAATTAGATGCTAAACACGACAGAAGTTACTTCAATTTACTCCACTTGAAGTTAACTATAATGGGCTTTGGTCCTAAACAAATGAAAATAGAGAGAATTAGGATCACCTACACCATCTGGCAGAAACGATATTTCTAAATATTCCCAGCTGAAGACAAATTCTAAATGATTTCTAATTAAATTTAAGAACAAAACACCTTGAGGAAAGACAGATTTAAGCCAGGATCCCGGTTCTCCATTCTCCAAAATCAAAAAATTGGGAAGAATAAATGGATTCTTCAAATAGTGTTGCTTTTATGGCAATGACTTTGTATCTATAGCTCAGGATCATTGAAGCAAATCACGTGGGCAGGAAAAATGGTAGTATACATTGAAAGACCATGACTGTAGTGAAGAAGGAAACAAGTGAATTTCTCTCCCCACAGAGACAATCCTAGTTTCAAACTATGAAGGATGGTTGCCTTGGCCATTGTTACTGCTTTCTTATACTCTGTTTCCCCCAAAATAAGACCTAACCAGAAAATAAGCCCTAGCATGATTTTTCATGATGCTTGTAATATAACTCTACCCCAAAAATAAGCCCCAGTTAAGATTGTCAACCAGACAGAGGTGTTTAGTCCTGTATTTCCCCCCAAATAAGACATAACCAGAAAATAAGCATAATGCGTTTTTTGGAACAAAAATTAATATAAGACCCGGTCTTATTTTGGAGAAAACATGGTATATATACATATTGGATAGATGGATGGATGGATGGATCCATTAGTTTCCAGACCCCTCAGTTGCTTATACTCTTGAATCTGAACAAGCTGTTTAGAGAGGTTTAGTTTTAGAGAAAAGGTTTTAATTTCTTGTCACTGTAATTCCACCACTATCACAGTGTATGTACACTTTAATCTCCACTAGAATGTAACACATAGAATAGAAATAGGAATAGGAATAGGAATAGGAATAGGAATAGGAATAGGAATAGGAATAGGAATAGGAATAGGAATAGGAATAGGAATAGGAATGGAATGAAATAGAATTCTTTATTGGCCAAGTGTGATTGGACACACAAGGAATTTGTCTTGGTGCATACACTCTCAGTGTACATAAAAGAAAAGATACATTCGTCAAGAATAATAAGGTACAACACTTAATGATAGTCATAGGGAAACAGTCAATATAAATCTTATGGATACCAGCAAAAAGGTTACAGTCATACAGTCATAAGTGGGAGGAGATGGGTGATAGGAATACTACTACTATTAATAGTAATAGTAATACAGACTTAGTGAATAGTTTGACAGCATTAGTTGTTAAGCAGAGTGATGGATTTCGGGAAAAAACTGTCCTTGTGTCTAGTTTGTCTTGGTGTGTAGTGCTCTATAGTGTCGTTTTGAGGGTAGAAGTTGAAACAGTTTATGTCCAGGATGCGAGGGGTCTGTAAATATTTTCACTGCCCTCTTTTTGACTCATGCAGTATTCAGGTCCTCAGTGGAAGGCAGGTTGGTAGTCATTGTTTTTTCTGCAGTTCTGATCAGATTGTTCTTTTATTCTTGCTGGTGGAATTGTGTACCCAAGGTGGAATTTAATTCCATTGCTTGATATTAGCACAGAAAATAGCATTCTATATTTGAATGCTAAACTGAATCCCTAGTGATTATAATTTATCAGCAAGGGTATTTTAAATTGGGGCTCCCAATTTAAATGTTATTGCTTGTTTTTGAATATTACGGGAGCTGGTGTCATCCTACCTGCAGGCCTATTCCAACAAGAGAGCTTCTTGGACAAGCCTCCAAACCATCCTTTGCAGTTATTAAATTTGGCAATTGATTTGATAATAATTATGCCCCAGGTAATAATTATGTTCCTTAAAACTAGTTAAAGTTGAATCTCGGAGATTGATGCTCTGTGATGCTCAGTTGTGTGTTATGAGGAATCTCCAAGTTTAGAAATAATCTAATCACAATTCTTGAAAATCTTACTAGGAGTTCCTTAATCAACTCCTGATGTCCTAACATGTTTAGAATTAGGCTGCATTTCCCTTAGGCACCAATTAAGCCTCTGAGATCTTAGATTCTGGCTGAAAGCAGGTCTACTAGGAAACTTCCTTAGTTCATCTCATCTTGCTAGTTAGATTCTTTTCTGCCTTAAAGCAAATTAATGATGATTTGGCATATTGCAGTCTTACCTTGTCAGTACTTTGCACACAGCCCAGTACTTTATACGCAGCCCATTTTGGATGCAGGTAAGTGCAGGGTGCACACGGAGGCTTGGGGAGGGCGAAAAACAGGCCTACCAGAATTTCAGGAAGGCCAGAAACAAGCCCGTTTCTGGCATCCAGAGGGCCTCCGGAGGCTGGGGAGGCCATTTTCGCCCTCCCGGAGTTCAAGGAAAGCCTCTGAAGCCCAAGGAGAGCAAAAACTTCCCCCCTGCCATGGTGCAGGAGGCGGACTAGGTCATGCCCACCCTGACCACGCCCACCCAGCAACTGGGCAGAGAACCCCTTGCTAAAATTTTTGAAGCCCACCCCTAGTACTTTGCAAGACCGAGTGGCTGTGGTTTCCGACATCCCAATATAGTCAGTTGGCGCCATCACTGACTATTGGGGGCGAGTCGTTGGCCCCCACGGATGGGGTTTGCAACTTGGGCGTCCTCCTGGACTCATGGCTATCTTTAGAAGAGCATATGACAGCCGTGGCTGGGAGGACTTTTTATCAGGTTTGCCTGATTCGCCAGTTGCATCCCTTTCTGGATCAGGACTCGTTATGCACGGTCACTCACGCCCTTGTCATCTCACGCCTGGACTACTGCAATGGTCTCTACATGGGGCTCCCCTTGAGGAGCACCCAGAGGCTCCAACTGGTCCAGAACGCGTCCGCGCAGATGGTGATGTGATCCCCCTCCTGCGCGAGCTGCACTGGCTCCCAGTGGTCTTCCGGGTGTGCTTCAAGGTTTTGGTTACCACCTTCAGAGCGCTCCATGGCTCAGGGCCAGGGTACTTACGAGACCGCCTTCTGCCACCAGTAGCCTCTCACCAACCAGTTCGCTCCCATAGAGAGGGGCTCCTCAGGGTGCCGTCGGCCAAACAATGTCGACTGGCGGCCCCCAGGGGGAGAGCCTTCTCTGTGGGGGCACCTGCCATCTGGAATGAGTTCCCCCCGGAGATACGGAGGATCCAAGATTTACACACTTTCCGCTGTGCCCTAAAAACATTTTTATTCCAACAAGCTGGTCTGGCCTAACTCTCCCTTTTGAATTGGGTTTTAAATGTTTTACATAAATTGGATGTTTTAAAATTTGTTTTTGAGCCCAAATTATTTAATCTATTTTTAATAGCTTTTAACTTTTGTACGTTATTTGTATTTTTATCTTGGCTGTTCACTGCCCTGAGTCCCTCTGGGAGTAGGGCGGTATATAAATGTGATAATAAATAAATAAATAAATCCTTTGCAATTTGATAAAACCCTGACTTAACCAAAGCAAGAGGATTTGGCATCTAGATATTCAAAATGACAGAAGTTGCCCATCCCTTTTATAATACAATCATTCCCCCTTCCTAGATATTTCTATAATGTCTTTCAAGATCCACATGAGAAGCTATTTTCTTGATTAGAATTAGGCTACACAGGAAGCTTAAAACAAACCATAGTTTGTTGCTTCTTATCTATACTACCTAGAGCAGTGATGGCTAACCTTTTTTGGCACAGCCAAAATTCTCTGCGCTCTACACATGCGCACACAACCTCCCCCTATGCTCCCCATGCTTTTGGTACGTGACCTCCCCAGGCTCCAGAGCCTCTCTATGCACCTGGGGAGGGCGAAAATGGCCTTCCCCACCCCCCTCAGAGGCCCTCCGGAGGCTGGAAACGGCCAGTTTGCCAATTTCTGGCCTCTGGAGGGCCTCCGGGAAGGTGGGGAAGGCCATTTTTGCCCTCCCCAGGCTCCTAGATAGGCTCTGGAGCCTAGGGAGAGCAAAAAACGGGCCTTCCCTACCCACCCCCAGGATCTCTGGAGGCAGGAAACAGCCTGTTTCCCTACTTCCGGGTGGCCCAAAAGGCCCGAAAATCAGTTGGTCGGTACGTATAAGCGCGCCGGAGGTGAGCTTGCATGCCCACCGATAGGGCTCCGCGTGCCATAGGTTCGCCATCACAGACCTAGAGGGAAGTACCAGGAGCTGGATTTGCCAGCCTGCTATCCCAGCAGTGCACCACCAGTACTGATGATGTTACCTTGTTTGGTAATGAAATGTATGCAAGAAAACAATCGAGCTCAGAGAGCACCAAGGACTCCACAATTCAATTCTGAGCTGTAAATATTCTCTTCTATCTGTAATGTAGCATTTTTTTCAAATGTACCCTATGTAGACTTGGGATTTTTTTTTTACTTTTTTATACAGTTGGACCATGTGTTTGCTTATCCGGATTCCAAAATTGATCTCATCCACGATTCTATCAAAGCACTAAGAACATTTTCCTATTTCATGGCTCCTACCAAACATTTTGCTCTGTGCTGGCTTTTAAACGGCTTATTATCCCTGACTTTTTGTGCCAGGCAGCTGGTGCTGCAGACTGACTTATTTCATTACTTTGTCATTTAAAAAAAAAATTGCAAGAATAAACTCAAGCAGTTCTCGGCCAAAAGCCTAACTCTGCATGAAAAAAAAACGAGTGTTAATATTTTAGAAGGATGAGCTAAACATTTTGGAATTCAAATATGTATTGGCTACACTATTGAATTCTACACACCGTTTCCCATAACCCCCTCTCTCAGCCTCTCTAAATGTAATATATTATATTCCCCCTGAGCATTGTGATATGGAAGATCAAATATAAACCTGTATGGATATTTGAGATATTACCCCTGGTGCAAAATGTCATTGCCAACTGTCACTATTAATAGTGACAGTTATAAAGGAACATGCAACCCTGGTCATGAAAGATCAACTGGTTTTTAAATTCACTGTGTGTTGTTGTTGTTGACCAGAAGTTTCATGGAGAATTGTCTCATTGTGTTCCAGTTTTCCCAGGTTCTGTTCTGCCCCAGCTATGGACCCCAAAGAATGCAGCACACACAAACTCTATACAAAGCTTATTTTACTCAAATAACTTAGTCTTTACCAACCAAAGGCTGTTAATAAACTGTCTTAAAAGCCTACCATAATTCTAAGATAAGGTAATCACAGTCTTACTAGAGTTGGCAGAAAGCCCAGAAGCAATTTTGCAGAGAATCCAGATGCGAAGGAGATTGAACTGAAGTTGTTCCCTACAGCTTGCTGCAAGTGGCGTTCCTCCTTAAATAGGCTAAGGGAGTGGCCAATTAGCCCCAGCCTTACTCTCGAGGAGACCTCCTCCTGAGGAGCCACTCCTTCCTTTTGGCAGCTCTGCGCACCCGTGCATTGAGAAGAGGCTCCTCCTCTTCATCCTCTTCACTTAAAGGAGCTTCTGGAGGTTCTGAAGGCCCTGGCTGAATCCCTGCCTCTGGCACCACATCTTCTCCAGCCTCCTCACTGTCCAACTTGAGTGCCAGCTGCACAGGCTGCTGGCGCAGCATCACACCAGTCTCCTCGTTGTTGGAATCAGCTACAATCTGCACAGGCTGCTGATGGGCCACAACAGGTTCTTACTGTATTTCCCCCAAAATAAGATCGGATCTTATATTAATTTTTGCTCCAAAAGACACATTATGGCTTATTTTCCAGTTAGGTCTTATTTTGGGGGAAATACAATACTAAACCCATCCGTCTGGTTGACAATTTTAACTGGGGCATATTTTTGGGGTAGGGCTTGAAAAATCATGCTAGGGCTTATTTTCATGTTGGGTTTTATTTTTGGGGAAACAGGGTAGATACAACAGGAAAGTGGAAGGCCAATGTGATAGTCCCACTATTCAGAATTACAAGTGATGGGATCTTCGTTGTAGTACTGTAGTAGTGATTGAATAGGAAGGGGAGAAAATAGGAAAGCTATCTGAGAAGCGCAGTTTTATTGAATACTATTTGTTTCCTTCCTCTTGCAAAATTTCACTACATTATGGCTGATACTGATTTTATGGACTGTTGAAAGATGGGAGACTTATCATTTATTGTTTCTCCCTGGGAATTCCTTTATGAGTGGCTGGATTAATACCTCATGCTGACTCAAATAAAATTACAATACTACTTCCTCTATGGGAGTCACTGGAGCAAAGTCATTTGTGGGAGGGATTTTTTTTTTCTTTATTGGTATTTATTGTTGATAACTGCTGAAGGGATTGTGTTGAATGTAATCAGAGTACAGTCCAATTTGCAAAGTTCTCTTAATATAGGCAATCTCGATCAAAGTAATAGAAAAAAAGGACTAGGGAAGACATGATAGCAGTGTTCTGATATCTCAGGGGCTGCCACAAAGAAGAGGGAGCCAAGCTATTCTCCAAAGCACCTGAGGGCAGGACAAGAAGCAGTGGGTGGAAACTAATCAAGGAGAGAAGCAACTTGGAACTAAGGAGAAATTTCATGATAGAACAATTAATCAGTGAAACAACTTGCCTCCAGAAGTTGTGAATGCTCCAACACTGGAAGTTTTTAAGAAGATGTTGGATAACCATTTGTCTGAAGTGGAGTAGGGTTTCCTGTCTAAGCAGGGGGTTGGACTAGAAGACCTCCAAGGTCCCTTCCAACTCTGTTATTCTATTCTATTCTATTCTATTCTATTCTATTCTATTCTATTCTATTCTATTCTATTCTATTCTATTCTATTCTATTCTATTCTATTATTTTTAGCCTTCTGGTGGAGTTGATTTCCTGCTATGGTCTGCCTGATAGCCTTGAGAACATCACTTCTATATCCTTGGTTAAATAAGTTAACACGAGTTCAGTTCACAGCACAAGAATTGATATGAGGTATTGCCTAGGAATGTCATGGAATACTTTCATCAGCTAAAATGATTTACAGCCAGGAAGGAACAACAGAGAAGTTCAAAACTTTGGTTGACTGTTTGGGCCACTAAAATTTTCAGGCTGTTTTTCAATGTTTGGCCTTTTTCTTATTTCCCTTCCATCTGGTGTGCTGATTTGGTTTGGGTAACTTCAAAAGTTTCCACACACTTCCCCCACCCACCCATTCATGTTGACTGTAATGATGATGAGAACTGGAATCATTGGTTGTTGCTTTATTTACAGTTCTTTATATCCTGCCATTCAGGATAATAATCTCCCCAAACCATTGAGAAATAAAACAAGCTATTATGTAGGCGTACATGCCTGCATATAAACAAATGGTAGATGGTGATAATAACCTTTGGGATCATGGGAAGAGAAGCAATGCTGTTGAACAGCCTTCATCCACCCTTCCTTCCTCTCTTTTCAAGAATCTTACTGCTTTTGGTTGTTTGTATAAAAGGATTGTGGAATTGTGCGTATATATATATATATACACACACACACACACAAACACACATTTGTGTTTCCATTAATATCACATATACTGGAAAGAGACTGATCAGTTCTTAGGGTCTGTGTTCACCCAACCCACTGATTTTATTAACTGATTTTAATCCACTCCAATGGGCTTCAGATTGTACAATCAAAAAAAGGTTGACTTGCATAATCTACAAAGCCACATTGAACGAAGATTATAAAACGAACCAATCTAAATCTGTTGAGGGCATGCAGCTCCTAAATCTTTCATTAGCCTACCCAGGTATGTTGTGCGAACGTAGTCGGTGGTTGTGATTCTGCTTTTTTTCACATATCCAGCGAACAGTTGTGACTTTTAGGAGTGTTTGTGACAGCATAAGTGCTTTGCTGTCTGTGGGTTAATGCCAGCAGCTGGATGAGCATCAAAACGGAAAATCAGACAGATGCTTTTATCAGTTTGGGCAAGATCAGGATGAGCTGTGTGCGCCATTGGCGTTACCAAAGTAACTCTGACGCTAAAAGCTTGTAATTTTAGGCCACATGACCTGTAACCATGGATACCTGATCCTCATAATTTGCAGTGGCATGTTTTAGTAGCTTGTTTCTTAGCAGCACTGGGGTAAAGCAGACAGGGAGAAGAGTGACAGACCAAAAGTGTCTCCTTTAACTCTTCTCTCACTGGTGTAGATTAGAAAGCTTTAAATATGTAAAGCTTTCAATCTTTTTTACGATGTAAAAAAGATGTGGAGACTCTAGAAAGAGTGCAGAGAAGAGCAACGAAGATGATTAGGGGACTGGAGGCTAAACCATATGAAGAACGGTTGCAGGAACTGGGCATGTCTAGTTTAATGAAAAGAAGGACTAGGGGAGACATGATAGCAGTCTTCCAATATCTCAGGGGCTGCCACAAAGAAGAGGGAGTCAAGCTATTCTCCAAAGCACCTGAGGGCAGGACAAGAAGCAATGAATGGAAACTAATCAAGGAGAGAAGCAACTTAGAGAAATTTCATGACAGTTAGAACAATTAATCAGTAGAACATCTTGCCTCCAGAACTTGTGAATGCTCCAACACTGGAAGTTTTTTAAGATGTTGGATAATCATTTGTCTGAAGTGGTGTAGGGTTTCCTACCTAAGCAGGGGGTTGGACTAGAAGACCTCCAAGGTCCCTTCCAACTCTGCTATTCTATTCTATTCTATTCTATTCTATTCTATTCTATTCTATTCTATTCTATTCTATTCTATTCTATTCTATTCTATTCTATTCTATTCTATTCTATTCTATTCTATTCTTGTCCTGTCCTGTCCTGTCCTGTCCTGTCCTGTCCTATCCTATCCTATCCTATCCTATCCTATCCTATCCTATCCTATCCTATCCTATCCTATCCCCTTCAGAAAAGTCCCAGTAATGTTGTATTAAAGGCTACCTATAGCACATCCAAATCAGTAGGATATTTTCCATATTGACAAAGTCAACATTTGAGATTAAGGAGCATTGCCTCCTAATATCTGACTACTGTCTCTATAATAAACTTGGACACACAAGCATTTCACCTTGGAATGAAATTCTTATAAGAAACTTGTCTAATCTTATATCAACCTCCCAGTTCCAAGCATTCACATATCATTTTTATTAAAAAATTTTCAATTACAGTAAAATGTAATATAAACTAAATTTAAAGAAAGAGAAATAAAATAGTTGTAAAATGTAAAAGGAAGAAAAAGATGATAAATATATTACGGAATGAGGAAAAAAAATACATAAAGAAATGACTTCCAAACTCTATCCCAACAAGCATAAACAAATTTAATAGCGCTTTGTCTTCTCTAAAGTTACAAAGAAGAAAATTCTTCTTTTCTGCTTTAGAGAATAATAAAAACATGCTTTATTTTTCCAGGTGTTGAAGAGGTTGGCATTATTTGTGTTTGGCTCAGCATATTATGAGAACTGTGATCCTTGGATCGCGGATTATGTCCAGCTGTGCTGAAGGAACCCAACTATTGTCTTTCAGTTTTATCTAGTGATGGTTTTGCTCGTCTGTTTATTTCAGCCTTTGAATACTTTTCAAAAGAATTGTAGAAATAAAGCCACACTCCACTCCTAGTAATCACTTGGCCATTACTATTTTTGGAAACGGTATAATTTGTGGGGGGTTTTTTCATGCTTTATTTGTTTCATTTATGTAACATTCAATTTTCATCAAACTGTTTGTGTTCTGGGGACAGTTGTGTTTCAATAGTCATATTCCACATCTCTGTTGTGATAATTCATCTCCATCCTATTAATAATATAGTAACATAATATAATAACAATATTTAGCACTTAACATCATCTTCTTTAACAACTCTCCACTTTACCATTTCCTCTTTTTATATCTCCTCCTTTTTAACTTCTGTTTCTGTTATTTAGCCATTGATAAAATAAGTCCCATATCAAAAAATAAGGATTATTAATCATCCTTATTAAAAATAATAAGGAAACGGTATAATTTGTTGTTTACTTAATTTAGGTTAATGTTTTGTCTTCCGAGTCTAGCGTTCGCTCCTGAGATTTCCAACTGTTCCTTTAGCTTTTCGAGAGTTCATAAAAGTGACCTAGAGCTGCTATCTAGCTTGGCGGTTACATTTTATTGCTGTTCGTTAGAATTATTAGTAATGCAAATTCATTCCTTTATGCGAATGTACTAATCTCCTGTGAGAAGTGGGGCAGTTTGCAGCCAAAGGTCAGCATTGAACTCGTGTACAAAATGAGTTAATAGTCTTTGGAACGCTCCTCCTGAGGCAAAATGAGGAGTAAAGAAAACAATTTTTTTTCTGAGAGAAAAAGATCCCCCCCACACACACACAGACATTACCCATTCTTATGTTAAGCTCTGCTCATCCAAGTAGAAAGATTATTCTGCCCATTCAAATAATTGGTTATCAGGAATGATGGAATATTATGTGTAATGGAAGGTTCTGGAACTTGACGGAGAAAAATGGTTGCCTCCTTTATCTCCATCAAAGCAAAATATAATAGTATTCCTATTGTTGCCTTTCTATGGGTTGTGAGATGCCTATAATGTATGGAAAATACTAGCAGAGGAAAAGCTCATCTAAATTTTTGCAGAAGTGAAGAACTTATCACTGGAATGAATGTCAAGCCTGCCTTAGTTACAGAAATTCAAGCACACCCAGAATAGAATAGAATAGAATAGAATAGAATAGAATAGAATAGAATAGAATAGAATAGAATAGAATAGAATAGAATAGAATAGAATAGAATAGAATAGAATAGAATAGAATAGAATAGAATAGAATAGAATTTTTATTGGCCAAGTGTGATTGGACACACAAGGAATTTGTCTTTGAATAGAACAGAATAGAATAGAATTTTTATTGGCCAAGAGTGATTGGACACACAAGGAATTTGTCTTCGGTGCATAAACTCTCAGTCTACCTAAAAGAAAAGATACATTGATCAAGAATCATAAGGTACAACACTTAATGATAGACATAGGGTACAAATAAGCAATCCAGAAACAGTATCAATATAAATTGTAAGGATACAAGCAATAAAGTTACAGTTATATGGTCATAAGTGGGAGGAGATGGGTGGTGGGAACGATGAGAAGATTAATAATAGTGCAGACTTAGTGAATAGTTTGACAGTGTTGAGTGAATTATTTGTTTAGCAGAGTTATGGCATTCGGGAAAAACTGTTCTTGTGTCTAGTTGTTCTGGTGTGCAGTGCTCTATAGCGTCATTTTGACAATATTGAGTTGGAACAGATCCTGATGATCAGATGCTAAATTTTGTAGTTGTCTAGCGCGTGAACACAATGGAGACAGGCTTTCTTCCCCTCCATGTACTATAGTTGTAGCAACAATTCATTTTGGCTATTGGCTTGTGCGTCCCCCTAGATTTGGCTGCAGCTCTCAGGAACAGATTTCTCTAGAGGCAGGAAGTGGACATGAATTTGGAGATGTATGAATGGGTTTGTTTTGCTTACGTTTTGGCAAAAGTGGCCAGAAGGGGAAGGGGAAGGGGAAGGAGAAAAAATACTCTCCCATAGCTTTTTTTTTTCCTTCCCATTCTTTTTTTCTATTAAAAAATTGAATGGTAGGTATCAGTATATTTTTCCCTCTGCAGTCAGGAGACATGTGTTGGGGGGGTCATGCACAGGGGGCAGGGGGCGATGTGCCCCTCGTGCCCCAGTTTTGGTTCCAAGAGGCTTCAGGGATGCTTGCTAGGCCACAAATGGGCCGCATGGGGATGCAGCGTGCCCCCCATGCCCCCAATTCCTCAAATGAGAGGAATTTGAATGCAATGCTTCAGAGAAGATTAACTTTCTTGCAATGGGTAAGGTTAAATTAAGTGCTTTTAACAGAAGAGAGAAGCTGTCTTCACATGTTGATTAAGGCACGATGTGATTTGATTTCGGCTTGTTGTATAAGCCAATAAATTATGTTTTTAAAACCACATTTCAGGCAACTGTGAACTAACAACAAACTATAGTTAAACAAACTTTGCATGATATGTGAGCCAGAACATAAGAATGGGATCTTCATATAGCAACTCCACCACCACCCATATCTAGCTTGGTCGTCTCGTGCCATTTGTCATGGTTGCGAGTGGCTTAGAGTTACTTTGGGTAGCTAGCTGGAGATGTCAGAATGGGAAACTCCGCTGAACAAAGTAGAAGGCTAATTTAGTTGATCATAGCTAAAGAGAGGATTTGCAGCTGATCTGTTCTGTGAAGGAAAGGTACCTCCTTCCTTGGAGAATTATTTGGGATTTCTTTCAAGTTTCTTTTCCCCTTGTACTTAGGTGTTGCTTCCATGATAGCTTAGTTTCCCTGGATTTTGTTTTTTAAACCCAAACAAACTACAGGTAGGAACTCAGTCAAAATGGTTTCAAAAGCATCATATTGGTATAGCCCAGTGATGGAGAACCTATGGCATGCAGGCCATTTCTGTGGGCACATCAGCCATCACCCTAGGTCAGCTCCACCACGCATGCACGCATGCCTTCCACCGGCCAGCTGATTTTCAGGTCTCTGCCGTGCAGTCAGGAGACATGTGTTGGGGGGGTCATGCACAGGGGGCAGGGGGCGATGTGCCCCTCGTGCCCCAGTTTTGGTTCCAAGAGGCTTCAGGGATGCTTGCTAGGCCACAAATGGGCCGCATGGGGATGCAGCGTGCCCCCCATGCCCCGTTTTGGGCTGCCTCCCCCCACGGCCCATTTTTGGTCCCAGGAGGCTTCAGGGAGGCCTGCTCGGTCCAAAACGGGTGTGGGAGGTTGTACTCGCATGTGCGGGAGGCAGGGGAGCACGGGATTGCATGCATGCACAGGTGGCGGGGGAACACAGGGTATCATGCGCACATGCGCAGGGGGGTAGAGAGCATGGGGCAGCATTGCATTATGGGTGTGGGAATGTGCACATGCACTGTTGCACGCCCACGCTTTTGGCACCCAAGGAAAAAAAGGTTAACCATCACTGGTATAGGCAATGTTGTGTCATCCAATGAATTGTGTTTATTCAATAACTCTTGATTAATCATTTCATTGCATTGTGAAAACATCTATAAAGTGTATAGGAGCCTTAATAACCTCTTTCCTCTTTTCCCTCATCCATATTAAGTGCATATATTGTCACAGAAAGCACAAGTAATTTCTTTTTGTTTCTTTTTGTCTATAATATGGCATTTGAATAGCTCCTGAGGCACAGCTATATTTTCAAAGAACAAATGATACATAGACAACATGATTATTTTTCCCCCTTGATAGTGTAGAAGCAATTGAAGCATTTGTTCTCCATAGACTTAAGGGCTTGTAAAATTGCAGTTAGCTGCTAATCATTCTATACCGTTAGCAAAATTTCAAATTAAAGCAAGGATTGGAAACCATTGAAAGTCCAAAAGGTTCTTTAATTCATCTGAACAATAAAGTTCCTGCGTTCTTTAGGGGAGAAAATGGGTTGGATGCTATTGATCAGTGCTGGCTAGCGTGCGAATGGTGCTGAGAACCATTCAACAACATCTGGAGCCCCATGTGTTAAATAGATGGCTGACATAATGATGGCTTGCATGAAATAAGTCAGTCCCTAATTGTTTTTTTTTTTTTTTTATTGAAAAAGTTTTACAATAAAAAAATTTTTCCCCCTTTTTTCACCCCTGCCCCCACCCCCCCTCCCATCCCCTCCAACCTCCCCCCAACCCCAGCCCCTCCCTCCCCATCCCACCCCTGACTTCCGCTGCATATTTCTTAAAAAGAAAAACAACAACGAAAATTTTTAACAGCCAGAAAAACAAATACTATTATATACTCAATTCTATTCTGATCTAAGTTGAGAGGAAGAGAAAAGAGAGAAAGAAAAGAATTAAAAAAAAAAAAAAAAAGATGAAAGAAAAAAAATAAAATAAAATGAAATAATACAAAGAGAAACCTATAAACATGAATATCTGTCTAAAATTAACAATATTATAATAAAAGAAGGCACCAAAAAAGAATAGCCATTATAATATTTAAGCCAATTTAGAAACAAAAAGAAGAAAAAAATAAAATAAAATAAGAAAAACATTACTAACATTACTAATCCTATACCATACTCGATCACTCCAAAATTCTATACCTTACTTATTCATATTAGATAATACCAGCTAGTTTAATCCGAACTACTCCCCCTAATTCAAAAACACTAAAATCCCCCCTTCAGGGAAAAAACATGCAATATAATATAATCATACATATATTATTATAATTTTCCATAACTCGAATTACAGTCTTCTCTTCTTCCTGATTGAAGTTAATTCTTCTTTCTTCACCTATATCCAATTGCGATACTCTTCATCTTCTGTCTGCCCCCATCAGTAAAACAAAACATTCCATATAAACCCCCCGTGTGACTTTATATGAATAACATCCAACCAAGAAGATGTTCACTCCTGTAGGTAGAATCATTCAGGCTAACGTATTCTATTTCAGCAAAAAAGAAAAACCCCAATGCAGCTCCACCAAGCCTTAACAAAAGAATAAGAAAAAAAGGGAAATAGAAATCCTTGAGACTGCATCCAAATGTTCTTGTAAAAACTGTTTCAAATCCTGCCACCCTTTGTTATCCACTCTTGGTTGTAAGACGTTTTCATTTCCATTCTTTCCTCTTAGATAATAATTTCCAAAAAAAACCATGATAGGGTAATCACAAAACACTGCTACTATATAGATAACATCCAACCACGAAGATATTCACTCCTCCAGGTAGAAACATTCAAACTAACGTATTCTATTACGACATAAAAAAAAAAAAAAACCCCAATGCAGCTCCACCAAACCTTAATGACAAAAAAATCAAAAAGAAAAAAAAGTTCTAGCAGCTGCATTCCCAGATGTTCTTATAACAACTATTTCAAATCCTGCCACCCGTTATTATTCACTCCTTCTGGTTGTGAGATATTTTCATTTCCATTCCTTCCTCTTAGATTGTAAGTTCCAAAAAAAACTATAATAGGATAATCACAGAACGCTGCTAGTTCCAAAAGAAAAACTATAATCGGATAATCACAGAATGCTGCTACCATTGCAGCCCTCTGTTAAACTTGCTCAAGATGTTAAATCCAATTCAGAATAAAAAAAAGAAACTCCAAGTCAGGATGAAGACTTTATAATCCATAAATCCAAATCCATATAAACTTTAGGAATTTTATAACCGGTATCCAAGATTGTCCAAGCTTTCTGATAACAACTGCATCTGATGAAGGACTTTAAGACACTCATTAGTTAACTCTCGAATTTCCTCGTTAGAATCTGGTTCCTGCTGTTCGATATCACCATCCTTTTCTTGCGGAGCACTGGACCTCTGCTGCTGATCATCTTGAATAATAGTATTTCTTGAATCTTGCTCCAGCAGTTCAAGGTCCAGTGCTCCTAGATTAGGTTCACTGATGTAGTTTATTTTCCCATCTGAGAAGTCCATAGTAAGATCCTCCAAGAAACCAGATTGCGCTCCTTGTTCTTTTAACATTCTTTGATTCATTCTTTGAGTCTCATCCTTCTGTTTACCTTTTACAAGCTCTCTTTCTTGTTTCTTATTCTTAAGGTCTTTCGAAGCTCCCTTAAAAATATTTTTATAAAAATGTTCCGCTTTTTCAATAGTATTCAAGCAATATCTCACTCCGTAATATCTAAAAATTATACCGGCTGGTAAGTCCCATCTAAATGGGATGTTACTTTTCTTCAATTCTTTAGTTAAGAAAGCAAATTCTTTCCTTTTCTTTAAAACCTTCGATGGTAATTCTTTAAAAATATTAATTTGTTCACCTTCTACTTGCACTCTGGCAGAGTAGGACCTTTGTAAGATGTCATCTCTCAACCTTTTATCAGTAAAGTAGACAACAACATCTCTGGATAAGTTCCTTTGTTTGGCTACTCGTGAGTTGACTCTGTAAGCTTTCTCTATACAACCAAGAATTATCTCATCCTCAAGCTCTAGTAGTTCAGCAAGAACCTTTGCAATAGTTGCTTTTAAATCTCTCTGGTTTTCTTTAATACCTCTTACTCTAATAGCAGAGGCCATAGTTTTAATTTGAAGCATGATAATATCATTCTGTGTAGTCTGATTACTAATCTCAGCTTTCACAAACCTTTCTTGTATTTCTTGAATCTGGGAGCCAATTTCACTGCTAATTTCAGTTACTTTCTCCTCCATTTCAATCACCACATTTGAAAGGTCTGAAATTACTTTAACAATAGTTTGACTTAATTGGTCATGCTTTCCAGCAATCAAATCCACAAGATTCTTCTGTGAGTTTTTAATTTTGTCAACTACACTCAATAAAGGAGTTGTTATAAATTCTTTTAAGTCCCCTTCTGCCAATCCAGACAATTGCATCATCTCAGCTTTATTCTTTAACTGACTCAAGGGGGAGCCCCCCCTTCCTTTAGTCATCTTTATTTTACTTTAAATGGCTTTAGTATACTACTTCACTTTGCCATACTTTACTTTAAAAAAGATATCCAAGAAAAAAGGGAAGAGAGAAAAAAAAAAATTCTGTTTACTTTAAGTGACTCTCCCATAGGAAGGCATTCATTTCAAAGCTTCCGTTTTCAATCACTCTGGCATTCTTTCAATTAAGACCAGTCGCCATTTTTTTAAAAAAAACTTTCTTAGGAACTTTCACTTCTCTTCCTCTCCTTCCCCCCTCCTCTCGTTACTCTTCCAAAAAATCAGTAGAAAAATCAGTTTTAAAAATCCATACTTGCTTCATCTTTGCTTCTTTCTTTTCTTTTCTTTTGCTTCTTTCTTATTCAGCTTACTCCATAGACGCTGTGGTGTTGCTTCCAGCGTCTGGCTCCGCTAATTGCTTAGCGGAGGACAGTCCCGTCGCGGAGCTTCTCTGGAGGTATGGAGGGGGCCATCCTTCTGAGCCCTCCCCAGGACAAACGAAACGATCCTGGGGCGACTCAGGGGGCCCTGCCTCACCCCCAGGAGCTCTGCCTGCTTCTCCCGCTGAGGAGCAGGTTGTTCGAGCCGCCTGCCAGCTGTGAGGCGGCTCTAACGCGGCGGGATGCCGGCGGGCATGGAGGAGCCCGCCGCCGACGAGGAAGGCGCCACCGGAAGTCCCTCAGTCCCTAATTGTTATTGAACAAATCATACTCAGAACTGACAAACTAGATGGTTTGGGGACTACGTGTTAACATTGGGCTCGCATAAAGGAGATGCAGGTTGAAAACCCCACTTGATCTCAAGTTGAGTGAGGTACCCTCAGGCCAAGGGTACTGGGAGTTGTGGGAATGCAATGAGAGAAACTTTCCCCTTCTCTGAGCTACCAGGAGAAAAGAAGATAAAAATATAATGGTAGATCCGTGGATAGTTACTAAACATGCAATATTATAATATGTGTGTGGGTGTGAATCCATCTCTACTAAAGGTTATCACCTTTAAAGCGCTCCATGGCTTAGGACCTGGTTATTTACGGGACCGCCTACTACCACCAATAGCCTCCCACCGGCCAGTACGCTCCCATAGGGAGGGGCTCCTCCGGGTGCCGTCAGCCAAACAATGTCGGCTGGCGGCCCCCAGGGGGAGACCCTTCTCTGTGGGAGCACCTACCATCTGGAACGAGCTCCCCCCCCCCCCCCCCGGAAATACGGAGGATCCCGGACCTGCGCACCTTCTGTCGCGCGCTTCAGACTCAAGCCGGCCTGACCTAAGTCTTTCCCCCCTTTTAAATGGGAATTTTAATTTGTTTTAAATTATTGGGATTTTAAATTTTTCAGCCAAATTATTTAATTTCGTTTTAGTCTATTTTAAATTTTGTATTTATATGTTTTATTTTATGGCTGTACACCGCCCTGAGTCCTTCGGGAGTAGGGCGGTATATAAATTCAATAAAATCTAAAATCTAAATCTACTAAGATGGAGAGTTGAAGCTAAGCTTTTCCAGGTGTAGCCCACATACAGTGTGGAAATCGCTAATGGTGACAAAATAATCGATCATTCCACCTTGCCTCTTTACAATCTGGTAACTTCAGGATGTGCTCATGTCGTTTTCTTAACCATAACAACTTCACAATTGCTGCTTTACGGGGTACTTTGAAGAGATTTCAGCTCAGGTACTTCAGGTGGATGTCCAAAAAGGGACTTCAAAGCTCAAAGGACTGGAAGAAAGTTGCCCATAGCAACTGCCACAGGCGTAAGATTATGTAGCAGTTCGAATGACGTAGATGACATTCTTGTTGTGACCTCCACCAACATTTCTGTATTTTTATAACCACATCATGTCTTATAAACTGGTTTTATCACATTAACGCAATGCTTTCTGGTTTTGCCATTGTATGGTTTATTGCATTTTATTATATACACTGCCTACTACAGCCTAAACTCTCTTTGAATTGAGCTAAGGTATAAATATAATATTTAACTCTGTGATTACAGGAATTTGTCCATGTATCGTAAAATGAAGCTGCAGTCCGTGTAACAGCAAAGGAGCCCCAGCAATCATTAAAAAAAAAAAAATCATAGCATGGAATGGAATGGAAATCCAGAGTTCTGATCTTCCAAAGTGATATTCATTGCAATATCTGCCAGAGTTTGTTGCAGAAATCACATCCAGAAAGCACATACAGATAATTGATTCAGCAGGATTCATTAACTTCTCTTTATATACATAATAACACATACAATACCCACAGCAGATTCTTCCAACATGGTAGAGAGTTACAGGCAAACACAGGCCGAGGAGAGAACAGCAGAGATGAGCTTCAGTTTCAATTCAGCAGACAGACTAGACCAGACTTGTTTGCTAAGCCACGCCCAGGCTCCCTGCTGCCTCCAGCAAATACTGTTTCAGTTTCCAAACAGTCCCCATTGGCTGACCCAGTTGCTATGCCTATTCACTGGCTGACCTTGTTACCATATCTCCATTCCAGTTCGTGAATATCCTCCCAAGAAGATAGAAATAGGATTGCATATGACACTTCCATTGTTTCCATCGGGTGCTCTCCAGATGCTTTTATTACATTATTATTTTTCACACAGTGTGGGAGAGATAACCTTGGAAAAAGCATCATTAGAAGACCAGGGACAGAAGAAGCATGTGCTAAGCCCAGGGAGGCTTAGATTGGATTCTTTTTGATCGCCAGGTGTAAAAGACAGACCAAAGTGAAAACACAGTTCTACTTGAACTGCAAAATTGTGTTATTGTAGCCTGTCACCAAAAAGTTTCAGTCTAATCTTCCTGTAGAGTGAATTTCCTGATCTGATGTGGCCTTATAGGGCTGACACATGGACAATCCTGAAGAATTCTAAGAGCTTTAGTCTAAGTCTTCTGAAGGCAATTGTGTTCCGAGTTCTGCCAGACACATTTACACAAGAGAAATCTCCAAACGTGGACTCCTAGGAAACAGATACAAATACAGATTGACAGAGTTGGAAGGGACCTTGTAGGTCATATAGTCCAACCGCCCTGCTCCCACAACTTCCGAAGGCAACTTCTGTTCCATGGGTTGATGGCTCTCACTGTCAGAAAATGCCTTCTTATTTCCAGGTTGAATCCCTCCTTGTTCAGTTTCCATCCATTATTCCTTGTCTGGCCTTCAGGTGCTTTGGAAAATAGCTTGACCCCTTCCTCCTAGAACAGTGATGGCTAGCCTTTTTGCCATCGTGTGCCAAAAGCTGGGGTGGTGGGGGGAGGATTGCATGTGCGTGTGCCCACATCCATAATTCAATGCTCCCTGTCCCCCCATGCATGCATGCATGACCCCCCACTCTCCCACCGCTTTTGGCACGTGATGGCACGGTGGGCCCGATAAGCCCATTTTTTGCCCTCCCCAGGCACCAGAGTCTTTCTAGGAGCCTGGGGAAGGCTAAAACAGCCTCCCCCCACCCCGGAAGCCTTCCAGAGGACTGGAAACAGCCCATTTCCCGACTTCCAGTAGGCCCGGCCTGGCCCAGCCAAAAATCAGCTGGCCAGCAGGCACATGCGTGCTGGACTGAGGTAGGGCAATGCTTGCGTGCCCACATATATGGTGGCTTCGTGTGCCACTTGTGGCACCTGTGCCATAGGTTCGCCATCACAGTCCTAGAACCTCCTAAAACAGGTTTTAGACAGCAGCCTTTCTAATGCTGTGATATTCTGGTGATACCATATTTTCTTTTCTTGTGATGTGTAATTAATTCCATGTCTTTCTTGGGCTTATACTAAAAGTCAACACGGACCTATTTTTTTTACATACATACATACATATCCTAGGAAACATACTTGTGCTCAAATACAGTTGTAGGGGGGTATTTTTGTCTTTGATTTGATTTGCTTTTGTATCACAAAGAGGATTAAAATTTAAGCTCTATTGATTATAGGTGAAGGAAGCAATGCAAAGAATCCACGACAGAGGTAATATAGGAAAATTAATTCTGGATGTGGAGAAGACACCTACTCCTTTGGTAAGTTACAAGCAGTAGAAGGTTTCAAATCCAACATTGATCAATATGGGAATATTGAAGAAACCTTCGACCCTTTATTAGCCCCCTAGGTGACCTGTTGAGTTATTGTTTCAGAGGCATTTTTATTACCAGATTCTCTAATGCCTTCAAACAATGGCAGACCTTCTCATGTTCTATTTTCACTGGAAGTTTTTAAATTTAAATTTAATTTAACTTAAATTTAAATTTAAGTTCTTAAATTTCAGGGAGCTATTCAGAGATATGACTATTTGAAAATAGCCCGCGTTGAATTGTCAAAAATCAGGAGTTGTCCATAGAAGACATTTTATGACTTCTGTGTTATATCATAAAGTTTAATGATAATGTTTATGTCATGAAAAGTTTTATCAGTTATGCCAAATTTCAATTCCGTAAGAGTCATCAGCTTAGAATGCATTTGGAGATCTGCCAATTGGCAATCGTGCCTTTGCAAATCATTGTTTGGATCCATCGTTTCTCCTTTTACTCAAAACACCTTGAAAATGGCACCATGTATGCAAACCTGGATAGGTTGGGCATCTATGCGTGCATAAGAGATGATGGTGATGAACTAAAAGGTCACTCCTCAAAATTATGGCGCTCCTCCCCTTTCATCTTGTTCTTGCAATTCTTGACAAAGTTTTGGTACGGTGATACCTCTGCTTTTAGGGCAGTGGTGGGATTCAGCCAGTTCTGTCCTGATCGCACGAACTGGTAGCAGCGACTGCAGGAGGCTCCGCCCACCTGCTCGGGTGTAATGCACGAGTCCTCTCCATTATGCTGATTGCTTTGCACATTAGGCAGAGAATTACCATATTTTCCGGAGTATAAGGGGGTGAAACCCCTAAAAGGGGGTGAAAATTTAGGTGTGACTTATACACCGAATGTAGTAGCCCCCCCCCCACTGGCCCCCACCCTTTGGCCTGTGCCTCGCAGCAGTTACCTCCTTGCAAGCAAACAGCAAGAAAAATCGCTCCTTTCAGCTTCAGTGCAGCCTAATTAGCACATTGCAGACTAATGCATTGTGCATTATGATTAACTCCAGCTGTCTGCAATTACTGTAAGTTCGAATCTCACCAGGCTCAAGGTTGACTCAGCCTTCCATCCTTTCTAAGGTAGGTAAATTGAGGACCCAGTTTGTGGGGGCAATAAGCTGACTTTGTATAAAATATACAAAAGTATGAAGGCTATTGCTTAACACATTGTAAGCCACCCTAAGTCTCAAGAGAAGGGTGGCATATAAATCAAATTAAAACAAACAAACAAAAACAAGCTGACTGTATCGGCCTTCCGACTCTCAGCTAATTTGCTCTCAGCTGTTTTGCGCGGGTTCTGCTACTTGCTGCAAAGAGGTAAATTGCTGGAGCAGATTTTTTTTCCCCTTGTGTTAATCAAGCTATGCTGAAAACGAAAACAAAAGTAAAGCAGGCTGTTGGCTGTTTGCTGCAATGAGGCAAAATTGCTCAAGAGGCAGAGGCAGATTTCTTTTTCTTCTTTTTCCTCACCAAAAAAGGTAGGTGCGTCTTATACTCTGGTGCGTCTTATACTCTGAAAAATACGGTATATTGACTTGACGTGCATCCATTTGGTTCCTTCTCGTCCCCAGATGGCTAACGACAGCACAGAGACCAGCGAAGCTGCTGAAGAGGAAGAAGACCACGAGGAGGACAATGAGAACAAAGAGTGTATACCATTCATTCAACAGTAGTTGGAAAAGGTGGGAACGAGAGCTGGAAGAGTTGATAAAGCAGAAGAAGGGAAGACAACTGGGGAAACCCATTTTGTGCACCAGTGAACAAATGCTCTAGTACAGTGTGTGCTGTTTTGTTTTTTCCTTTTGTCTGCAGTCAGCTGAGCTATCAGGTGTTGGTCATTGATGTTTTGAACTGAAGTGCCATTCTGACTTTCCCAGTATTATGACATTCCATCCTGTGGTCTCCAGTTTGCCTGTAAGAGTCTTGTTGAATACCTATCCAAAGCCTTATTGTCATCTACAGCGATAGGAGACACAAACATCTTTCCATGTTGGTTCCAGAAACAAATTTTCCAATCCACTTTGATAGGGTTGACATGGGTTAGTTTTGGAGAGTGGAGGGATGTTCGGTTCTGTGGACAGGGTAGTCGATATGTACAGTAATTGCAGGCATGCTTAGCCTGAACTCTTCTTGGCATTTTCTTCACTTAAAACATGAGTATGCCCAGACCAACCCCCAACCTATTACCAACTTTATTTAGGTAATTTTAAATTAAAATTGAGAGCCAGTTTAATGTGATAGTTAAAAGATTCAGGCTAGAAAGCAAGAAACTGTAAATTGTAATTCCACTTTGGGAACCGAGCCACCTGAGCAGCCTTGGGCCAGTCACTTTCTCTCAGCTCTAAGAACCAGGCAACGGCAAATCGCTTTGGAAAAACCTTGCCAAAAAAGCAAACAAACCCTTCAGGGACTTGTTCAGGCAGTTTCTGAGAACTGGACACATTTGAACAGAAGAGAAACAAGTTAAAATTAGTGATTTGATAATATGGGGAGAATATGGATGAAAAGAAATCAAGCTATTAAAATGTATTTATGGTCAAGGAAACAAGAAAAATATTTAAAGCTTGCTTTCTCTTGAGTGACACTTAACTTTTTCTCTTTCCCCAGCCCTATGACCTATTCAGACTGATCCACAGGCAAACTTTGTAGTCATGTTTTATAATAAGTGGGAAAGTTAGTACAAATAGGCCCTTTCTGTTGATAAACTGATACAAAGCCTTAAACCATCGCATAGGCCATGACAAAATTATAATCATTAACTGGGCAATGATACGAATGAACCCTGATAAATCCATGTGCACACGAAGCCCTACCCTACTATACATTTGGAGAACTGCTCATGATGTATCCATAAATGTGCATCTTCTCCTTTATCGGCATAAAGAAGGAAAATCCTCTCTTGAATCACAAACTAAGGCTACCATGGTAGGCAATTACCAATTTTTCCCGCTCTGTAAAATCACACCATCTTTGTTAAACAAGCAACTCCTTCTCATTTCTCAAGAAAATACCTCATGTGTACAATATTGTATGGTATACAAAAAAACAAAAAACAACCCATCCTCAAGAGATGCTAAGATGCACTGATTTGTGTAACTCTCAGTGTATAATAGTTGTTACAGGAATAGTAGTGGCTCAAGACACCACCAATTAATTAAAATGGTTTCATTGAAAATATTGCCAACAAATGTTTATTGTTGGTTTGCCTAAATTATATTATTGTACAAAGAAAATTCTTCGGAATGACTTTATACTTTCATATCCTAAAAGTTTGTTTAGCATCTTTTTTTTTTTTAGCATTGTTAAGCAAAACAGCATACTTAATAATACTTAAAAGGTAGCTCAAGAGTAAATATCTCCACTCCACACATTTAAAGAAATATTAGTCTCTTAATGCTTTATCCAAATGCTGACACTTTGTGTAAACCTCACATTATTCTCGTCTCATTACCATTTTTCTTATAGGGAAAAAAGTACTGTGATTCCATATCTTGTACTCACAGAGAACGTAGATTTCCTATGCAGTTTTAGTGTTATCCGCCTTATTAATCAAAGAAAATATTTGTCCAAATGTCTTGGAGAACCACTAAACTATTACTAACATCTTTCCCCAAAAGAAAGATGCATTTGGATTAACATATTATTTTAAACATTCCAATTTTATTTTTTCTAATTTTCAGATAGGTGCTTTCTGTCTGTTGAACAGTTCGGTTCTGTTATGATCCTAAAAGATGGATTTTGACAATAAGCCATTTTACAAAGGTGATTCTGTTGTTCCTTGAAGCTGTCGATCAACCAAACCACAGATGAAAACAAATCAAGTTAAGGATGATTAAAAACCCAAAGTAAGGGAGGGAGTTGAGATATCACGATGTTAGAATAATTGATCATTATTTATACACATCATTTAGTCTAAGTATATCACTTTTCAGAGTGATAGTAAATAAAACAGCAGCTTTAGGTGTGGTATGCAGTCCAAACAGACTTAATAGGAATTTTATATCCATTGGTTTTTAGAAGGGAGGGGGGAATTTGCCATTCCTGCATTGTTACTCTCCCCCCCAAATCTCCAGGTGGGGAAAATGTCTTTAACAGTAGGAGAACATCTATACTAGTTTGGAATTGCAACAGGTCTGAGCTAGATGGGGAAACAGATCCATTCAAATGATCTGATTTGATTTGAAAATCGATCGGATTTGATTTGCATTGCATTGACTCATAAAACTGACATCATGAGTCCATTCAAAAGTTTGGATCAAGCAAGCAAATCGATTCAATTTTTTAAAAAAGCCATATTTTTTTTGCATCTCTACCGGAAA
Organism: Masticophis lateralis; assembly: GCA_030761175.1. Lineage (NCBI taxonomy): Eukaryota > Metazoa > Chordata > Lepidosauria > Squamata > Colubridae > Masticophis > Masticophis lateralis. The sequence goes on from JAUDYJ010000010.1 coordinate 16,811,810, forward strand.
AAAAAAACCCAGATCACTTCAAAAGGATCCAATAAGATTTAAGCTCCTGTCCAATGGTATTTTTTAAAAGTCAGTTTGTTTTCAATACTTGATCGAATCTCTTTCAGGTATAATCTTCTTCAGACCGAACGTTTGCACATTAGTAAAAATGAATAGCTTTGATTCAAGCCCTGCTTTTGGAATTTCAGTGGCAGCATCATTATAACCCCACTGTGGTTTGTAAGAGCCTGCTCCAGTTATCCACTGCCCTGCCAATCGATTTTATATCCATCATTAAAATAATATTCCTGCCGCATTCTAATTCTACCACCATCAGCCTTCTCTTGTTACCCAGGTATCTCTAGCAGTGCAACCATGATTAATAGCCACTTTCTTCATGGATTGGTTTGAACCCAGTTTTGAAAGCCATTTAAATTGCAGCTGTTGCACATTCCATTTTTGTGACTCATATGGAAGCTTTTTTTCCTTTTTTTTTTTTGCGGTAAATCAATGTATCTCCGCAGAATGCCATCTCTTCCAGAATATAGAAGAAAGCAAAAAGGGATGGAATGAAGGGACAAATTGCAAAAGAATGCCATCTTTTAGGTATGTTTTATGGGCAGGAGCCATTGCAAGCTTACCACTCTAATCAAATCAAACTTTATTTTGGTCATTAGCCAACATATATACCAGGATCAAAAGTTGCCTCTTCCAAGAAGATCAGCTGATCCTTCACTTTAGACTTTGGAGAACAGAGATGACTTTGGTAAACACTCCCTGAGTGGGCCAACCTTTTCACATCGTTGCGGCTATCCACCTATTTATCTTGTTTTTAATTCTAAAATTTATTTATTTATTTTAAATAAATAAATAAATAAATTCAGTCCCCTGAGATGCCCAGCAATTAGAAACGAGACCAGTGAAAGCCAAGAATTTATCATAAGCTCTTAACTTAAGCAGGGGCAGATGCCTTAAAACTCCCATCTTTTGACATTTTTACGAGTCAATTTTTTGAAAGGAAACTTTTAGAAATAAGGCAAAGCTGCAGGGATTTTTGATGGAAGAGATTCCTCTCCATGGCTAAATAACAGAATAACCGAATTGGAAGGGCCCTTGGAGATCTTTCAGTCCAACCGCCTACTCAGGCAATTTTCAGACAAATAGACTAACTTTCAGATGAAGCAGAGTTCTGGAGCACAGAAGGGAAACATTACAATGCACGCGATAGAAATTAATGCACAAATCCCTAAATCTCTGTGTTGTCCTCTGGATACAGTCTTCCTCACTAATTTAGAATGTTTTGTAATCCCTTAGGCCTGCCTTTTAATCCGTTGTCCATCAGTCTTATATCACAGAAAGAAAAAGGCCTTCCTGCATTCCCCTTGCACAGATTTGCCCTTCATGATGATGGCAAAGATACCCAGAAGGCAGCCAAGCCAAAGCCAAAACCTCTAGCCAGCAGTGCAAAATTTTATTATTTCACCCGATTTTCATCTTGAAAAAGGTAGAAGCAAGACTGAGTGTATAATCAGCAAAAAGGTAGAAGCAAGACTGAGTGTATAATTAGAGAGAAAGGAAGGCAGAAAATTAAGTAGTTTGAGATTAGCCTTGGTTCCCCCACTCTCTGTTTTAGAGATGTCGTGATGATAGCATTCTGTGATTCAGCTCCCTTTGTGCTTGAAGGCCAAGGTACACTGGAAGTAACGCTAAGTTTGCTCCTCTTCAGCTTTGATGTTGCCTTTGGGTTGCAAACCTTCGATAACTCAAGACAGATTGATCTCACGCTTACTCCTGCAGCATTGCAAATATTGAAAAAAAGGGGTGAGCATTTGTGGATCATTTATTTGCTTTGTTGTTATTAATTGCAAAGTTGTGTCCGACCCATCGCGACCCCATGGACAATGTTCCTCCAGGCCTTCCTGTCCTCTATTATCCCCCAGAGTCCATTTAAGCTCATGCTTACTGCTTCAGTGACTCCATCCAGCCACCTCGTTCTCTGACGTCCCCTTCTTCTTTTGCCCTCAATCTTTCCCAGCATTAGGCTCTTCTCCAGTGAGTCCTTTCTTCTTATTAGGTGGCCAAAGTCTTTAAGTTTCATCTTCAGGATCTGGCCTTCTAAAGAGCAGACAGGGTTGATCTCCTCTAGGACTGACTGGTTTGATCGCCTTGCAGTCCAAGGGACTCACAGGAGTCTTCTCCAGCACCATAGTTCAAAGGCCTCAATTCTTTGGCGCTCAGCCTTTCTTATGGTCCAACTTTCTTTATTTGCTTAGAACACTTAATTGTGGAAATAACTTCAGAAACACAACTGTCCTTGGATGCATTTTTTTGAAACATGACAGTGTGCTTATATTTTATAAGCTAGAGAGAGGCTTTCACATCAAGTGGAATGAAAATAGCCCAACATTCATGCAAAGTATCAGTGCCTGTGATCTATTGAATTCAATCTTATGTGCCTGAGCTTCACTGGACCTCGGATTTTCTTCTGGGATTAGATGAAAGAGTGCAAAGGATTGAAAGCTCCCTCCAAACACTTGGCTTACCACCTCCTCATCTGTTCACAAAGCAACTTTATTTCCCTAAAATTGCAGTCTGGCTCTTCAGGGAAGTTTAGAAAGAAATCTTATCCCTTTCAAAAGAGATAATTGCCCACATCAGAATACATTGAGGTACAGCAGGTTATAATGCCCCATATAGGTGAAGAAATACCTCTGTAGATGGAAAGCAGTGGCAAATAAAGTCTCAAAATCCATCATTAACAGGTCTTGCTTTCAATGTGCAGGGAAAAACTGGATGGAGGTGGAGAATTCAGCTTGCAATTCTGCCAACTTTGGGGTTGAGTAGACTCCTGTCTCTTAAGGCAGCAGGAGACACTATATAGAGAAGGAAATTTATTTAATCAGTATTATTACTGGGGAACAGAGTTTGGAATCTTGGTGCCCCAAACCTCTTGTTATTAATCTGCTTTCAGATTTTTCTTCTAACGAATTGATTGATTTCATCCAGTAAAAAGAAAATGAGTTCCCAGTTTGGATTATGGAACTATGACAGCCTCTCTTCATCATCCACCTGAACTAAGTAAACTGAAATGTTTGTTTTAATTGTTCTCTGTTGCTTTAAAGCTTTTGTTATATTGTGCCTACCAAGCAAATGATGTTTACATAAAAATATAAATAAACTATGAAGCATAGCATTAACTTTGCCTCATGGCATTTAATCCAGCACTTCTAAGGCAGGGGCGGATTCCAACTGTGGTTGCTACCTGTTTGCTTGTGTGCATGGTGCTTCTGCACATTTGCAGAAACGTGGGCGGATGGGCGGAGCCTCCAGCCACCAGTAGTACTGGTTTGCCCGATTCGGTGTGAACCGGTAGCAACTCACCACTGATCTAAGGGTTGACAAGGGAGGTGGGCTCAGGAAAAGCGGGGGTGGGCAGGTGCCAAACATTGCTTACAGAAGTAAAAAGGTAAAGGTTCCCCTCGCACATATCCCACCTCTAGGGGATGTTGCTCATCTCCATTTCAAAGCCAAAAAGCCAGTGCTGTCCAAAGACATTTCCATGGTCATGTGGCTGGCATGACTAAAAATCAAAGGTGCACAGAACGCTGTTACTTTCCCACCAAAGGTGGTCCCTATTTTTTCTTCTTGCATTTTTTACGTGCTTTCGAACTGCTAGGTTGGCAGAAGCTGGGACAAGTAACGGGAGCTCACCCTGTTACGCGGCAGTAGGGATTCAAACCGCTGAACTGCCGACCTTTCGATCGACAAGCTCAGTGTCTTAGCCACTGAGCCACCATGTCCCACTGAAGTACAGTGGGACATGGTGTACAGGGGGACGCGGTACCCCACTGAAGTAAAGTGGAGTATCTTACAGAAGTAGCCTCATGCAATTTTTAGACTTTTCAGCAAAAGGCTGTACGTTAAACCAGGTGTACCTGCAAGCATGAGGTTCTTTCTGGTGCAACCCAATACCTTGAAAACATGAAGTCAAAGTGTCAGAATCGTTAAATATTGGTGGCATGATTTCCTGATATTTGAGAGGTTAAGGGAACAGTTTATAGTTTAATTCAATGGGTGAAACTTTAAACCTGGACTCTTGGTTGACCCAGTCTAACATTGTTAACCTTGGGCTACCAACTCTAGGCCACAAAAATCATGTCAGCCAATAAACAGGAGAGATGCAGAAGACCTGGGGGTCAATGGGATTTCTGGTAGGTTTACCTAATGCTGCCTAACAGTATCTCATTAGGCAGGAACATTTTCTACCCCTCCTGAATTTAAGGCATCTTTCATAAGAAACAGCCGTTTAGGAAGGGGTGTTTTTCTCTTCAACTTCTCAGTCCGCTCCTCAGCAGCCCTGCTGATTTTTTTGAAATCAGTTAAAATTGGCTATATCCCACTACTTAATTAGGCCATCTTACTGAAGGAGCCAAGGCTGCTCTTGTATGTTTCTGCCACAGAGACATTCAGATTGCTCCCAGCAAGATTGCCTTGGAGGATTCATTCAACAGTCTAGTGTCAGTTCTGGAAGTAAAACAGAAAAAAACCCATCAGGAAAGTTGCCAGGAAGCAAACACATGGATCAATGGAACAAAACAGATGTGTCTTTGGGCCTCCCATCCAAGAAGATGCCAAGCAATTCCAAAAGAGCTCTAAGATCGAGATGGTCCTTTCACCTTTTATCCATGCGCATCTTGATGCAAAGGGGTTTTTTTCTAGGGTTCCAGAAAGACGTTCACTGCAATCAGAAGCAGAATGATAGAACTTTTTGTGTCCCTTGCTGAGAATAGAATTAGAATTAGAATTAGAATTAGAATTATTAGAATTAGAATTAGAATTAGAATTAGAATTAGAATTAGAATTAGAATTAGAATTAGGAGTAGAGTAGAGTAGAGTAGAGTAGAGTAGAGTAGAGTAGAGTAGAACAGAACAGAACAGAACAGAACAGAACAGAACAGAACAGAATAGAATAACAGTTGGAAGGGACCTTGGAGGTCTTCTAGTCCAACCCCCTGCTTAGGACAAATGGTTCTCCCATCTCTTCTTAAAAACTTGGATAACCATTTGCCATCCATTTGGTATGGGAGAATGTAGGACTGGTATGGCTGTCCATTTTTTGTTAATTCCATTTTTTAAATCTCTGTTTTCCTCTTGGGGGGGGGGGAGCTCGTTCTGCCTGTACATTCCTAGAAGGATCATGTGATTGTCATTATCAAGCAACTCAGTACCAGGCAAGTAGCTAGTTTGGGATTAACTCCCTTTTCATATTGTAGCTAGATGATTAAATTAGCTTACAGGTTTTGCTCAGTTACCAGTCTTATCAGTTAGAAACAGAAAGGCAGAGGACTGTAATATTTTAGTAATGAAGCCACCTTCGGGAAGGACCGTCCTCTACCAAACCTGTGAATATTTTATTTGCTTTTTGCTTGCTAACATGTCTCTGTGTTGTTTTCCAACCGTGCATAAAAGCTGTGTTCATTTGTACATTAGTGGCTCTCTGTTTGCGATTTAGTCCCAAGACTAAATGTAAAGAATAAACAACAAATCATTTAATGATAGCAATGGGGACTTCAGGGATGGACATCACTAAGCGACGTAGTCGCACTTTGACTGCATCGCTTAGTGATAGAAATTTCAGTCCGGATGGCTGTTGTAAATCGAGGATTACCTGTACAGAAACATTTCATCACAGCACCTTTACTATTCTGGCCTGGAAACTGATGATCTGCCCTTTGCTTGCTGAGACGGGAATCCTCTGATCCATCAGTAGCAGCATCTCAGCAAAGTTCCCAAGAAGTCCTGGTTACTGGTTAGCCTGCAGTATTGCAGAAGAACTCTGCCCACAGTCTGGAGTTTAACCCTGATGAATTCAAAGTTGACTCCACCTTCCATCCTTCCCACGGTTGGTAAAATGAAGACCCAGATTGTTGGAGGCAATATATGCTGACATTGTAAACTGCTCAGAGTGTCAGGCCTGGAAGCCATCTTTTTTATTAGATCTTCAGCAGGGGTGAGATTTTACTGGTTCGGACCAGTTTGGGCCCACCCACCTGCCCGCACTATTTTCCAACTTTTATCTTCTCAGCTGATTCGCACGGTAGAACAGATTGCTGCATGAATCAGCTGTGTTACTCCTCCGAAGAAACCATGAAGTGAAGATTTCTTGAAACTCTGCGCGCGCGGGCAAATCGCTCAATCACTGAACCGGTTGTTAAACCGGGAGGATCTCACCACAGAACTTCAGGCCGGCCACATTTACTACTGTGGGAAACAGGGAGGGGGGATTGCATGGAGCCAGGGTAGTCATAATAACATTCCTTTCTCAGAAAGTCAAGGACATCTTGCCCTGCACCTGGACAGCTGGAACTGGGAGACATCTCCAGTTGGGACGGTGCTTTGATTGGGTCATGAGATGGACATGTGGGTGTTGGGCAGGGACTTGAATTTTCCTTTGGGTGGGGAAAACCTGGAAGCTTTCAGATTTGGGTTTTCTCAGATGTGCCGATATGACATCTCTAATAAAGTGGAACTTTGAGGAAACTCAAGCCTTGGAGTTTTCTTTCGTTGGGGGTGTTACTTGGAACCCTGACACAGAGAGTGCTGTAAAGCACTATGGGGCAGTATATAAGTCTATTGCTCTCTGACTCCACCCCTTATAGTCCCCTGGGCTAGGACTATAAGGAGAACTTTGAATGCAAGACCTTTCTATTCTATTTTATAGGCCACCCACAAAAATAGTGAGAAAGGAAAGGACAGTATATACATTTTGCAGACATATTCAAGAAAAGGAAGTGTATCTTTTCCAAAAGACAGCAAGGGAGATTTACTTCTGCTAAATTTGGCATAGGCGCAATTTTTAAAATAGTCGCCTTGTAGTGGCCTGGGGAAATTGCAACCAGGGGGCCTGTGAATCTGCTTGTTTTGCTATGTAGGTAGGTATTCTGAATGGGTCACATGAAATCCCCCCCTCTCTTTCTTTAGGAAGATTATCTTAATAGCTTTGGCCTAGCATAATAGCTAGCAATACATTTCCATGGAAACAAAATAATTGGCTGATTGCTTAAATTGGGCAGGAAGGATCTGAAAGGGCAAGGTTTCCTCATCCCCTCTGAGCCACCAAATGTAATAATCCAATTGCTTAGCATGAATACTGAGTTAGCCCATTATCAGGGTCACGGAATATATTCTACTGTAAATGAACCTCCAATGGCCAAGTTTAACTGTGCACACAATTGGCAAGGGGAAACTAATTGTTGGAAGAAATATCCATCTGGTTCAGTTCCAAGCTGGGAGAAGGACACTGGAAACATGGAGGCTGATTGGTTTATGGATGAAGCAGAACCTCATGTTTGTGGTTCTGGGCAGCTGACAAAATAGATTGAGAGTGGGTGGGTTTTTATACTGTACCTTCTTTGGCCTTTGTATTTGAGCTTCCTGTTCCTGTGCAAGGACATGTTCTTTAATATTCTATTGGCTGTTGTCTGATTCATATAGGGGTCATAGTTGGCTCTATAGGCAAAAGAGGAAATTCAAATCCTAGGTATTTGTCTGAGCTAATCTGTCAGCCTCTGGTTTATTGTTTATCTGAGCTCCCAGGTTTGAAGTTTGGATTGCTTGGGATGGTGCAATGAAGGGACTTGTGTTCTGAAAAGCTGTTGGGCAACGGTCACCAACTGGTGGTCCATGGACCACAGGTGGTCCACGAGAAAATTTTGGTCTGCAGAAAAATTATTTGCATTTGTTATATTGCACTAAATTAGGGCTCCTCAAACTATGGCCCCTGGGCTGGATATGTGCAATGACACTTGTGTTGCTGCAGAGACTCTCCCCCTTTGGGATTTTTTGTGCAGGCTTGGGGCGTGGGCAGAAATTCTGACTTGAGGTCTGCTTCTGCCTCCTGGTACAGGGCTTTGGGCAAAGGCTGGAGAGAAGTCTGCTAGTGGCAAAGAGCTGGAGGGGCTTGTTCCATCATGGGCTGGAATTGACCATCTCAGCTGACTGAGCTTCCAGGCACTGGTATCTGGCCTTGCAGGTCTTCCCTCTGTTGGAAAGCCTATGCTCATAGTCCTCAGTGAGGTACTTCTGCTGAGCCTCCTTCTCGGTCAGATCCAATTTGAACTGAGCCAGCTGTTTTGCGAACTCTTTCTTGTAGTGGCTGCTTAGCATCAACAACTGCTTCCTGTTGGGGCCCTAAGGAGCCCAGGTGGGCAGGTGAGGAGTGGCTGGGAGGGCAGGGGCAATTTGAGGCATTCGAGGCACCCCTCAATGTGAGTGATATCAAGTTGGCCACACCCACCCGGTCACATGACCACCTAGCCATGCCCACCCAGCTGGTCATTAGGCAGATCATATTAGTGGTTCGCCGGATTTAAAATTATGAATTTTGTGGTCCCTGAGGTCCTAAAGTTTGGCGATCACTGCTTTATACCATTCCAGACAAATGGCTGTCCATCTCTTCTTAAAAACTTCCAGTGGTGGATCACACACAACTTCTGGAGGCAAGCCGTTCCACTGTCAGAAAATGTCTCCTTAGTTCTAGGTTCCTATCTTTAAACATTTGCAACTGTTGTCCTACACTTAATCTGGTTTACATTTGCTTAAGGAACAGGGTGCAAATCCTTGGATCACCACCAGTTCACTGCCCATGTATGAGCGGTGCATGCCGAAAGCATGCTGCACATGTGGATGCGCAGCATGCACCAAAAGCACACTGTGTGCACATGTGCAATGCCTATCAAATGCGCTCTTCGCACAGAAAAAGAAGACTTCACTAGGTAAGTAGAAAAGCGATGGTGGGGAACAACTGTGCCACGGATTTAGCTTCACTAGAAAGCAGGATTTCCTGCTTTCTAGTAAAGCTAAACCGTGCGGCACAGCTGATCGTCAGAAATACCAGTTCGGACAAATCAGCAGCTTGTTTTAACTACCAGTCCGACTGAACCGGTAGTGTTTTTAACTACTGGTTCAACCGAAGAGGTAGCTTTTTAAAAAAACTCAACCGGTAGCTTTTTTTTACTACCTGTTTGTCCAAACCGGTAGTTTTTATCACTAGTGGTTCGCCCGAATTGGTGCGAACTGGTAGCATTTCATCCCTGGTGCAAATATCCCTGGGTGCATCCACCCAGTCGTGCCATAGCATTTAAGACATTGCTCTCTTTACAAATCAAGGCAGGGTCTTGAACTGAAAGTGCAACTTTTTCCAGGTTTCAGAACTGGAAAAGAAGAAAAGTTTGGGGTTCAACCTTTGAAATGCAACTAAATCCTGAACGGAGGCTGATTTTAAAAAACATTACACGTTTGCCTTTTTTTTTAAAGAAGCATTTTCAAATGCTGCCATCTTGAGGATAAACTGCAAAACGGCTGTTGAATGAGGATCAGCACTATGTCAATAGAATAGTTGTAGAGATCGGATAGGGCTAGTCATTCTTCTAGCTCACTATTCAACGCTATATAAGGTACCATATGTGGGCGAAAGAGTTGGATCTGGCTAATGGGGTGTAGGAAGTTAGCACCCACCCCTCTCCTAGGAAAATGAAATAGCCTAGGAAATATTAAAAAGGCAGAATATTATATTTCCCTGCATGAGAAATGGAGAAACATGTTTTTAGACAAGAAACAGACTCACTCTTAATAGCCCCCATCCTCCTCAATAATTCACAGCAGATTATTTATTTATTTAGCATATGGCTGGTCACACACAATATTAAAACACTTCATTTTTATAAATTAAAAACAATTAAAACAATAAAAAAGCAGTAAGAAAACCTAAAAGAAAAACAGAAATAGCATTTCAAAGTTTAATGTCGAGTTTGGAGATCCAGTTAGTAGCTGTTGTTGTTACGCAGAGGAAGTCCCTAGAATCTCCTGGATACCTTCTGTTAGGGCATTCCCTCGCTATATGTTGGATAGTCTGTCGAGGGACCCCGCAATCACATTGTGCTGACGGTGTCTTTCCCCATTTATACAGGGAGTCAGCACACACCCCATGAGTTGTTCTAATTCTATTATATGTCACCCATATGTGTCGGGGTAGTCTAAATCCTGGAGGTATACTACTAGGACTGATACACTCGGAGACATCTTGGGGGGAACAGCTACTCCACGCCTCCATCCACTTTCGTGTGGTATTCTGATGATCACAGCAGATGTCCACAGTTAAGAGATAAAGAGATAGCTAGGTCTATCCATAGGCAAATGCCCTCACCCAAGATCCAACAAAGGTAGGATTAGCCTTCTACCCATCTAGCAACAAAACTCGCCACAGGGCAGCTGGGAAGATTACATCATCCAGCAAGGGCCTGGTGGCTCAGCAGACTAAAGCATTGTGATTAACACCAGCTGTCTGCAATTACTGTAAGTTCGAATCTCACCAGGCTCAAGGTTGATTCAGCCTTCCATCCTTTCTAAGGTGGGTAAATTGAGGACCCAGTTTGTGGGGGCAATAAGCTGACTTTGCATAAATATACAAAAGTATGAAGGCTATTGCTTAACGCATTGTAAGCCGCCCTGAGTTTCCGGAGAAGGGCGGCATATAAATCAAATTTAAAAAAAAAATCCAGATGGGCATTTCTTTCAACAGGGGCAAGACAAAGAAAGGTATGCTAGCCTATAGGTATAATAGCCAATCATGACAAAAAGAGTTTGGTGGTAGCATCTTTTCAGGCTGACAAAAGTTCAGGAAGGTTTATGCTGTTTAATACCATTCGTTAACTCAGAAAGATCCTACCAACCTTTTTATGAACCTTGGAATTGGGTGAGTCAACACAAAGGAAGTTCAGCTCTGAAGAAAGATTTGAAAATGGGCTACTAGGGCCCAAATAAACCATTTCCACCTCTGTGTTATTTGAAAAGGCAATTTAATGAAATACATAAAAAGTGTTACAGTCGCTCCTTCAAATAGAGGGTTTGCCTTTGGAAGCCTTCCCATCTATAAGTATCTGCTTGGCACAGAGCAATGATGGTTAACCTTTTTGGTGCCAAGTGCCCAAAATGCACGCATGCGAACATGTGCACATATGCTCGTGAGCACCAGAACCCCCAAGATGCAATGTGAGCATCCCCTACGCAGGTGCCCCTCTCCCCACGCCCATTTTTGGCTTCCAGGTTGATGCAGGAGGCCTTCCAGGCCCAAAACAGGGCATGGGGTGTGTGACAGGCGTGCAAATGCCCAAAATGCAATGCAAGTGGCCCCTTGCATGCATGAAGACCAACTGGCTGGTGGGAGGCACATGCGCATGTGCAGTGAAGCTGGGCTGGGGCGATGGCTGCCGTGCCCGCAGAGAAGGCTCACCATCACGGACATAGAGAAAGGTTGCTGGCTTTTAAGGGAGGCAGAATTTTTATTTTATTTATTTATTAAATTTATATACTTACCAATATTGCAAGATAGGAAATGTACAAAAGGGGAGGATTTTTAATTATGTCCTTTTCCTGCCTTTTTTCTACTTTTTACTTAATTTTTGTTACATTTGCCCTATCTGTCTTATTTCCTTATATCAACACACACACACGCACACACACACTAGCAGTAAACAGAGATCTTTAATATTAAGTTTATTTATTTATTTATTTATTTATTTATTATTCGAATTTGTATACTGCCCTACTCCCAGACGGGACTCACTTAATATTAAATTTAATATTAAGGTGAAGACTGAAACTATTCCTATATTAATATTTTGTGAAATGGAGGGGCATATAAATATGATGAATAAATAGATATAATTAATACTTCAATGCAATGGTGAAATCCAATTTTTTTTACTACCGTTTCTGTGGGCGTGGCGTGGCTTGATGTGTGTGGTGTGGCTTGGTGGGCATGGCAGGGGAAGGTTACTGCAAAATCCACATTCCTATCCCACTCTAGGGGAAGGATACTGTAAAATCCCCATTCCTGGTGGAAGGATATTGCAAAGTCTCCATTCCCACCCCACTCTGGGGCCAGGCAAAGGTGGTATTTGCCGGTTCTCCGAACTGCTCAAAATTTCCGCTACCAGTTCTCCAGAACCTGTCAAAACCTGCTGGATTTCACCCTTGCTTCAATGTGAATTGCAACAGTTCTTTTCTGCTATCCTTACCTTAAATAGTCAAATAATTTTATGCTTGTAACATTGAAATCCTAAATTGCAATCAGTAATGATAGAATTCTTACTTTCCCCTTTTTATTTTCAATACTTTTTAAGTTTTCTAAATAGCAGAATGTGTAACATTTTAAGTCACACTGCAAAAGATGACTGCATTAAAATCTGCCTTGAAATAATACTTTGTATTAAGATTTATAGCATTATAATAAGGTGGGGGAAAGAAATGTTCTTTTTTTTAAAAAAAAGCTTACTTTTAAACAGAGCTGAATTGTACCTATTTATATCCTATATAAATCAAAGCTGGATTGTAGCTATTTATACATTTTATAAATGTTTGTCACTGTCGATTTATGCATTATAATAGATGACTTTCGCTGGCATCATCTGTTGTTCCTTGAGTTCAAAATTCGACAGCTGGTTTTTAATGTTCAGAATATCTTTATACCTTTTTAGCGCGTTGCAAATATGGTCTTGGTGATTTCTTACTACCACCCAAAGAACACTTTGCACCAAAATGTTCAGGATTCAGACTTATTTATTTGCTCCTCAAGTTGTTAATTTTGCACTGAAGATTTGGCCAAGCTCTTCATCCCATTTCTGTTTGGACTTTCACTTCAGTTGGAAGCCGTCCTGTTTATATTCTGACACCCAAACCTATTTTTGTTCTAACCCTTTTCTATGATTGCGCGACTCAGCTGGGATCGTCAGAGGCTTTTAAAAGCATTTTTTCTATAACCTCTTTGGCCGAAGAGATTGTAGAAAAAATGGTTTTAAACGGTTTTTTTTTTTTTAAGTTGGCCATGCCCACCCAGTCACATTACCCCCCCCAAGCCACACCCACAGAACTGGTAGTAACAAATTTTACATTTCACCACTGGCTCAAGGACTCCTCCTGTTATAAATGCAGCTGTCCCAAGGGCCTATTTACCAATACTCATTTCTTCCAAGGGCTGCAAGTTAATCTTGGGTTAACAACCCTGATGCACTGAATGTCCAGACCTGACAGGAAATGGGAGTCAGAAGGGAGGTGTTCGTTATTCTAAGAACAACAGGGCACTTCATGATGAAGCCCGATGAGACACTTCATTCATTTCGTAAACAAGAAGCAGAGCCAATTCCTCATGGAACTTTTTATAAAGGTAGCCAAGGGAAGTTCTACTGGGATGGGAACTCTCCGAATTGCTAACTGGCTGTTCTTGCTCACCGTCTGAAGAGACATGAAGCCTGGAGGGTGTCTGATTTACCTTTTCATGGGCATCGTTTTGCTGGATCTCGTAATTGGCCAAGCTTCCCCCTTCAAGACAAATAAGCACACCAAGCGGAGAGTCAAAGGTAAGTGATGGAGCCACAGAAAGGTGAAAATGTCAGAGGATACTGTTGTTTTGAATTACACACCTGGGACAGGGAATTTGAGACCTGGAGAATGAAAATTGATTTGCTGGGTCCCTCTTATAGCTAAAAGACTGATATGGCATCTTTGGAAAGATACGTGTATGGCACATTTATTCAATGAGTTGAAGTACTGGTTATGCTTTCTTCCTATGAGTGGATGGCCTATAGATGTAGATATTGTATGAATAAATAGAAAGAATCATGGGACCCATTTTGTACAAACTGCAGTAGGTTTTTAAAAGTATGATAGTCATATAAGTGTTTACATATGTCTCTTTCTCTCTGTCTCTAATCTCTTACTTTCTAGCGTCTGTCTGTCTCTCTCTCTCTCTCTCTCTTACTGTCTATCTATCTCCTATATGTCTGTCTGTCTGTCTGTCTGTCTGTCTATCTATCTATCTATCTATCTATCTATCTATCTATCTATCTATCTATCTATCTATCTATCTATCGTGTATACACATACAAACACACACATATTCCATACGCACATAAAAAACACACTTGAATAATGTTTGTGTTAGATAATTATCTATAGAATTGTAACTCTTTGTTATTGTACAATGGTCTGATTCTAAAAAGCTATTTAAGAACTGGCAGGCATCATGCTGCATCAGTCTGCAACTTTAAATAAGTTTTTTTAGGATTATCTTGCTATTATTTCCACTCCTGTATAGAATGAAGAATATAAAAATGTAGTCATATGTGCGCCTACACATGTAGTGTGTGTGTGTGTGTGTGTGTGTGTGTGTGTGTGTGTGTGTGTGTGTGTAATTTATATTTGCTGATAAAGAAATAAAGGGAGACTTTATGTGACTGCTTGAGGGTTCCTGAATTGGAGCTGAAAGGCGAAAGGGAAACAGATGTTAATAAATGTACTAATCTGTATATTTCTACCTATTTAAGAGAAAAATGGTGACCTTAAGAGCCAAATTGAGAAGCTTTGGAAAGAGGTAAATGCGCTGAAAGAAATGCAAGCCTTGCAAACAGGTAAGTTTTGGTGTGGTTTTCTTTTTACCTCCAGAAAAGGCTGCGAGAAGCATCCTTCTCCATGATCTATTTTTCAGTAGCTATCTGAGCTTAACTACCGGTAGAGTTTTAATATGGGGAAGGGGAGAAGACAATGGCAAATATGATTTCATTTCCTGTTGCACTAAAAGCTATTCATACTGTGGGAGCCTGAAAGGTGATTTAAAATACCCTTGAAGAATCCCTGGTCTAGGACGTGTTTGCTAAGCACTGAGTTGAATTTGCTTTGGCAGATTACAAGACTAAATCAATGGAGGCTACAGATCTTGCCTTCCATGAACAGCCAAAGAGGCTCCCAATTTCCTGCTAGTTCTGCCCACTCTGATGTCAATATAGACACTTCTTTTCTTTTGTGGTGTACTATGAAGCCAGAAGGGACTGTTTTTCTTCAAGCTGAAATAGTACAAATAACACTTGCAAGTTGCTTTCATCTCCTCCACCCCTTCTCTGCTGCCTTCTTCAAGACCAAATCTTCTAATAGAGGAATAACATGGCTCTGTAGGTTTACAGAAATTTTAAAAAAAATCTCAATCCTTCCAGAGGCTGGAAGGATTGAGATTCAATGTATGTTTTGCAGGCAGAGCAGACTTGACGTCAATGCCCATCTGCTCCAAAACATCCATCTTTGGTGCTCAAAAGGACCTCTGATCCCCCACTCCCCCAGTATCATATTTAACTTAAGAATATCTCTGGGTCCATAATGTCTATCTGTAAGGGACATGGTGGCTCAGTGGCTAAGACGCTGAGCTTGTCGACTGAAAGGTCGGCAGTTCAGCGGTTCGAATCCCTAGTGTCGCGTAACGGGGTGAGCTCCTGTTACTTGTCACAGCTTCTGCCAACCTAGCAGTTCGAAAGCACGTAAAAAATGCAAGTAGAAAAATAGGGACCACCTTTGGTGGGAAGGTAACAGCGTTCCATGTACCTTTGGTGTTTAGTCACGCTGGCCACTTGACCATGGAACCATCTTTGGACAGCGCTGGCTCTTCGGCTTTGAAAAGGAGATGAGCACCGCCCCCTAGAGTCAGGAACGACTAGTATTCATATTACCTTTACCTTACTAATGTCTATCTGCACTCTTTTTAAAAAGCATGATATAGCCAGGACTTTACTTGGAAATATTCTCACTTGCTTGAGAAAAAACAAGGAGATAAACTGGGGACATATATAGTATCCAAATGTAATCATTAATTATGCTTTTATGCATTTCCCTTCCTTCCTCAACTATCCTCAACCCTGGCAAACAGAGGATAAGTATTACTCTGTTCACATAATACACTTAAAGTGAATACTGAACTGATTTATTTTCTGGGTTCGTACTGTCCATTGAAGCATGAAATAACCGAACAGTAGTACACTAAGCTAAAAAAATTGGCTAGTATACTAAGCCAAAAAATCCTAACTGAAATTGACATTCCCAAGTAAATATGTTGTGAATGAAGCTATTAAGTCTTTTAACTGTGCTTAAATTCCATTTGTGAATGGAGCCAGTAACCTAGTGAAATAATCAGAAAAAAAATCCTGAAAATAATGGAACAGTCTATCTACGGAGTTATGAGTTCTGCATCTCTGAATGTTTTTTTTTTAAAAAAAGAGACTAGACAGTACTTTTCATGAATGGTTTAATTGGTTTTTCTGAATGGTTTGATTGGTTCTTCAATGGTTTAATTGGTTTTTCTCTTTTCTCTGTGATGATTCTGATTGTGGTGGTGATGATTTATTGTGGTGATGGAAGAGGGATTAGAGATCAGATTGGAACTAGTGAGTGTTTTTAATTTGGTGGAGGGAAATGACTTCAATAAAATTTGTATATAAAGTATAATTGGGATTTATTTATTTACTTATTTATTTATTTAAATTTATATACCGCCCTTCTCCTAGTGGACTCAGGGCGGTGTACAGCCAAGAATAAAAAGCACTCCAATACAAAATTTAAAATATTAATAAAAGAATTAAATAATTTTGGCCCAATAAATTTAAAAACCCAATAGGCAATTAAAATTTAAAACCCATAAAACTTTAAGCTTAAAAAAGAGAGGGGGGGGGTTACGCCAGCCCAGCTTGACAAAATAAAAAAGTTTTTAGGGCACGGCGGAAAGCCCGGAGATCGGGTATCGTACGGATCTCCGGGGGCAAATCGTTCCAGAGGGCTGGTGCTACCACAGAGAAGGCTCTCCCCCTGGGTGTCGCCAGCCGACATTGTCTGGCCGACGGCACCCTGAGGAGTCCCTCTCTGTGGGAGCGAACTGGTCGGTGGGAGGCTATCGGTGGCAGAAGGCGGTCCCGCAAGTACCCAGGCCCTATGCCATGGAGCGCTTTAAAGGTGGTCACTAACACCTTGAAGCGCACCCGGAAGACCACCGGAAGCCAATGCAGCTCACGCAGGAGAGGTGTCACATGGGAGCGCCCCCTTGCTCCCATAATCCCCCGCGCGGCCGCATTCTGCACCAGTTGGAGCCTCCGGGTGCACCTCAAGGGGAGCCCCATGTAGAGAGCATACATGAGGATAATGGAAAACATTTTTTAATTGTATAATTTTAACCCCAGATGTCTAATGAAGCAAAAATGAAGGAGATTTGGAACAGCTAAAAAGATTTTTTTTAAATGACAGTGGGTTAAAGAAGAAAGAACAGTGATGTTACTATCCCAGGCAGCTTTAAAATGGACAAAAATATGCCTTCTATCCAAAAAAATGCCACCTATTCGTAAAATTGAGCATGTGTCAGCATTGGAAGCCATATTAGGCTGGAAGCTTCCATGCTGCCACTTTCTCGTGTGTGGGAAAGTAGGAGGGGGGATTTAGTAGAGGGGTCGTTTGTAGACATAATAGCATTCTTCCTGGTGATCAAGGTCAGGGCGATCCGGCATCTGGAGAAGGAGTGATTGGAGTCCTGAGTCGAGATGGGATGGATGGTGATTGGAGCATGTGATCAACTGAGGAGTGAGGGGATGGTTTTGGGATTTTGATTTACTGACTTTTCAGATTTGGGTTTTTCCCAGATGTGCCAGTTTACCTATTCTAGTAAAGAGAACATTGGAAAATGCTTGCTTCTGCGTCTTTACTCGGAGTTGGGGTTTTCTGGGACGCTCACTTAATAACCGTTTTGCTTAGCAATGGAAATTTTGGTACCAATCTTGGTTGTAAATTGAGGACTCCCGCTATTCCCTGTGTGCTTTTCATTATATTCACAGTCTGCCTTCGTGGAACAAAGATCCACAAGAAATGCTACCTGGTCTCTGAAGGTGCAAAACATTTTCATGAAGCCAATGAAGACTGCATTGCCAAAGGTGGGACCCTAGCTATTCCCAGAGATGGAGATGAAACTGCAGCCCTGAGAGATTACAGCAAGAAGAGTTTACCAGGGGTGGCAGACTTTTGGCTTGGCGTCACTGACATGGTAAACGAAGGCAAATTTGTGGACGTCAACGGAATGGTCCTGAATTACTTCAACTGGGACCGTTCACAACCCAACGGGGGGAAGCGTGAGAACTGTGTTTTATTTTCTCAGCCAGGTCACGGAAAATGGGCGGATGAGGTTTGTCGTACCATTAAACGTTACATTTGTGAATTCCTGATCCCTTAGGTCCTTTTTCCAACCACGGCTGTTGGAAGGTGTGCTGAAATGACAGCTTGCGAGATTTGCCAACCTTGAGGAAAACATCTATTGCAAAATTCTGGGAGTGAAGTTCTTAGCTGCTCATGGTTGGAGGGGGGGGGGAATGGAATCATCACAGATAGACAGTTGAGTTGCAGTTTCTGGAGTTTTCCCTGAGATTAGCTTGCTGTTTGAAGACGGATTTGATGGGCCTTGAATTGTAGCAGACGTACTCCTAAGATCCTTTGTCTAGTTAGAGTGAGATATGTTCAGCTTTGTCTAGTTAAGCCAATGTGATACATTCTGCTTCCAGATAATGGTCTTCTCATTACATTATTTTGCTTCTGAGTCATTCTAATTTTCTTTAGTTCCTTGATCTCTCTTGTCCACCCCAGCTCAAATTTTACAAGCTGGTTCATGGTCTGAATCTTGACTGACCACCCTATTTCTTGGGAAATGAATTTATTTCTTGGTTAAAAACTTTGGTTTGATCGACTCACCATCCCATCGATCAAATGAAGATTGAAATGCTGCATTGTCCTTGAGAGGCCAGTATAACTTTTGTAGAATATTTTACTTTTAAAGTCCGAGTTTAAGGTCTTTATCTTCTTGTTATATTTGAACCAGGGAAAGATTTCTAATGTTTGAGATTTATCTTCATTTATAGAAATGAATATTTAAAATTATTGTAGGAGAAGGACAAAAAACAATTCTTGCAATGCTGAATAGCATCTTAAATTGTCAATCAATAGATAATGGTAGATTTGGACAACCCTCACCTTTGTAATCTCTCAACATGCTTTACTGCTAGCACAGATAGATCTCTTTCTATAAACTTCATAAAATTTAATAAAGTTATTTTTAACAGCACTAAATATTGGTTGTAAGTTTCTTTATTCGTTTGTTTATTTAAAAGATTTATATGGTTGTCTACCTTAAATATTCAGGATTTCTCACAGTAAAACCCATAGCCATAAAACAGAAAAATGATCAACCCCCCCCCCCCTTTTATTTATTTATTGTTTATTTATTGGTTCGATTTATATGCTGCCCTTCTCCAGAGACCCAGGGCGTCTTACAATGGGTTAAGCAATAGCCTTCATACTTTTGTATATACCTGCTTAGTAGGGCTTTCGGGGGCCCCTAAGTGGTGTTCTTTTTTTTAGTACAAAGTCAGCTTATTGCCCCCACAATCCGGGTCCTCATTCTACCTACCTCGGAAGGATGGAAGGCTGAGTCAACCTTGAGCCTGGTGAGATTCGAACTCGCAGTAATTGCAGGCAGCTGGCAGCTAATTGGCATTTAACAGCACTTTAGTCCACTACTCCACCAGGCTCCTTTATGTGCACGTGCTCTCTCTCTCTACACATACACACACACACATACAGACATATATATGCAGATATATATTAAATCAATCAATTGAAATTCTATAATATAAATTTCAATTTCAATTTTGCTTTATTCCCTAAAGTCCCTTCACCGTAACCATATCCTTAGGATATCTTGCAGCAAGCTCCAGTTACTCTCATTCTATTTTATCCCATTCCACTTTATTCTGCCCTAGCAACTTGGTAAAAAGTCAGGCTGCAGCTATGAGTTGGTGTGGCTTGGCATTAAATTGCACCCAGAATATTCATAAGAAGTCTTAACGGAGATTTCTGGGCTTAATCAAGTGCAAATATAAGGCTGTACCACAACATGCTGTACTGTGAATGACAAATCTCATTTTAATCTAATCTAGAATGTTGTGTGAAACCAACTGGAATCATTATATTTGATGAGTTAATCCAGACTTATTACCTCTATAGGTCTGTGTTTGCACATTATGCTTAAATGCGTTAGTTAAAGATCTGAAGGTTGCTTTGGCATGGTTGGGTTGATTTTAAGCTTGTTTAGTTACTTGATCACCCACTGCGTGGTGTGAACTCAACTGATAGGGTTAATTTACAACTTGTTGAATAGTGTATGAGCCCAGAACATGAGTCAGTTCAGTAGCCAGGTCAGGAATAGCGTGGGTTTGGGTCTCCCTACCTATTTCCTTTTTCAGAAGATCTAACTGGTTGGCGGCTCCTTAAGAAGCCACGACCTCGGGTTTTGCCTTCTTACCTTCCTCAAAGGAACAAATGACAAGGTAAGCTCGACAGGCGAACCCAGGAGTTAAAACCTGGCCAGTTGGAGTAGTCCGTAACTCGGCTGGAAATGGAGGGCGACAGCCTGGAGGCTTCAGAGTTTGAGCACCTGTCGGCGGAGGTCGGGCTGAGCACCGTGCTGGCCCTGGCGCTCTTCGTGGCGGTGAAGCTAAGCGTGGACGCCGTGCGCCGGAGCAGAGCGAAGGTCTCGCTGCTAGTGGTGGGCGCCGGCCCGGTGGGACTGACGGCCGCCCTGGTCGCTGTCCGCTCGGGCAAGGTGCTGAAGCTGACGCTGCTGGACGCGCGCCCCCGCGCCGCTCTCCTCTGCCGGCTCCAGCAGATTGCCCTCGACCCCCGCAGCGTCCGATTCCTGATGGGGCTGGGGGTGGACTTCGACAACCTGGAAGGCTGCTGGGACAAGGGGCATTTCTTCACCAAGGTGGGCATCTTCCAGGAGCACGTGCTCAGCATTCTGGAGCAGCACACGAGGCAGCTGGCTCTCCGAATCTTGCTGGGCACCAAGGTGAGTAAGGGAGAGGAAGCCATCAAGGCAAAGATAGAATAAACATCTCGGCGTATTTGGGCATGTCTCTCTCTCCACCCCATTTGTAAAAGGTAGATCAGTTTAATTGCCAATTATTGCAGAGTTCCTGCTGTTAGAAGAGAACTTTCACAATTTTAGTCACAAATTGACCTCCATGGACCTCACTTCATACTTAATAGGTCCATAGAGGGGGTGTGCAGAAGCGCACTAACGTGCCTATTGTCCTTCTCCTTGTATTTTTATATGATTTCTCTTTTTGTTTCTGTTTGATAAATTATAATAAATAAATATAAATAAAATAAATAAAATAAATACTGCAGGAGGACAACCTCTTGGTGGCTGAGGGTTGCACATAAACGGGGGTGGGTGGGTGATGAGGCTGGAGACAAAGAAGGTGAACATGTATCATATGCAGTTGGCTGAGGAGCCTCAAAACAAGAACTCTGGGACCACAGTTGTCCATTCTTATTTGTGGGGGTGGAGGGAGAGAGAGGATATTGTATTGTGCTGCATAGCTTTTGACTAACTTTCTTCAACTTGATGCCCTCATCCCAACAAATCAGTCATCCTTGCTGGTGTGTAGAGGCTTTTTAAAAAGTTGCACAATATTTACTGGGGATCTGCTATCCCAGTTTCACTGTTGTTCCCTCTCAGTGTAAATCATCTTTTGGGGAAGGGAGAAATAATTGTTCATTTGCTTTTTGGAAAAAGAGTTTGGGATGTTCCAATTGAAAAGTATTAGGCTACAGTATATCTTATAATGTTTACATTCTGCCTTAAGCAAAGTCCTGTTTAAAGTACAGAAATAATCATGGATGCTTAATTTAATTATGCATTATGTTTATTCTTTCCAAACCTAAACCTAAACCTAAAAATTAAAATAAGCATAACATTCACAATTCCCACTTCACGAATTAAGTCAGACTCGTTCAAAAGTACATCCAGGATATGACAACTTCCTTTCTTTATCATGCATAAAATTGACAGGTTCAGGGAGACTTTTATGATTAGTTAATAATAACCTGGTATTGAGACAATCTATAAACTGGAACAGTTAATTATTATTACACATATTTAGATAGATAAATGGCTTCATAAATGAATCCAAACAAAGCGCATTTGGCTTAGATTAAAACACACAGATACTCTAAGGAAAGCTTTGTTGGCTTATAATTAAAGTTGAGCATGAGAATCAGTAATAAAAAGACCTCCCTGTAATTGTTGTATAGAGAAGTGTCTGACAGAAAAATAACATTTTTTTTTTCATACTATGTTGGAGAAATCTGATTTTTCCACTTCTGGTGGAGGGGATTTGAAAAGATAGATCACCCCCATTGGGTTGATTTGTTGCTTCTGTTCACACTTTGGAAAGACACGGAACCATATTCCTATAGAATATTCTATATTCTATAGAATAGAATATAGAATATAATTCTTTATTGGCCAAGTGTGATTGGACACACAAGGAATTTATCTTTGGTGCATATGCTCTTAGTGTACATAAAAAGAAAAGATACATTCATCAAGAATCATAAGGTATAACACTTAATGATAGGGTACAAATAAGCAATCCAAATCATACTAGAAAACAATCAATATCAATATAAATCGTAAAATGTGAAATGTGGGTCAAGCTTTGTCTTTCCATCTCTTCTTTAGTTCTCAGTTGAATTTTTAAAAAAGAATTTAGTGTCTGATCGTCCAAAGATCATTGTCTTAGCTGATGGAACCTGTGGGGAATCAAGTGCAATCCTTGGAATCAACCCAGAATACACTGTGGAATCTTGCAATGCTTATGGAGCTAATGCAGTCATTGAGAGGCCTGACCAACGACAGGTAATCATAAAGAAGGAATGTTCTTTGAATTCAATTCAAATCTTTATTGTCAGTGCACAACATCTGTACAACGAGATTGGTTGAGCTCCTTCAGTGAAACCCCCCCCTCCCAACACAATACAACTCACAGTGAAGACAAAAAATCCCTAACTCAATAACTAACCCAATAAATAATTTGGTCCTTAATAGAGTCTGTAACGGGGGTGAAATGTTATCAGTTCGCTCTGGTTTAAAAAGCTACCAGTTCGGGCGAATCGGTAGTTTAAAAAAGTTACTGGTTCCTCCGAACTGGTATTTCTGACGATCAGCTGTGACGCGGGATTTAACTTTGCTAGAAAGCAGGAAATCCTGCTTTCTAACAAAGGTAAACAGTGCTGCACAGCTGATTTCCCCCCCCCCGGCTGTTCAACTTAGCTTCCCAAGCCTCCTTTTGGAGTGTACTGAGCATGTGCACGCGCACAGCACATGCCAAAAGGAGGCTTGGGAAGGTAAGTAAAACAGCCGGGTGGGTGGGATCAGCTGTGCAGCGCAGTTTAGCTTTCAAGGAAATCCTGCTGTCTAGCTAAGCTAAATCACACACCACAGCTGATCCCCCCCTCGTTGTTCTACTTACCTTCCCAAGCATCTTTTGTGCCCGTGTTTGGTGCGCAGTGCACATGTGCGGCCAGCGAACTGGTAGCAAACCAGTTTGGATTTCACCACTGGTCTGTAGGGTTGATAAAAATTGCTTCAAACTAGAAGTAGAATGAGAATGATAGACTTGGATAGTACCTTAAGATAATCAACAGTGCCTTTCAATGCAGTGCAATATTCACTGAAGCATTTCTCACCACATCAGTGGCTGTTTGTGGGAATGGTTGATAGCTGGGTACAGTTATGAATTTCTTAATGTTTAATCTGGGCCTTCTTCCTTATAGTGGTAACCTAATAATTCTGCTCCTTCTCTCTTGGAAATAGCAAATTATGATTTGTGGGGTTATTCTGAAGCATATTTCAGAAAAAACTATATTTGAACTCCATCAGAATGGAGCTGATGATACTTGAACTCCATCAGAATGGAGTTGATTTGAATAGATTCAGAGTCTAAAACTATGTTCATATACAAAAAGTGGACAAATCAGTCCTCATGGGAAAAAAACACCTTTGTACACAGAAGCTTCTCAACTCCAATATAAATATCAATCAATATCTTGAAAAATTTAACAGATTAACGGAGTTAGAAGGGACCTTGTAGGCCATCTAATCCAACTATCCTTCCAAGCAGGAGACTCTACACCGTTTCTGATAGATGGCAGTCCAGCCTCTTCTTGAAAGAAAGTTCAGACAGCAGGGCAGACCCTAGTAGCATGCCGTTAGCTAGGGTCTTTCATTTATTTAATAAACCTCACGCTTCTGAAATTGAAATAATAATAATAATAATCAGCTTTCAGAATAGTTCCTTCCTTGCTTTGAGAGTTATAGATTAGATATTATACCATATTTCCCCAAAAATAAGGCCCTGTCTTATATTTCTTTGAACCCTGAAATAAGCACTTGACCTTATTTTGTGGGGAGGTTTTATTATTTTGGGGTGCGTGGAGCAAGACGGGGCTCCTCTTGCCATCTTACCTGATTTCTAGCTCTGTCTCCCTAACCAGAGGAAATTTATTTATTTATTTATTTATTTATTTATTTATTTATTTATTTATTTATTTATTTATTTATTTATTTTTGTATTAGTTCGATTTATATGCTGCCCTTCTCCGGAGACTCAGGGCGGCTTACAATGCGTTAAGCAATAGTCTTCATACTTTTGTATTTACCTGCTTAGTAGGGCTTTCGCCCCCCCCCCAAGCGGTGTTCCTTTTTATACAAAGTCAGCTTATTGCCCCCACAATCCGGGTCCTCATTTTACCTACCTTGAAAGGATGGAAGTCTGAGTCAACCTTGAGCCTGGTGAGATTCGAACTTGCAGTAATTGCAGGCAGCTGGCAACTAAGTGCTACGTTAACAGCACTTAGTCCACTGCGCCACCAGGTTCATCCTGGCAGGAAATGGCAGGGACCGGCTATGGATGTGTTTAAATATTATCAGGGAGGTCTTATTTTCCGGGGGGGGGGTTATTTTAGCACATGTGCTCAAAACCCCGATTGGGCTTATTATCATGGGATGTCTTATTTTAGGGGAAACAGGGGATTGCAGTGTTTAGTGTTAAGCCTGAAATTTCCACTCACTCCTGAAGCTTCTTGGAGAAATGTTGAGCTAAATTATTCTGTTCTCTTTCAAACTATCCTGCATTAATAGGATTGTTATGAGGAGATAATGGAGTTTGGAGAGACAGTCCTAACCTGAAAAAGCAAGGCAGTATACAAGCATGCAATTGATTTCTGTCTCTCCTCCCTTTTTGAAACCACAGGTGCCAACTCCAGAGATCCGTGCTCATAATTTGTACTTTGATCTCTCTGCTTATGGCATGGATAAATTAGCCACGAGAACAAAATTTCCCAAAACGGCATTCCATCTCAAAATCTATGGCACATTTCGCAATCGTTGTTTGGCTTTGGCTTGTCCTGCTTCTGACTCCAAAATTATAAAGTTCCTGCATCATACCCTCAATTCCACTGTGAGTATCTAGTGCAACTATTCTGCTCTCAGCACCAAAGATATTAAAAAAGATAAGAGAGGTGGTTTTTTTTTTTACTTAATTCAGTCCATTTGAAAGTTAGTTTCAAACCTCAGCAATGACAAATATGGAAATAGCACTTAGATTTATATACCGCTTCACAATGCTTTACAGCCCTCTCTAAGCAGTTTACAGTTTCAGCCTATTGCCCCCAACAATCTGGATCCTCATTTTACCCACCTTGGAAGGATGGAAGGCTGAGTCAACTTGGAGCCAATGAGAATCGAACTGCCAGCAGTTGGCAAATTAGTCTGCAATACTGCTACCACAGCTCTTCCTCCCTTCCTCCCTCCCTCCCTCCCTCACACTTAGACTTATATACCACTTCACAGGACTTTACAGCCCTCACTAAGCAGTTTATAGTGTCAGCATATTGCCCACAACAATCTGGATTCTCATGTCTTCTGCTGCTTATCTAACTCATGGGCGCTTGTTTAGTACATGCTTCCCTCCCTTCTAAGCCGACAAATGCCACCACCAGACACTTGTAGAGTGGACTGTTGAAGCTGGACTATTGAAGTGTCTCAACAAGGGACTAATATATTGTAATAAATAGATATGTAATATATTACAATTATCGGTCAATATAAAGCCCATAAAAGAAATTGTAGCAAGTATTTAGTGAATTGTTGTATGGATTAAGCATGTTTTGGTGCAATATGTTGACATTTCACCTGTCTTGTATGGGTCTTGTAGTAGGAATTGTGTCTACATCTCCCATGGGAAAGTTGTTAAATTCATGACAGGATAATCATATGACCAGATAATTTATGATGACTTAAATATCAATCAAGAAAATGTTTATTACAGTCATCGACCAGAACAGATTTAAATACAAATTTAAAATGTTAAATAGCTGTGCTGGATGATGACTGTAATAAAGATTTAAATGTTTAAATGAAATTAATTCAAATTTGAAAAAAAATGAAAGGATACAAAGTGTTTTTGTCCTGATCCTATCTATTATTTTGTATTAGCATTCTATTTTGCATCTCTGATATAAATATTGGATCCAAAGCGATCTGTCTTTTGAACTGATTTCTTTCCGTGAAGATAAGGAGTGTCTTAGAGACACTGGATGAGTCATCCTGAAAGCTTATGCTCTGTTATTAGACTACCGGCTCTATTCATTCCTCCAAATGAATCATAGCAGATTCAGAGACATAACTGGTTTCCAGTAACTCAGTGTTTTCCATTTGGGAGCCTATTCTTTTATAATTGACATTGAGGAGTGAAACGATGCTATCCCTTGGAGAGAGGGGGCTGGAGTTGTTGGTCCTTTGTGGAAGGGGAGAGTTGTTTTTACTCACATTAGTAAAATAGTAATTCTGTGCTTTCTTGATCTGAAAAACAGGAAACCGTGACATACTGAAAATGAGTGATTTTGTCCTTGCATGTTGCCAGTAATAAGCGTGGAGGTAGAGACTATCAAAAGGACAAGGTGGCTCAGTGGCTAAGATGCTGAGCTTGTCAATTGAAAGGTCAGCAGTTAGGCGGTTCGAGTCCCTAGTGCCGTGTAACGGAGTGAGCTCCCGTGACTTGTCCCAGCTTCTGCCAACCTAGCAGTTTGAAAGCACATAAAAAATGCAAGTAGAAAAATAGGAGCTACCTTTGGTGGGAAGGTAACAGCGTTCCGTGCGCCGTTGGCATTGAGTCATGCCGTCCACATGGCCATGGAGACATCTTCGGACAGTGCTGGCTCTTCGGCTTTGAAATGGAGATGAGCATCACCCCCTAGAGGCAGGAATGACTAGCACATATGTCTGAGCAGAACATTTACCTTTACCTTTACAGACTATTTAAAGGCTCCTTTATGCTCTGGGTGTCCTGTTTTGAAGCCCAAAGGCACCAATGAAACATAGGAAATGGAGATGCCTTCAAGACCTAACCCATGGGAAAGAAGTCTAACCTCCCTCGGCTAGAAGTTTTAACTTTATCTTGTCAAGAAAACTTCTTGTCAAGAACTATCCAGGAAGTTACTGTATAGATTTGAAGGCATATACAACACACACATACACACAATAGTATCAATCCATTTTGATTTATTCAATATACCATGGGTGAGCATGCTTGCTGCATTTGTGTTTTGTCAGCTGTCAAATCCTGATGTCTTTCACATGTCTTGTGATGGTGAACAAAACACTGTCTTGTGTCAAGACGTCAACCTGAATCAATGATCAACCCTTTGGGCACGCCCAATGTAAATGCGTTGTTTTCTGCAGAGGTGGGTTTCAGCAGGTTCTGACCAGTTCTGGAAAACCAGTAGCGGAAATTTTGAGTAGTTCGGAGAACTAATAAATACAACCTCTGACTGGCCCCACCCCCATCTATTCTCTTCCTCCCGAGTCCCAGCTGATCAGGAAGAAATGGGGATTTTGCAGTATCCTTCCGCTACCATGCCCACCAAGCCATGCCACGCCCACCAAGCCACACCCACAGTAAAAAAAATTGAATCCCACAATTGACCTAGGGCAAATAATTTCAGAAAAACTGGTTGCCGTCTGGACATTTATGCTTTGGGGCCTGGTTTTCTCTTGCTTACAGATAATGAAAAGTATCTTCCAGCAGTCTTTCAACGCTTATAAGATGGACATTGAGCCACGAATTGGGGAACCGATGCTCCGTTGTATCCGGTGCAGTCACCGACTCTTTGAAATTATGCTGTCCCATCGACGGGTGACAACCGCTTTCCTTGCGGAGGACAATATTGTGGTCACTTTTGAAGGTGAAGCAGCTAGAATGCTGAATTTTGACACAGGTCAGATTTTCTGTCTAATATCCAAGGGATTATATATGTATTTACATATCAAATTTAAAAACCACCTCTCTCCCTCACAGAGCAATTCTAGATGGTGCACAAGTAAAATATTAAAGCTGTATGTGTTAGGTACAAAAGATCAGGTCCACCCATAAATGTACAATTAAACTGATTTATTGCTTTTAAAAAAAGCCACAGGTATCAACTAATGCAGTGGTGGGATTCAATTTTTTTTACTACCAGTTCTGTGGGTGTGGCTTGGTGGGCGTGGCAGGGAAAGGATACTGCAAAATCCCCATTTCCTCCGGATCAGCTGGGACTCCGGAGGCAGAGAATAGATGGAGGCAGGGCCAGTCAGAGGTGGTATTTACCAGTTCTCCGAACTACTCAACATTTCCACTACCAGTTCTCCAGAACTGGTCTGAACCTGCTGAATACCACTTCTGAACTAACGGTTAGTACCTGCTAGGAGTTAGATAAAGGTCAATGGAATTCAAGGGAGGTTGGACTTAGTTTGCTCGTGGCTATATAGGAATTTTGGACTGCTCCCTCTTTTAACTCCACCCCCTGGTTCTGCTAGTCAAAGTTAAAAAGGCAGTGGGAGGGTCCTTCGAGGCACTGACCAGCCAGAGGGCTCCATGGTCCTCTGTGAGCCCCCAGAAAGTTGAAAAAGCCATGTTACTTAGATATTTCTAAGAGCACAGGTGAATGGGAGCCTGCCTTACTTCTGTGGGGAGAATGTTCCACAGAGTCAGATCATTTGCAGAAGGCCTTCTTCTTCCCAGACCCTGCCAATCAGAATTCTTAACATACCCTCCCTGCCTGGTTGAGTGGGATGAGAAATTATCTTCAGGGTGTTTAATCAGCAAATTGCTTAGGTAGCCAGGAACTTCTCAAGTTGTATCAAATGAGACTAGAATTTAGAATAGAATAGGGCTGGAAGGGACTTTTCTAGTCCAGAAACCTTGCTCAAGCAGGAGAATCTAACCAATCTCAGACAAGTGACTATCCAGTCTCTTCTTAAAAACCTTCAATGATGGAGCGCCCATGATTGCTGGAGGCCAGCTGTTCCATTGGTTAATTTTCCTCATTGTTAGGAAGTTTCTCCTTAATTCCAGGTTGCTTCTCTCTTAGTTTCCAACCATTAGTTTCCAACCTGCCCTCAGGTGCTTTGGAGAATAATTTGACCCCCTCAAATATTGGAATACTGCTGTCACATCACCCTAATTCTTTTCTTTTTTTTCTCTTGTGACTAATCCCTATAGTTATAATTACCCAGAGGTGGGAGGATTTTTTTAATAACTTTCTTTATTGCTTTTTAATATATTGTTGCATAATATTTCCTTGAGTTTTTGTGTTAGAAAAATTGTTTGCTGGTCTCGTCAGCAAATGTGGACTACCCATATTTCCAAAAAACCTCTTTTGAGTGGGGGGTTGAGATCCCCATTATTTTTTTACACAGATCCATCTCATCCTGGGCACCCTTTTTTTGAACTATTACCATCTGGCAGCCGGTATGGGGCAATAAAAACAAGGACAAATAGGCTGAAAAACAGCTTCTCTTCCAGGGCAATAACCATATTGAATTTTTTTTTTTAAATTAGATTTGTATGCCGCCCTTCTCCGGAGACTCAGGGCGGCTTACAATGCCTTAAGCAATAGCCTTCATACTTTTGTATATTTTTTATACAAAGTCAGCTTATTGCCCCCACAAACTGGGTCCTCAATTTACCTACCTTAGAAAGGATGGAAGGCTGAGTCAACCTTGAGCCTCGAACCTTGCAATAATTGCAGACAGCTGGATCTTAATAACAGGCTATTAGCCTGTTGAGCTATCTGAGCTATCTACGGAATAGTGCAATATCGCGTTTTCAATTTCAATTAGATAGAATGTAAAGGATGTATGTTTGTGTTTTTATTTTTATAGTTACAATGTACACTGACGACGGCATTTAATGTTGTTGTACCATGCGCAATGACAATAAAATAAACTAATACTAGTACTAACTAATACTACTACTAATACACAGCCTTGGCCCTACCAGTCTCTATAAATACAGCTTATATTGATCACAGCATTAATTCCAATCTTTGGTTGTCTATATACCCAAAATAATGCTAAAGAAAATAACTATTGACTTGTCCTGGATCATGCCAGAAGCATTGGTCCATTCTGAAAATAATAACAACAAAAAAAAATCTCTTTTTTTCCTTTCTTTTTGTTAAAACTCACTCTGTGGCAGGCTGTGGAGTTAATCTTGGTCTGAAAGGTTTGGAGTCCATGGAAGAATTGATTTATAAGGTGGCTACCGCTGTGGATCAGCAGGATATTTTTCAGGCCCTGGCAGCTAAAATCCAGCATTCCAAACAAGTGGTTGAAGATTTTAAACAGAATGGATTAGCTGCTACCATGTTTGAGTGATCAGATAAGACAACAGCCGTTGTAGAGATGGATGGCCATTCCTGCCTTTTTCTACACATCGAGAAAGTCTTTTCTTTGGAATTTAGCAAGAAGAAGAAAAAAAAATGCAAGCAGAATCAACATGCTTAATTATGATTAAGATTTTAGCCAGATCAGATCCAGACATATACATTCAAATTCATTTTAGAAAAAATACCAGGCTATAGGTGTGAGTGCCTTCCTGGATTTTATTTCCCAAACCACAGCTCTGTATTATGTTTTGGATAAGTAATACCGACACTCTTTTATCGAGGGTGAATTGAAACCTAAGTCTCTTGTTACTTAATATTTCATACTTCTGATCTGGGGGAAGAACTTCTGTCATTTTACCCTGATAACATTCTATCATTACAAAATTGGATGTCCCAAGCAAAGAATTCCATTCTAGTTTTAGGGGCTGCTTTGATTCCAATTTGTAGGAGTAAGTCACTTCGATGCAAAAATATGCATCTCTGTGGATACTTCCCTAAGTGCCTGCCCAGCTCCTAGTTTTGTCTCATTTTGATTTTTAAAATCCTTTTGATTAAATGAATGAATGAATGAATGAATAAATAAATAAATAAATAAATAAGGAGGGAGTTGCTATTTTCTTATTTTATCTTCAGAAATGCCTTAGAAAATGAAAGGTGATAGCTATGCTGAAATGAAAAATATGTTTAAATAAAAGTTTGTAAAGCTTTTTTGAGCACGACTCACTTAAATGACCGCACTGCTTAGCTAAGTTCATGTCCCAATTGTGCTTGTAAAAGTCAAAGACAGCCTGTAGCCTCTCTGAATACACTTTGAATACACAAAAACAAAATGGTTTTACATCTGTGCTTTTATCCAACTATTCTACTTCAAATAAATATATAACCTTGAGAATCTAGGGTTATTCCATTACATTTCTTTGTATGCCGCACCCTCTGGTGGCATCTTCTGTTATTACATTTCTTCTGCTGTGTTTTCATCCCCGCTGCTATGTGTTGGCGTAAAACAAAAACGTTATCAGTAAAATCAGAGGAACTCCAGGCAAAGGAAAGAAATAAAGTATTTATCGTTTACTGCTTGTCTGTCTTTCCTCATGTTGCTCAAACCTCCTTCACGCAGGTATTTCTCCCCATCTTAAACCCTTAACAGCAGCCTGTGGGATGGATTGGGACTAGACCAGGGTTGGGTTTCAGCAGGTTCTGACCAGTTCTGGAGAACCGGTAGTGGAATTTTTCACTAGTTTGGAGAACCGGTAATAAAAATTCTGACTGGTCCCGTCCCCATCTATTCTCTGCCTCCTGAGCCCCAGCTGATCGGGAGGAAATAGGGATTTTGTAGTAACCTTTCCCTGGAGTGGGGTGGGAATGGAGATTTTACAGTATCTTTCCCCTGCCACACCCACCAAGCTATACCCACAGAACCGGTAGTAAAATTTTTTGAAACCCACCACAGGACTGGACTAAAGTAGACTAGACTAGAGACTACGTGAATTGGAAGGGACTTCAGAGGTCTTTTAGTCCAGCCGCCTGCTCAGGCAGGAAACCCTGTACCATTTCTGCTCTGTTGTGTGGCTGAGACATTAACGAGACAGGTCTGACATGAGGGAACGGTTTATTAACCAACAATGAACAGAAAAAGGCAGAACAGTAAATGGAGACAACAGTTTCTGAACCTGACAGCTCTTTTATACTCCGAGCTGGCATCTAACCAACCAATAGGATTACAGGAACATTCTCGCTTGTTTAAGCCACACCCACCCAGCCAATCTGCCGGCAGCGTCCCTGTTGCCGGCCGACAGCAATCACAACAATTTCAGACCCATTTCAGATAAACAAAGAGGGTGACTGGCACCTCTCTTTCCAAAGAATGAACCATTACACTACATTTAGAATATTAATAGCTTTTCTTGTAAACCATGGCTCAGAAGTGATTTTTTGAGTTTTGGGCATGATAAAATTAAGGTATGAAGAAAATGCCCTCAGGCTTGCAAAAAACTCTATCAAAAACTCTGAAAAAAACTCTATCAAAAACTCTATCAAAAAATTTGAGCCTAACAGATTGTCCAGGCAGTATATGTGTTCTGTGACTTTAAGTTTTAATGCTGCATCATGCTGTAATGCTGAGTCATGCTATAATTAGTTGTAATTTAACAACGTATTTAAGAAAGGTACTGTAATGATAAGTTGATGATAAGCTGCCATTGTGCTATCATCGTGCGTGTGTGGGTGGATCTGCTACCATCCGGGTTTGGGAACCAGAGTGAACCAACTACTGTTTGTGTGGTAAGAAGCTTTTTGGATTTAACTGGTAAAGACTTGGACTGTTTAGAAGACTACGAGATTGTTTATTTTCCACTATAAAGAAAACTTCTGATAATCCAGTTTGCACGTATCTCTTATTTCATTGCTCTCAGCAATGTTTCTCTGTGCACTATACTCTGCTGTTTGCTAACACAACAACAATATCCTTAACACTCTATACAGGTAAATGGTGGGTGCTGCTTCTTACCTGGACTATCTCAAAGGGTTGATAATGTGTGTGAACCCAAAACCTCACCCCATTCACTCCGACTGTTGACACCCCTATTGTAAGAACTCCACCAACAGCAGCCTGTCCACCCCAGTTGTGCCTGAATGCCTTGTGCAAACTCTACCAACTGGGATTGATTGATTGATTTAACCAACCACAACTCCATAGACCCTCCTGTCCTTTTTACCTTTATTTCAGGGGTGAAATGTTCCCAGTTCGGACCGGATCACCTGATCCGGTAGCGTTGGAGGCGGGTGGTTCGGAGAACTGGTAGCAAAAATTCCTGCCCCGCCCCCATGGCCAGCTGAACCTCACGATCATCAGAGGCTTTTTAAAAAAAAATATTTTTAAAAGCATTTTTTCTACAACCTCTTCGGTTGAAAAAATGCTATTAAAAGTAAAAAAAAAAAAAGCCTCTGATGATCACCTGGCACAGCTGGGATCATCAGAGGCTTTTAAAAGCATTTTTTTACAACCGCTTCAGCCAAAGAGGTTGTAGAAAAAATGATTTTAAAAGTTAAAAAAAAATTGGCCACGCCCACCGTCACATTACCCCCCCCACCAAGCCACGCCCACAGAACCGGTAGTAACAAATTTTAGATTTCACCACTGCTTTATTTACTTACTTACTTACTTACTTATTGCACCAACCACAACTCTGTAGAGCCCCGGGTCCTTTCTACCTGTATTTATTTATCGATTCACTTATTTATTTATTTATTTATTGCACCACACTCCCGTCCTTTCTACCTGTATTTATTTTATTTACTTACTGACTTATTTATTTATTTCACCAACCACAACTCCGTAGAGCCCCGGGTCCTTTCTACCTGTATTTATTTATTGATTCACTTATTTATTTATTTATTGCACCACCCTCCTGTCCTTTCTACCTATATTTATTTTATTTACTTACTGACTTATTTATTTATTTATTTATTTCACCAACCACAACTCCGTAGAGCCCCGGGTCCTTTCTGTCTGTCTGTCTGTCTGTCTTTCTGTCTGTCTGTCTGTCTGTCTGTCTGTCTGTGTCTGTCTGTCTGTCTGTCTGTCTGTCTGTCTTTCTTTCTTTCTTTCTTTCTTTCTTTCTTTCTTTCTTTCTTTCTTTCTTTCTTTCTTTCTTTCTTTCTTTCCTTCCTTCCTTCCTTCCTTCCTTCCTTCCTTCCTTCCTTCCTTCCTCCTTCCTTTCCTTTCCTTTCCTTTTTAACCAATTTATTTATTCATTCCGCCAACCACCACTCCGTAAGACCCTCCCGTCCCCGCCCTTTCTACCCGCCCTGCATGATCCCTTCGGCCGGCCGCTCCCCTGCGGAGGAGAGCCGCGCGCGCGGCAGCAGCAACAACAGCAAGCAACAACGCTGCTCTCCCCCGCCCCGCCTCCCCGAATCAGCTGGCGGGCTCCCACGTGCGTTTGTCAAGCCGGAGACTCCATTTCCCAGCGAGCCTCGCGGCCTCCCGGTCCTGGGATTGGCGGGGGCTGGGCGGAAAGGGGCGTCTCTTCCGGACGGTGGGAAGGGGCTGCGCCTGTCCGCTCAGCGAGGCGGGAGCGCAGGTGGCTTTTCAAGGAGCGCAGCGCAGGGCATGGCGGCGTTGAAGTTTGCCGGGCTGGACGACACGGACAGCGAGGAGGAGCTGCCGCCGGGCTGGGAGGAGCGCACCACCAAGGACGGCTGGGTCTATTACGCCAAGTGAGCCCACAGCATCCTTTTTTGGGGGGGGAAAGGGATGGAGTGGCGGGGGGGGGGCTGCAAAGGGGGCTTCCAATGGGAGGAGGAGGAGGGGGGAAGAGCTGGGAAAAAGGGGGCTGTTGCATGGCTCTAGGGCTGCAGGAAGCCAAAGGGGGGGGGGGGCTGCACGAAGCCCACCTTTTTTGGGGGGGGGGCTTGCAGGTGGGCTAAGGGAGGGCGCGCAGGAGATGTTGCAGAGTTGCAGAGTTGCAGGTTGACAAGCCCATTTGCCAGGTGTTTGCTGTGGGTGGAGTTTGTGGGAGGCTGGGCTGGTGGAAATTATTTTTATCCTGACTTTGTTATTGTGTGTTTTTTTTTTCTCCTTAAGGTGGCAAGCTTGCTTAAGAGTCTTCCTTCCTCCTATTTTTCCCCCAGTAACAACCCTGGGAGGTGGGTTGTTACTGAGGGAAAAACAGGAGGAAGGAAGATTCTTAAGTACGCTTACCACCTTAAAAGAAAACAAACAAACAAACAAACACTAGAGACAATGAACTAGCAATCTTCCAATATCTCAGGGGCTGCCACAAAGAAGAGGGAGTCAAGCTATTCTCCAAAGCACCTCAGAGTAGGACAAGAAGCAATGGGTGGAAACTAATCAAGAAGAGAAGCAACATAGGAGAAATTTCCTGTCAGTTAAAACAATTCATCAGTGGAACAAGTTCCCTGCAGAAGTTGTGAATGCTCCAACACTGGAAGTTTTTAAGAAGTGGTTGGATAACCATTTGTCTGAAGTGGTGTAGGCTTTCCTGCCTAAGCAGGGGGTTGGACTAGAAGACCTCCAAGGTCCCTTCCAACTCTGTTATTCTATTCTATACACACAGAGACAAATCCTTCATTGTGAAAAAGCCTTTTTTTAAAAAAGATGTATTTTCCGATTCTTTTAGTCATTTGGAAGAGAGAACTCAATGGGATCATCCAAAATCTGGGAAACGGAAAAGAGTTGCTGGAGGTTTGTATTGAGACTTCGCTTGTTAAATTTATTTTATTTTTAATCTTTCTGAATCACCCATCTCCCTTGGAAAGGGATTCCACAAAGAGGAGGGAGGAATCTTCATACAAACATTTCTATTAATCCGTGTATGACCAAGAACAAGTTGTTTGATTTATTATAATATTGTGTGCTGCATAAGTGCTCCAGAGTTGCTCTTTATGCATTTTAGCTTTTAAATATCTACAATCCAGAATTAGAGCGGACTAAAATTATTTAAAATTGATTTTGGATTTTCCAGTGTTGTTGCCTTTAGAAGAACTTGAGATACACACATGCAGAAGACTAGCACGAGTCAGCGCCAGTCGGCTGATTTTCAGGCCTTCTGAGCCCACCAGAAGTCAGGAAACACAATGTTTCCGGTCTCCGGAGGGCCTCTGGGGGGCCTCTGGGAGGCGTGGGGAAGGCTGTTTTTGCCCTCCCCAGGTTCCTAGAAAGGCTCCGGAGCCTGGGGAGAGGAAAAAACGGGCCTACTGGGCCCACCGTGCCATCACGTGCCAAAAGTGGGGGGGGCAGGACACGAGGGAGTGGGGCGCATAGAATTATGGATGTGGGCATGTGTGCGTGTGAGCCCACTGTGCTCCCCCCGCTTTTGGCACGCGATGGCAAAAAGGCTAGCCATCACTATCCTAGAGCGACCATAGAAACATGGGCCTCTTGTGTGATTTGATGTATTCAGGCACTGCAGATTGCTCACTTTGATTTAGAAACCTTGTGCAAGTGGCTTGTTTCTGTGTATATCCCAGAACAAAGTATCAGTTACATGGTTACAGCAGGAACAGTTATATTGTTAGCCAGTGGAAACATTTCTTGTTTTTGTTGGTTCTCCAATATCCTGTGTTTTTTGTTTTGTTTTGTTTTTTACCCTACTCTATTCCAAATAAAAGGGACGCGGCGGCTCAGTGGCTAAGACGCTGAGTTTGTCCATCGAACGATCAGCAGTTCAGCGGTTTGAATCCCTAGTGCCGCGTAATGGGGTGAGCTCCCGTTACTTGTCTCAGCTTCTGCCAACCTAGCAGTTCGAAGGCACGTAAAAAATGCAAGTAGCAAAATAGGGACCACCTATTTTGGTGGAACGGAACAGCATTCCGTGAGCCTTTGGTGTTTAGTCATGCCGGCCACATGACCTCGGAGACGTCTTCGGACAGCGCTGGCTCTTCGGCTTAGAAACGGAGATGAGCACCGCCCCCTAGATTCAGGAATGACTAGCACATATGTGTGAGGGAAGCCTTTACTTTTACCTTATATCAAACAACAAAGAAATTTAGATCTACTCCTCCAACTGATGAAAGATTTAAACTGCAACACTGAATGCATCTTCTATTTCTTTTTCTAGACTTACCATATGGATGGGAACAGGAGACAGATGAAAACGGACAAGTCTATTTTGTGGAGTAAGTTGGAATTTTTTTGTTTGCATGCTTTTGAGGAATTGAGAGGCAGTGGGTTAAGGGCCTTAGTGCAGGACAGGGGCCTCCAAATTTGGCAACTTTAAGACTTGTGGACTTCAACTCCCAGAATTCCTCAGCCAACCAAGTCTTAAAATTGGCAAATTTGGAGAATTGGGATGAGGGAGATCTAAATTATCTTGTTATGGAATGTACTGGAGAGAATTGGGCCTGTCCTTCTCTCTCAATCCTATCTTGTTCATTGGACGGTTGCAGGGAAAATGGCATAAAAGAACATTCTCTCAGGCAGGATATACATAAATCCATTAATTTGTGTGTTGACTCTGGTTATGTTTTGTGTTTAATTGAGTTTTCAATAGCGATTTCAGTGGGGTTGGATCTTTGCTATATGAATGAACTGGACAATGTACAAATGGAATAAATAAGCAGGTTTGTGGCTTGCTGTAGTCAAAGGAAGTGATAGTGAAGGGTCTGCATAAAAATAAGTGTGTTTTAGAAAATGACAGTCTTGGATTTAAATAGGTTTCCCTACATATAGAAAAAGCAGGATGAAAGTGTGTGTGTTTTGTCTGCTATGCACTTGTAGTATCACAGTTATCAGAGACTGTAGTTTAGGGAGCTTGTAAGATTGCCTGTTACGTTGTTTTTTTTATTTCTTTTTCAAATAGATAGAAATAGAATAACAGTTGGAAGGGACCTTGGAGGTCATCTAGTCCAACCCCCTGCTTAGTCAGGAAACCCTAGAGCCATGATGGTGAACCTATGGCACGTGTGCCACAGGTGGCACGCATAGCCATATCGGTGAGCACGCGAGCTCAGCTTCAGCTCGCATGCGCATGCTGGCCAGCTGATTTTTGGGTCTTCTGGGCCCTCCGGAAGTAGGGAAACAGACTGTTTCCTGCTCTGGAGGGCCTTGGATGGTGGTGGGGAAGGCCTGTTTTTCTCTCTCCCCAGGCTCTAGAGTCTTTCTAGGAGCTTGGGGAGGGCGAAAATAGCCTTCCCTACCCCCAGCCCCGGAGGCCCTCTGTAAGCCAGAATCGGCCCATTTGCCAACTTCCGGTAGGTCCAGAAGTTGGCAAACAGGCCATTTCCGACTCTGGAGAGCTTCCAGGAGGGTGGGGAAGGCTGTTTTTGCCCTCCCCAGGCTCCTAGAATGGCTCTGGAGCCCGGAGAGAGAGAAAAACAGGCCTACCAAGCCCACCGGGCCATCGTGTGCCAGGAGTGGGGGAGACCAGGGGGTTGCGCACGCATGCATTGGGGCAGGGCACATAGAATTATGGGTGTGGGTACGCATGTGTGTGACCTCCCCCTCCCTCCTCACTCCTGGCACACGATGGCAAAAAGCTTTATCATCACTGCCCTAGAGCATTTCAGACAAATAGTTATCTAATCTCTTCTTAAAGAGTTCCAGTGTTGGAGCATTCACAACTTCTGGAGGCAAATTGTTCCACTGATCAATTGTTCTCACTGTCAGGAAATTCCTCCTTAGTTCTAAGTTGCTTCTCTCCTTGATTAGTTTCCACCCATTGCTTCTTGTCCTGCCCTCAGGTGCTTTGGAGAATAGTTTGACTCCCTCTTCTTTGGGGCAGCCCCTGAGATATTGGAAGACTGCTATCATGTCTTCCCTAATCCTTCTTTTCATTAAACTAGACATCCCCAGTTCCTGCAACCGTTCTTCATATGTTTTAGCCTCCAGGCCCCTAAGTCCCCTTTTTCTGCACGTGAACTTCGCTTTAACTTTTGTATGTACTTCTTTTGGCATTGTTTGGTTATATTGCAACA
Source organism: Masticophis lateralis (assembly GCA_030761175.1). Lineage (NCBI taxonomy): Eukaryota > Metazoa > Chordata > Lepidosauria > Squamata > Colubridae > Masticophis > Masticophis lateralis. The sequence continues at coordinate 16,850,687 of JAUDYJ010000010.1, forward strand.
CAATGGGTTTATTCAAAATTAAAAATCTGCCATGAAGTGCTACAGGCTCCTTGGAGAAAGAGCAACATAGGAATAAACACATACTTTTTTTTTTTTTTGAAACTCATAACTTTCAGTTCAAGTCAGACATTTAGAGAGTTCAGGGCTAAGTTACAGAGCAGATATTTTTGCAGAAATACTTATGCCTATTGTTTTCATTTGGCAAGCCACAGGAAGACCTTGGGCCAGTTATCATGACAGCTGTTGCCAGAGTAGACTTTGATAGATTGATAGACTATCTTAGTGTAAAGTGATTTCAAATATTTCTATGCCATTAAATCCTTCCTGCTTTGCAAAACTCGGAGGTTGCATGGAAGCTAGGAATTTGACATAGCTTTCAATCGATTAGGAACTACTAATTTATTATCATAGATTTAAGAACTAGATGGAGTTAAGAATTCACTTGGGTTGAATTAATCAGTAGGGAAATAGAAGTTTTTAGGTTTATTTCCCATCTGCTAGGAGCAATAAAGGAAACCCTCAGAAGTCATTTCTTTATTTTTTATATATATTTTAAATTGTCCCAAATTATATACTGCCTTTTAAAATTCATACTTCATGTTTTCAGAAGTTACTTTTAAAACCTATTATTGCCTTAAAGTGTTTTTAACAGCGAATAACTACCCCCCCAGTAAAAAAAAGAAAAAACCTTCCAAATAAGTTTGTATTGTGATAGTGTAGAGAATGAGATAACCATAATGAAGGAATGCATGGGCTGTTAAAAAGTAAAGGTAAAGGTTCCCCTCGCACATACATGCTAATTGTTCCTAACTCTAGGGGGCGGTACTCATCTCCATTTCAAAGCCGAAGAGCCAGCGCTGTCCAAAGACGTTTCCGTGGTCATGCAGCAGGCATAACTAAACGCCAAAGGCGCACGGAACGCTGTTACCTTCCCACCCATGGTCCCTATTTTGCTACTTGCATTTTTTACGTGCTTTCAAACTGCTAGGTTGGCAGAAGCTGGGACAAAGAACGGGAGTCACCCGCATTAGGGATTCGAACCGCTGAACTGCTGACCTTTTTGATCGACAAGCTCAGTATCTTAGCCACTGAGTCACCCCGTCCCCTTTTAATGGGCTGTTAAAGGAGGAGAAATAATTTATCCTGAGAAAGAGAAAGTCTGGAAACCCCCCCCTCCCCCACAGCTCAAAATATTGCATTGATATTCTCTTTGGTGTAAGAAGGAATAAAGAAAAATGAGCAAGCTTTCACAGGCATTTATCCTATCCTACAACAATCAAATAGCATTCCTATAATTATTGAGTTACCGGTTTTGTAACTGGATCTGCCTTGAAAACTGACAGCTCAACAATCTTTAAAACTAGAGTAGCGTTTCTCAATGTAAATGTAGGATTGCGGAAGCTTTAAGAAGCTGCTGTCATTTATTAGAGTTCCTTCAAGCGCTCAAGGTAGTTCTTGCAATCCCAAAGGTGCTTTTTTTCAAGAGGCAACTGGACTTTCTGGTTTTTCTTTGAAGAACTTTTGCTTCTCATCCAAGAAACTTCTTCAGTTCCAATTCGCATTTGTTAAAGTGAATCTCTGCACTTTAACTCGTTGTTAAAGTAGTAACATGGTTGTTAAGTGAATCTGGCTTCCCCGTTGTTTTTTTTTTAAATTAGATTTATCTGCCGCCCTTCTCCAGAGACTCAGGGCGGCTTACAATGCGTTAAGCAATAGCCTTCATACTTTTGTATATTTATACAAAGTCAGCTTATTGCCCCCACAAACTGGGTCCTCAATTTACCCACCTTAGAAAGGATGGAAGGCTGAGTCGACCTTGAGCCTGGTGAGATTCGAACTCACAGTAATTGCAGACAGCTGATGTTAATCACAATGCTTTAGTCTGCTGAGCCACCAAGCCCCTTGACTTTGACTTTGCTTGTCTGAAGATTGTAGAAAGTCATCACTTGACCCCGGGACACAGCAACTGTCATAAATGTGAGTCAGTTGTCGAGTATCTGAATGCAAATCATGTAACTATGGGAATGCTGCAATGGTCATAAGGTTGAAAAAAAACATTCATAAGTCAGTTTTTCCAGTGTTGTCGTAACTTTGAATGGTCACTAAGTGAACTGTTGTAAGTTGAGGAAGTCAGGGTTCAGATGGATGCCCTAATTAAATTAAAGGTCTTTATTAGGAGCTTCATGTCCGCACGTTACCAAGTGAAGCCAGCTCTGACCCTATGTAATTTACATCATCATCATTATTATTATTATTATTATTATTATTATTATTATTATTATTATTATTATTATTATTATTATTATTATTAAAATTTATATACGGCCCTTCTCCTGATGGACTTAGGGCGATGAACAGCCAAAGATTAAAATACATACAATATAAAAGTTAAGATAGTTTAAAAAAATAATTAAATCAATTTTGGCTTCCCCAATTTAAAATCCCGCACTAAAATTAACCCATTAAAATCTTTTTAAGCCAGCCCGGCTTGCTGAAATAGAAAGGTCTTCAGGGCCTTGTGGAAAGTACGGAGGTCCAGGATCAGTTGTAACCCTGAGGGTAGCTCGTTCCAGAGGGCGGGTGCCCACACAGAGAAGGTTCTCCCCCTGGGGGCCACCAGTTGACATTGCCTGGCCGACGACACCCTGAGGAGACCCTCTCTGTGAGAGCGTATTGGCCGGAGGGAGGTTATCGGTAGCAGAAGATGGTCCCATAAATACCCAGGCCCTAAGCCATGGAGCGCTTTAAAGATGAGAATGAATACCTTGAAGCGCACCCGGAAGACCACTGGGAGCCAGTGCAGCTCGCGCAGGAGCTTAATTATGACCCTGTTTCCACCCCCTCCCCCCAGGGTATGTCATCGATCACATTCGCCAATGGAACAGTTTCGCGGATTGTAGAGGTCACTCCCCTTCGACTGCTGCAGGTATCCCTGGGATACAGCCTTGAGGGAGATGAGTGTGGAATGTGCCTCTGTTTTTTGCAGCTCTGCAGTTTCGCCAGTTTCCCATCCCCCCTGGCCTATGACAACTCGAGAGCAGGCCAGGGATGCTTTGCCGAGTTGACAAAGGACTTGCTGTAATCACACATTAAGCCCTAAACCATGGAGAACTGAGCTAACACATTATACTAAGCCAAAATTACACTATGGTTTAGTGCAATCAGGAGATAACCCACAATTGATCAATTGATTAAGGCTCATATTGTTGATTTAGAATGAAAATAAGTCAGCAAAGGGGGGGGGAATGGTTTGGAATAAGTTAGAATAGTAGGTGTTAAATATTAGGAAGACATTCTGATTTGTTTATAGAACAGATCACGTTTACCATATCTGTTCATACGACAGTTCAGCAGTTCGAATTCCTAGTGCCACGTAACGAGGCGAGCTCTCATTACCTGTCCCAGCTTCTGCCAACCTAGCAGTTTGAAAGCATGTAAAAAAAATGCAAGTAGAAAAATAGGGACCACCTTTGGTGGGAAGGTCACAGCGTTCCGTGAACCTTTGGTGTTGAGTCATGCTGGCCACATGACCACGGAGATGTCTTCGGACAGCGCTGGCTCTTCGGCTTTGAAATGGAGATGAGCACCGCCCCCTAGAGTCGGGAACGACTAGCACATATGTGCGAGGGGAACCTTTACCTTTATGTATATAATTTAAATACCAACATAAGAATGTAAACTAATTTTTTTCCCCGAAGAAACGTTAACTGTGATCTTTTTGAAGTGTAACAGAACGACAAGCAACAAATCCTCTTAAAAGTATCTGCGTTTACTTGCTATTAAAAGTAACAACAAGGAAAAGATACGGAACACTATTAGGTTGTGGTCTGTTGTTGATTAAATCCAGCGCTGATACATTCTGTCAAGTTGAAGTAAGTGTGCAGTCCTCTTTTTTTTTGCATATTTCCGTGTGCCTTTACAACAGACATTGGGTTTGCCAGTGTATGTTGAAATTATTAATTACTTTCTTCCACCTTGCTGTGAAGAAGGATTAAGAAGTTGCATTTCAAGGCAAAACAATAAAACTCATGAAATCCAGGACAAGCCTTTAAAAATATTAAAAGTGATGAAGCACCGGTTTCAAGGACTAAGCAAAAAAATAAACGTGTCTTGGTCCTTTTTTTTAGAAAAAGAATCTGGAAGGTTGAACGCGAACAGTTCTTTTAAAGGAGGTCATCCTATAGCTTAGAAGTGACACAAAAGAAGTCCTTTTTTTCCTTAGGATTATGGGAAAGGGCCTTTGGAAGTGGATAGATTCTAGAACGGACAGCCAGATTTTTCCCATTTTCCTACAGGACAAAAGCAGGCCAAAACCTTAAATAATCTATATCTGTGATGGCAAACCTATGGCACACGTGGCACAAGGAAACCATATCGGTGGGCACGCAAGCGTTGCCGTAGCTCAGCTGCGGTGTGCATGCACGCACTGGCCAGCTGATTTTCAGTCCTTCCGGGCTCACCAGAAGTCGGCAAACAGGCCATTTCTGGCTTCTGGAGGGCCTTCGGTGGCGGTGGTGGTGGGGTTTCGCCCTCCCCAAGCTCCCAGAAAGCCTCTGGAGCCTGGGGAGGGTGAAAACGGGCCTACTGGGCCCACAGTGCCGTCACGTGCCAAAAGCGGGGGTGGAGCGCATTGAAATATGGGTGCAGGCACGTGCGTGACCCCCCCCCCGCTCGCCCCCGCTTTGATGGCGTGATGGCAAAAAGATTAGCCATCACGGATCTATATTATAGCAAGAGAAGAGAATATTTGTGGGAGTGCTTGGTACTCTGAGCTTGGCTTTTTTCTCGCAAACGTTTCATTAACCAATTAGGTAACATTCATGCACTGATGATGTTACCTACTTGGGCAACGAAATGCCCAAGGACCCCACAATGTATATTATGTGTTAAGGTCTCTGAGGCTGCCAAGCGCATAGAGCACCAAGGATCCCTCATTTCAACCCTGAGCATCAAACATTCTCCTTTATTGGTTTAGATCAGTGTTTCTCAACCTTGGTAGCTTGAAGATGGGTGGACGTCAACTCCCAGAATCCCCCAGCCAGCAGCGCTGGCTGGGGGATTCTGGGAGTTGACGTCCACCCATCTTCAAGCTACCAAGGTTGAGAAACACTGGTTTAGACTATCCTTTTCACATATTTTTTTAAGGAATTTACTCTTATACTCTACATATAGTGGCCCAGTGGTTAGAATGCCACGGTTAGAATGGAGTATTGCAGGCTAACTGTGCCCACTGCCAGAAGTTCGATCCTGATGGGGCTCAATGTTGACTCTGCTTTCCATCCTTCCGAGGTTGGTAAAATGAGGACCCAGATTGTTGGGGGGCAGTAGATGCTTAGAGAGTGTAGTTAAAGCACTGTGAAGCGGTACATAAGTCTGAAGTGCTATTCTGTACGATCTAACTCTACATCTTACAAAGTCACACCTGAATTTGTCAAATGAGAAGCTTTTGTGTTGCAATCTTAAAGCCGACTTGTTAAACAGCTTTAAGAAAATGAGACAGAATTTAGAAACATTTTCACACACTCTGAGAGGTTTCTCAGCATAGGAGGCTGTGTAGCAAAAGGAAAACTTGTGTTCATGTAAGTAGTTTCTCTGTTGCTTTGATTTAACTAAGGTTGGGTATCCTAAACTGACAACTGGATTTTTAGATCATGCAAAGAGGTGTGTGATTAGAGGCTTCCTATGAAGTTTCTTTTTTAGCTTCTCCTTCCAGGAGCCTAATTGTATTTTTAATCATTTTTCTGTCAGCTTTGGAAGCCATATTAGGCCGGAAGCTTCCATGCTGCCACCTTCTCATATGTGGGAAAGTAGGAGGGGGGATTTAGTAGAGGGGTTGTCTGTAGACATAATAGCATTCTTCCTGTCGGTCAACGTCAGGGTGATCCTGCATCTGGAGAAGGAGTGGTCAGAGTGATGTCTCAAGATGAAACGGCGGTTGATTGGAGCATGTGATCGACTGAGGAGTAAAGGGATGGTTTGGGGCTTTTTGATTTACTAAGGGAAAACCCGGACTTCTCAGATTTGGTTTTTTCCAGATGTGCCAGTTTACCTATTCTAGTAAATAGAACTTGGAAAAATACTTGCTTCAGAGTTTTTACCTGGAGTTGGGTTTTTTTTCTGGAACGCTGACATTATACTAAGACTACTGGAAAATTGCAAGAAGGCTGTCACTGACATAGTTCTTATAGATAGCTGATCTTTTCCTAACAGTTAGAACAATTAATTAGTGGAATGACTTGCCTCCAGAAGTCATAAGTGCTGCAACATTTTTAAAGAAGAGATTAGGCAGCCATTTGTCTGTCTAAATGGCATAGGGTTTCCTGCTGGAGCAGTGGTTTGGACTTTAAAATGGAATTGGAATAAAATACAATAATTTAATATATTGTTGTTAGTTGCAAAGTCGTGTCCGATCCATCGCGACCCCATGGACAACGTTCCTCCAGGCCTTCCTGTCCTCTACCATCCTCTGGTGTCCATTTAAGCTCACGCCGACTGCTTCAGTGACTCCATCCAGCCACCTCATTCTCTGCCGTCTCTTCTTTTGCCCTCAATCGTTCCCAGCATCAGGCTCTTCTCTAGGGAGTCCTTCCTTCTCATTAGGTGGCTAAAGTATTTGAGTTTCCTCTTCAGGATCTGGCCTTCTAAAGAGGAGTCAGGGTTGATCTCCTCTAGGACTGACCGGTTTGATCACCTTGCAGTCCAAGAGACTCTTAGGAATCTTCTCCAGCACCATAGTTCAAAATTTAATATAAATAAATAAAATATGATAAAATTATGTTTTGGTATCACCCCTAAAATCTATCCCAATTAGTCCCACATATGCCAATCTGAGCTGAGTCATTTTGCTTAAGTCCTGTGCTGTGTTAAATGTTATTTTCAGATTCTGGCCGCACATAAGGTAAGTAGTTTTGATATGGGGATCCCAATGGGTCCTTCGTTTGGTATGTAGACCAAGGCACCTGTCTCTCACCCTGTTATACAGGCAACAGTCAAATAGGATGTGAGCCAGGTCTTCTACCTCTGCCACACTGCAAATGCAGAGATGTCCATTGTAGGATATAGAATTGTATGAAACTTTAAAAAGCCTGACTGAGCTGATATTTTCAGTGTGATGGAAATGGCTCTCTTGATTGCTTCAAGGTTGAGTTTATGTTTAGATTTAATGTATGGGCATGTAGCTGTACTTGCGGTAATAAAAACAGTGGCTACCAAACCTGCCTTCCATTGAGGACTAAATACTGCAGGAGTCAAAAAGCGGGCTGTGAAAATATTGACAGACCCCTCACATCCTGGACATAAATTGTTTCAACTCCTACCCTCAAAAGGACTCTATAGAGCACTGCACACCAGAACAACTGGACACGAGGACAGTTTTTTCCTGAACGCCATCACTCTGCTAAACAAATAATTCCCTCAACACTGCCAAACTATTCACTACGTCTGCACTACTATTACTATTAATCTTCTCATTGTTCCTATCAGCCATCTCCTCCCACTTACGACTGCATGACTGTAACTTGTTGCTGTATCCTTACAATTTGTATTGATTGCTTCCTAGTATTATTTGTACCCTATGACTATCATTAAATGTTGTACCTTATGATTCTTGACCAATGTATCTTTTCTTTTTATGTACACTGAGAGTGTATGCACTAAAGACAAATTCCTTTTGTGTCCAATCTCACTTGGCCAATACAGAATTCTGTCTTCTATCTATCTAACTAAAATGAAATATTGACATTGAAAAAAAACTTCTTGTTTTACTTCAAAGCCATATAAACAAGAGGACCACATACCTGGATCCCAGAATGGCATTCACCGTAGAAGATAATCCCATGAAAACCAACATGAAGCAGAAGTATGATGGCAACACCACGGCAATGGAAGTATTAGAAGGCCGAGACTTGAGTGGCAAGGTGATCATAATCACAGGAGCAAATGCAGGAATAGGTAGGTGCAGCCAACCTTTCATTCAACCAACATTGGGTGTTGGACCTTCCTTCCTTCCTTCCTTCCTTCCTTCCTTCCTTCCTTCCTTCCTTCCTTCCTTCCTTCCTTCCTTCCCTGCCTTCTTGCCTGCCTGCCTTCTTTCCCTTCCTTCTTTCCTTCCTGCCTGCCTGCCTGCCTGCCTGCCTTCTTTCCCTCCCTCCCTCCCTCCCTCCCTCCCTCCCTCCCTCCCTCCCTCCCTCCCTCCCTTCCTTCCTTCCTTCCTTCCTTCCTTCCTTCCTTCTGCCTTCTTTTCCTGCCTTCTTTCCCTTCCTTCCTTCCTGCCTGCTTGCCTCTCTCCTTCCTTTCCTTATGTAATGTATGCATGTTGGATCCAAACCCGGACATTTTTTCAGGTGAAGTGTAGGTGTGCTAGTTGTATTTATCTATTGCATGCTTATCTATTGCATGTTGCCTTGGTTACACACCCACTCGTGAGGCCAACAAGAGGGAAGTTTGTTCCAGGAGCTGCTGATAGGTACTGTAAATGTATCCATAATTGCATCCAAGCCATCTTTCAGGGCCATCTGGATACTGCCCTCTTCTGGCTGATCATCTAAACTTTATTCAAGAAAACAATCTCACTAGTTTCAGTTGAACTTTAGATGCCAGGATAACTTATCTGCATGGGAACTCACTTTCTTAATTACTAGCTTTTTAAACCACTGGAATATTTCTTATTTTACTGGGGAACGGAATGCTGAACTAAGGATGCTTTGCGATGGTGGCAAATATCTGTAGTTCGGGTATAGGATGAGGGTGGGAAATTTGTCCTCCGAGCTTTGGGTTGGTTTCTGAACGTTTCGTTGCCAGGCTAGCAACCAACCAACCCACAAGCTCGGGGAACAAACCTCCACCCTCAGTAAAGTTGTCTACTAAAAGAAGAAATGAGGGAATCTTGTTTTTGCTTCGTGTTTGAATAAGGAACATTCTAGATCAGTGATGGCTAATCTTTTTGCCATCATGTGCCAAAAGCGAGGGTCGCATGGGGTGGTCATATGTGTGTGCTGACACCCATAATTCTATGTGCCCCCCTGCACATGTGTGCGTGACCTGTCCCCGCACTCCCCCCGCTTTTGGCAAGCGATGGCACGTGGGCCTGGTAGGCCCATTTTTTGCTTTCCCCAGACTCCTAGAGAGGCTCTGGAGGCTGGGGAGAGCAAAAAATGGACCTTCCGGTCCCACCGGAAGTTGGCAGATGGGCTGTTTCCAGCCTCCAGAAGGCCTCCTGGGGGTGTGGGAAAGGTCATTTTCACCCTCCCCAGGCTGCTAGAGAGGCTCTGGAGGGCCTTCCTTCCTCTGGAGGGCCTTCTCCATCCCACCCCAGGCCCTCCAGAGGAAGGAAGGAAGGAAGGAAGGAAGGAAACAGGAAATAGCCTGTTTCCTTACTTCCGATGGGCCCAGAAGGCCCGAAAATCAGTTGGCTGGCATGCACATGTGCGCTGGAGCTGAGCTCGTGTCCTCACTGATATGGCTCCACGTGCCACAGGTTTGCCATCACAGTTCTAGATTATTTAAACTCTCTAAGCTAGTGCTATTTTAATATGCCAGTCCTTAGTGTTTTCACCCCAGGGAAGGTATTAGGGTACCTAGCATGCTTTCCAGGTGTAGTAAAGGTTGTTTTGGAGTTCAAGAAAGCTTTTGCTTTCTGGATATCCCTTCCTTAGTACTTCATCTCCCGTAATTACCAATTGTTCATAGTGTGTTTAAGGCAAATGGTTGTGTGAATGTCAAAAGGCTTCAGAAGCATGTCCCAAAGGTGCTTTTTCAAAAGGCAAATGGACTTTCTTTTTTTTTTTCTTCGAAGACATTTCATTTCTCATCCAAGAAGCTTGTCCAGTTCAAGAGAGAACTGAGAACTGAAGAAGCTTCTTGGATGAGAAACGAAATGTCTTCAAGGAAAAACAAGGGAAGCCCAGTTGCTTGATGACTGAGAATCTTCTTCTTTTTTTTTTTTTTAAAAAAAATTGATTTATATGCCACCCTTCTCCAGAGACTCAGGGCGCCTTACAATGAGTTAAGCAATAGCTTTCATACCTTTGTATATTTTATACAAAGTCAGCTTATTCCCCCCACAAACTAGGTCCTCAATTTACCTACCTTAGAAAGGATGGAAGGCTGAGTCAGCCTAGAGCCTGGGGAGATTCGAACTTACAGTAATTGCAGACAGCTGGAGTTAAATTACAATGCATTAGTCTGCTGAGCTATCCAGGCTCATCTTCATAGACCTTTCAGGATCATGCGCCATTGAACAATCTAGCCTCCTGCATTTAATTGTCCAGCAATTAAAAACTAAGTTTTGTCTTCTGTAAAACATTCCTATACCATGTAATAAAATCATCTCTAGTTTTCTAAACTTCACTTTCCTTTTTGAGTTCCTGCATCTAAGTTAAGAAAAACTCAGTTAAAAAAAAGGTGACATGGTCAAGCTCAATTTCTTGTTATAAACATGTTTTTTAAATGTTGTTCTCTTGGTAAACAAACTTGTATTGTTATTTCTTTTTGTTGGCTCTGTTGCAGGATTAGAAACACTGTGAATGTATATTTTGATGGTCCTTGTCCATTTTTGTAGATTTTTTTTCTTGTCCTCACTAGAGGGCGCTGTTGCTCTTTAGAAAAAATAACATTGCAAAGCTCTTTCAAAGTTTGACCAAAACCAAGATTAGTTTTGACTGGGCTATTTTATATTTTAATTGCTGGTGCTAAAGTTCAGAAGTGGAAAGGTATAGGAACTAATCTCTACTAATAATTGAATTCAACTTTATTGGCAAACATGCCTGGCAGGATGAAACACAGTGTGAGTTAATAGCAGCCCCGTATTTTTAACTGAAGGCTAAGATGGATGTAGTTATCAAAGCGCTAACCTTTGTCTTCATCTGAAACTTTTTTGTACGTCCTTGAAATCTCATGTTGGGAGTTGTGTATGTATGCTGCAATCTGTCTGTGGTCTTATAAGAACGGATACTTCTGGAATTCTTTGTCGCTTTCCGAAACAGAATAACAGAGTTGGAAGGGACCTTGGAGATCATCTAGTCCAGCCCCCTGCTCAAGCACGAGATCCTATAGACCATTTCAGTCAATTGGTTGTCCAGTCTCTTCTTAAAAACTTCCAGGGATGGAGCACCCACAATTTCTGGAGGCAAGCTGCTCCACTGATTTAATTGTTGTAGCCAGGGGTGAAATGCTACTGGCTTGCTCCGGTTCGGTAGTAAAAAAAAGCTACCGGTTCCTCCGAACTGTATTTCCAACAATCAGCTGTGCTGCACGGTTTAGCTTTGCTAGAAAGCAGGAAATCCTGCTTTCTAGCAAAGCTAAATTGCGTGCCACAGCTGATCCTCCCCCTTGCTGTTCTACTTACCTTCCTGAGCCTCCTTTGGTGCATACTGTGGATGCACGCGTGTGCATCATGCACCAAAAGGAGGTTTGGGAATGTAAGTAGAACAGCGGGGGGGATCAGCTGTGCAGCGCAGGTTAGCTTTCTAGGAAGTCCTGCTTTCTAGCAAAGCTAAACCGCGTGGCACAGCTGATCGCCCACCCTCGCTGTTCTACTTACCCAAGCCTCCTTTTGGTGCACATTGCACATGTGCATACACTACATATGTACACATGCAGCACATGCGTGCACACAGCATGCGCTTGATGCACAGCGCACATGCACGCCCAACAAACTGGTAGCAAACTGGTTCAGATTTCACCACTGGTTGTAACTATCAGGAAATTTCTTCTTAGTTACAGGTTGGTTTTCTCCTTGATTAGTTTCTATACATTGCTTCTTGTTCTTCCTTTAGGTGCTTTGGAGAATAGGTTGACCCCCCCCCCCCTTCTATGTAGAAGCCCCCTCAAATATTGGAACACTGCTATCATGTTACCCCTAGTCCTTCTTTTCACTAGACTGAAAAGATTTTCTAAATTCAGGGAATCCCTCATTTTATTGCCTGCCTCATTTGGCAATCACAAATACAATGGTGATGTAAAAGTAACTTTATGCCCAGTTACCACATTTGTGACCTTGGTAGGTCTGTAAAGTAAAGGAAAACTGAAGTAAGATTGTAACCGCAATTGTGGTTTCTCTTAGTGACAATTTTGCTGGTTCTAATTGTCACTAAACGAGGACTACCTGTAGACTCACATATTTAAAGGTTAGAAAGGAAAAAAAAATAGACTCCTTGCACTATACCTCTACTTTTTCACTAAACCTCGTTTGCCTTTGAGATTGTATTAATGTTTGACATTTATTTCTGCATGAATTCATTTCTGTATGAAAAAAGTGTGGACTAAAGTCAAAAATGGAAACTTAACTGTCCAATTAAAAATCATTTTGTTTTCAGTTTTTTAAATTTAATTCTTATTATTCCTGAGTGAGTTTGAGAGAAAATATATAAAAATCAAGGAAAAAGCCTGCAGTTAAATCCGTAGATACCAAAGGGAAAATTCAATGCTTGGTTCTCAATTTCTACCTAACATGGAATTTGAGGTTGAGGTGGAATGGGTAAAAAAGTTTATAGAACTCAGCTTCCAAAATTCTTTCCCATCTTTAAACTTGATTACAAGTCACATGGTTAGGGGAAAAAATTGAAGGCAGAATTTAGAATGGAGAGATGGATAACATTCTCAGCTACTGTCCATCATCTCTACCTTAGAAATTTTGAAACTCAGAATTTCTTTGGCTGACGTTTTCCTCCATACAAAATTCGGTTCAGTTTTCAGAAAATAATCTTGCTTTTGAATAAATGGATGAAGCCCTTGAGACCCTTAACACAATTTCTTCCCAATATTTTTCAGAGTTGGACAGAAGGAAAAGAAAAATCAGAAAAATAAAAAGAAGCACAATGTGTCAAGCTTAGCTCAAGAAAGACAAAGAAAATTCCAGCCGAAGTTCAGTCTTTCATTTGCTTACATCCAATAGACAGAATCTTGCCATATTGCAGTACGTTTACTGCTCTCTCTCCCTAATGGATACAGCCTGAGAGATTCTACAAACTGGCTGTCCTAACTCTCTTCCTCTGACTCCTATCCAGCTTTAGGTTGTGCTGCCTAATGTCTTACACTCCCTTTCTGGACTGCGCTCCTTATTTCCTGAGAAATTGTCGCTTCATGTGGTCCATCACACAGTGTTTCTGCATTTTCCCTCTCTTAAGTAGTTGCAGTACTGTAACTACCAGTACTTGGAAGCTTCTTTTGCTGTGGGGGTTTGAACTGTGTGTAGTTTGATTTTGCTTTGTTTGGAAGTTGTGTAAATTGTGCAGCTGCTATTGTGAGAGGCTGCACCAATACGGCAATGCCATTGTATGAGTTCTGTCCTAGGCCTCCCAAGATCAAGAAGCAGGCTCCTCGTCCCGATAAAACCTCTTTTATTTAGATTAAAAGGAAATTCCTCTCCACCACAGTCCCGGCACACAGTTTTTCATGAGATTTCACAAATACAGATCTTTTATCAGGCTTGGAGAGTTGCCAGACCGATACCTCCAATGCTGTAGCAGCAATTAGTTGGCAAGAAGTCAGATCTTCTCCCTCATGAATTGAACTAATTGTCTCCTGCAAACTCCCTTCCCCTTCGCTCCCCTTTATTCCCTATGGCCATTCACCATCCACCTGTACCTTTACTCCTGAGTCGGCCCTTGTTGCTTAGCTGTTCCCTTCTCTGGCATCTTTGCTCATGTGCACATTGGGAACAGGCTCCAGCTGTTCTCCTGTCCCACTGATATCCGACTCCGAAGGCAGCTGATAATTGTCAGATGGCCCTGGCCCCATCTCTGCCTCCGATGCAGAGCACTCATCAGAGCCTTCCCCAGCTGCGCCGGCCGCTGGCGGGTCACAACAGTATGGTTGCATCTGCTTTTGAAGAAATCAGGAAGATACAGCATTCAGAAGTGATTTTAGATAACATTTCCTCTCTCAACCCTTTCTGTGCCACTTCTTCGTTAGGATAAAAGTTTTTTGTTTTTTTCTTTGGTTCGGTTCAGTCGATGCCTGAAATGGAAACAATCAGTAATGGTACATGAAGTATGCAAAACTAGGCAGTAGGTAGCGTTTGTGTTAAATTTTACTTTAGGCTTGTCAGAAGGCAGACACATGCTGCAAAGAGAAAAATGAATCGGAATGCAGTCATTGGAACCAAAGTGGCAGATGTGATCACATTTTTGGATTAAAGGAGATCTGCGTAGAGTTGGTATTGGAGGTGAGATTATTAAAATTGGAAGCAAAGCTGAATTAGAAGCCTTGCTTCCTTTCCATATTCTTCTTTGCCAGTTGCGGTTGGCAGATCATTAAAAGTAGGCCGCAGGTAATAGAAGCAAGAACTTTAGGAGTAATAAACTTGATGGTGACGGGAGGAAAAAAATTCTAAAACCGAATAAAGTTTATGCTAAGTTGGTTTCTTGGCCTCCGCAGTCCTTCCAGAGGTTGATGGAAAAACCTATTAAACGTCTTATCTTCTGGCTGGATCGCATCGTAGGGAATGTCTTTCTGAGCATCATAAGGGGATTATCTTGCTACCTAGACCCTGCATGTATGATACGCTTCTCTGAAAGTGGAGATTTTCATCAAGAACTTGGTGCTTATATTTGGGATGGTGCTGTGGCAAATAACCATGAGTAATTTCTGTATCTTGAAAGTTTCTCCAGAGCAAATGCTAGGCAGCGTTTGTTCTTGATACGAGAAAGAGGTTTCAAAAGGACTGAATTTGGCAAAACATGCAGTTCAGGGTCAAATATATTTTAAGAAATGTTCTGTTGCCTTTAACATTGCTGACATTTGACTCCTGAAGCAGCAGTTTGGCTTTTCTAGAAACAGAGACAGACAGAGAGAGAGAGAAGAAAATTTTCCTATCTAAAGGAGGCATTTGAATTAGCAAGTTTCATCTCCGTTTCAAAGCTGAAGAACCAGTGCTGTCTGAAGACGTCTCTGGGTTCATGTGGCCAGCATGACTGAATGCCAAAGTCGCACAGAACGCTGTTACCTTCCCACCAAAGGTGGTCCCTATTTTTCTACTTGTGTTTTTTACGTGCTTTCGAACTGCTAGGTTGGCAGAAGCTGGGACAAGTAACGGGAGCTCACCCTGTTACGCAGCACTAGGGATTCGAACCACTGAACTGCCGACCTTTTGATCGACAAGCTCAGCATCTTTAGCCACTGAGCTATAGTTCCCTGTTAATATGCCTAGTAAGAATATATCCGGTTTTAGTCTTTGATAACTTTGAATGGGGTGGCAGACACAAGACCAATGAGATGTCAGGAGGAAAGTGTTCTAAGATAGGGGCTACCACTGAGAAGACACACCCCTAGATTCCACAAGAAGGCATTGCTTCAATACCTGAGTGAGCCTGAGTGGCGTAGGAGGCTAATGCCTCCTACTAAGGAAGCATTTAACATCCAGCTGCCTGTAATTTCTCTGAGTTCAATCCTAGCCAGGCTCAAGGTTGACTCAGCCTTCCATCCTTTCTAAGGTAGGTCAATTGAGGACCCAATTTGTGGGGGCAATAAGCTGACTTTGTATAAATATACAAAAGTATGAAGGCTATTGCTTAATACATTGTAAGCCGCCCTGAGTCTCCGGAGAAGGGTGGCTTATAAATCGAATCAATCAATCAATCAATCTGGGCCTGGTGGCTCAGCAGACTAAAAAGCATTGTGATTAACTCCAGCTGTCTGCAATCACTGTAAGTTCGAATCTCCCCAGGCTCAAGGTTGACTCAGCCTTCCATCCTTTCTAAGGTAGGTAAATTGAGGACCCAGTTTGTGGGGGCAATAAACTGACTTTGTATAAAATATACAAAAGTATGAAGGCTATTGCTTAACGCATTATAAGCCGCCCTGAGTCTCCGGAGAAGGGCGGCATATAAATCAAATTAAAAAAAAAATGCCGTCATGTAAATGTCATTTTTAAAATTATAAGTAGTCCTCGTGTTACAATGGTTCATTTAGTTCCCTTTTGAAGTTATAACGGCACTGAGAAAAGCGATTAATGACTGTTTTTCACACTTAATATCTGTTGCAGCATCCCCATGGTATCATGTGATCAAAATTCAGATGCCTGGCAACCGACTCTTATTTATGACGGTTGCGATGTCCCGGCGTCATGGAATCACATTTTGTGACCTTCGGACAAGCAAAGTCCATGGGAAAGCCAAATTTGTTTAACAACCGAATTACTACCTTGACCGTAGTGATTCACTTAACAACTGTGGTGAGAGAGGTCGTAAAATGGGGCAAAATTCACTTAATAGCTGTCTTGCTTAGCAAGATAAATTTTGGGCTCAGTTGTGGTCATAAGTCGAGGACTAACTGTACTTTAGTAACTTTAAACTGGGTTAGAATGCTAACTTTCGTTAATGAAAGTTTGTTTCATCAGTGTAAGCGTGTAAAGGAAACAGTGAATGGAACATCGTGTGAGGAAACTGCCATTTTGTTCCATTTTTTTTTTTCTCGAAGTTGCACTTGTTTCCTCAACTCTGAGAAAATGTGTTGGCTTAATGCTTGAAGGATCCAGCATCGTTTAGCTGACAAAACAGTCTTCCAATTTCATCCGACTTGAAATATGCCTTTTTAATCTTATGAAACTGCTTGTATTAATATTGCACTATTGTACTTGCCAAAAGGAGATTTAAAACATGCAACTAATTTTGTTTTTCCTTAATGCTTAATTAGTACACTCTTCTGCAGTTGGCCTGCTCACAGGAGCTGCAGAGGAATTGCTACATCTGAAAGAAACCGCTGTTATGAGGTTGGATCCTGTTTCTTCTTTTTCTGGGGGAACCAAAAAAAAAAAGCATATATTTATACTCATAGGTATCATTGTTCCCGCCATTATCCCAGAAGGCAACTTCTGCCTTTTGTTTTAATTGCAAAAGTAGGTGACAAATTTTTCTTTGCTCTAAATGTTCTTTGACTTCTCCGATGTAAAATAAAAATGACAGGTTGTAGGTTGCGCAAAGGAAAAGAACAATCTAAGCGGAGGCTTTAAAAGGAGCAAAACATAATACTTTATAAACGAGGAAAATGAAATTTCCGGCACTTTTAAAGTTGTCCTAAACTAATGGGAGCTGGGAAAAATGGCTGACTGACTAGCCTTGTGTAAAACTCCACTTTGTGTTTTGTATTTGCTTGCAGGAATTGGGTATGTCTAGTTTAATGAAAAGAAAGCCTGGGATAACATGATAGCAGTCTTCCAATATTTGAGGGGCTGCCAGAAAGAAGAGGGGGTCATCCTATTCTCTAAAGCGCCTGAAGGCAGGACAAGAAGTAATGGGTGGAAGTAATCAAGGAGGAACCAACCTAGAACTGAGAGTGAGAACGATCAACCAGAGGATCGAGTTGTGGGTGCTTCATAGCTGGAGGTTTTTAAGGAGACACTGGACGTCCATTTGAAATGATATAGGGCAGTGATGGCTAACCTTTTTGCCATCATGTGCCAAAAGTGGGGGAGCATAGGGGAACATGATGGTACGGTGGGACCGATAGGCCCATTTTTCGCCCTCCCCAGGCTCCAGAGGTTTTTTTGGAGCCCGGGGAGGGCGAAACGGCTTCTCCCCCCACCCAAGAGGCCCTCTGGAGGCCAGAAATGGCCAATTTCCAGACTTCCAGGGGCCCCGGAAGACCTGTTTTTTGCTTTCCCCAGACTCCAGAGGCTTTCTTGGAGCCTGGGGAGGGCAAAAATGTCCTTCCATACACCCTCGGAGGCCCTCAGGAGGCTGGAAATGGCCTGTTTTCCGACTTCCAGTGAGCCTGGAAGGCCCAAAAATCAGCTGGCCGGCATGCATGTGCCATAGGTTCGCCACCATGGGTATAGGGTTTCCTGCGCCATCATGGGTATAGGGTCTCCTCCAAATTCCCTTCCAACTCTGTTATTCTAATCTGTTATTTTTTTTGTAACACTGGCTGAGATTCTAGGGGTACTTAAAAGCATAAATGTGATGAATATAATTTTTATATTGAGCTCTTGAGCAAAAGGTCACTGTGTTATATTAAATGGTTCCTGAAAAAAAATGTTTTGAAAAAACGTGAGAACTTTCAGCCAGAGTTTTAAGACTTCTGCTTCTGAAATTAAAAACTCTGGGATTCTGTTGGTTGTGTTCAAGTCAAAATTCCAGCAGCTGAAATCCTAGAGTTTGGGAAGAAGACAGAGCAGAGTACACAAATACATACATAAATTCTTTTATTATGGTCAATGATCCATGCACGTCAACAGGCAAAGGAATATAAAAACAAATATTTGATCATGTGAGATACATTATTTGATGTGTCTTGGCTGCTGCCATGGAAAATTTGATGACAATATTACCATAGTAGTGTAGAACTAGAAAGTAGAAATCCTATCTAGGGCAGTTGTTGCAAAATGGGTAGAATAAATGAGTTCCTTAGTTCCCTTTGAAAATTGCAATACGGCAGTAGAAGAGTGACAGTTTCAATTTCTCCTGAACTGCATGGAAAAATCAGTTCAAATAAGGGTTTGGGTTATTTTAGTATCCACTCAGCAAGAAAATGGAGGGCAGAATATTGTGCCATGTCCCCCAAAGTCTTTTCTCAACATAGGGAAAATGATAGGTCAAATATTTGGCTGCCTCATTGGGACCCCTTGAAATCCAGGTTCTGCTGTTGTACGGATCCTAAGGTAAAGGTAAAGGTTCCCCTTGCACATATGTGCTACTCGTTCCCGACTCCAGCGGTTTGTGCTCATCACTGTTTCAAAGCTGAAGAGCCAGCGCTGTCCAAAGACGTCTCCATAGTCATATTGCCGGAATGACTCAACACCAAGGGCACATGGAATGCTGTTACCTTCCCACCAAAGGTGGCCCCTATTTTTCTACTTGCATTTTTTGCATGCTTTCGAACTGCTAGGTTGGCAGAAGCTGGGACGAGTAACGGGAGCTCACCCCATTACGCGGCACTAGGGATTCGAACCGCTGAACTGCCGACCTTTTGATCGATAAGCTCAGTGTCTTAGCCACCGCGTCCCTTGTATAGATCCTACTGACCTCGAACTGGTGTATCAGTTCCATAATATGTCATCGAACTTTATTTTTGGTGTAGTGACAATTGTATTCTGATCCATGCTGTGATACTCATAATATATTATGTTTCTAAAACGTTTCTCTGAAATGATGGTCTATGTGTAGTGCTAAGCCATAATAAGGTGGTTTGTTTTTAAGCTTAGCATGATGCCTGAATGGTTTAGCATTATGTGTCAGGTAAAGAAGACAGGAGTTAGGATAGAGTATACCTTTTAGAATAGGTTTAGGATGGAAAGTTGATATCTTAGATTAAGGTCAGTAAGGTAAAGTCAATCCCAACTCTAGGGGGCGGTGCTCATCTCCGTTTCTAAGCTGAAGAACCAGTGCTGTCTGAAGACATCTCCATAGTCATGTGGCCAGCATGACTAAACGCCAAAGGCGCACGGAGCACTGTTACCTTCCCACCAAAGGTGGTCTCTATTTTTCTACTTGCATTATTTACGTGCTTTCGAACTGCTAGGTTGGCAGAAGCTGGGACAACTAATGGGAGCTCACCCCTTTATGCAGCAGTAGGGATTCGAACCGCTGAACTGCCGACCTTTTGATCAACAAGTTCAGTGTCTTAGCCCCTGAGCCATCACATCCGTTATTAAGGTCAGCTCTAAAATACGTTTAGTTTGTCCATTCGTTTACCAAGGTGACTTCCTGCCCTGTGTTTTTTTTAAAAAAAACATTTGAAAACTATTTTAAAACTACATCATGAGTTTAAAACTCATGATTTAGTCAAATGTTTACTGGAAAAGAGGGCTTTAATGCTGCAAGGAAATAGCCGGTGTGAGAACACAAAGGTAGTACCCCTGTGTAGGTACGTTCTTGAATGTGAGATAATGTAAGTCGAGCATTAATGGGACCAGAATGATAGCTTCTACAGAAGATCTTAATAACTAGGCAGATTCTTATCAAATAATGAACAGTAAATGGCCAAATTCTTACTGATCCTTTAGGTACTTTATCTCCTAAGCCTTTTGAGGCTTCAACATTTATAGACGGCTTTCTAATTTGACTGGGAACAGTTCATAAGCCAATGAAACTGTTTTAATGAAGAAATTGCATCTTGCCATAAGTAGCTCCAGGCAGTATTCTGGCTATTACATTTTGGAATGATTGACCTTCCTGAGTGCTTCTCAAAGGCAGCCTCATATAGATAATCTTACTATATCAAAATATCCAGCCTTTTATCGCCCCCTGCCCAGCGATCCACCTAGATAGCTCAATAATTCTCTGAAAATACCTACTAAATCACACATTTTTGTGCCTAATTCTATGTGAAATACGTTTTTGCAATTTCCAAAGAGAAGTAGATAATTTAAATGTTTAAACTGGAATTCTATTTGGTCTAAAAGCTGTGTGCATGTATATATTTATACAGCATATATAAAGTTGGCATGTACCATGTTAAAGTACTTTTTATTCCCACAGTAGTAGATATCAAAATTCTACCTTGCCTTGTTAAAAAATGAACAAATCTTAATATATTTGATGCTAGCTTTTATTTTAATGAGGTAGACTTAGAAAATAACAATGGAATTTAGCCAATATATTTTGCTTATATTTCATCTTCATGTTTTAAATCTGTGCAAAATGCACATGTTCTGTAGAAGCATATTCAAACTATTAAGCCTGGATAGCTCAACAGACTAAAAGCCTGTTATTAACATTCAGCTGTCTGCAATTATTGCAAGTTCGAATCTTCCCAGGCTCAAGGTTGACTCAGCCTTCCATCCTTTCTAAGGAAGGTGAATTGAGGTTCCAGTTTGTGGGGGCAATAAACTGACTTTGTATAAAATATATAAATGTATGAAGGCTATTGCTTAACGCATTGTAAGCCGCCCTGAGTCTCCGGAGAAGGACAACATATAAATCTAATTTTTAAAAAATAATAATAATAAAAAAGGCATGATGCAGTTTAAGTTTTCGGTCCACTTTACAGAATCTAGTGCTTTGTATATATATGGTTTGCCAAATTAATTCTTAAATCAGACAACTAATGTGAAATATGTTTTTCTGAAAAAAGCATTCTGCTTTTCTTGCATTAAGTTTATGATTGAATTAACCAGGGTTTTTTGAAATGACATTTAACCATGGTTGGTTGAATAAGTGATACATATCATGCTAATCTCCAAAGTATGTTTTGTTTGCAAATCTCAATTATGATGATGATATCCATTTCAGTCGTGTCTGACTCTTGTCAATTCTATAGGCCGGAAGCTCTTTCCATACCTTCCGATCTCATGCTACTTCTTTGAGTTGTTCTATGCTCTGGTTGATGTAGTGGCTCAGTGGCTAAGACGCTGAGCTTGTCAATCAGAAGGTCAGCAGTTCAGCGGTTCGAATCCCTAGCACTACGTAACGGAGTGAGCTCCTGTTACTTGTTACTTGTTTATATGCTGCTTCTGCCGACCTAGCAGTTCGAAAGCACGTAAAAAATGCAAGTAGAAAAATAGGGACCCCCTTTGGTGGGAAGGTAACAGCGCTCCATGCGCCTTTGGCATTTAATCATGCCGCCACATGACCATGGAGATGTCTTTGGACAGCACTGGCTCTTTGGCTTAGAAACGGAGATGAGCACCACCCCCTAGAGTTGGGAATGACTAGCACATATGTGTGAGGGGAACCTTTACTTTTACCTTTATGCTCTGATTGGTGTCAGTTTTGATGGTAGCTACTTTAAAACTAAATCATTCAAACTTCCTAATAGCCTAGTGGTCTTTACAAATCCAATTAATAAGTTTCTTGATTTAGTCATCATCTGATAGAGAATTGAAATGGAAACAAAGTTGGGTTCTCGACAGTTTTGAGGCATGATTGGGTAAACTTGAATAGCTGGAAAATGCAAAATGTTTTTCTGCTTCCTCGAAATATTTAAGGTGTGCTCTGAACCCAATAATTCAATCTTGTTCCACTTTTGAAAAATCCTGCCCAGTGCTTAATGTCTCCATTGAAAAAAGTCTCTGAGAAACATGATTGTAGGAAGAAACGATGCTAGCTGATCATCTTATTCCTTGAGATATCTTTTTCGAATTGGGCATTCTAATTTATTTTATACTCTACTGTTTGATAAAGCCTTTGGAACCGAAGTAAAATAAAATATCAAGATATAAACACTTTAGTACTTTAATGAACCAAAATAAACAGAGGTTTCTTCTGTATATCATACATGAGATGATAATTTATCTTACACTCCAGTGATGATGTATAAAATGTCTGTGTTGCTTCAGATATCTGGCAGCGGTTACCTCAGGAAATCCAGAGGCTAACAGTTTACCGAAAATACCATATATTATAAAATATTAATGATTTAATGAAGAACAGAACACTGGACGCTAGTGGAATTTCATTTTTTTTAAAGGAAATGATTAATATGGGGTGAGCCGTATTGTTTGTCGGCTTGTTGCCATTTAAAATAGATTGTCAGGGGAAATTCATCTTAGACTTTGTTATTTGAGCTACGTACTGCTTTATACTGAGCATTATTGCAACAGTCTTTTGTATATACACTGTTAATATTCACACTGATTTTATTATGAAGATATACTGAACTTTCCTCTTATATCTTTTACTTCTATTTTTTTTAAAAAATACACGTAGTCCTCGACATACAAACACATTTGAATCCAAAACTTCCATTGCCAAGCAAGGCAGCTGTTAAGTGAGTTTTGCCTTGTTTTACGACCATTCTTGCCACAGTTGTTAAGTGTTGTGGCCATCAGAGGCTGTGCAGATTGTAGATTATTCTGACAGCGAGGAGGCTGGTGTGTGCTGCGCCAGCAGCCTGTGCAGCTGGCACTTGAGTCAGACAGTGAGGAGGCTGGAGAAGATGTGGTGCCAGAGGCAGGGATTCAGCCAGGGCCTTCAGAACCTCCAGAAGCTCCTTTAAGTGAAGAGGATGAAGAGGAGGAGCCATTTCTTGATGCACAGGCGCGCAGAGCTGTCAAAAGGCAGGAGTGGCTCCTCAGGAGGAGGTCTCCTCGAGAGTAAGGCTTGGGGCTAATTAGCCACTCCCTTAGCCTATTTAAGGAGGAATGCCGACTGAAGCAAGTTGTAGGGAACAACTTTAGTTCACTCTCCTTCGCATCTGGATTCTCTGCAAAATTGCTTCTGGGCTTTCTGCCAACCTTAGTAAGATTGTGATTACTTTATCTTTGGTTTCTTGTAGACTGTTAAGAAAGTTTATTAACAACCTTTGTTTTGAAAAAGACTGAGTTATTTTAGTAAATTAAGTTTTGTACAAACTTTGTGTGTGCTGTATTCTTTGGGGTCCGTAGCTGGGGCAGAACATTAAGTTGGTTGTAAAGTGAATCTGGCTTCCCCATTAACTTTGTTTGTCAGAAAGTTGCAAAAGGAGATCACATAATCTCCGGGACACTGCAACCGTCATAAATACATGGCAGCTGCTAAGTGTCCCAATTTTGATTACGTGACCACAGGTTGCTGCAAACAGCCCTAAGTGAACAGTCTCATAATTCACATTTTTTCAGCGCCATTGTGACTTTGAATGGTCACTAAATGAATGATTGTATTTCTTTACTTTAAAAAAATGTATAAGTAACTTGAGGATTGTAATTTGAGGATGACCGGTACAGTTTTATGTAGGGGATATTTCATATTGGGCTACCTTCAATATTTCAATAAGACGTTTGCAAAACAGCTGAGAGGATTCTCCAAAACTAGGAAAGGATTGAAACTCAGGGCACTTTGCCTAAAATAACCTAGTGCAGTGATGGCTAACATTTTCCGGACCGAGTACCCAAAACTCATCCCTGAACCCCCAAAATTCAATGCATGTATGGTCCCTATGCATGCGCCCCCATGCATGTACGAGTGGCCCCCTGCATGCACCCTGCCCCCCCTGCACATGTGCACGCAGCCCCACAACACACCTTGCCCTCACATATGTGTACACCTCCCATGTCCTCTGCCCTGAAGACCAGCTGGCTGGTGGGAGGCATGCGTGAATGTACAGCGGAGTTGAACTGGGGCGACAGCTCTTGTGCCATCTGAGGATGCCATAGGTTCTCCATCACAGACCTAGTGTCTCCAGAAGGACTGTACCGGTCTCACCTGCTGGTAAACTGATTCCACTCTCTGTTGACAATGAATAAATATTAAAAGGTGTGTTCATGTTAACCATGATTGTTAATTAGAATCAACCCAGAAGATATTTGAAGAGTTTTGGAAGGGATGTGAGAAGGGATGTCCGATCTTTCTTAACTGTGAAGATTTAGAGGAAAAAGAAGGGCATTTTCATTTTTAGCACTTCTGATCTTCTCCTTAGAAACTTGCTGGGGAGTACTTAAACTTAGTAATCAAGTGCTCCTTGTTTGTATTACAGTATGAAACCAATTTCGAAACAAATGTAAATGGCTTTTAAATATCAATATTTTATTAAAACAGTAAAGCATATGGCCCACTAAAAATGGAGCAGCTCAGCAACTGCCTTCTGAAAGTTTCTTTGCTTGCATTTGCTCAGTGGAATTAAAACAGGGGAAAGTATTTTGCATATGTTGAAAACTAGATTCATCTGCATGCGTTGAATTACTCAGATAATTAAAGTTGCCTGATAGAATGAATGGCTTTAAAAAGGAAGAGAAATTGCTTAGACTTAAAACACTGTAAGCATGTAATTGCACAGAATGGTATAAATTTATGTAAGCTGTTGTTTCTTTAATCTTAAGTTATACCCTATGTTGTAAACTAAATTTGTCTTGCCCCAGGGTACTGCTAGAAGTGAAGCTGCGTATATTTAATAGTGTTTTTCCTTTGGATAAACAAGATTTAAACCAATCCTGCATCTTGCTTAAAACAAAACAAACTAACAAACAAAAAAGGAACAAATGGTCATTTTTAAAATTGTATTATCTGTTGTGTTGAATATTCAAGCACTAATTTGAGTCTAGTTGGAAAGTATTAAGCTGGGATCACTAGTCTAGAGATAAAAAGGACTTGGGGGGTGGGGGGCATGATAGCAGTGTTCCAGTATTTGAGAGGTTGCCACACAGAGGAGGGGGAGGGGGTCAATCAAAGGTGCTTTTTCAAGAGGCAACTAGACTTTCTGGTTTTTCTTTGAAGACGTTTCGCTTCTCATCCAAGAAGCTTCTTCAGCTCAGAAGCTGAGGAAACCTCTTGGATGAGAAGCGAAACATCTTCAAAGAAAAACCAGAAAGTCCTCTTGAAAAAGCCCCTTTGGGACAACCATGACTTGGTTGACTGAGAATCTCCATGGACAGGAGGGGATCAACTTATTTTCCAAACCACCAGAGGGCAGGACAAGAAACAATGGATGGAAACTAATCAAGGAGAGAAGCAACCTGGAATGGAGGAGAAACTTCCCCACAGGGAGAACAATTAACCAGTAGAACAGTTTGTCTTCAGAAGTTGTGGGTGCTCTTATCACTGGAGGTTTTTAAGAAGAGACTGGACAGCCGCTTGTCTGAAATGGTATAGGGCAGTGATGGCTAACCTTTTTGCCATCACATGTCAAAAATGGGGAGAACATGGGGGTGTCGCACATGTGCGTGCCCACACCCATAATTCAATGCGCCCCACCCCCCACACATGCACACACGACTCCCCGGCGTGACCCCCGCTTTTGGCACGTGATGGCACAGTGGGCCCGGCAGGCCCGTTTTTCATTTCTGGCCTCCGAAGGGCCTCCAGGGGTGTGGAGAAGGCCGTTTTCGCCCTCCCTTCTCCACACCCCTGGAGGCCCTTCGGAGGCCAGAAATGACCTGTTTCCAAGCTTCCAGTGGGCCCAGAAGGCCCAAAAATCAGCCGGCATGTGCATGTGCACTGGGGCTGAGCTAGGGCAACACTTGCGTGCCCACAGATACGGCTCCGCGTGCCACCTATGGCACGTGTGCCATAGGTTTGCCATCCCGGGTATAGGGTCTCCTGCTTGAGCAGGGGGTTGGACTAGAAGATCTCAAAGGTCCCTTCCAGCTCTATTCTGATTGATTTGATGCCAATTTCTTGTTTGTTCACAACAAAATGCTTTGAAGTTTTATGTCTTCAGCTTCTCCCTTCTATATAGTGCAGGTTATCCTAAACTTACAATGGTTCATTTAGTGACTGTTAGAAATTACAACAGCAGAAAAAAAGTGACACAACTATTTTTGACACGTTGCGGCATCCCTGAGATCAGGCTTCTTTATCATAGCTTATGATCCTGGTAGTTGAATGAAAGCCGTCTTGCTGCTTGTAATCACTTGTGATCTTCAGACGTAACCTCCCCTTCCAATTTGGCCATTTGATTTAATAGCAATAGCACTTAGACTTATATATCATTTCACAGTGTGTTACATCCCCCTCTAAGCAGTTTACAAAGTCAGCATATCCCTCCCCCCACACACACAATCTGGGTCCTCATTTTACAAACCTCAGAAGGATGGAGGGCTGAGTCAACCTTGAGCCGGTGAAACTCGCATTGTTGAACTGCAGGCAGCTGGCAGGCAGCAGAAGTAATCTGCAGTACTGCGTTCTAACCACTGCACCTCCATGGCTCATTTAACCTTTCCTGTTACTCCTCTCTGCCCTCCGCTATGCCATTGCCTTTGTGAGATCAAAAGTATGGATGGGGGGGGGGTGTGTGAAGCCACTTTGAAAGTCAACCTGTCTTGCAACCCCCCTCCCCGTGGGCGTGGCTCAAATTAGCCAGTTAGCCCAAATGTCAACCCGCAAGGCATTTCTGGTCTGCTCTCGAGTTGCCATGGGCAGGAAGGGGGGCGAATTGACGGAGCAGTTCGGCAGCCACGTTCAAAAGCACATTCCACACATACCTTCCAAAAGGTTGGATCTCAGATTACCAGAGTTGGCCTGTGAGGCGTGTTTTCTACAGCATGCGAAAGTGCCTCGTTGGAGAATGTGATTTATGACACAGCCTGAAAGGAGGGGGGAAACAGGGTCAGAGTTGAGTCATAAATTATGTTTGGCAGAGTTGACTTCACTCAGGTAGTTGCTGACATGTTACTTCTAATAAATAACTGGATTTCTTTTGAAACTTGGCTCAAGGCTCATGAGTTAATTCGGGCATCTGTCGGAACCCTGACACCAAACACCTGCCCGAAGAAGGCCTGCGAGTAGATTTCTGAGGGAATGGATGAAGGTCTGAGCGAAGGGTGCATTTGTGTGTGGGATTGTCTGGAGGTTTATAAATAGGATAAGGATTGAAAACACGAGGTGGATTTAATAGGAGGAGGATTTAAATGATTGAAATAGGAGAAGGAAGATGTGTTGGATATGTTCACTGCGTACGAGTTGTTTGTAAAAATAATAAAGGTGGGAAATAAGTAAATACATAAACACATAAATAAAAAGTAAATAAATAAATATTGTGTCTACTTTTGGAAAGAGGAGACAAGGTCCGTGACCTCTTTTCCTCACACGAAATGAGTGGGATGCTTGCACTAACTGAAATAGAAGATTAACCCATGTGCTAAAGATCTTGTCAGTTTTTTAAATAGTTGGGCCAGGTTGATTTGCATGGGCTTTTGTTCATCGGATTCATCTTTGGTGCTTTTACAGCTGCCTTTCCCCTTCCTTAGTTTACTCCAAGTAACTCTGCCCCCGAAGTCTGTGTTACATTTAAAACGTTAGCTGAAGCATTTTTTAAAGAAACCCGTAATTGAAAAATCTCAAAGGAAATGGATAAAACGCAAAAGAGCAACAGTTAATCACGCTAATGAATTCACATCTGAAGCAGGAAAAAAGCTGATTGCCGAGTTTATAACACTGCTATTTTTATTCTATATCTATGCATTTAAGTTGACTTTGTTTTGTATCGGTTCCAGGTTTTTGTAAGCCAGCTTGAAATTTGATGAGTCAAGAGAATAAATATTTCCACAAGTACTTAGGACCCAGGCAGTCATCTTTCCCTGCTGACCTGATGCTGTGTTCCTTACCCGTGTCTTCTCAATATGTGTTTTGTGACAGGTTTTGAAACGGCAAAATCTTTTGCCCTCCATGGTGCCCATGTTATTCTAGCCTGCCGAAACACCTCAAGAGCTGAGGAGGCCATGCGCCAGATCTTGAAAGAATGGGTAAGGACCTTTGCTTTGTAAATACGTAAATTTATGCTTTAAAACTTACAAATGCTCAGCGATTCCTACTTCAAACTCCTAGGCTCCACACTTAGTGCATATTTTTGAGAAAAGATGCCACTTAAAAATGAGAAATTAAAATGACATTAATAAAGTTTAGAGATGTCAGCTGAGCAAATCAGGTAATTATGAATCACTCAAAGTGAGATAGATAGATAGATAGACAGACAGACAGACAGACAGACAGACAGACAGACAGTATAGTTAGGTAAAATAAGATAGATAGATAGATAGATAGATAGATAGATAGATAGATAGATAGATAGATAGATAGATAGATTTCAGCAGGTTCTGACCAGTTCTGGAGAACTGGTAGTGGAAATTTTGAGTAGTTCGGAGAACTGGTAAATACCACCTCTGACTGGTCCTGCCCCCATCTATTCTCTGCCTCCTGAGTCCCAGCTGATCAGGAGGAAATGGGGATTTTGCAGTAATCTTCCCCTGGAGTGGGGAGGGAATGGAGATTTTATAATATCCCTGCCATGCCCACCAAGCCATGCCACACCCACCAAGCCACACCCACAGAACCAGTAGTAAAAAATTTTGAAACCCACCACTGGATGGATAGATGGATGGATGGATGGATGGATGGATGGATGGATGGATAGATAGATAGATAGATAGATAGATAGATAGATAGATAGATAGAAGATAGATGATAGATATACTGTTAGATAGATGTTAGAGAGAGAGACAGAGAGACAGGCAGATAGACAGACAGACAGAGAGACAGACAGACAGACACACACACACACACACACACAATAAAAAAATTAAATGCCTGAGCAAATCAGTGTTTTGATTTTGGGCTGGAAAGAAACGACATCCCTTGAGTTCGTATCTATGGAGGAAATACCACTGTGTTGGATCCCACCACTGAGAAGACTGTCATTCCTAATATACCATTTCTTTCATTTCATTGGAGATGTCTGGAATAGCAACACAGACCCTTTCTTTGAGAAAGTTTATAATTTAAAGATTAAATTAACACATTTGAAGGCACAAAATGGAAAAGAGAATAAAAGACGAATGGAATACATAATTCCTTTAAAAATTTTGATAGGAATACAGGCAGTTGCAAAGTTGAATATTTGGGCCCAAATTGAAGGAGATACAGATTTAACTGTTAATAGATGAAATGCAAGTCTTTTTTTTTACTGTTACTGAGTGTACTACTAGTAGTGTGGTTTTAAACACATTGCATTAAGTATAAATAGTGTGGTAAAATATAATGGAAATCTTTGAAAGACACCAGTCTTTGTGAAATGTATTTCAAATGTTTGTATGGAATCTGTCTTGTGAAAATGTTCTGTCAGCTTTCTAGGGTTGAATTTAGCTTCAGTTCATTTGGGGGACCTAGCATATACCATCACAGCATCTAGTTCTGCTTTTCCTAACATGATGCTCTCCAGGCCCATTGAAGTTAAACTCATTCAATGTGCAGAAATGGATAGGTTAACCCTAAAAATCAAAGGAAAAGAAGACTCGGAATATTTTATAACATGGGAACTATTCTACAAATGGTTAATTAACAGATACTGAGGTTAGAGGAATGGATTTATGTGAAATACAGACTATATGAGAAAGATAAACTGATGAGTAAATATTTTGATGGTTATATAATCGATATTATAATGGAAGATAGTATACTTTTCAATAACGATTTATATTATCGCATATATGTTTATGTATATATGATTATAATGATTATGATGATGTTTATATGTTAACACTTTGGACACCTAGTGTTCAATATAGAAATGAAATATGTGATATAAAACAATATTTAATATGAAGTTAAACTGATTCAATTCATAGCTAACATGGTCAAGGAACTTTTCTTTAGATCTAAAGAAATAAATGTTCCCTCTGTGCTGGGTGTGTGTTTCAATAAAAAGACAACATTGGATGAAAAACGTTAAGATATCTGAGCAGAAAGAAGATCCATGTTTAACTGAAGTTATTGTTTCAGCTAGAAACTATAGTCCTCATATGTTGGGCTACCCAGGACAGTGGTAGATTGCCCTGGTTCGGACCGGTTCTATAGAACCGGTAGTAAAACTGGCGGGAGGCTCCGCCCACCGACCCCAATGTCATCGGGAAACTTCTGCTATTGCGAACCGGTAGTAAAGGTAAATAGAACCCACATCTGACCCAGGAGGATATGAATCTTTCCTTTCAGAAGATTTTACTGTTTT
The DNA here is from genome assembly GCA_030761175.1 of Masticophis lateralis. NCBI lineage: Eukaryota > Metazoa > Chordata > Lepidosauria > Squamata > Colubridae > Masticophis > Masticophis lateralis. Next base: position 16,880,975 of record JAUDYJ010000010.1, read on the forward strand.
ACTCATGTGCGGTGTGATAAAGTAATCAGTGCAATATGAAAGTTGCGATCCTTGGAATGAACGGGAAAACAAAGTTTTTGCGTTGCCTTTATTTTGAATAGCTTCAAAAGTGGAGTGCTTTCTTTATTAGCCATTTCTCTCTCCTAATTGTTCACAATGCTATTTAATCTTAGAGTACAATAGCTGGAGTACCTTCGGTCTATCTTTGTAATGGGATTGCTGCTGTTTATTGAGAAGGACTAATTAACTTGATGATTCCACTAATATTATGGCACTTTGACAATACCTCAGATTTATGACTCAGGTAAAATACATAAATGAAGTGCAGGTGCTGAAGCAGAAAGAATAAGTTGTTACTGAACTTTAATTACTTGAATTGCATAAGTAGGAGAGAATTAGTGGGTGTTCAGAATTTACATCAGTTGGAAGTAATCTTGGGAGGAAGATAAAGATAAAGAAAAGCTACTTAAACTGAAAAAAAAGGCAATTTTATTTGCAATAGATTTATGGTCTAAATCTAATAGAATGACACTTGTTTTTTTTTAATTCTTTATCAAGTGTATTTGTGTTGGTTTGTCAACACTTTCTGTTGAGAGTCTATTGATATAATGGATTTCTCTTCAAATTATCTTTTATTTAAATTGTATGGCCTCCACCAATGAAAGACTAGCTTGCTCTTTGATGCCATTGGTCGGTCTATTTTGACTACTAAAGGATGCATTAACTAGCACTTGAATTGGGAACCTCAATGTTATAGGAACAGAATCTTAAGATGTCACAGATATCTGCATATCGCACTGCATATTGGACATAAATACAATAGAGAGAGTCCAGAGATATTTTACGAGAAGAGTCCTCCATTCCTCTAACCACAATAAAATACCTTATGCCACCAGACTCCAAATTTTGGGCTTACACAACTTAGAACTATGCCGACTTCAGTCTGATCTAAGCATAGTACATAAAATTATCTGCCACAATGTCCTTCCCGTCAATGACTACTTCAGCTTCAACCACAACAATACACGAGCAAATAATAGATACAAACTCAAGGTAAACTGTTCCAAACTCGATTGCAGAAAACATGACTTCAGCAACAGAGTGGTCAATGCCTGGAATGCACTACCTGACTCTGTAGTTTCTTCCCCAAAACCCCAAAACTTTAACCTTAAAGTATCTACTGTCGACCTCACCCCATTCCTAAGAGGTCTGTAAGGGGCGCGCATGAGTGCACCAGTGTGCCTACTGTCCCTGTCCTAATATTCCTCTTTACTTACTCTTTTCATGTATTCAAATTATGTTTATACTTTTTATACTTTTATACTGTAAGAAAGAGTCATTGCTCTTCAGAACACTAAATCCACTAGATCAGAGTATATCAACTGGAATTGCAAACATACTTTTTAAAGCGATTCATGAAATGCAACCTGTACAAGTTAGATACAAACATCTTGTTTCTTTTGTGGCAAAATTAATTTCGTTAGAGGAAAATAAAATAAAAATTAAGCATGAAAGGATCTTTTGTAAAGACGCAAGGCTTTGTAGAGCCATACCTACCAACAAATATTTCTCTTGCATTCCAAGAAATAAGATAGTGCTGTGTGGAAAATATTTTATTATTCTTCGACTTTTATGCCACCCATCTCTCTGAGGCTATTCTAGGTGGCTTACATTCAAACAATTAAAATGACATCCAAAACATTCGAACATTAAAATGTGCATGTTTGGGCTCTACTTCTGGGTGATACTCGACGTACATTTGAGTTGCCATCAGTTCATGTGGCCATCTTTTCATGTTCCAGTTGTCTTTTTTCTTGGAGAACATCAGGTAATATTGAATCTACATAATAGCATCCTAAAGAAAGGATATGCAAAACAGATATATGAAACAGAAGGGTACCTTCTCACTCTTCCAAACCTTAAAATTGTTTGTGTATATTTCTTTCTCTCTGCCCAAATTCACTAATAGTAAGTAGTCTAATAAGCAGGGGTGAAATCTACTTACCTTCCCTACTGGTTCAGAAGTGCGTGTGGGTCACATGCGATTTTGGACCCTTTCTGCAGGCACAGAGGGTCAAAGCAGGTTACTTCCTGTTTAAAACCAGGAAATAATGTGAGGGCGGGTGAATGGAGCCTCGTGTTGCTGCTGCTACTGGGTCTCCAAACCACACGCCACTGCCGCTACTGGTTCGCCCAAAGCGGTGTGAATCAGTAGCATTTCACCCCTGCTATTAGGGTAAAATGTTTAATGGAGTAAAACCCAGGGGTGAAATGGTCCCGGTTCGGTGGCGATCCGGTAGCGATGGTGGCAGGTATTTTGGAGAACCAGTAGGAAAAATCCCTGCCCCCCCCATGCCTAGCTGAACTGCGCAATCATCAGAAGCTTTTTTTTTTAATTTTTAAAAGCATTTTTTCTACAACCTCTTCGGCCGAAAAAATGCTTTTAAAAGTTAAAAAAAAAAAAGGCCTCTGATGATCTCGCAGGTCAGCTGGAATCGTCAGAGGCTTTTAAAACCATTTCTTTTACAACCTCTTCAGTTGAAGAGAGAAAAAATGCTTTTAAAAGTAAAAAAAAATAAAAGTTGACCACGCCCACCCAGTCACATTACCCCCACCCCCACTAAGCCACGCCCACAGAACCGGTAGTAACAAATTTTACATTTCACCACTGGTAAAACTCAAATTGATAGACCTCTAGCTGCAGTTGTGTTTTGACGATTTGGTCATAATTTAGAACTGCATGTTAATTTCTTGGCTGCAAAATCCTGAGCCACCTCTTCCTCCAAAAAGGAAATTAGAATCTCAGATCTTAGATACATTTTTAATCAAAAAGACATTGTCAAGCATAAATCTCTCAGCAATAGCCAAGTCCCTAAAGCAGCCAGGAAAAAAAATATATCAATACTTTGCAAAGAAGGGAACGGTTGTTCCAATTCGCTTGATTGACTTTAAGACTTAATGAAAAACACTCCAGTAGAGTTTGTAAACACGTTTGCTCACGAGACTGCCGAAATCCTACGCCACAAGCTGTAGAAATCAGAGGCCTATTCCCTATTATATAACATTGACATCATTGAATGAAAGAGTAATGATTGAGCAGGGTTTCACAGCTCCCAACTGTAGGTATTTCCTTAATGAAGACTTCAGAAAATATGCAGAGTGATGTGAATTGAATCCAACGGATCACAAGCAGAGGGAAAAATAACTGTTAGCACTGCTTGTCAATCATTAAAGGGCCGAAGAGTTCTACCACAAAGGTGTTGATGTATAGATGTGGCACAGAACATCTGCGTAGTTGTTTCTTGTAGTGCAAGGGATGTTGAATTAAAGAACACCTCAGTACAAGCATCTAGACCCACACTTGAAGAGTTCATGTAGGAATTCTTACATAGGTATTGTCAGGGTTTCAAGTAACACCCCCAACGAAAGCAATCTGTGAGGCTTGAGTTTCCTCAAAGCTAATTTTTATCAGAGATGTCATATTGTCACATCTGGGAACACCTGAATCTGAGAGCTTCCGGGTTTTCCTCACCCAAAAGAAAGTTCAAGTCCTTGCCCTTCACCCACATGTCCATCACACAAACCAATCAGGTACCCTCTGGAACAGAAGATACCTCCTCATTCTTCTCAGCACAGCTGCAGGGCACAACGGTCTTGACTTTCTGGAAAGAATGTTATTTTGACTACATGTCATCTTCAGTCCATACAATCCCCCCTCCCATTTTCCCACAGTAGAATTTGTGGGAGGCCTGAAGGCTCAAAGGTAAAAGATGGCTTCCAGGTCTGACAGGTATCTTCTCAGACTAATGGTTTGTACCTAGGTGAAACTAGATAAAGTTCAATAACACATGATCAAAATTCAGGTGCTTTGGCGATCAGCATGTATTTTTATGTTGCTTGCAGAATCCGTGGTCATATGATGTCCATTTATGATCAGCCCGCTTCTGACAAGCAAAATCAATGGTGGGGGGAGGGGGGGCAGGTTCATTTAACAACTGCATGCTTCTCTTAATGACTGCAGTGGTTTTTGCTTGGCAAAAGTCATAAAATTGGGTACAACTCAGCTAATAGCCGCCTTGCTCGGCAGCAAAAATCTCGATCTCGAGATCTTGATCTCGAGTTGTGGTCATGAGCTGTACCTTGTTTTTCCATGCCTTGAGTGGCAGAGCATGATTCTGAGGATGAGTCTTTTTTGCATGAAATTTGGCACTATAGTATCGCATCCAATGATTCTGCAGCAAAGAAATCTGTCCAGGTTCAAAATAAAATGACGGATTAAAAAGATGCAGATAATGTATGAAATAGTGTAAGGCATCATTCCCTTCCCCCCCACACCTTCACCCCCCTCCCCAATTTAGGTCTTATTGCTATAATATTCCCATCAGCATTTGGACACCTGAAACATTCAGTACAGTGATTTATAAAGAAATGCACGCGTTCAAAAGGTAAATGTGAATTTAAAAAATTGAACAGCTTCCCAAACTTGGATGAACGATTGAGGTGCGTCGTGTTTTTCTCCTTGCACGATAAACATATGGTATGAATTTTCTTTCTCTCATTACAGATGCTGGGAGAAGGGGAAGACAAATATTTATAGTGTGCTCGTGTTTTACAGTAAAAACAGTGCTCAATTTGTTTATACAGTTCCACTGTTACAGTTTTTATGGTTGGTAGTGAAACCACTGTAAAATAAGAGTCTGGATTATATAGCAGATGTGGTGAGCCTCTTCTACTCCAATAGAACAAGCAGCCCATCGTTGAATTGTGGATATCGTTTATATTAAATCAATGATCTGAGAAGGGCTGAACTAATTCACACCTTTGTCTTTGTATGCCTTTAGACAAGCACCATTATGATACCATCTACCTGTGGACTAATAGCTATTTTCTTAAACATAGCTAATTTCTTAAAAGTACAGGTAGTCATCGATTTAGCACTGCCATTGAGATCAGAATTTTGGTGGATAAGCAGGACAGTTGTTAAGTGAGTTGTGGTTGTTAAGTGAGTACGATTTCCACCAACTTGTCTGAGAAGATTGTAAATGGTGATGATACCAACCCTTGGATGTTGCAATTGTCATAAATACTTGCTGTTACCAAGTGCCTAAATTTTTATCATGTGACCATGGGGATGATGCAACGGTTGTAAGTTTAAGGACTGGCTGTATATCTTTTTTCCCCCAGTTCCTTTGCAAGTTCAAACAATCTCTAACCCAGCCCGCCAGATGCATCACGCACACACCAAACACACCCAGACTCCACAAAGACAAAAAATGTCATGATACATAGCGTGATGCGATTGTTCTAAACCAAAGGTTGTGAATCGCGTTTTACCTATAATTTAAATTTTGAACTATAACAGCGACTTTCTAGTTCGCTCAGAAGATTTGATGGATTTATTTCAGAAGGTTCTGACCTCCTACCAACTTAAATTGGTACTTCAATTTTTCTCCCATTTGGTTTTCAACAGTTGCCATGACTTCCCTGTGAAATCAAGTGACTTCATTCACTACGAAAAGTAGGGGCGATGCTCATTTGCTGTGGCTCAGTGGCTGAGATTGTCGATCAAAAGGTCAGCAGTTCAGCGGTTTGAATCCCTAGTGCCGTGTAACAGGGTGAGCTCCTGTTCTTTGTCCCAGCTTCTGCCAACCTAGCAGTTCGAAAGCACGTAAAAAATGCAAGTAAAAAAATAGGGACCACTTTGGTGGGAAGGTAACAGCGTTTTGTGCGCATTTGGCATTGAGTCATGCCAGCCACATGACCATGGAGACATCTTCAGACAGTGCTGGCTCTTTGGCTTTGAAACGGAGATGAGCACCGCCCCCTAAAGTCGGGAACGACTAACACATATGTGCGAGGGGAACCTTTAGCCTTACCTTTATTTTGAAATCATGGAGCTTTAGCACTTGAGTGGGAATAAAACTGCTAGACATTTTTCTAAATTTACCAATGCTCTTCTTAGGTTTAAGGTTTAATTAGGTTTAAACCTAATTAATCTAATTAAACCTAATTAATCTCTAATGCATGGTGAGCATTCATTTAAAGTAGATCTTTGAAACTCCAAACTTTTGATTTACAGGTAATACTAAGCCAAAATGTTCCTTATTTATTTGGGGCTCCACATAGTATATGGACTCTTCTTTTGGGGATTAGTATAATGTATAAACCGGGCCAATATAGACAGGCTAAGTCATCTTTTTGATAAACCTGGCTTGCGGTTGTGGAAATAGAGCCACTGCAAAACATTCTTTAGGAGTGTCAAGACAAGGTTATGATGAGATGACCACTTCTAGGGTTTGGACTAGAATGGGGGGTCTTCAACCTTGGCCACTTTAAGACTTGTGGACTTCAACTCCCAGAATTCCCAGCTTTAAGAACAAGTCTTAAAGTGGCCAAGGTTGAAGACCCCTGGCCTAGAAGACCTCCAAAGACCTCTTCCAACCCATTCTGTGTTCTATGTATTAGAAGCAGAAGTCTTGTTTTTTAGAGTCTGAATCCTGTAGTTTTGCAGGATTCAAGTTTCCGTGGAAATACATTTATGTCCCTAGCTCTGTTCACCTTCTATAATCCTCCTCCTCCTGAAGGTCTCATCCTGAATTAATGTTGAGGTTTTGTAATAGTTTGAGGGTAATAAATTGCCACTACAGTAAATTCTATTAATGTAAAAGGTCAACGTAGCTTATGGTAAATACTTTACTGAGTGTTTATAGTACACTTCATACTTTACATGATTCCCTTTCTAATTCTGCTTATCTTTTCATTCCAATTCCCTAAAGGATATATAAAAGAACCCCTAAAGAGAGTAATTACTGCTCTAGTTCTTAACCAACCCTCCTTCCACCCTAAGAAAATCTGAGCTGTTTTTTAACGAAGGCAGTTTTAAATAAAAATGCAAATGGGCTGCTTTGTAACCACATTATTTACTCACCTAGCCTCTTATTACCATGTTTGTATTGTCGGCAAACACTATTTACAGTCTTGTAGAAATTAACATTACTGGTCCTGAGGAAAGATTGTTAAGGAAAAGTTGTGCTTTGGAACCAATTAGGATGAACGCAACCTCCATTATGGCTCTTGGGAGATTGTACAAGCTTTGCGTTGTCAAATAATAACATTAGCCCGGAATTTGCCAACAGATCCACTATAATTATATCATTGGCCTTATTTTGCTTCTGCAGAAATTTCCATTGTTTGCATTTAGCAACTAGGCAGAAGAAGTTCCAAGGAACATCTTATTATTAATGCCGTGATTATTTTCCAGTAGAAAATCATGGAGGAGGGGGAAAAAAAAGTACTCGGATCCATTTGGTTCAGATTAATATTCTTTTGAGTCTTTGAAACTCATAGATTTATGTGGACTTCCCTTACTGGGAAAAAAAATAGAATTAACAATCAACAGAATTCAAAGAACCTTCAAGTCAAGTTGGACTTTTAATAATCATGAAGTTTTCTTGGTGGCAGTCTGGTTTTGACATACTGTGTGTCTCCAAAAAATAAGACTGGGTCTTCTATTAATTTTTGCTCCAAAAGACGCATTAGGGGTTATTTTCTGGTTAGGTCTTATTTTGGGGGAAATACAGTACTAAATGCACCCATCTGGCTGACAATCTTAACTGGGGCTTATTTTGCGGTAGGGTTTATATTATGAACATCCTGAAAAATCATGCTAGGACTTATTTTCCAGTTGGGTCTTATTTTCTGGGAAACAGGGTATATTTTTTGCAGGGGTCCTTCTTCTTCTTCTTGTGCCATGTCTGTCATTGGACGTTGGTGATCATGTTGACGATCATATTTTTATCAACAGCCATAGAAAAAAAGTGCTTATGAGTTTTGTCCAAACCAGTCCCTTTGATTTTGAAGCCATGATGTTCTTTCTTCTGCCTGGACCTCGTTTGCCTTCAATCTTTCCCTGGAGGATTAAGTAAAGTATGGTGTATTTTTCCGGATGTCCCTACCCATCCCCAATCTAGGCTGCAGTTCTGATATTCTTGATGCTTTGCCATTCAAGAACTAAGCAGGTTTGACCCGTATGAATTTTCAGCGAAGGGACACGGTGGCTCAGTGGCTGAGACGCTGAACTTGTAGATCAAAAGGTCGGCAGTTCAGTGGTTCGAATCCCTAGTGCTGTGTAAAGGGGTAAGCTCCCGTGTCTTGTCCCAGCTTCTGTCAACCTAGCAATTCAAAAGCATGTAAAAAATGCAAGTAGAAAAATAGGGACCACCTTTGGTGGGAAGGTAACAGCGTCCTGTGCACCTTTGTCATTTAGTCATGCCGGCCACATGGCCATGGAGACATCTTCGGACAGTGCTGGCTCTTCGGCTTTGAAACGGAGATGAGCACTGCCCCCTAGAGTCAGGAACGGCTAGCACATATGTGCGAGGGGAACCTTTACCTAATTTTCAGCAGCAGACAAGGTTGGTCAGCTGCTGTCTCTTGCATTTTCTTGTGGTGAAAACTTGGAAATCTGACATGATAACTTTGTTTTTTTCTTGCTTTTTTTTTCTCCTACGGTTTCTGCTCTTTCCTAAATTGGGTTAAGCTTCCATAGTTTGACAAGTCAGCCCAACAGCTAGAATCATTTTTTTTCATTAAAACATGCACAACTGAATTTATATCCTCCTTGTATGTAAAAATAACTAATTTGAATATATTCTATAGTTTTTGTAATCAGGTAATTAAAAAAAATGAACCTTGAGACATTCAGCCTCAACTTAATCACAAGTAAATATTGACAAGTTGCTGAATCTTTCTGGCATTGGATTCTCATTGCGAAATGGGAATAATAGCAGTGTATTCCATGCAGGTCAATGATATAAATCTGTGCTACTTTTGGGGGGTATATTTATTATAATGATGGATGGATAGATTAATTGATTAGTCTTATGAACATATAAATTCTTGTGACCAATAAGACCAATAAGTGCAAGAGGAAGTCAGTGTATCTTTTCTTTTCTTTTCTTTTCTTTTTTCTTTTTTTCTTTTTTTCCTTCCTTCCTTCCTTCCTTCCTTCCTTCCTTCCTTCCTTCCTTCCTTCCTTCCTTCCTTCCTTCCTTCCTTCCTTCCTTCCTTCCTTCCTTTCTTTTTTCAGTATCTGGCAAAGTATTAAATAGGGCCAGATTGATGTTATTCACGTAGTGGGAGATATAACTATCCATTCATAACGAACTGTGGAAATACGAAAATCTTTACATGTTCTTTTATTTTGTCCTGCTTTATGTGCTGGGTGGAAGCATTTCACATACCTGTGTTACTGATTGTGCTATAGGGGGAAAGTGTATATTGCTTCCGAATGCAGAGCCCTATCCTATTAAAAATTTATTTGGGCTTCAGAGGTGATTCGCCACCTGAGCGCTTTGGGTCAGGAAAGTGTTGGGAATCTTACACACAAAGGAGAACAGGGCATTTGGAGAAAGCCAGAGTGAGCAGTGATCTGCAATTCTTTATCCTCAAGACGTATTTAGAAGGAATATTAGATTAGAAATGCAATCTAAATTGTTCCCGTTTTTGTACAAGGCCTCTATTAATCTAACCTAGTTAAGGATTCTCAGTGCATCATTTTTGTGGGAACAGTTTTATTACTTGGTATATAACTTTATAAGGCAGTGGTAAAAACAAGTTACCGTGTGCTCTGCTTGTCCAGAGTTGTTTTTGCTTGGCCTTATTTCACTTGAGATCGCTGAGATAAGCCTCATGGTTAAATTTGATTGTGGAAACGCAGTGTTTTTATTAAACAATCTTGTGATTGAAGCGCCAGCAAGAGATTAATAGATTTTGTTTTGTGCTGTTCAAATCAAGCAAATTCCGAACAGGCACTCTTTGAAAATTCCATGGAGAATATAGCCAAGGAAAAAGAAGTAATATTTGATTATGCTTATCTTATTTGAAAAGCTCAGTTTTCACATTATCCTGGGTATCCAAATATTGGTTAATTGTTAAAACAGTCATTCCCTTTTATCTGTTAAGGTCATCTCAGTGCTAACAGTAAATCTGTGAATGAGAGAATGTGCTTTGCAATTCACAATTATCGTTTTCTGGATTTGGGGCTGATAACAAACTATACTATTGAAATACTGCAAAGTTATTGTTAAGTTTGCAGACGGCTCTTCACTGTTATACCTGACCCAAACCAATGTCTTTGCCAGTTGGACACTGCAGATGAAAAACAATCCCAGAAGCATCAGATTTCATAGAATTGGAAAGTATCATGCGTAAATTCAGATTAAAATGTCTGCAGCGGATGGTATTATGGCTTCTGCTTGAATGCATTTGTTGGAGGGAACCCACCTCCTTTCTGTTTAATTGGTAGGATTGGCAGATTGCTTTATTGTTAGATTTTTTTCCTACTATTCAATTGCTTTATTGTAATTTCAGTTTAGTCTTCACTAACTTGCTAATCACAGAAGACAGGCAATAATACATACAAAATATGTACAATATTACTATTACAAATAATAGTACAATGGCCATTTTCCTTCCTTCCTTCCTTCCTTCCTTCCTTCCTTCCTTCCTTCCTCCCTCCCTCCCTCCCTCCCCTTTTCCCATTTCCACCCTCCCTCCCTCTCCTGAACACTCTCATTGTCATTCCTCGTACCAGTTTCTTTGATGCCTATTAAAGTGTTAAGACAGTACTTGAGATGGGAGCTGTATCATTGCAAAATAAAGTAGGCTTATTAGTTTTATAAGCTTTGGAAACTGCTTCTACTCTAAATTGCTTTTGCCCTTTTTACACTTTTCTCACAATGCTGAACTCCTTCAGTTTGCAGTCATTTAGTATCCCAAGATCTTTGTCAGAACTATATACACAAGCTAGGCTAAGTTGATACTTAATTGTTATATTTGTGGATTTGATTTTTGGACTTTGCATTTTTGGGGGTTACATTTTCACCTTTTACTCCTCTAACATATTAAAATTATTCCAATTATGTAATCCAATTATTTAATCCAATTATTTAATCCATTATTTGGATGGCCAGGTTATTAAGTGTCCTTTCCAATTTACTGTCAACTGTAGATTTGATAAACATCCATCTCTTTATCCAAGTCTTTAACAACAACAACAACAACAACAAGTGAGAAATAAACTTTATTATGGTCCTAGACTAGCAATAATTAATAACAGTATTAATAGTAATGGGATTGGGATTGAAGCTTGTTGCATCCAATTAAGTGCACCTCTTTTTAAATTTTTGAGGTATCTATGAATAGCTTAAGGTGTCTAGACCCAGATCTCGTTTGCTAATAACAACATTATAGGTTATGTTATGCTTTGCTGAGTTCAAGCAATATTATGTGTATGCCACTCTACTGCAGAAGTTACTAATGAAGAAATGAGAAACAGCCTGGAAGATTCGTTCTTGATAAATTTATGCTGACATCCAGTTATTACTGTGCTGTTTTCAAGCCACTCACAGAGATATCCCTGTACAATGCGTGCTAGAATCTGTCCAGACACCATTATTAGATTTATTGGTCTGAGATTCCCTTGGACCTCTTATTTCTCCTCAGTGAAAATAGGGACACATTTCCCCTTCATTAGCGCTTAAATTCTGCAGGGTTTCTCGAAGATAATGTAGACTATGATCTGGCTTTTTCAGTATCTCAGGATTCAATTTTGCTTCTCCTGCATATATTTAACACATTCGGTTTACAGACTCCATTTTTAATAGTACATAGAACTTCAGAATTAATGCTAAAATATGTGACTTCACTGTTAATTTTGCCTGCTTTTCTGTTTGGGTTTTTTTTTTTGGAATAACTTAAAAGCTTGCAGAATTTCTTGTTGTGTGGATATGCATGCATGGCATATTGGTTGACAAATGTACATGTCTCAGGATAATGTTGCAGGATCCAATCTAGGTTGGGCCCTGGGATGAGAGGTTTAGTCTTCCCAGCTGTCATCTGCCACCTTGTACTCGCCTGTGCTTCGCTGCTAGTGGTGACAGACTGACATGAACTGCTTGGGGAAACAAAAGTAAGTGCTGTGCCTTCCTCAGGCGCTGCCTCAAGGTCACCCAGCTGGAAGGAGGAGGGAGCTGCATACCAAATTGCACTTGGACTGACCATTATGAAAGCATGTTGCCTGAATGTGATTGGTTACACCGGGGTAGGCAGCAAGAGACAGTTAAGGAAAGAAGGGAAAAGTAGAACTTAGGGATTTGGGCACGCAATTCTCAATTTTGGCTTTGAACAACTGCAATACACTTGATTTCTATACTTTTCTCAACAAATGGAGCCAAGGGTCATTTCTATTTAGAGGTTTAAGTTGTGGCAAGTCTGACACCAGCCTTTGGACTCCTGTTGGAGCTCATCCTTGAGAAACTTCTCTCTAGCAGAGTGTGTCACATACACACTGCTAGAGAGAAGTTCCTTGAGGATGGGCTCCAACCAGTGGTGGGTTATCCCTGGTTTGGACCAGTTCTATAGAACCAGTAGTAAAACCGGGGGGAGGCTCTGCCCAGCGCTCCCGACATCATCAGAACCCTTCTGCGCATGTGCAGAAGTGTGTGTGTGCATGCGGCCTCATTGTGAACTGGTAGTAAAGGTGAGTAGAACCCACTCCTAGCTCCAACATGAGTCCAAAAGCTTGGAAGACTGAACCTCTGGTCCTGGTGACTGACTTAGATTGGATCTTGACATATTGGTTGACTTGAGTAAAATCTCTGACTCTGACTTTTTCCCCCACTTATGGACAGACGTAACTATGTATTCTTTGTATACCACATTTTCAAAAGATTATTCAGAGCAAGGAAATTCTAAAGCATTCTAGACCAAACTTACAGAGACCATATTTTCATGAAGGAAAGAAGATGGAGCCGGGTATGGTTATTACTGCTTTTCTGAAAAATGTATGTGAGGAGGAAAAATGTGAATTGAATAATGTGGCCGTATCAACATCAGCTAAGTAATTTGGCAACTGAAACAGATTTTGTAGCTAAATAAAGTTCAGCAACTTTGAAGTTTCTCCCGCATATTTTTCTTTTAAGAGATTTTTGTAGTTGCTTCTTGACTTCTGATGTGCTTATTGATCAGTGACAGACGCTATTCTTGGGCGTCTCTTGTTAAGGAGTTGAGTAAACTGAAATCTCAGAACTGTTTCTTTTTATGCCACTGACAATAAGTATGCTTGTTTTTACCTTTGTCATGTTTAATATTCTGTGGTAACAAACACAAGCATAAATGTATGCACTTGCTTCTAATTAATTTGTATAATTATGTTTTATAATCTAGGTGCTTGGAAAGGCAGAATTCAGTACACCTCATTATTGTGTTGCAGCTAATAAAAAGAAAATAGATTGAAATAAATCGTTAAAAACTAACTTTAATTGTTAAGCATGGGTTAGCGGTAAATTATATCTTTGTGAAGTTTATTTTTAATTCTGCAGTGCTGCAGATTTGCGGTACATACCAATTAGTGCAGTTATTCTAAATAATCTTGAATTAATTACAGTAAATGTTAAATGTTATTTCTTTGACAATTAAAATTGCAGTGCTGAGTTAAGATTTAAAAAAGTGCCACTAGTAATAAAAGAGGAGATGAAACTAGGTGATACCAATAGAGCCGACCTCAAACTTATTCCGAAGACGTTTCCATTTAGGCCAACTTGGATATAATGCAATACAATCGATTTAGTAGAGATTCAGCTTTTATAAGTACATCAACCTGTTCCAATTTTTGTGAAGCTTGATGGCTGTGAACCAAGTTGGGCTGATCTCAAAAAGTCAAGCAGGGCTGACTGGTTAATATTTGGATGGGAGACAGCCTATTCCAAGTATCATGTCTTCTCTTAACCATAACAAGTTCCCATAAAATCTTTACAACAAGATAACTTTGTTTCCCTACATCCCCTGGTTCTTTCACGTCTCTCTCAATTGAATAACCATTTACATGCTAAAACTCTGAGTTATATTTCTCAAACAAATTTCTGGACATTGTTTTGCCAGTTTTCTTTCTCATATCAGCTTTTAAAAGCTAATGCATCTACCTCTTCTTCCATTTCTGTAAATGGACATTTACAGTAGTGGCCAAAATTGTGGAAACCTTTTGGGAAAAGTGTATTTTAAAAAACTAGCTAATAACACCCCTTTTTTCTTTTGCAGTAGAACCATAAAATTATATATCAATGGAAAGATAATTTAATCAAGAATGTAATGCAATAACTTTTATGAAGGATTTGCTATTAGAATAGCAGTTACAGTATAAAGAAGAAAAGTGAAACACGTAGAAAAAACGAGATCTACAAAAATGATCACCATGTCAGTTAATACTTGGGTAACCTTTAACATGAATGACGGCCTTACAATGTCTTCCCATGGAGTGAACCAAGTCTTTTAGTTCTGCAGCTGTTATCATGTGAAACGAAGATTGAAGGATTGCTTCTATTAACTGGGTTTTATTGCTGGGTCGCTTGTGACTAAGAAGTTTCTTTAGTCAGTTCCATAGATTTGCAATTAGGTTAAGCCATTCCAGCAGTGGAATAGGATTATCTTGAAACTCAGGAAAAAAAAAAGTAGTGTTATTAGCCATCAAACCTCAAAAATACACTTTTCCCAAAAGGTTTCCACAATTTTGGCCACTACGGTACACGGGACAAGTAGTTTAACTTCAAATTTTTTTCTTGACTACAAATTTTTTTCTTGGGGTGCGTGTGAATTACATGCTGGATTGCAAGCATGTGAATTTTGATTACATCATCATGGAGATGCCCAATTGATTGTGAAGACCAGTTATAAGTCATTGTTTTCAGGGCCATAGTCACTTCAAATGGTCATTAAATGAATGGTTATAAGAGTTGAGAACTACCTGTAGTTTCCATAGGAAAAAATGTATACACACCTGTCCAAAATGGGTCATCTTCCATTTTTCATTCACCCACGCTGGAGCAGAAATCATTACAAGCTTGAAAAATTGGTTTATAAGATGCTTTGAAACGTGCCCCCTATTTCAACATTCTTCATTTCAATCTGGACTGTAGATCAAAATTAAAGAAAAAATAACTGTATATTGAAGAGCCATTAATTGAACTGTACTGTATTTAGCTGCTCAGGTTAGTCAATACTACAGAAATTTTTTAATACACTGTCTTACTGGGTTGTCAGTTTGTATCGGTAAATGGAAATGGTCCACTTGTGAGTTGCAGTGATCACACCCATAGATTCTCTTGCATTATTTAGAAGCAAGTTGCTCGTTGTGTGTTCTAATATAGTTTCTTATGAACTGCCATAAAACCATGCATCCCAAACCTTTTCCTTCACTATTTAAGAACAACTTATCAACATCTTATCGAACTTAAGGACCAGTCATATGTCCCTTTCTCCAACAGCATTATAATTTTGAATTATATTTTGTATGAATAGTTGCAACTCAAGGACTACCTGTATTATAAAAAGAGTGTTATTGAATAATATTTCAAAAACGTAAAGGTAAAGGTTCCCCTCGCACATATGTGTTAGTCGTTCCCGACTCTAGGGGGCGATGATCATCTCTGTTTCAAAGTCGAAGAGTCAGTGGTGTCGGAAGACATCTTCATGGTCATGTGGCCGGCATGACTCAGCACCAAAGGCGCATGGAACGTTGTTACCTTCCCACCAAAGTGGTTCCTATTTTTCTACTTGCATTTTTTAGGTGCTTTCAAACTGCTAGGTTGGCAGAAGCTGGGACAAGTCACGGGAGCTCACCCAGTTACGCGGTACTAGGGATTTGAACTGCCGACCTTTCGATTGACAAGCTCAGCATCTTAGCCACTGAGCTGCCATCTCCCATTACTATTCAAAATCTTACTATTGGTTATTTCAACAGTTCTTAATAGCAATACTTTTGGGAGTATTTTTTAATACATGTGACAAACTTTATGTCAAGTTAAATGTCCCTGTTATGAGGGCTAATGGTTTTCTGCTGTTACTGAAAGACATTTTTTTTAACCAATTATGGGCAATTTACCCAGGTTTGGGAAGCACTGTTTTTAAACAAAACGAATACGTGTTATGGAAACCATATGAATGCTGTGCTCTTGTGAATTGCATGGAAAAGTTTTAGCAAGGGCCACTTTCTTTGCAGTCAATTTAAATAATTTCTTCCTTGATAGTCTCCCTTAAAAAAATATTAGCAGATTCGGATATAACTATAAAATCAGCATGACATAAAAAGCTTTAGAAGAATGTTATCTCCTCTCCTCACCCTCAAGGCTGTGTTAATTTCTTTTTGTAGTTAATCTGCTGTATTGTTAAACTGCATTTATAGTTAAAGATTCTTTTGAACAGCTAAATTATTTAAGCATGGCTTCTGGAACTGAAAAGTGATCTACTTGGTGATCTGCTTTTCATGCCGAAGATAACATTGAAAGAACAAAGAATGTTTCTGGAACCTGACAAAAAATGAGGGATGCAAGAACATTAAAAAAAGCTTAATTATGATCCTCTCACTGCTTCCCTTTAGTGTAAGATACAGGTTGTTTTTAAGAAGGAGTGTTACCTCTGAGGTACAAAACTTAATATATCACATGAAATAATTCAGCCTCATGTGAGTGATTTATTGTGGTTAATGTTAGATGTTTAGACTGGATTGGGCATTTTTATCCATTGTTTAGATGTTTATCCATTATTATGCAATTTACCCGGCTTCCATCAACTTTTGGTCTTTAACAAAAAAGCAATACAACAATGTATTGTCATTGCTTGCCTTTTTTGCATGTGTTATAGGCTTAATTAATGCTCTTGCTAGATCTTATATTTGAGGCTAATTTTCAATCGTGTTGAAAAGGGATGCGGTGACTCAGTGGCTAAGATGCTGATCTTGTCGATCGAAAGCTTGGCAGTTCAGCGGTTCGAATCCCTAGTGCTGCGTAACGGGGTGAGCTCCTGTTACTTGTCCCAGCTTCTGCCCAGCCTAGCAGTTTGAAAGCACATAAAAAATGCAAGTAGAAAAATAGGGACCACCTTTGGTGGGAAGGTAACAGCGTTCTGCGTGCCTTTGGCATTTAGTCATGCCGGCCACATGACCACGGAGACATCTTCGGACAACGGTGGCTCTTCAGCTTGAAAACAGAGATGAGCACTGCCCCCTAGAGTTGGGAACGACTAGCACATATGTGCGAGGGGAACCTTTACCTTTACCTTCAACAGTGTTATTGTAATGTAAGTTCTGATGAGTCAATACAAAATGCTTGCATTTACCTCTGTTCATTTTTTGACTGTGTTGTTTAAATTATTAAAAGGGATTAACTGTTTTAAATGCAACAATGATAAAAAATAGAAAGACAGCAAAACCTGGCCAAGAACGAAAAAACAGACTAACATGACCTCACTCACCTTCATCAAAGACTGGGCAATAGAGCCAGGTCTTCCAGGTACTTCAAAACATACCAATTTGGGGTTCAGATCTTGGGGGGAGCATCATTCCAGAGAGAAGGTGCTGCTACATAGAAAGTGTGATTCTTGAGTTCTAGTAAATGGAGCCTGCAGTCACATCGACCCTGCCCAGATTGATATTAGGTGACTAGGTGGAGCCCTATATTCAGCTCTGATTATTTGACCATGAATTATTGAATACAGTTCAACTGCCTGGATTTTCAGACCAAATGAAACCAGCCTGTGGACTGTGATTTTTGAAATGTGGTGTGCTAATGTATTGTGTTAACTTAAAGGCAAATTGTACTTAAACCCATTCTCTAGGACAGGGGTATCAAATTTGATTTCATTGAGGGCTGCATCAGGGTTATGTTTGACCTTGGGGGGCCCGGGGTGGCCATGGCCAGGGTGGGCGTGGCTAGGGTGATGTCATTTGTGTTGGCGAGCCTGTGGTAGCCCAAACTGCCAGCGAAAATGGACTGCCAAGCTCCGTTTTCAGCTCCGTTTACAGCTGCAACTCTCTGCCGGTGAAAACGGCCCTACTGAGCTCCGTTTTCGCTGGCTGAGGCACCGCAAGCTGATCCTTCGCTGTTTCCAGGGTGGCCCCACAGGCCAGATCTAAGTATCCCATGTGCCAGATGTGGGCCCCGGGCCTTGAGTTTGATACCCCTGCTCTAGGGGATGCTGTTCTCAAAGATTTAAGTCTTTGTATTTCTGGATGACGATCCGATGCAAGTATTAAGAGTCTCTTAGAGTCTTTTGGAGAGAGACTTGATTCCACATAAACCCTATTTCTCCAGCTCTGTCCTTGGTGGCTGCTGACCCATCAGGTCTTGTCCTGCAAAGGAGATGAATTTGGCTTTGAAAGCGTGAAATAAAATTGGACCAACTTGAAGGGTGCCTAATAAATTAGGATTGCAAGAATGCATTTGTGATTGTAACATTTGTTAATCCCAAGTGTCTTCATTTGCAGTGGTTGCATGTTTTTTTTTTTTTTTTTGATCTGTGAATGAATTTATAGGGGATAAAAATTCTTCTTCTTCTTCAAAAAAAAAATCTCTTTAGCTTTAGGAGGCTCATTGTATCCTGAAATTCAGATATTAGTGGCAGCAATGCAACCCACAGTATTAGGAGACCTAGTAAAGTGGTCTTATCTTTCACGAGTTATTAAAAACTGCCCACATTTTTTTTGCATGGTGTTTGTTCTCTAAAATTGGGAGATGCGAGATGCTGCTGAATGCCGTTACTTTACAACCAGCAGCCCACTACAGTACAGCTTGCATTATGTATTCACGTGTGCATGTATATACACACACGTGCGCATACACACTTGCACACAGCAAGATGGGCAATCATATAATTGGCATCATAGTCAATAACACGATCTCCTGTGGCTTGGAGGAAGTCAATATGATTTGTCTTCTCCTCTCCTTTCCCTCTGCTGGCAGTTAAATTAACTTTTCTTAGGAAGAGTCTGTGCTGTTTCATGTAACGTGATAATCTGAATCTAATAACCTTCTGGTATTCTCTGAATATCTTTAGAAGGCAGGTTTTTTTTAAAACTATTTTTTTGGCTGACTATTCAGACTTCATCCTGTTCTTCATCCCCTTCTGTCACAAATATGGAGGAAACAGCAGTTCATGGTTTAGCATATGAATCGCGTGGTATTCACTTACCTTCGCAAATGTGAGCGCTCGCGCCTCCTCCACGCATGCACAGAGCCTTCTGAGCATGTGCAGAGGATAAAAAATGGGATGTGATGACATCTGGGCAGGTGGGCGGAGCCTCCTGCATCCGGCACTACCGGATCACGTGATCTGGATAGAACCGGCTGAATTTCACCACTGATATGAATACCAGCTCTGTTGAATTTTCAGCTAGTATTATGCTTCTCTTCCCTTATTTCTTCTCCAACCTCCATTATTTATTTGTTTCTTGCCTTTTACTTAGAAAAAATCCACGTTCCATAGCTTTAAGCTTTGTGGGCCAACTGTGGCTGCTTTTATCCTGAATCAGAAGTCATAGGAGCTGCTGTGGGGTCCAGCATATAATTTTCAGCCTGTAATTGCTACTTGTTAAATGTAGTTTCTGTTTGTTTATATTTGAGACTGGCCAAGTTTAAAAGAAAAAAAAAACTGTTGCACTTTTTTGTTTCATAGTTCAGAGTTAAACAGGAAGAAGACTAATTGTTTTTCTTTGTCAATTTTTTCATGAAGGGGACAGCTTTTCTGTTGACATTCCAATTTGCAATGTCTACCCATGTTAACTTTTGCGTTGAGGTTGTGTTTTGCGCAGTATGCAATAGTTCTGAATGATCTGCAGTTAATTTCAAGCAGGGGTGAAACCTATTTACCTTCCTTACCGGTTCAGAAGTGCACGTGTCACACAGAAGGGCACACGCATGTGCAGAAGATAAAAACACATTACTTCCTGGTGTTAACTCGGGCAGTGATCACTACCGGATTGCCGAACCACTGGCCAAGATCGCTACCGGACCGGGCGATCCGATCCAGGAGCATTTCACCCCTGATTTCAAGGCATATCCTTACTATATTAATAGTTCATAAAGTGGCCATCTCTAGGTACAAACTCTCATATCAACTCTTCTCTCCGGTAGTTAGTTAGATGAGCCTGAGTAGTGTAGGGGAGTAATGCCTCCTACAAAGGCAGCATTTAAGATCCAGCTGCCTGCAATTACTTGCGAGTTCAATCCCAGCCAGGCTCAAGGTCGACTCAGCCTTCCATCCTTTATAAGGTGGGTAAATTGAGGACCCAGTTTGTTGGGGGCAATAAGCTGACTTTGTATAAATATACAAAAGTATGAAGGCTATTGCTTAACGCATTGTAAGCCGTCCTGAGTTTCCGGAAAAGGGTGGCATATAAATCAAATTTTTTTTAAAAAAAACTGCAATTGGCTATAAGTGCTTTTCTTTCTGTCTTCTTGTCTTGAGTATTTTGGAGAATCAGTCGGGTGGGCTACTGGGGGTTCGCAGGGGTTCAGGAGAACCTCTAGCTAAGATTCTGTGCAGTTCGGAGAACCCCCATATCCCACTCCTGGCTGCCCCCACCCACCCTGCCCCTTCCAGGAGTCCCTACGCGGTCTATTTTGGATGCAGATAAGCGCAGGGCGCCCGCAGAGGCTTGGGGAGCGTGAAAAACGGGCCTACCAGAAGTTTGGGAAGGCTGGAAATGAAATGGGGAGGCCGTTTTCACCCTCCCTGAGGCTCATGGAAAACCTCTGGAGCCTGGGGAGGGCAAACCTCCCCCCCTGCTGTGGTGCAGGAGGCCGACTAGGCCACACCCACCATGGCCACGCTTACCCATCAACTGGGCAGAGAACCGCTTGCTAAAATTTTTGAAGCCCCACCCCTGGAATCAGTCAAGCTCCCTTTGCTCTATGAAAGCTCCTCAAATACCGGAAAACCTCTCTCATATCAACTCTTCTCTCCGATAGTTAGTTAGAAGAGGTGCTCCCAGACTCCTGATTTTTATTTTTTATTTTTTTGCCTTGAAACACTAAGCTCTTTTTCTAGTCTAAACCTTGCCGAGTGACTTTCTGTTCAAAAAACTTTACACACAGATGAAATTAACTGCACAGTTTTGGGTTGCTGTTTAGGAATTTGTTACCAGCACTTTTTTTAAAAAAATAAAAACTGACCTTTTTTATTTGAGATATTTATACTTAAAAGACAGCCCTAAGGGCAAAGCAACGGAACTAAGATTTTTTTTCCCCCCTGATACAAATATATCCTCAAAAAGGCCATTATTATGCAGATTTGCTTGATCAGAGCTGGGCACCAAATTAAGAGACTTAAGCCAGAAGGTGCCGTGAAGATGAAGAGTTTCCTTTAAACGCCAAAGTTATTAAATGGAAACTAGCAATTGCTCCTTGGCTTGCTAAAATAAGTGAAGAGAGATCAACCAGAAATTGATTTTTGTATAATTCTTAAATTAAGTGCAATACTCGGGAGGAGGATAGCCCTTCCAATGGCATCACTATGTAGCATTTTACTCCAAAGCAGGTAGTTTATCTTAATACCTTTGCAGGCTTTTCCAGGAAGAAAAAAAAAGAAAAGAAAAAGATGAGCATTATTTTCTGCCTGAAATTGAGTTAATTTGCTCGTGGTACCTAGACTCTGGCAATCTGATAGGGAGTCGTATGTTACCACTTTCTTTACGCCCTACGTGGCTGCATTAGGCAATACGTTTAAAATGTGAAAGAAGACTGTAAAATGCACACCCTGATAACAACGACAAATCTAATCCAAAGTGACAAGTGGGAGCCTTTCCCAGACGTTTTTCTTTTTAATGTAACATGACTTTAAATTGATGCATCTCCACCGAGATTGAAAAAAAGGCTCTGAGCTTGTCTGCCATGATTACATTTCTGATCCGTACAACTTAATTTTTTAACTCAGTGACTCTCAACTTTGGCAAAGAGGCTGTTTGTTTGCTTGTTTGTGTGACCAGCAGAGTTGCCCTTGTGTATAGCAGTGTGGTGATTTGGGATTGATAGTGAGGGTGCCGTTCCTTCGGGATTTGTTGCTTCAGTACAAAGAGAGTGGTTTGAGCAATTAAATTGCTCCTTATTTACATTGAACGGATTGTTTAAACTCATGTCGTCTTGGCCCATTGTCCTGTTTTGTAACGTTTGCTTATGAGAATTTTGGGGTGGCCTAACCTGTCTTCCAGCCCAGTGTTCCTTAAAATTTTTTTCTTTCAGGACCTCTTCCCATTTCTAAAAAATTGTAGAGGACTCCAAAACAGTTTGTGTTTAAATTGTATTCATTGAATGAATGAAAGCAAATATTCTTTAGAATAGAATAACAGAGTTGGAAGGGTCATTGGAGGTCTTCTAGTCCAACCCCCTGGTTAGGCAGGAAACCCTACATCACTTCAGACAAATGGTTATCCAACCTCTTCTTAAAAACTTCCAGTGTTGGAGCATTCACAGCTTCTGAAGGCAAGTTGTTCCACTGATTAATTGTTCTAACTGTCAGGAAATTTCTCCTTAGTCCTAGGTTTATTCTCTCCTTGATTAGTTTCCACCCATTGCTTCTTGTTCTACGGTGCTTTGGAGAATAGCTTGACTCCCTCTTTTTGTGGCAAACCCTGAGATATTGGAAGACTGCTATCATGTCTTCCCTAGTCTTTCTTTTCATCAGATTAGACATACCCAGTTCCTGCAACCATTCTTCATATGTTTTAGTCTCCAGTCCCCTAATCATCTTTGTTGCTCTTCTCTGCACTCTTTCTAGAGTCTCAACATGTTTACAGTGGGGCAAAAAAGTATTTAGTCAGCGAAGTTCTCCCACTTAAAAAAGATGAGAGAGGTCTGTAATTGTCATCATAGGTAGACCTCAACTATGAGAGACAAAATGAGAAAACAAATCCAGACAATCACATTGTCTGATTTGGAAAGAATTTGTTTGCAAATTATGGTGGAAAATAAGTATTTGGTCAATATCAAAAGTTCATCTCAATACTTTGTTATATATCCTTTGTTGGCAATGACAGAGGTCAAATGTTTTCTGTAGGTGATCGAATATTTATTTTCCACCATAATTTGCCAATAAATTCTTTCCAAATCAGACAATGTGATTGTCTGGATTTGTTTTCTCATTTTGTCTCTCATAGTTGAGGTCTACTTATGATGACAATTACAGACCTCTCTCATCTTTTTTAAGTGGGAGAACTTGCACAATTGGTGACTTTTTTGCCCCACTGTACTTGTAATCAGTAAAAGGATGGTTGTAAGTCAAGGACTACCTATCATCTCTTTGAAACAGACTCCACATACAACCGGATTCAAAGCACAACAGTCATAACACCTTAATTTGTTTAGAATTAACCATAGCACTTCAAATAATTTAAGTTTCAACTAGTGTCAAACTCACATCATCACGTCACGTCGTCCTTTGCTAAATGGAGCATGGGCAGCACGTGATGCATCTGGCCTGCAGGCCAGAAGTTTGATGGCCCTGAACTAGTGCAATGCAGCAATTACACTGTATTAGACCACCAAGGTGATCAAACCGGTCAGTCCTGGAGGAGACCAACTCTGACTGCTCTTTAGAAGGCTAGATCCTGAAGATGAAACATAAATACTCTGGCCGCCTAATGAGAAGGAAGGACTCACTGGAGAAGAGCCTAATGCTGGGAAAGATTGAGGGCAAAAGAAGAAGGGGATGACAGAGAACTAGGTGGCTGGATGGAGTCACTGAAGCAGTCGGCGTGAGCTTAAATGGACTCCAGAGTATGGTAAAGGACAGGAAAGCCTGGAGGAATGTTGTCCATGGGGTCGTGATGGGTTGGACACGACTTTGCAACTAACAACAACAGACCACCAAGAAGATCTGTGGCAAATAGCTTACGAAACTCAGCAGCCATTTGCCTTTCTTGATTGCACATGTCACAACCGTTACCTAATGGCTAACATTTTGTTTAATTATTTAGATGGCTCTGCTGTACTGTTGCATCTTCTTGATTAACAGGAATTCAACTTGCAATATTGACTGCTTCTAGTGTTTCAAAAGGCCAGGAACAGGAAAGAGAGTTAGTGATCTTTTCTCAGCTAACCTTCATTTTGACCTTTCAGGTCTACCCTTTGACTTTATTCTGTCTACAAATACACCTCAGTATTAAATCCATAACTGTTGGTTGACACCGTGAACATTTTCCCAGCTAACGTGGCTGAGATGATTCCGATAGTATTCATTTTGGGAGGAGCCACCTATTATATTGCTGAATATTAAAAATATGAAAATATTAGAATTGAATCAGTTTTCAGAGAGCCTCCTTATATGTGATAACCCCTGATATTTTTGGTGTCCAATTGCATAATATAAATATGTGGCTTAAAAACAAGGACTGATAGGGAAGACACTGAAGCATTTTTCAGTTTGAGGAAGCAGTGTGCCAACTGAGTACAATCTAGCTACACTTCAAAGTTTGGAGATTCCACTGGTCTCAACAAGAAAGCAACAGGGAAATATTGTTAAGTCAGTGGGAAATTTAAGGTCTCCTGCCATTGACTGAGTGTAATTTAGTCAAGTTTATAAACCACTAATTAGGAGTAAATTTGAGCAAAGCTAAACTACATTTCTACTATATTTTCACCATCATGCCATGTCTTAATTGTGACATGGCTTTTCACACTCTTAAGAATCTTAATAATGCAAGAAATACATTTTACTAAATGCCATAGCTATAGACTCAACTGCACCCATCTTGGAACTAAAAACACTTGTGTTAATCACAGTGGGGTTTTCAGCATGAAGGAACTTTCTAAGTAGGAAGCAAAAATGTTGGAGAATCTTAGAAAGCAGCCAACTTTTAGCTGCAGTCTGCTTAGTTGTAAACCCAATAGAGTTCAATGAAAGTTAGATTCCTATAAATTTATGTAACTGGATGATTGATGATGATGATGATGATAACAACAGAAGCCTGTACATCTCTCTCTCTCCCTCCCTCCCTCCCTCCCCTCTTTCTCTCTTTAAAAAAGTGGGCATTTGCTTTTATTGTAATCTTTGCTAGACTGATTGGTAGGACATAAGACATAAGTGAAAGCCACTAACATGGTGAATAATTTGAAACACCACTTCAGAGTTTCAATCATCCAGGGAGAAGGGGGAGGGTCTGTCCAAATATTTCCAAACATTTTAATCAGTTAATCAAGCCAAAAATAAAGTGTTAAGGATGTATTGATTTATTATTTATTTAATTAGCTTACCTTTACTATTTATAAGTAACTCAAGGTGGCAAGTTCCTTCCTCCTCGTCTTTTTCCTCACCATAACAGTGGTGGGTTGCTGCCTGGGTCACCCCGGTTCGGGCAAAAGGGTAGCAGTGGCAGGAGGCTCCGCCTACCCGCCTGGATATCATCAAATACAATCTGCACAGGTGTAAAAGCTTCGCATGTGCAGATGGATGTGCGCATGAGTGAAGTGCACACACGTGTGAGCAAACCAGTAGCAAAGATAAATGAAACCCATCCCTGCACCATAAAGTTAGTTGGACTGGAAGAGAGGGATTGGCTCGAAGTCACCCAACTGGCTTTCATGCCAAAGATGGGACTCACAGTCACAGAACTCACAATCTCCTGGTTTCTAGATGCTACACCAAACTGGATTTCCTACAATGTGTGCCAATGCTGCCTCTTCTTATAGTCGGCAAGTTAGTCTGGAATCTGCTTAGGAAGGAACAAATCACCCACTCCACAGACTTCAAGTTACGTCTGTTGAAGAGGGCAAATGTCACACCAACAAGCGCCAATAAAGTTCTCTGCGAGATCCCCTAAGTTTCTTTCATACACACACACACCCCTACGCACCCTTGCTGTTGCATGCCTTTTTTCCCCCCGTTATGCATTTGATGAGGGTCGTAAATGGAAATTAGTTTTGACGGCTTCGATCTCTGACGATGTAGAATGTAGATTATTTAAAACATTGTTGCCCCAGGAACCACACAGTGCAAATTATAACCCTAATATCTTAAGAGCAGAGAACCTGCAAAGGCTGCTAAATAAACTTCAGTAATTACTTCAGGGGATTTTCCTGTGTGGGGTTGTAATTTTTTTTGTAGTTTACATTTTTCTCAGGTTGCTGACCACACTGACAGCTTTGCTGGTCTTGTATAAAATAACTAACACATGTACGCACCTGGCCCTTCATTATTGTTACTCTGCATTTTATAAGGAGAGAACAAGATAGGAAAGTTGCCAGACGTTTTTGCTGATAGCAACACTTACCAAGGTTTTACGCACCTTGAAAGAAAATACATGGCAGCTTCCATTAAGAATCGTTTCGGAGCAGGTCTTTTTACCAAACAGTAAGAGGGCTGTTAAGTATCACTTTACTACTTCAGTGCTACAAAGGTGATACTCCAGTTGTTGTCTCATGTCCCATTTCCTTAAGAACGGAAAACAGGCTTAATGCTTCCTAAGCGCTCTCCAATAGGCAAAAGAAACGGTTCTTCAAAGTTGCATTTCAGTAGACAGTCCTCAGTGAACCATATAGAAGCAGTTGTTGTGCTTCTCCACACATTTTTTTAAAAGCATGAAGATTTGTAATTTCTGACTCCCAGCACTCACAGCCCCCTAAAATGAAACTGTTCCTAATGGTAAGACCACACTTGGAATACATGGTTCCTATCACCCATCTCCTCCCACTTAGGACTGTATGACTGTAACTTGTTGCTGCATCCTTATGATTTATATTGATTGTTTCCTAGTATGATTCGATTGCTTATTTGTACCCTATGATTATCATTAAGTGTTGTACTTAATGATATCTTTTCCTTTTATGTACACTGAGAGCATATGCACTAAAGACAAATTCCTTATGTGTCCAATCACACTTAGCCAATAAAGAATTCTATCTAGCTATCTAGCTATGTAGCTTCCTGTCTATCTATCATCTCTCTCTCTCTCTCTCTATCATCTCTCTCTCTATCCATTATCTATCTATCTTGTCTGTCTGTCTGTCTGTCTGTCTGTCTGTCTGTCTGTCTATCTATCTATCTATCTATCTATCTATCTATCTATCTATCTATCTATCTATCTATCTATCTATCTATCTATCTAATTATCTATCATCTACCTACCTACCTACCTACCTACCTACCATACCAACCAACCTACCTACCTACCTACCTACCTATCCATCCATCCATCCATCCATCCATCCATCCATCCATCCATCCATCCTGTGTCCAGTCAAGATGTTGAGACCCTAGAAAGATTGCAGACAAGAGCAACAGATATGATAAAAAATACAATTGATAGATAACAGACAGACAGACAGACAGACAACTAGGTATGTCCAGTCTAACAAAGAGAAAAATTAGGGATGACATGATAGCAGTCTTCCAATATTTGATGGGCTGTCACAAAGACGAGGGAGTCAGCTTACTCTTCAAAACACCAGAGAGCAAGACAAGAAGTAATGGGATGGAAATTTATCAAAGAGAGAGCGAACCTAGAAATAAGGAGAAATTTTCTGTCAGTGAGAACAATTAATCATTGGCTTGCCTTCAGAAGTTGTGGGTGCTCCATCACGGGAGGTTTTTAAGAAGAGATTTGGGCAACCATTTATCTGGAACACTAAAAGGTCTCTTGCTCGAGCACAACTAGAAGACCTCCAAGGTCCCTTCCAACTCTCTATTATTGTATAGTCTGAGTTTTCTCTGAAAGTGTCTTGTATTCAACTGCTTGGAACATTTCTGTTGTCTGGAGTTCTTAAAAAGCTGATTATCAGGTTGCATCAAATATTTTTAAGATGTTGTATTTAAATAAGAAACAAAGAGTCTTACAATTGCCTTCTCTTCTTTTTTCAAAGAAAGAAAAGGTATCTGTTGATAATGGAAGAGAGAACACAGGAAAATTAACAAAATAATATACCTGCCCATGTAAATTGCTTTGCCACTAGATGGCCCTGTGATGTTACCTAGATTTAGGAAATGATAGGGTTTTTTTTTAACCTTCGAAAGTATATGTAAGAATATGAAGCAGCCGCAGCCTCACCAGTATCCTAATAACTATGTAGTGTCTTTAACTTGGGAGGTAGTATATCAGATGAGATGTGAACTTAGCCCTGAGCTTTATTGAACTTTAAACATGAGACAAAAGTTGGAGGAAAAAGCTTTTCTTAAAAAAAAAAAAAAAGGAACCCACTAATATTATGATAATTAAATTTCTGGCTATGTATTTTTTCTAATTTTCATTTTACATGCATAGGACTTAATTTGTGTATATATTTACACACAAATTATGTCGACACCGTTAAGGGCTAAAATAGTATTTGTTCTGGGTATCTATTTTACATGTTCATTTACTTGCTTATCATTATTAGAATAAAAATGATAAAAACTTCTAGACCAGAAATCAAATACGAAAAAGACTAAAGACTTGAATAGCACATACTGAAAACACTGCCTGCTGAATATACTGTCTTTCCTTACCAGACTAATAAGTTCTAGTCCAACATTTTGCAATAGTTTTGTTCAATTCCAATAGCTAAACGTAGAGTAGATTATATTTGGGAGAGGCAATGTTGATCTTCCCTTGCCAAGACTATTTACATCTGTTCTGTACATTAGAGTAGAAAATGACAGCAGAGACAGAGATTGAAAGATCCAGTAATTTGGTCTAGGGCAGTGATGGCTAACCTTTTTGCCGTCAAATGCCAAAAGCGGGAGGTGCGGCGGTGGGTCATACATGTACATGCCCACACCCATAATTCAATGCTCTCCCACACCCCATACCCGCGCATGCGACCCCCCCATGCTCTCCCCGCTTTTGGCACACGATGGCAAAAAGGTTACCGGTAGGCCTGGTAGGCCTGTTTTTCACCCTCCCCAGGCTGCAGAGGCTTTTTTGAATCCCGGGAAGGCCGGAAACGGCCCATTTCCCGATTTCAGAAGGCCCGAAAATCAGCTGGCTGGCGTGCACATGTGCACTGGAGCTGAGCTCGGCCAACGCTCACGTGCCCACAGATATGGCTCCGCGTGCCACAGGTTCGCCATCACGGTTCTAGAGGTTAAGGCACCAGGTTTGAAAGCAAGAGACATGAGTTCTAGTGCCTTCTTAAGACATGAAAGCCATCTGCGTGACCTTGAGCCAGTCACTCTCTACCAGCCCAATTCACCTCACAGGGTTCTCGTGTATGGAGATTTTCAGTCATCCAGGTCATGGATGTCCCAATAGTGCTTTTTTTTCAAGAGGCAATTGGACTTTCTGGTTTTTCTTTGAAGGTGTTTTGCTTCTCATCTAAGAAGCTTCTTCAGTTCTTCTTCATCAGAAGAAGCATTTTCAAAGGAATGTCTATGGAGATTCTCAGTCATCCAGGTTGTCCCAAAGATGCTTTTTTTCCAAGAGGCAACTGAACTTTCTGGTTTTTCTTTGAAGATGTTTCGCTTCTCATTCAAGAAGCTTGGAAGAAAGTGTGTTGCATATGTTTGTCACCTTGAGTTATTTGTAACGATAACTAAAGCGGGATACAAATAAATTGCTGTAGGTCTCATCCAAGTCAATATCCCAAAATAGCTAGTAATATTGGACATTAAGATTGGTATAGCTAAATCTTTTCGGAGCCTGCCTGGGGAATTCAAACCTTTTGAATTTGAAGCTTTTGATGCGTTCATAAACTGATCTGTTTGAAACTCTCTCTCCTCCCCACCCGATCTTCATTTAAGATTATTGTCAAAGGACAGCACTCAGTGGGTGTTTGTGCAATTCAGGTTAAGGCAGGTAGCCATCGTAGCCAATCTCCTTTTTGGTGTTGGTGCTGATAGAGAACACTTTTGAGGGAGATGCACTTGATAAATCAAAATCAGTGCTATTAAACTTTCCTGTGTATACAGCACTATGCCAGGTAGAATTGGTTTTAGCGTCCACTTTGTCAGATGGGTAACTTTCCAGGTGTTTAGAATAGCAAAATGCTCATTAGTGCCTATTGTCCCCCACTAATCAGCTCCCATTATCTAAGTCTAAAGGGATGGGACCTTCTATAGAACAAGACGCATTGATTCTGCACCGTCAAGGCGATTTACTTCCGACTAGTTAATGTGGAGCTGTAGTGACACCTTGTGGATTTGTAAGGCAAACTTCTGATCAAAATGTTCACAGGATGTTGGCTGCTACTCCTTGTAAACAAGTCTCAACTAGTGGCAAGAACGGGCTGGCCTTTCTTGAGCTGGAAAGCCAAGTGGGTTTAGGTCCAGTTAGGACTTGGTGGGAACTCCGTGGTGAATATCAACTTGTAGGGTAGACCAGGGAAGTAAAATTGCTACTTTACCACTTTAGTCCTACTTTAATCACTACTTTACATTTACAAAGTTGGTATTCCTAGAATTTAAATTACTTCCAAGCCATAACATTTCAGTCAGGTTGCTAATCTCACCTTTACTTTTCAAGTTTCTGTAGAGACATAGCCATAGATTCAATTTTCTTCCTGCAAGGGAAGTTGGATGAGGGAGGGAATTCATTTTTTTACAAGCAACATGTACATCAGTGGTGGGTTTCAAAATTTTTTACTACTGTGGGTGTGGCTTGGTGGGTATGGCAGGGGAAGGATACTGTAAAATCTCCATTCCCTCCCCACTTGAGGGGAAGGTTACTGCAAAATCCCCATTTCTCCCAATCAGATGGGATTTGGGAGGCAGAGAATAGATGGGGGTGGGGCCAATCAGAATGTTTACTACAGATTCTCCGAACTACTCAGAATTTCTGCTATCAGTTCTCCATAACTGGTCAGAACCTGCTGAAACCCACCTCGTGGCTACTTTCGCAATCCTTTGCAGTTAAGCATAACATCTTAAAGCAATAAGATACTTCCATAAATCTCAGCGTTATAAGTTGTGGAATGCTTTTTTTTAACCGTTACTTTTTTACGATGCGTTTTTTGCTACGTGAGGCACAGAATCACATTCTATGAAACGGGCGGCTATTTAAATGTGATATATTAATAAATAATTCAACTAATAATAAAATTAAAGCCATAGATGAGAGAGATAAAAAGGGCCTTAGACTACTAGGATTAAACATATCAAACCATTATATATGTGTATGTATGTATGTATGTATGTATGTATGTATGTATGTATGTATGTACGTTTTTCTCTTTAGCCAGGTTCTTCCTACGTAAACCAAGATTTTTCTGCAGCCCTAGTTCAGTGAAATCACAATCCACTGCGTGTGTTCCTAACCCATAATTCTATGTGCCCCGCACATGCACATGTGACCCTCCTGCTCCCCTGCTCCTGGCATGCGATGGCCCGGTAGGCCTGTTTTTTTGTCTCTCCCCTGGCTCTGGAGCCTCTCTAGGAGTATGGGGAGGGGGAAAATGGACTTCCCCACTTCCCGGTGGGCCCTCCAGAGGCTAGAATTGGCCCGTTTGCCAACTTCCGGTTGGCAAACTGGACCTCCAGGAGGCTGGGGAAGGCCGTTTTAGCCCTCCTCAGAGTCCTAGAAAGGCTCTGGAGCCAGGTGAGAGAGAAAAACAGGCCTTTCCTACCCCCACCCCCAAGGCCCTCCGGAGGCAGGAAACAACCTGTCTCCCTACTTTTGGTGAGCCCAGAAGGCTCAAAAATCAGCTGGCTGGTACACGTATGTGTGCCGGAGCTGAGCTCACGTGCCCACTGATATGGCTATGCGTGCCACCTGTGACACACATGCCATAGGTTCACCATCACGGGTATAGAGGGCTGGAATAGAAGACCTCCAGGGTCCCTTATAACTCTGTTATTCTGTATTCTTTGAACGGACTTTGTGTGTGCTGCGTTCTTTGGGGTCCGTAACTGGGGCAGAACAATTCTGTCCCATTTCTTAGGTTTAGAACTCAGATAAGCAGCTTATCGGTAGAAGATTTCCTTTTCTCTTCCCCCTCACCAGTTGTTTAAAAAAAAATTAATAACCTCACTAACTTGAAATACTAAATAGTTTGAACCTGGACATTTGAAGTCCAGCTTGGAGGAGTTGAGCTATCATTTGTTGGCACAGGTTTCAGCAATATTGGGAGGAAAGGTTTCTTCAATTAAAAACTAATTTGGTCTTTTTCAGCAAGAGATCTTCCACAGTTAGGCTGAATGGTTAGCCGTGCTATATCTGTCCAACATAAACTTTGCATAAGTGTTTGCTGTAGGTAGAAGTGAATCACTAAAGAGTCTAATTTAATTTAATTAGCTGCTGCGCCAAGTGACCTTAGCATATCTACAGTTTCAGAGTTTATGAAGTATAATTTTTGTGTACTATTTCCCGCAGCCTTTTAAATTAAAAGCTGACAAGATCTTGGCCATGTCACCGAAAACATTTTTGCATTATTTTTCTAGCGCAGTTGAAAGTTGATGCACTTTTTTTTTTCTTTTGACCCAGTTGCTGCCTATGTGTGGAAATTTTTCATTGGCAAACACTAACAATCGGATGGTGTGTGGCCGAAATAAATTTTGCACTAACAGCAATTTAGCTGATTTGTTTGAAGCAACCTCCCTCCCTCTGTTCCATTTGCTAGTTTATCATATGTATTTTTATTTGTGACTTTGCAAAACCTTTTGCAGAGTTCTGGTTAAAAACAAGTATCCGTGTTTACTTCCAATTCAAGTTGTTAAGCATGAAAGGAAGGCTGTAGGATTTCCATATAATTATCACTTACACACATCATGTGTTAGTCTAAAAATGTAATATAACTCCAGGGTATTTTGAACAGCGGAGGGTACTTTTTCAGAGGGATTGCCTGGGAGAAGCCACCTTGATTTACTCTACTGGTTAACTTAATATTTTTTGGTTAATACATTTTGCGGGTAGAATGCCAGGAAAATTTCTGCGGTGATCACACTGTTTTCAGAAGGATCGGTGTAATTCCCAGGGTCAGCGCTTAGATTGGAAGTTGCAACTTTGCTGAACGGTGAATTTAAGTTGATGGTCTGGCAAAAAAAAAAAAAAACACCCCACACCATTATTTTAAGTACTTAGAAGAATCTCATGCTGTTGGTACATTATTTTTCCCCCCCAACTGTCAAGGTGACTTTTCAGCTATCCAATACCAAGAGATATACAGGTAAAGCAAGGTGCTTTCATTAAAGTAAAGGTGAAGGAGACGCAGATAAAGAGTGTGTCTATAGTCACATCTTAGGCCAGTCTGATTTCTATCGGTGTGCAATTTCTTAGACTCAATGTTCTTAGATTGCGGCATATGATAGGAAGAGTGTAAAATGTTTAAAAGAGATATTCAGGAAAGTGTGAATATTCAGGCACAAGCGATGCATCCTCCTTTTAGGAAATCTTGATGCAGCCTTTGCATCTCTGTACAGTAGGTCATGTGCGATGTGTAAATCCATAGTACCTTCATTAGTAGTTCCAGTGAAATTTTTTGGTGCATACATGTTGAGAAAGTCTTCAAAGGAAATATGTTAAGCTTTGCAGAAGATAAAGCCGCTATATGGCTTTTAAGAAAGATGCTTCACCATGTATCCCTTGGGTGATGTGCTTCTTCCAAAGACAAACTGATTTTCTACTCACTGTTACTAGAACAGCTATCTTTCTCACTGACTAGAGGTAAAAGTTCCCCTTGCACATATGTGCTAGTCGTTCCCGACTCTAGGGGACGGTGCTCATCTCCATTTCAAAGCTAACAGCAGCGCTGTCCGAAGACGTCTCCGTGGTCATGTGGCCGACATGACTAAATGCCAAAAGTGCACGTAACGCTGTTCCCTTCCCACCAAAGGTGGTCCCTATTTTTCTACTTGCATTTTTTACGTGCTTTCGAACTGCTAGGTTGGCAGAAGCTGGGACAAGTAAAGGGAGCTCATGCTGTTACACGGCACTAGGGATTCGAACCGCTGAACTGCCAACCTTTCGATCAACAAGTTCAATGTCTTAGCCACTGAGACACTGTGACCCTCTTCTTACCGACTAATTAGATTATAAGTATAATACCAGAATAAGAAAGGAATATGCATAATTCAGAATTGTGATGGGCACTATAAATGAAGCCGATTTTCTCTCAATGAAACAAATTTTCTTACACTGTAATTATCATCATCATCATCATCATCATCATCATCATCATCATCATCATCATCGTGTGTTTCTCTTTTGTGCTTGGGTTTACACTGGAGGAATGTGCCCTACTTTTCGGGCTTCTTCAGGGTTGGCAGCTTGAACGAATGGAGCAGTTCAAGATGTCAGAGTAGGCAGTTGCTGAAATGAAAATGGCAGGCTGTCTGTGAAATTCTAACTTTTGCAATACTAACTTTGCCCCAGATCTTTTTAATTAAGGGCCGGATAATCCTGTTTTGTATCTCAGAACCTTGCCATCTAGGACAACAAAATTCAACAGGGATTGGAGGATATTCCTACCAGGAAATCCTACCAGGAAAGGCAAGAGCGGGGGTCATCCAGCAGGTTTCAGTAGCTCTGGGCCTCACCTTTATCTTGCTCCTTCAGCAAACTGGTTGGCTTGGCATGGCCTCTAGAAAAAGTTGGGTCGAGGAGAAGAGTTGAATCCCAGCCCATCTCTTTTGCCTCTAATCATTGGATCTAGATGAAGATGAGCTAGAAGAGGGAGTGCAGGCCCTTGGCAGCTTTCTTGTTGCTTGTTGCCAACCACTCTTGTTCTCCCTAGATCCCTCGTGGGGCTCAAGGTAGCCACCATAGATATGGCATCATAGAAATGGTCATGCCATGTTCATCTTATATATATATATATATATATATATATATATAGGTCTTTGTGGTCATGCCATGTTCATCATATATATATATATATATATATATATATATATATATATATATATATATATATATATATATATATATATATATATATAGGTCTTTGGTTATTCGGGTCTTCTCCCGCGTAGAATTGGAAGTATCTTGGCGACGTTTCGATGAAGTCTCATTCGTCATCTTCGTCTCATTCGTCATCATTCGAAGTCTCATTCGTCATCATTCGTCATCGAATGAGACTTCGTCGAAACGTCGCCAAGTTACTTCCAATTCTAGGCGGGAGAAGACCCGAATAACCAAAGACCTACATACAAACACCCGCGAAAACCTCAGAAAACATATATATATATATATATTTGTGTGTGTGTGTGTATGTGTAAGAAAAGAGAGATAGGGTATGTGTCAGTGTGGGTTTCACTTACCTTCGCTACTGGTTTGGAACTGTGAGCTCGTGAGCGTGTTGTTCTTGTAACAATCTCTGAATATTCCCTTCCAAGCTATCTCCTGGGCTTTCTATAGTGTGTGTGTGTGTGTGTGTGTGTGTGTGTGTGTTTGTTTGTATATCTGTATGTTTTCTTTCCCTTTAAAAAAAAGCTTTCCGGTATCTAGTTGATGTTTCTGGATGGAGTCTATAGAAATGAGCTCGTAGCTGTAATTAAAGAAAACAGTTATCTTTAGATCCACATTCAGTTTCCTTGTATTGATTTTATTGCATTACTGCATTGAGTTTTTTTAAAAAAGAGTTTGTCATTTTGATTTCGGAATGACAAGTACATTTGACGTTCTTAAGTGTGTTCTTAATTTGATGTACATCTGACCTGTAATGGACCTTTATCATGAATGGTTGTATCCGTTTGAAGTTCTAAACCATTAAGTATACTTCAGAATGCTGTCATGGTGTGTGTCATGGGCCTTGCATAGAGTAATTGGGTTTTGTTCTATTTATGAGAGATAAATCATTGGGACAGAAATTAGCTGGTTGGGTCCTCTCTCATTGTATCATGTACCTTGTTCTGGTTTATAAATGAATGATGAGTTCATTACAGCAATATTAGCAGTGCAAGATGGTGTAGATAATTTTAGATGTGACCAAGGAAATCTTGATTTCCATTTCATTTTGCATAGCATTTTGCATAGATTTCCATTGTAGATGAGGAATAACGAAGCTGGCTCACTCAGGATTGGAGTGAATAAGTTAGAAGAACTGAATCATTTTGAGTGCTCATTTCTAATTTAATAACAAAAACAGCTATTATTTTTGAAATGTGAAATCCCTGATTGAAATCAGATCACTTGAAAGCTTTGGTGTGACTTGTATGTGAGCTGAGTACGGTCTTGCTTGCTACTAAAATAATAATTTAAAAAATCCTTATTTCAAAACTGCCCAGAGGCATCATGTTTTTTGACTTTTAGTTTATTTCTGTTGCACATGGCTCTGGTTAGAAATCTGGTAAAAAAGCAAAGCAATCTGAAGAAGCCAAAAGTTTTTCCATTAGTTCTCTTAAACAAATGGTGAGTATATTGTTTTCCCTTACCCCTGTATTTCTGTCTTTACTGCAGTTGCTTTCTGCAGTTCTTGATTATAAGCAGTAAGGTAAATTCCTTCCTTCCTTCCTTCCTTCCTTCCTTCCTTCCTTCCTTCCTTCCTTCCTTCCTTCCCTGTTTCTTCCACTCTCTCTTTTGTCCTCCCTCCCTCCCTCTCTCACCCTTTCTCCCTCCCTCTTGTCCTCCCTCCCTCCTTTCCTTCCTTCCTTCCTTCCTTCCTTCCTTCCTTCCTTCC
Source organism: Masticophis lateralis (assembly GCA_030761175.1). Lineage (NCBI taxonomy): Eukaryota > Metazoa > Chordata > Lepidosauria > Squamata > Colubridae > Masticophis > Masticophis lateralis. The sequence goes on from JAUDYJ010000010.1 coordinate 16,917,319, forward strand.
TTCCTTCCTTCCTTCCTTCCTTCCTCATGAGACATTTTCCTACCCATTTAACCTAAAATGCACAATTCTCAGGCTACATTTAAAGACAGACTGGAAGTTATGATGAAGGAAAATTAACCTCGTTAATTTTAATTGTCTTTGCAATTGTCAGGCTCTTTGGCAGCTGCCTAAAACTGAAAGTGATTCTTTTCCATGGATAATTCTCATAGAATTCACTTTAGCAAGATTTATTTAGATGAAAGGGATGGATTGCAATATGATTTTTCCCCCTCATTTCAATTTTCCATTTATAACTAGCGTGCATATTAAGAGAGATATTTTCTGATTTCCTTTCTAACAGCCTTTCAGTGTTTTGAGATAATCACTTCATTGATAGCCATAGCAACAGCACTTAGACTTATATACTGCTTCACAGTGCTGTACAGCCCTCTCTAAGCAGTTTACAGAATCAGCCTATTGCCCTCAACAATCTGGGTCCTCATTTTACTGACCTCAGAAGGATGGAAGGCTGAGTCATCCTTGAGCTTGGTGAGATTCGAACTGCCAAATTGCAGTCAGCTGGCAGTCTGCAGAAGTAGCCTGCAGTTCTGCACTCTAACCACAGCTCAGTAGGAAAGCTTGTAAATGTCTATTTACGTAACAGCCTGCTGAATCTTGTTGTGAATTAGCTTTTAAACCAATCCTGTGAAGGAAGACCTTACAAACTCAACATGTCATGCAACTTCATGGCCAGCAATCATGACTGGTGACTTTGTCTGTCAAGTGGACATATATAGTGGTTCAGACCGCTTTTCCAGTTGGGCTAATATCTAGAATATATTCAAGGTTAGGCTAACAAGACTAAAATGTTTGTCCTGCACCCTCCAAGTGAAGAGAGATTCTTTCAAAAATGAAATTTATAGGTGTACAATATAGAGTCATAGTCTTCCTCTGTTCCCCCCCCCCCCATTCTGTCACCAATTTACCAATTGAACATTAAAATATAGTAGGATTTAGACCCCCCCCCCCCCCTAATTTTCAAGAGAGGCTATATTTCAGTGTGTCAGCAACATTACCTCCCCATTTCTACCGAATTCCACATGTGTTGGGTTGTAGAAATGTTCATCAGAGTTGAGTTATATACATTCACTGCTTCCATTTTTGGCTTCTATCTTCTGAATGGGAATCAGTTATCAAGATCCAGTCAATGAATGAATTTTACAAAATCCTCATAAAATGTATATATAATAGCTTTCACTTAAGGGGGGAAAATGGCCAATTAGCAAGGTATTGAGAATGATGCCATGAACCAGATTCAGATGCTTCGAGGGCAGATTTGAGAATTGTGGCAACTGCTGACCCATCATCTCTACAAAACAAAGATCTGCAAAAGGAAAACAGGAAGGGGGAAATAACAAATCTCCAGCCATATTTTCCTGTATTATTATTGCCTTGAAGCTTAGATTCTTAACTACAGTTTTCCTTTAGTAAACATACCTTTTTGGGGTGTCTCGTTTTCTTTTTCATTTTCACTTAATTCAGTTGCCTGCTTTTGTTTGATATTTTAGAATTTTGTTGGCTCTTGTTGCTTATTGTACAAAAACCCCCGCACCACATTATTGATGGATTTTTGGGATCCCAGATGACAGTGAGTGATAGGACATGTGTAAGAATCTCTTTTTCAGTGATAGAAGAAGAGATTGAATGACGGCAGATTTTTATAGCATCTTTGAACAGTACAAATTGCTACTATCCTCTTGTTCCTCTAAGACTTACCTGCTGAAAGCCCACTGAGGCTAAAATGTTGTTTACTCTACTCTTGACTCTTAGAAAAGAACAATAAAAAAGTGATTAAAATTTAAGTAGCCTTGAGAGTTATTTTTTTTCTATATATCCAATTTCTTGACCGTTGATGTGCATTAAAAGTGGATCATTGCATAATACTATTATATTGGGTAATACAGGGCTGCCTTCTATAGTAGCTAAGTGAAATAAGGACATTAATAATTTTTGTAAGTGTTCTAGAAGTAGATGCACTCATGTTAATGGTTATGAAGCATTATGACCCCTTTTTTAGTGTTCTTTTTGTGGACATAACAAGTCTTAGCTGTATTCACAGAGAAAAAAGAACCTTATCCATGTTTGGTCCAGCATGTTTCAGATCTAACTTTTTTGAGTCATGCTGTGTATCTAGGATGTGGAAGATATAACTCATTATTATGTTGGTTTAATAAAGGTTTTTGGCGACAGTAGGGATTATACCTTTTCAATCCAACTTTGTTTTGGATACAAATTTAACTTGTAATCAAGATGCTTATTAATTCATGAATAGATCCAGAATCCTTTTCTCCTACAGGGCTAAGAATCGAGTGAGAATTTAGTTCTGCAATAGTACATCTTTGCTTGACTAAGATGATCCATGGTTTGTTTCACATAGACCCATTATAACAAGTTAGGAACTGGTTTGTGACAGATAGTGGTGTAATTCAATTTTTTTTACTACCAGTTCTGTGGGCGTGGCTTGGTGGGCATGCTGTTGCTTGGTTGACGTGGCTTGGTGGGCAAGACAAGGGAAGGATACTGCAAAATCTCCATTCCCACCCCACTTCAGGGGAAGGATACTGCAAAATCCCCATTCCCTCCCCACTCCTGGGGGAAAGGTATTGCAAAATCTCCATTCCCACCCCACTCTGGGGCCAGCCAGAGGTGGTATTTGCCGGTTCTCCAAACTACTCAAAATTTCCACTACCCGTTCTCCAGAACCAGTCAGAACCTGCTGGATTTCACCCCTGGTTACAAACATTTCAGCCCACACTTATGAATTTGCTTCTGCATTTTTTGCTGTGCTTAAAAATGTCTCCCTGTAAACTTTGTTTAAAACCCAGCATAAGAAACCTTGCATGAATGGTATTTACCTGCATATATTAGAAAATGACTCCTGATATTAAGCCTGCTGCTTACCCTATCTGCCTACCCACACCAAAACTTCCACTGTGATATTTCTTAATACCCAAAGAACTTTTTAATAATAAAGCTCTCATCTTTGCTCTTGTTAATTAGGAACTGTCATTTGTAATTAGCTTACTGTAACTGCACGGTCTCTGTGAAATGATGATGAGATGAGCTTTGATTTTATTCTCTGCACTCTGCATTCTTCTAGAAAGTTTTATTTAGCTAAGACTGCACTATCCAGTATAAAATCCAGGCCACGTCAGTATATGATACCGTCTACTGCATGACTGAAAATGTTTCTATTTATTATTACACACCTGTCTTAGATATAAATAGGAAATACCTTTGACATTGGATGCATTTAGTGATACGCACAATAAGTTCATCAACTTTTAGATTGATAGTCTCCCCAAAATCAGGTTCAACCGTTGATGATTTTGTGTTCTTGTCATATTGTCTCCTTGTACTATAATACAAGTAGTCCTTGACTTACAACCAAGGATGAAATCCAGCAGGTTCTGACAGGTTCTGGCATGAAATTTTGAGCAGTTTGGAGAACCGGTAGCGGAAATCTTGAGTAGTTCGGAGAACTGGCAAATACTACCTCTGCCTGGCCCCAGAGTGAGTTAGGAATGGGGATTTTGCAGTATACTTCCCCTGCCACACCCACCAAGCCACACCTACAGAACCGGCAGTGAAAAAATTTGGATTTCACAACTGCTTACAATCAATGATTTTTGAAGTTAGAACAGCCACATGTGCACACATATGTAGGAAGTTAGCACCCACCCCTCTCCTGGAAGAGTGAAATATTTTTAGGAAATATTAAAGGCAGAATATTATATTTTCCTGGGTGAGAAATGGATAAGCATACTTTGAAACAGCTCCCATCTTCCTGCCCCCACCCTTTGTCAATGGGCCATTAAGGCCTGGGCCAGTCTATTCTACATAACAAAGATCTATCTCCTTCAAACACAGCCATAGTAGGAATTGCCAAATATCCAGCAAGATAGGATTAGCCCTCTATACAATAGCAGCAGAAACTCACCGCATGTGACCTGGGAAGCACATGTGAACATCAGCCAGCAAGGTTAGCTAAGGCCCCCACCCCCTGGGAGTCTGACAGCCAATCAGGATACTCTTTCTGGGCCCCAGGAAGTTCAAAGCCAGAAACAGCATAAAACCCAAGAACTCCCTGTATCTGCCCTTTTCTGTTCAGGAACTCAAGCCATGTGATCCTGTCCACCATTAAACCATCTTTCCAAGCAGTCTCCATGTCTCCAGTGTCTTTGTCCCCACTTGGAGCAGAACCTACAAGGATGTTTCTTCCAACAATTGGCGAGCCAGTGGGACTCCAAGCTAACCTAACCAATGGACCAGGCCCAGGTAAGCTTCCCTTGCTAGCAGCAGACCCATTGAGTCTGTGGGCATGTTTTTCTGGACCTTGGCCATGTGGAGCTAGGTTTTAAAGGGGTTTTGAGTGTTGAGCTCAAAGGCTGCTTGGAAAGAAGGTGAGTACCTCTAAATTTTAATTTTAAAGCATGGAAAAGCATGGGAAATTTGTGTATGCTTGCATGTATGTGTGTTAGGGCCCTTCTCCCAATCACAGCTGGATCTTGCTTTCTCTGTGCATTTCCTAACCACCGAAAGACTAACAGTCTGGAGAGCATGGGGGTTTTGCCAGAGCACAGGACCTTCTGTTAGGGAAGGAGGAAGTGTGTGTGTGGGATTCCACCTGGAAAACAGTCTGATTTCACCTCTTTGAGTGACCTCTAGCCGCACCTCTGCCTACTGCTAGCTCCACCGAGCCATGACCGGTAGGATAGAGAACGCAAGGGGGGGAAGCCAAACGTGGAACTTTGTGTTTAAAAGGAATGGAAGCCGAGCGAAAGCCAAGCATGTGAAGTGGGAGTAATTAAAAGTAGAAAAGTGAGTCCCGGTGTTCAAAGGAAAAGCAGCCCGAGGTGCGTGTGCACGGGGAGGTACTGGTACTAACTGTAGGGGCAGTGAGGTCCTCCCGGATCCCCTTTTTGGATTCGAAAAACCCAGGCAGATTTCCCGAAAGGAAATCTGCGTCCTTCTCAGAACCTTTTTTTTTTCTGAAAAACGAAGGAGAATCGCCCGGCTGAGCCAAAGTGAGCCTTACATTTCAAGGATCATGGGAAGCTGTAGCTCAAGGGCAGTGGAAAATCCCCTGGAAGAGTTGATTATGGCCTGGGACGCCAGGCGGGTGCCAGTCTTAGCTGGCATGAGTAAAAGTGAATTGAGGAAATTGTGTAGTAATGGGTTAGGCTAAAAGATAACACCGGGAGACAAATTTGGCTAAATAAAGGTACTTAAAAGAAAAGGGAAATGTATAAATAGGAATGTTGGGGTTTTTGTTTGTTTGTTTGTTTGTCTCTGTCTTCTATGTAACCACGTGGTATGTTTGTTAAGATTTGTGCCTTCCCTAATTTAACTGAGATTTATGGCGGGAATGATCAGTGTGTGTGTAAATCTCAGAGTTCTGTTTTCATCTCTTTGTCCTCCTTGTTTTTATGTGTGTATGTCCAAGTCTTTGTGCGCCCTCGAGGTAATTGTAACTGTAAAATGTATCTGATCTCTAGAGACAAGAATTTTAAATTGTTAGAAAAGAAAAAGGTTGAAGCATTGAAAAATGGGAGAGAGAGAGAAAAAATAAAGAAGGAGCCTTTGCCCTGTGTTTGTCTGGCCAACAAATACAGATTAAAGAGTACTTTTCATTTTATTTCTGTTTTTTCTCCCTCTCCTTCCCTCTCTGTATCTTAAAGTAACAACTCAAGTTTATGAGGAAACGTTTTAAGTTTATTTACAAGAAAAAAAGAAAAAAATCAGTCTTGCATTTACGGTATGTGTTTAAATGCTTCTACCTGTTCATCTCTTTCCTGAAGCATGTGAATCCAGTATTTTTCTTATCTGTTGTGTCTCCATTTTGTTGAAACTTTTTTTTTGTTGTTGTTGAAACTGCATTATCTGTTTAGTAACTGCAATAATGTTGTGTTGGTTCTTCTCAAACTCTGCCTGCAAGCTATCTACCCCCCACCCATCTCTAATCCTGTTACAATGCCTTTCCTGGAAAGATTACCCACGAAAGGGGGAGGGGACCCTATCTTAATGGCATTCAGCCCTGCACAGAGGACTCTGCAACCTGTGGAAGCAGAGCACATGGATCCAGATGCTGCCTCCAGAGGAGACCTTCCATCTGTTTGAACCAGGAATTGAGTTTGAATCCAGTCTTCACTGAAAGTCAGCACAGCAATCAGAGTGGAGCAGACCTTCCCAAGCCTGAGTGACCAGCCTTACTACCAAGCATGCCACCTAGCAGATGTGAAAGAAAAGACCCTGAGATGGACAAGTAAAGACTAAAAGACTCTTTTCAATCCCCAGAAGACAGCTGGAAAGACTGGGGAGGGTGGAAATTCATTGTTAGGTTTTCTTTCTTGTCTCATTTATATTGTAATCAGTTTATTGTAAGAATTGTATTTGGGAGTGGTTGCCACAGCAAGTTATGTACACTTTAGATTTCTGTTTCGTGGGGAGGAGAAATATGTCCAAAATGTTTGTATTGCCTGTATTTTAGAAGTAGCTGCATATACATGCATACACAGAGAGGCACACCATTCAGAATTAGACTGAAACTATTCCCTTCACTTACCTCTATCCAAAACTTCTCCTAGGTTGATTTTTGCTCTATAGCACTAAAAGCCCAAGTAGTCATATCTCCCTGCTAATTCCATGGGGGAGGGGATAATCCCCCTCAGGCAATCCCCTCACTTGAAGAGATAGCAGAAAAGTGATATCCAAACCCAAGCCCTGACAGTGACTCACAAATGATGCTGCCCAGTTGCCCAGTAAAGAAAGATATATTGCACTGGTGGTCTCATGAGTAGAAGTTCCAGGGCTCATTGTGTGTAACACAAAAAAAAAAAAAAAAAAAAAAAAAGGAAAGGAAAAGAAAGGAAAGGAAAAGAAAAGAAGGAAAAAAGCCTGGATTGTACACTGGCTAACCTCAACTTGGACTCACAAATCCTGGATGCACTAAAGTAAGAGCTAGGGCAGGTACAGTAACCAACCCATGAAATGGGCAGCCTGTAATTTAAAGGAAAACCATGGCTGCGAAAAAAAAAATTGGGACATGTGTTTGCTTAAACCTGACTGAAAGCTCACAGAAAGTGATATCTGAAATCTGAAATTAATTGGCATGGAAAATTGGATACTGTAAAATTTTTACCAGAACTTTTCCCCTGGCTGCTAGACCTTCATGGTTGAAAGCTTTTGGAAGCCACTGAAGAAATCCTTTTCTGTTGCCTCTATCAATGCCTTCCCCTTTGCATTAGAACAATTAAAAGCACCTATCAAGTCTCCCTGATCTGATCAATTTTAATTTTAGTTTGCCAAGAACTTGTTTGAAAACTCACGTTTTGAAAAAAAAAAGAAAAAAAAAGAGTAGGGATTGTAGGAAGTTAGCACCCACCCCTCTCCTGGAAGAGTGAAATATTTTTAGGAAATATTAAAGGCAGAATATTATATTTTCCTGGGTGAGAAATGGATAAGCATACTTTGAAACAGCTCCCATCTTCCTGCCCCCACCCTTTGTCAATGGGCCATTAAGGCCTGGGCCAGTCTATTCTACATAACAAAGATCTATCTCCTTCAAACACAGCCATAGTAGGAATTGCCAAATATCCAGCAAGATAGGATTAGCCCTCTATACAATAGCAGCAGAAACTCACCGCATGTGACCTGGGAAGCACATGTGAACATCAGCCAGCAAGGTTAGCTAAGGCCCCCACCCCCTGGGAGTCTGACAGCCAATCAGGATACTCTTTCTGGGCCCCAGGAAGTTCAAAGCCAGAAACAGCATAAAACCCAAGAACTCCCTGTATCTGCCCTTTTCTGTTCAGGAACTCAAGCCATGTGATCCTGTCCACCATTAAACCATCTTTCCAAGCAGTCTCCATGTCTCCAGTGTCTTTGTCCCCACTTGGAGCAGAACCTACAAGGATGTTTCTTCCAACACATACACAAACAATATCACATACCGGCAATCACATTTGGGGCACTTGGAAATTAGCTCACTTTTTTAGTTGTTTACAGCATTCCATAGCTATGTGACCATAATTTTGGTTGGTTTTTGTATGGTTTCCGGCATTTAGTACTCTAAATATTAGTACTCTAGGTATATATATTGGGGCACCTGCTGAAACATTTTTGCCTAAATAAGGGTGTGCAATCAGAAAGGCTTGGAATATAATGAAATGTGAAAATTTGCATATGTTGTGTTAACTATTTAAGTGTTACTATTTCAAATGCAGTTGAACACTTCTAATATTCAGGCATTTTTTCCCCTTTTTTTAATCATAGAATACTATGGTTTGCTATTATTGTTATCCTAGGTAAAGAAAATTATATCATGGGTTTTGAATAATGCTGGATGAGATCACGGTTGCTGAATATTTACATCACAAAGGGGTGTAATTACTCTGAATTGTTGAAATGTCAAACATAATTAAGGCACAATTGTGGTTATAAAGTGGTCTTTGTAAGACTTGTTAGGGAGTCTGCACTGCAAAGCCAGAGGGGGGAAAAATATGAACATCTCTGTGAGAAAACAGTCTTTAGAAGTGACAAATGTATTTTGATTGCAAACAGCGCTATGATATGGAACTCTTTTGATAGCTCTTTTAATTTCCGAGTTATGGAAAAATTCAGTCATTTTGTTTTTTAGTTAGCTGATTTTACAGGTCCATGGCATGAAGATGTATAACCGTTGAAGTTACTTCGATTTTTAGGTAGGGTAGCATTATTTAAAGTTGATTAGCAGCAAGTCACAGCAGTTTGGCAAATTGCTAATGGAGGCCAGGAGAATGAATTCTCCAATATAATTGAACAATTTTGTTGCTTAAGAGTTTAATCTGAAAAAAAGTTGTGACATGCCCTCTGTGAAATGAAATATTATTTTCATAAATATTTTACCCCTATTCGCAATATATTCTTTTTCTTACCAACTCTGAGACCTTTGTATCAGTCCAAAGAAAATCTTAGATTCTGTTAGAGGTACTTCAAATACTATAGCTAATTTGAACAAATATTATTATATGAGTTCCCACTCCTGTGTGCCAAAAAATCCATCTATACATCAACCTTAGTCTCCTGCCTGATAAGTATTTTTTTTGTGTGTGGAATGCACAATTAACAGCAAATTACAAATTAGATACTGGGGGCCACATTTGGCAAATATTATATGGAGATTTTGTAGATGCTGTTGTTTCTGCTAAATGATATTTCAGGAATGTGCTGCAGGGGAATATTAATATTATTAATATTGCTTAACATACAAAGAACAGTTGCAGGAGTTGGGTAGAACAAGGTGACTCAGTGGCTAAGACACTGAGCTTGTCGATCAAAAGGTCAGCAGTTCAACGGTTCAAATCCCTAGTGCTGTGTAACGGGGCGGCTCCTGTTACTTGTCCCAGCTTCTGCCAACCTAGCAGTTCGAAAGCACGTAAAAAATGCAAGTAGAAAAATAGGGACCACCTTTGGTGGAAAGCTAACAGCATTCCGTGCGCCTTTGGTGTTGAGTCATGCTGGCCACATGACCACAGAGACATCTTCAGACAGCGCTGGCTCTTTGGCTTTAAAACAGAAATGAGCACCGACCCCTAGAGTTGGGAACGATTAGCACATATGTGCGTGGGGAACCTTTACCTTTTAGTCAAACTAAAAGAAGGACTAGGGATGGCATGTTATCAGTGTTTCAATATTTGAGGCGCTGCAAGAAGAAGAGAGGTTCAACCTATTTCCCAAAACACCAGAAGGCAGGACAAGAAGCAATGGAAACTAATCAAGGAAAGAAGAAACCTAGAACTAAGGAGAAATTTCCTAACTGTGAGAACAAGTTAACTAGTGTAACAGTTTGTCTTCAGAAGTTGTGGATGTTTGATCACTGGAGGCTTTTAAGAAGGTCTGGGCAGCCACTTATCTGGAATGATATAAGGTCTCTTAATCGAGCAGGGGGTTGGACTAGAAGACCCCCAAGATGCCTTCCAACTCTATTATTCTTTATTGTAGCTGCATACTTGCCGTAATTTCTCCAAATTTAAGAGTTACCGTTTTGCTGTAGCTTTATACTCATAGAAATAATATTGCCAGTGCTTGTTATCAGGTGTACACTTCTTTTAAATTCCTTGGGATTGCTTCCAATGTTATAGCGTTAATGTAAAATTGGCAGCCAAATTTGATTCACTTGAGTGCCACAACTGCATGCTTTTATGTAGTGAGGGAAAACTCCATCCAGAAAACAGAAGTACTGAACTATGGAAACAGATGTTTTGTCCTTGACTTATTACCATCCATTTAATGATGGCTTAAAGTTACAATAGCCTCAGGAAAAAAAAAAAAACTTCCAACCTGCCCTGAAAGTTTTGAGTCACATGTTTGCAATTCGGATCCTTGGCAACCTGCTCGCGTTTAACAACGGTCGCATAATCATGATTTGCGACTTTATGTGACTTGTTGTCACATAATCATGATTTGCAACTTTCCCAGATGGCTCCTGACAAGCAAAGTCAATTGGAGACTTTTATAAAATTGGTTTCAGTTGCATGATGACATGGTTAACAACTGCCTTACTTAGCCACTGAAATTCTGGTCTCAATTTTCATACGTCGTAATAACAGCATTCAGAAAGTTAAACTAATGGGAATGTCTTCTCTTTTATTATTTTTTGGAAGCAAGAGATTCAGAGAAGGTACATGATTGTCCTGTTTTGGATGCTGCTGATTGTTCTGACCAAGACTTCCTGAGACAGTAACAATCACACACTTAGTCCCCCAAACCCTCTTTTTAGTCCAACGGCTGTGAATTCTGTTCATTCACAGCCCATAACGAGTCACAAATAGTTTGTAAAGAATCCGACAGAAGTCTGCCACAGTCCTTCGGGATAAGGCTGATAAGCACCCACCTTTATCTCCCTTGACATGCTGCCAAAGACCTAATTGGCAATTAGCTTTGCAAGGCCACATGGAGCACAGAGTCAGAAAAGGAGGTTCAGAATTTAAACTGACCAGAACAAACAAAGCTGCTTCCTGCAAAGGCTTACCTGTCTTTGCTCCTCCTTTATGTCTTATGGGAGGGGCCAAGCCTTACTCCTGAGTCACCCTTTTTCTCTTAACTGCACTTGCCATCTGGCAGTTCTGCGTATGCACGCATTGGGAACAGGCTCCCTTGTTTCTCTGCCTCACTGACATCAGACTCTAGAGGCTCCGGAGTCAGCACATAACTCCCAGATGGCCCTGGCCCCATCTCTGCCTCTGACACAGAGCCCTTGTCTGAGCGTTCCCCGGACTCCAGGCCTGGCCCATGTTCCTCCCCAGCCTCCTCACTGTCTGACTCTGCTGCCATCTCTGCAGGCCAGCAGCGGACCACAACAGTGATAAGTAAACATTATTGAATGGCTCCATCAGAATACAGAAGACGTTAGGATGATTTAAGAAAATGTACAATGATGTTGACTCTGTGGGGTTATGACAAAACCTGTCAGAGGGACACCATCCAAACTGAAATATTCAAATGCAGGAAGAAGTTTAATTTTGACTTACAAAATAATTTGGGGATGCTATATTGGGGGGTGGGATCCGATCATGATTGTCAATCATCTTCTTGACCATTTCGGACACTAGAAATCTTTACAGACAATAATTCAAGGACAATAATTCAAGGACAAAGTTCTTGATGGCAGTTTTTTTTTTATTATAGGTACTCAAGTCATTAAGAAAAATGTCCAGCCAATATCCAGCCATGCAGGGGTGGGTTCTACTTACCTTTACTACCGGTTCGCATCGTGCTCGTGCCCATGCTCACTTTTCTGCACATGTGTAGAAGCTTCTGCGCTTGCGCAGATCACCTATGCTGACGTCCGGGTCAGTAGCAGAGCCTCCTACCAGTTTTACTATTGGTTCTTGGGAACTGGTTCAAACTGGGGGCAACCCACCACTGCAGCCATGGATAAGATGTTAACTGTGTATAAAAGTTGGAGAGTGAAAGTTTGAGCTTTACATACCTCTTTTATACCTGTACCATATGCCGTCGGCCAAACAGTGTCGACTGGCGGCCCCCAGGGGGAGAGCCTTCTCCGTGGGGGCACCTGCCATCTAGAACGAGCTCCCCCCAGAGATAAGGAGGATTCAGGACTTACGCACTTTCCGCCGCGCCCTAAAAACGTTTTTATTCCAACAGGCGGGTCTGGCCTAACTCTCCCTTTTAAATTAGGTTTTAAATTGGGTTTTAAATGTTTTTTTATATAAATTGGATGTTTTAAATTCTGTTTCTTAAGCCCAAACTATTTAATCTATTTTTAATAGCTTTTAACTTTTGTATGTTATTTGTATTTTATCTTGGCTGTTCACCGCCCTGAGTCCCTCTGGGAGTCGGGCGGTATATAAATTTGATAAAATAAATAAAATAAATAAATAAATAAATAATAGCCTAAGAGCTTTTCACTTTTAGATTGGATGATCTGTTGAAACCTGAGGATTTTTACTGTAATGAGCCAGTATAGATTTAATACTCTTTGTTTCTGATCTTGTTTGATCTGGGACTTAGAAGCATGATTTTTTTAAAAAAAATCTACAAAGGGATTAAAGGCTCCAATCTGCTTAGAATGACTTTATTCCTTTGGAGTTATAATCATATCTCTCTTGAGTTACAGGTCCAAACTGAAATGTTATCCAGTCCTACGGAATAGGCCTTTTAAGTAAGCATCTAGCAATTCTGCTAGCAAAACCAACTCTAGAACTGAAAAAAGCAAGGGTAGGAATAGGGATGGATGTATTCAGAAAATTTTTTTATCCTTGCTGAAATCTTTTAAGTGATATACAGTGGTGCCTTGGTACTCAACTGCTTTGAAACTCATCAAATTTGGTACTCAACACATTTTGATGTGAAAATTTTGCCTTGGTATTCATCGTTTGTTCGGTACTTAATGCACAAGTTAGAACTTGTCAATGTTGGCTGCCTTGTGACTCACTATATTATTCCTTATGGGGGAAAAAAATTGCTTGGTACTCACTGTTTTTGATACTCATCATGCCTCCCAGAACCAATGAAGGATGAGTAGTGCTGAGATATTGTTATATTCTTCTGGTTTGCAAAATGTGACAGCTTCATATGCAAAAAGTTAAATTATTCACATTAAGAATTTCTATAGTGGGAAGCAGATTGAATTTAATCGCTTATATCAGGACTATAGGGGTATAAATGCCAGTTCACACAGGCACAAGAACACTAGTAGCTGTTTCTAAAATAGTGTACAGATGCAGCCAAAGTCACCTATTGCAGGAAAGATTTAGAATATAGAATAGAATTCTTTATTGGCCAAGTGTGATTGGACACGCAAGGAATTTGTCTTGGTGCATACGCTCTCAAGTGTACATAAAAGGAAAGATACATTCGTCAAGAATCATAAGGTACAACACTTAATGATGGTGATAGGGAAACAGTCAATATTAATCTTAAGGATATCAGCAACTTTCCCTTGCATTGGAGAAATAAAATGTGAAGCTAATTAGTTTCAATTGCCTGTGTTGTACCTAACTTGACAAATATTCACCAGAATTATTCCTCGTCTTGTTATTTTCCATTTTACTTAACAAAGTTTACTAATCTAAGTTTGGAGAACTTATATCTTTGATTGTTTCTAGTACTATGAAGTTAAAGCAAGGTGTATGTAATTGATGTGAACTGTAATATGTAAATTCTATTTTTAACATTTTGCTTTACCTCTTAGTGATAGGAAGTTGACTTTTCTGGTTTTAATATAAAGGGAAGGGGACCTTTTGGAGGTGCAGAGAAGGTTTCTGTGGATACATTATTCCCAGTTCTTGGTTTTCATTGGTTGCTATGGTTTTTACAATAAATATATTAAAAGCAGAAAAATAAAGTTAATTGGAGATGGGTGCATAAAATGAAGTAGAATGAAGCACTGATTGAAGAGGGAAAAAAATAGAAATATTTTCTTTTCTGTTTGGAAAAGCAAGCAACCTTCCAGTAAAGGAGAAATCTCAAATTCCTCAGTATATTTTCTACTTCCATAGTGGACTTGGGCAGAAAAGACAACATTCATATTGTTAGTTGTTATCTCTTGGATGATGTCCATCTGGGTGGATGGATTAGAAATGCAAGCAAGCAAAAAACTGAGGGAAACCCCCTCACTAAATTTCTCCTTCACTGATTCTGAATGTGAGCCAAATGAATTAAGAGACGCGCTATCCCAAAGTAGCTGAGCTAGCTGATATTTCCTCTGGCGAAAGAACTCCGAAGGTATGTAAAACAGCAAATCTATGATGACATTGGGACGTCCCTGATATGTGCCATGGGAAAACCTTGGGAGAATCTCATGAAATAGATGCTGTTAAGCAAAGCTTCACAAAAGAAAAACTGTTTAACCTGTGTGAGTGAGAAAACATCCCGTGATCCTCCTTGCCCAGTTTATTCATTGCACACTTCATTTGTCACCCGTTCTCATTGTTATGATGTGATTTTGTTGTTGTTCAGTCAATAAGTCATGTCCAACTCTTTGCGGACCATAACACACCAGTACCCACTCACCCCCATCCTCCACTGTCTCCCAGAGTTTGCCCAAATTCAGGTTCATTGTTTCAGTGACACTATCTGACCATCTCATCCTCTATGCCCTCTTCTTCTCCTTTTGCCTTCTATCTTTTCCAACATCAGGGTCTTTTTCAGTGAGTCCTCTTTTCTCATTTGGTGGCCAAATTATTTGAACTTCGGCTTCAAAATGTGTCCTTCCAAAGATCAGTCAGGATTGATTTTCTTTAGGATTGACTGATCTGATCTTGCAGTCCAAGGGGCTTTCAAGAATCTTCTCCCACACTACGATTCGAAATCATTATTTCTTCGGCCTTCTTTATGATCCGTCTGTCAAACCCATCATAGCAGTGTTGCAATATCTCAGGGGCTGCCACAAAGAAGAGGGAGTCAAGCTATTCTCCAAAGCACCTGAGGGCAGGACAAGAAGCAATGGGTGGAAACTAATCAAGGAGAGAAGCAGCTTAGAACTAAAGGAGAAAATTCCTGAACAATTAGAACAATTCATCAGTGGAACAATTTGCCTCCAGAAATTGTGAATGCTCCAACGCTGGAAATTTTTAAGAAGGTGTTGGATAGCCATTTGTCTGAAGTGGTGTAGGGTTTTCTGCCTAGGCAGGGGGTTGGACTAGAAGACCTCCAAGGCCCCTTCCAACTCTGTTTTTCTATTCTATTCAATATATTACTGGGTATACCATAGCTTTGACTACAATGGTATGATTGTAGAAGATATTTTTCTTAGAAACAGTTGGAAAGCCGTTGACTCAAGTTACTGGAAACTTATTAGTATTGTGGTATTGGACTGACTTCCTAATGGCCTTTTACCATAGTGTGTGTTGTATGAGTGTGTTTGATTGTTTTCTGGAAGGATTTTTACTTGTAATTTATTCAGTTTGTTGAATTAATAATCTTTCTTGGATTAGTTTTGAATGCTGAAATTGTTACTTTGGCAGTTTTGTGCTGCTGTGGTTTTGAACACAATTCTTTTTTAGCATTTGTAGTATATTAGAACCTAACTTCTCCATCATTAAGTTTCCATCTTTTTTTTTTTTAAATTCTCCCTGTGGATATTCATCATTTTAAAATGATCTCCTTTTTTTTTTTTTTTTGCTTACGGTGGAGATACTTCTGTCCTCGTTTTGTGAGGCCTGTGAGCAGTTGCTTTTATAATCAGATTGACCTGGATCTGTATTTTCCTATTTATTTCATTGTAGTAATTACCAACTTCATTTTTTTAAACAGAAACATCCTTTATATATTACTGTAGCGTTTAAAGGTACAATAAAAAGCATCTATTGAACAGAATAATTAGTATTTAACTGGGCAGTAGGAACCAACAGTGCGCCATTACAAATGGCTGGGCTTCCCAAATTAAATACTGAGAAAAAGGTAATTGGATTAGAAAATCTGGATTTGCTTCAGCGTTTGGATTAGAAAGAGTTTGGGAATCTTAGTTCTATAACCTGACATTTGATGGGAAAGAGATATAAATATAATAATTGATATATGCTTAATTGGAAGGTTTCATGGAAGGTCTTTTTTGGAGAAACTCCTGAAAGTGTGATGTCAAAAATGTCAACTTGGTATGTTTTCATTGAATTTTCAATCATATAGGGAACAAACCAGTGGTGGGTTGCTCGCGGTTTGGCCCGGTTCAGGCGAGCTGGTAGTGGTAATGATGTGACGTCAGTGAACCGGTTCTCTGTGACTGTGAGCTGGGCCCTCCCGCTTGCCCCCATGTTATACCTACCTTTATTTGTTGCTTGTTAGCCCAGGCGATCGTGCGCAAAGCGTGTGAGTGAAGAGAACCGGTGGTAACACCAGTGGGAACCCACCACTGGAACAAATGCATGGGCACTGTTGTGGCCTGCCAGCGGCCTACGCGGATCGTGGCTGATCCCAATGACGAGGAGGCTGGTGTCGTGTTGCGCCAGCAGCCTGCGCAGCCGGCGCTCGCGTCGGACAGTGAGGAGGTTGAAGAGGATGTGGTGCAAGAGGCAGGGATTCAGCCAGGGCCTTCAGAATCTCTAGAGGCTCCTTCAAGTGGAGATAGCAAAGTGGAGGAGCCTCTCCTCAATGCTCGGGCATGTAGGGCTGCCAAAAGGCAGGAGTGACTACTCAGGAGGAGGAGGTCTCGAGAGTAAGGCTTGAGGATAATTGGCCACTCCCTTAGCCTATTTAAATCACACACCATTAGTAAGTTTCTTGCTGGAAACAACTTGTAATTACCATCAGAGCATTTTTTGGAAAAGTCTTATTGTATCTTACTTTCTGGGCTGGTGGCAACCTTTGCCGGACTTTGGTTTATTCTTGCTACTTGATAAGGACTGTTGGTGTGTGTCAATATCCTCGGGAATCCGGAGCTTGGGCAGAACAGGCACTGTTCTGAATTTGGTTTTTCCCTTTTCTGTAGATTTTTCCTAAACACTATTTAATATTTCTTCAAACTACATGTTTCCTGTCATTAGATTATATAATCTAAAAGTTGGAAAAGACATTGAGGGTCATTTCATTGTAATCCTTGCACACTCTGCTGCAACAGCATTGCCTACAGATGGCCACCTGAAGCTTCATTTTTGACCCTTTGCTCCATGTGGCCTTGCAAAGATAATTGCTGATTAGGTCTTTGGCAGCACATCAAGGGATAAAGAGGTAAAGGGGGGTGCTTATCAACATTACCCCGAAAGACTGTGTCAACTCAAGCAGACATCTGTCAGAATCTTCACAGACTGTTTGTGAATCGTTACGGGCTGTGAATGACCATAATTCACAGCCGTCTCCATAAAAGAGGTTTTTTGGGACTAAGATTGTGATATATGCTTTCTCAGGAAACCTAGGTCAGAACGGTACTGTCAGCCAAAGCTGCATTCACTGGATCATTTAGCCGTTTCAATAAGACAAGAGGTGCCATCCAGTTCACACCATTGTGTTTTCTGGATCCTAGCCATTGTGAACCACTTTTCTTTAATACAGCATCTCCACTTACTTTTACATCCCCACGCATCTCTTCTCCTACCGATCTCTTTTCATACGGATGCAGCTTTAGAGTTGAAAGGTGTTTATGAAATTTATTGTTGTGTGTGCGTGCGTGCGTGCGCACACACACACACATATATATATGTATTTGTTGAATCACTGAAGAATTTTACATAGTGGACTTTATCTTTCCAGTAACCAATTTTTTTTTTTCCTGTGGTGTCTCAGAACTCTCATTAATTTTTCACAGGCTTGTGATGGATAGTTTTTATTTATTCACGTCTGAGATTCTGTTGCTTGAAAAGGGCTCATTTTCTAACATTACATATTCATGGCTTGGGATAGATGGGGAAAGGAACTTATTATTAATATGTCACAGTGGGAAAGTTACTCTGGGTTCATTTGAGAACCTTGTTAAATTTGGTGCGGTCAGCAGACACTGCTGAAATTTTTCGATAACGCTTTATTGTAGAAGGCAAAAAGGGTCAGTGATTGTTTCTTGTCTAAACAAAAACTCTGATCGTTTCTTAATGCATTTTCAGTGTTGTGGCAGTTGCAGGCAGGGAGACTGTCAGAAGGAAGAAGCTGGCTAAGCGTGATATATTTAGAAGTTAGCACCCACCCTAGTTGCTGAAAACATTATAATGGCTTCTTCACAATTAACAAAACCTATCTAAGGGTGTGGAATGGATCAGTCCACCTGCTGGATTTTTCAAGCTTGCTCTCCTAGCTTTCTGATGTTTGCTAGATTTTACAGTACAGAAAAAATTTACTTTAGTTTTTATTGTTTCAGAGTGAAAAAAAAACCTTTTGTTGGTACAGATGTATATGCTATTTGCTTAGAAAATCATACTGCAGATAAAGACAGTTTATGGTTCACTAAAGCATGTGCTTGTCACCTCCATGCTTACCATTTCAGGAAGTTCTGGGTTCCAGTATTTATTTGAGTGAGGGAACCTTTTCGTAAGATTTGCTTTATTGAAATAAACGGGATTGAGTGTACACTGTGGAAAAGAGGCATTCTTACAAGGAAGAATATCCATTGTCCCAGCTACTGATTCTTGGAGAGAAGTCCTGCATCTTCAAGGTGGTGTTGTTAGTTGCGAAGTCATGTCTGATCCATCGCAAGCCCATGGACAACTTTCCTCCATGCCTTTCTGTCCTCTACCATCCTCTGGAATCCGACTGCTTCAGTGACTCCATCCAGCCACCTCGTTCTCTGTCGTCCCCTTTTTCTTTTGCCCTCAATCGTTCCCAGCATTAGGCTCTTTTCCAGTGAGTCCTTCTTTCTCATTAAGTGGCCAAAGTATTTGAGTTTCCTCTTCAGGATCTGGCCTTCTAAAGAGCAGTCAGGGTTGATCTCCTCTAGGAATGACCGGTTTGATCGTCTTGAAGTCCAAGGGACTTGCAGGAGTCTTCTCTAGCACCATTGTTCAAAGGCCTCAATTTTTGGGTGCTCAGCCTTTCTTATAGTCCAACTTTCACAGCCATACATTGCAACTGGGAAAACCATATATATGCACTTTTGTTGGCAGGATGATGTTTCTGCTTTTTAGTATGCTGTCTAGATTTTCCATGGCTTTCCTCCCCAGGAGCAAGTGTCTTTTAATTTCTTGGTTGCAGTCCCCATCTGCAGTGATCTTGGAGCCCGGGAAAATAAAATCTGTCACTACCTCCATTTCTTCCCCATTTATTTGCCAGGAAACAAAAGTCAGGTTTCAGAACCATGTTTTTTTTTAAAAAAAAAATCCATGGGTATATCTCATGCATGCACTCATTTATCAGATATCTGTCCCCATTCATATCCTGCTAATTCTGAGGTCATTTCCTTGTGGAGGCTCAGGTAGGTATCTCAGAGAGGTCTGGATCGAAGAGATGAAAAGTTTCAGAGGAATATGGGAACATAGCATACCTGAAGGCCGTTCCACATGAGCAGTTAAAGATTTGTTCAAGTGTAGATTAATTAAACTGAAAATACAGGAGGGTGAATTTGATCATGAAGAAAGGGGATTAGCCACTTTTTCCTCAGTGGAATCAATTATTTAAAGAAGTGCTAGTAGGGCAGGTATCTGGAAATACTTTTCTCTTAAGTTTCATGAACTGAGCAGAGATTTGGGCTAGATGATTACACCAGCACTTTGATTCTAGGATCTGAATACGAGAATATTGATTCCTACTAAAATGCCATATTGACTACTCATAGAACTTTTCACTTCTTCTCTTTGGAAGAGAAAGAGACAATGCCTTCAACATTGTAGTTGGAATTGTTTGTAATGTTGAGATCAGTCAGGTACATAATAAGATGATAGTGGTTAGCAGCAGTATCTATCTTGGGAAACTCAAATTTAGGAAAGAAAATACAGGTTTTTCCCACAATTGTATGCCTTCCTCAATTAATTGAAAATAAACTAGGGTTTTATTTTTAAAAAAAAGTTTTATTGAAATAGAGAAAATCTGAATAAGTTTGAAGGTATTTATTTTTGATTAATCAAATTGTAACTGGCTATTAGTGACCACATATAATTCCTCCATGCCAATCTGTCCCTAATCTGGGTTTTCAGGTCTTCTGATGACACATCGTTGCTGCTGTAACTGAGTCCATCCACTTTGCCACTTCTTTTCTTCCAGCTTTTCCTGGCATCAGAATCTTCTCTATAAGAGCTAGGTTGTTGCATAATGGTAACTGAAGTAGAAGAATTTGAATCTGGTCTTTTGTGCCACAAGTGAGAACTCTGAGTTGATTTGTTCAATGATGCATTTGCTTTGAAGGATATCTATGGTATCCTCTCCATCATCAAATCACAATACATAGATACATTAAAAAACCATCCTTTATCCAAAGTTCAGTATTCTCCCTTTTGACGACCTGTAATTTCTTAACTTGGGGTTGAATCGGGGCAACTGGGTAGAGCTGAGCGTTTACTGGCTGGTTGCCCTTCCTGGTGCCTATGCAAAGTTCACAGTACACAGTACACAGTCACACAATATTTTCTCTTGCACCCTAGGAGAGAGAAACATCTGCCGCTATCTACGATTGAATCTCAATCTTCTGGCTAGGCTCCCACAGTTCTCACCAAAGTTCAATACATAGATAGGTAAAAATCAACAATTTGCACACTTACTAATACTGTGTGCATACTTACTAATATTTACTAAGGCCCTATTTGAGAAGTCTCTGTCTACAAAAAATTGGATAGTAGGTATTGGTTGATTGATTGATTGTCTGCCTGCCTGCCTGCTACCCTCTTTGAGACATTAGAAAAAAATACTGTTATGTATTATCAGTAGAATATAATGGATTTAATGCATATTAAGACAATTTTAGTTGCATAATTTTTGCTCCTTTTGTTTTACTATCTTGTAAGCTACCTTGGAGATCATTTGATTGAAAGGCAAGTTATAAATCTTTAAAGCAAACACATTGAAGGGGCATTCTTGTAAATCAACTGTTGTGGTTGGTAGCACAGTGTGTTTCTTATCTGTGTTCAGTACTAGATTTATTGTTTTGTATCTTGTACTGAATATTTTATTGCAGAAATATGACTCAAACTATATGAAGTTAAAAAAAAAGGAAACAGCCTCTTTCCATAAAACAGGCTGGAAGCTCGAGTTATGCTGCCTTCAAAATACGACGAGGGTGCTTGCATTTTGTGCTCATCATTCCTTTGCTTAATTCCTGTAATATTTAAAAACAAAAAGTAAACGGAAATAAGCAGAGAAAAAAAAAGGACACAATAGGGGGTAACGGTAGAAAACGGCACTTGATCTAAATTGAATTGATAGAGAAAAATCAGTGTGCTTTGTAGCTGGATGTAATCATACACAGGTTGGTGAAAGTTTCTGAAGTAAATTATAAAATACCAGGTGCTCTTCAGGAATTATTGGGAATAAAGAGAAACAATCAAACATCTAAAGCAGAGGTGGATTTCAGCAGGTTCTGACCAGTTCTGGAGAACCGGTAGCAGAATTTTGAGTAGTTCGGAGACCCGGTAGTAAAAATTGTGACTGGCCCCGCCCTCATCTATTCTCTGCTTCCCGAGTCCCAGCTGATCGGGAGGAAATGGGGATTTTGCAGTAACCTTCCCCTAGAGTGGGGTGAGAATAGAGATTTTACAGTATCCTTCCCATGCCACACCCACCAAGCCACGCCCACAGAACCAGTAGTAAAAAAAAATTGAAACCCACCACTGGTCTAAAGGTTTCATTGATACAGTCTGTTAATCTGCTGTGAAATAGCACAGGAAAAGATGAGATTTCTTTCTTTTTCTTTTTTTTTGTAAAAAGTTTTTCTTTACACATACACACACACAAACATACAGTGTATTTTTGCTGATCAGAGTATTTGGCCGGTTAACAAATTTAAGCAATTTTTAATCTTTACAACTAAAATTACCGTTTCTATACTTCCTTTTTGCCTTAGTGTTCATTTTCATCTATTTTTTTTTTTACCAATTTTACCCTTCATTTTCATCTTGAAAAGATGAGATTTCCATGTTTCATTGACCTTTTAAAAGATCAAATCAAATGTGTAGTTAGTTCTCACGAGGAATGCTTGAAAACATAGGTTTGGAAAGAACAATGGACCTTGAACTTAGATCTACCTTGTTCTGTGTCCTTAGTCTTCATGTTCAAGATCTTTAAAGAAATAACTTCGCTTATCTCATGTACACTTACTCACCCATTCACATGCATACATACCTATACACTACAGCCGTCATATAAATGTTGATCAGATACAATGAATACTTTCCACTGCCTAGAAATTATAAGTCATGCATGTGTCAACAATATATTATAGCTGTACAGTACAATTAGCCCCTGAATACCAATACGTCCATGGTGATTTGCAGGAGAATAAATGATATGCGATACAATAAATGAACATACAATATGTAACCCCAATGTTCCTTAGGATATTTGTAAAGGAAGAGCTTGACGGATGAACGGTATTGCCAGTTAAGTAGATTTTGCTTCTCTTAGTGCATTGCAGCTGGATTATGACTTTATGTCCTTTCAAATATTACGTTTCAAAGCGGAAAGCTGGACTCCTCATGATGAATAATCTGGCTGGGAGAAATACAGTTGAATAATAATCCATATCACAAATAACTTTCACGCACAGGTTTTTCCCCCCCTCCCTTCTGTTAAGGTTGCATGTGTAATGATGATTTGAAGAAGAAGAAGAAGAAAAAAGAACGAGCTGTTGGTTTAGTTGTTTTACGATGCTATTTATTTATTATAAAGGAACTGGGCAGTGAGAAAACGGTGGTCTATTAAGAGTTTATGAGTGTGTGCATGTGTATAAAGTAAAATAATATCCAGCATAATATGAAGTGACAATCAAAATTACAGCTTTTCTGTTGCCGCAAGGGTACTTCTGTGCCAAGTATAGTAATATTGTTGTAGCAGTGTTCAAGGGTTGTCAGCAGTTCTGTATACTCTGCAGAGAGTCATAACAATGTATGGAAGCAAGAAGATTTCTGTCAAGGGAAATATTATAATTTTGATATATATTTCTTGGTGCCAAGCCACAATTAAACAGAAGGCAATGGGGGGAAAATTCTTATTTACCCAACTTGGAATATGTTGAATAATTAGCCAAATTTATTTTTTGTTAAATTACAGGAAAAAAAAAACTTGGCGGATGATTAAGCCACACATCTTGTTCAGTCGCAATTATATTTAGACCTGATTAATTTTTGCCTCCCGTTAATGATGTATCTAATTCTTATTGACACTTGGTGTCATACACAATACCGTCAGAGTTCGCTGAGTTTCATGTTGTTCTTTGGGTTGAACTGTGCTAAATTTAGCGCCTGGGAAATTGACCCACTTTTTAATCAAGAGGGTTGGAACATGGGGGTTTGACCCCAAAAGCTTGCTTTCTTTGGAGTTCATTGCATTTTCAACATGTGAAGGGATTTCATAAAATACTTCATTGGCTGTGTTTACACATAATAATAAATAATTATTCCTATATTATTAAACCCTAGTAGCATAAAATATGGGTTGAGGTACACAGCTGATAAGCTGCTATTTAATAATTGTAAAGATAAAAGTAAAGGTTCCCCTCGCATATATGTGCTAGTCGTTCCTGACTCTAGAGGGCAGTGCTCATCTCCGTTTCAAAGCTGAAGAGCCAGCACTGTCCAAAGACGTCTCTGTGGTCATGCGGCTGGCATGACTCAACGCCAAAGGCACACGGAATGCTGTTACCTTCCCACCAAAGATGGTCCCTATTTTTCTACTTGCATTTTTTACGTGCTTTCAAACTGCTAGGTTGGCAGAAGCTGGGACAAGTCACGGGAGCTCACTGCATCAATGATTGCTGGAGTGGTTACATAATCAGGAATATAGAATTCAGCATCCCATGATTTTGATTCATTTTTGTAAATTAGCCAAAATGCTGGCATCAATTTTGGCTGAAAGATGCCTGGTTTCAACATATTTAATCATAATCATGTAAATGGAACTAACCATGAGCTATTCATGTCTGGTTGATTTATCAGCTCTCTCTCTCTCTTTTTCCTTTACTTTTAACACAACATAGGTCTTGTTACTGTATGTTGTCTCCTCTGAGGATATATTGCATTTGCTAGACAGTTCTCTACTGGGTACATTTTGGAATCCAGATCCTCATTCCTACTTCACAATAAACTTTGATTATGCTAGATAATACCGTATGGAGTCCTTGGTGCTCTCGGAACTTGGTTGATTGCTTGCAGATCTTCCATTGCGCGATTAGATAACATCATTGTTGCCTATTGTGTTACCTAGTTGGGGTGATAGCTCTGGCCAACCGGAGCTATCACCAAAAATAAATTAACCTTCTATCTGCATCTTATTGGGCTATAATTGCATTTCTTTCTTTCTTTCTTTCTTTCTTTCTTTCTTTCTTTCTTTCTTTCTTTCTTTCTTTCTTTCTTTCTTTCTTTCTTTCTTTCTTTCTTTCTTTCTTTCTGACAATACAACAGCTGTTTTTCATAGAGCATGACAATTCCTGAACCACAAAATAATGAATATTAGTCTTATGAGAGCATAAACGTGTGTCTCCTTTGAAAGCTCTAATATTCATTTCGTGTTTCCGAGACTCATTTTTAAACAATAGGAAATCCTACATTTGGGATTTGGGATATATAAACTTCATCTCAGTTTCTAACCCCAACATGAGTTAAGATCTGGTGAGGGATGCAGACTGTGGTTGCCATATTTCCAGTCTCTCTCGGGCTGCATTGTATGAAACCAAGTTATCAAATGAAACGGGGTCTATCAGAAAGCTCTGTTAATGTGCTCTTCTTTAATTGAATAAATATATTACACAGCAGGGCAGGATATTTTCTTCTCGGCCTTACTGTTTCAATTTGGGAGCAGACACAATTTTCTTCCGCTGATGAGGAATGCAGGTTCTGAATTTGGTTTCCTGCCGTTTTCATACGTTAGACAATATACTTGGACGTGTGCTTTTTCATTGGCATCCCAGTCCCTTTCCTTTCTCTCTTTGTTTTAAAGAGACCAGAAAATTAAATACCCACTTCCTTGAAAACAAGGGGTACTACTCTGACAACAACAGTGGGCTGAGCTGAAACTGCATCTCAAGATAGGGCTATAAAATATAGATTGCCCTCTAAGCTTCCCTTTATTGATTATTGCAGTTGACATATTCTTGTCATTTGTAATGTTCTGTCCATTCCTGTGAGCTGGGAACACTAAAGTTAATTGTGGCCCGCTCATTTGCATTAATCTCACCTCTGAAGGGTACAGTAAGTCATTAATATCTTGTCATGATGAATTATCACAAATAACATTGAACATATTGATTAATGATCTCTGAGCTTTGTATCTTGTTAAACATGTTGTTATCGCTTTAAACTTTTAGGCAAATACCCAGTGTAGTAGGGGGACATATTGGACGAGAACTACGTGGTTTGGAAAAGTCCACTATAAATTGAGTGGGTGGGCCACTAAAACCTGACAATGTTTTGTTGTGAGTGCAACGGAACCAGTGGTGGGTTGCCCCAGTTCACAGCAGTTCTGTAGAACTGGTAGTAAATCCAGTATGAGGCTCCGCCCACTGACCCTGACATCATCAGAATGCTTCTGCCCATGGCCCCGTTGCGAACTGGTAGTAAAGGTAAGTAGAACCTGCCCCTGAACAGAACAGCCTTGTTGTAAATGTGAGGTCCGAATTCTTGTTGGATATACTTCACTTACCTGGATGTTAAAAATTATGCCAATGAAAATTGATTTACTGATCTATTTCACATTGGCACTGATACCAGTGATATAATATCTGAAAAAATATTAAATTTCTTTATTTAAAAGGTTGAAACTTCAACTCCCCTCCATTATTTATTTTTATTTATTAAATTTATATGCCTCCCATCTCTCCGATGGGCCAAGTCTGGGCAGCTTACAGATTATAAAAAGATAAGGAGATAAATAGCAAAGCAATTAAAAATTTAAAACTATGCACATTGAAAATTGAAAACTATGCAAAGAACTAGAACCAAGGAGATGGATGTGATGGGGATGAAGTCTTCTTACCTCTTCAACCACCTCCAGTGGTGAGAGCCCCTACGGGGCCCCCAAGCCATCCAGAAAAGCCAAGTTTTAATACCCTTCTGGAAAGCCATAAAGGTGGGAACAATTCTTATTTCTGGTGGTAGACTGTTCCTTAGATTTGGGTCCACAGCTGTTCTCCTTGACTCCACCCACTGGAATTCCTTGGCAGATGGGGTCTGTAGCAGGCCTCTTCCGCTGTCTGAGTGGGGCAGACTAGTCCTATTAGGGTGATTAATAAGAATGACTTTCCAGATTTCAAATACAGAAGTGATATAATATAAATATGCCTTCTATCTGTTGTTTTTCCTATTACTTATTTGACTGAGTGCTTCATATTGAAATTAATGTAATTGCTTGATCAAATAAGGACCCTCCTTCCCCCCCTCCCTCCCTCCCTCTCATTTTTAGAAATTTAAAATCTTTTTAAGTGAAGAAATGCAAGCTGTTATAATAATAAAGCGATATAGCTATGCACAAAATAGAGCAAACCTCCCAAAGTTAGTATTTTTTTTGTTGTGCTCAAGCCTGATAAGATTCCTATGTTGTGAATTTTCCACATAGCAGCCTTACATTTCAGGATAAACATAAGTTTGAAAAGAACTATTTTGGTAAGGTGTTTTCAGTTTGCATCCTATGATTATAAAAACACCCCTATGTTGGCGTCTTGTATAATAAACTTGCTAGGCTTTTTATTCTGAATATTTTTTAAACATTAGTCTTGCAAACTTTCCATTTTACTGACCAGCACAATGTATGTTCAGATTCTGTGAATCATTTTCTGCAGGATTTTGGTTTTTTTTATCAAACCTTGATAAATTGAGAGGCACAGTAAATAACTAAAAAATTAAGAATCTCCTGCACACACACACCCCTCCCAGTTTATCACACCAAAATCAATCTTGAGATTCACGGGGTTGTGATAAGTGAAACAAGGACATTTTCTGTGTAGCTGACTTCCTTGCCATAATAATTCTGTGTTGCGTTTTCCAAAAATTGTATTAGTCATGCCCACATTTCTGCTTTTATACCAACATTATAACCATGTTGCCATGTCACAACAGAACCCTATGACCACGTCTCTTAACAATGGAAATTCTGGTCCAATTTACCATCATTTAAGAGAGGACTATATGTAATGTAAAAGAGGATTACTTGTAAAATAGGGACGCGGTAGCTCAGTGGCTAAGACGCCGAGCTTATCGATCGAAAAGTCTGCAGTTCACCAGTTCGAATCCCTAGTGCCATGTAACCGGATGAACTCCCGTTACTTGTCCCAGCTTCTGCCAACCTAGCAGTTTGAAAGCACGTAAAAAATGCAAGTAGAAAAATATTGATGGACACATTTTTCCCTATTATCTACTATTCTCTTTCTAGCATCACTCTACCATTTCTTTCCTAAATATCTGCTTTGCAATGACCACCAGTGCCTTAAATTCTCATTCGATATTTTCAGTCAAAATATTTGTGAAATGGTGAACAATTCAGGATATGTTTTAGTTTAAATATTTTCAGTAAATAAAAGTATGAGTGGAGTGGAACAATCTCTATGGAAGCCTAGCTTCATCTTTGTTTCTCACCCATAGTATTAATCCTGATTCATTTTAAAAAACTGCTAACGGAAATATTTCCATTCAGCTCATTAATCAATTGTGATTTTCATTCCCTTGTTTTGTAAAAGCTGTTGCAATAAATACTTTCTTCACAAAGCGAAATCCAAGAGATGGATGCAGCAAGCGTAATTAATAGCACCCAGTTACAGGAGATCAGCAAATTTGGGAGATTCACATGCTGCTTTACCATATGGATGCCCAGTAGGCGAAAAATTTGATTAATGTTTTCAAGTAGATTTTTTTCAGCAAGTAATACAGCCCCAGACGAGGATTTTTTTAAAAAAATTTTACAGTACCATTGGACCTAACTTGGATAACATACCCTTTGATTTAAAGCTAAATAATATTTGATGTAGTGAAAGTTTTAAGTGGGAAAAAAAATCCTCCAAACTCTTATAATTCTACTGCTTAAAGAAAATGCCACAGTATTTGTGTTTATAAGTCTGCCCACACTTGCTTAAGCATTTAGTATTGAATGTTGTTTAAAGAACAAAACCAATCTGGTTTGAAAGACAAGTTTAGGATCGTATCAAAATATTCCACACAGGTTTGATTAATTCCAGTCTGTCCTGCAGCTTTGCTTTAGTTTGAAGTTGAGTTGCATATAGACAAAACTTCAAGAAGCACAAGATTGATTAATTTCCATATCCTGATCAATTAATGAGATACACAGAATAGAAATATGCTGTTTATTAATCTCAGAGATGCTACTATGGTAAGAGTCCTGAATACTTAATTATATCAAGCTCTCCATAGTGAAGGATGCTGTTGGTTTGTTTTAATAACCACCCCCCACAAAAATTGATTTATTCAGGAAAAGCGTCATAGATCCAAAGACTGATGCAAACTTACTATCAATGAGGAACCTCTTGTTTCGTTGCAAATACTCATTTGTCTTCTAGGAAATCTCGTTATTAAACCAACACACGATGTTGAATAGCTCGAAATGAAAGGTTTGATTGGTTTTCTGGGCAAAAGTTTTCCCTTCATTCAGTCATGTGAGCGATTTGGGAAAGAGATAATTTTAATGGTTTTAATTTTTAGCCAAAGTTATATGCTTTTTAAAGAAATTGTTTAACTTTTGTGTACTATTTTTATTTGGCTGTTCACCGCCCTGAGTCCGCAAGGAGAAGGGCGGTATACAAATCTAAACAAACAAATAAATAAATAAATAAATAATATGCACTGCAAGATTTATGGGTAGAATTTACATTTCCTAAGAAAGCAGAAACACCTCCCCCCCTCCGTTTTTGAACAACTTGGTCATAGTTGCATGTTCCAATTCCGTTCAGTTCTGAAGCTCCGTCCTAAAGTCTGAAATCTTATTCAGGTCTTAGCAGCACACAATCAAATTATGTTTTAAATCTTGATAGAAGAGAGAAGGCGAGATT
Source organism: Masticophis lateralis (assembly GCA_030761175.1). Classification (NCBI taxonomy): domain Eukaryota; kingdom Metazoa; phylum Chordata; class Lepidosauria; order Squamata; family Colubridae; genus Masticophis; species Masticophis lateralis. Next base: position 16,946,414 of record JAUDYJ010000010.1, read on the forward strand.
CTCCATAAAGGAACCTGTTTATAGGAATATTTCAAACTTGTATTTGCTATGTAGCAAAGTTTCATGAAGTGTAACAAACACATACACACAAGAAAGAGTAACTTAGTTTTCACGATAAACAATGGCACTTTTTTTAAACAAAAGAATATGTTTGTATCAGTGTCTTTTCTGTTGTAAATTATGCAGCCATTTAAAACTCTCTGTTTATAAGCCATGGTTATAAATTGACACACACAGAGAAGAACCTTTGAAGATAGAGAGCTATTTATTTAAATTATGCAGACTTACATAGTTTGAAGCCTGGTTGATTTCTTCATTGTCTATTATCACAATTAACACTACTATCTAAAAAAAATATAGTTTTGTTTGCCAAAGTTCACACTGCAAAACTTATGTACACTTTGTTGGAATGACCAATGATTACATAATAAAGAACTGCAGTAGATTGGACACTGTTGTCAACACTACCAAATAATGTTGATATAGTTTTCCAACATTTTGGCTGGTTTCACAAATTATATTTCTTTCTTTCCTAAGGCAGATAGAAAGAAAGATTTGCAAGATGAGGCAAATGGGAATTTAGTTTAAATGATAAGAGACATGGATGACTCTGTTGTCTTGTTAACGTAAATAATATCTGCGAATTAGCAGTTTATTTTTTCTATGAGTGAAATTACTGGATTTCTTTTCTAACGAAAGCTTTTACAGTTTTAACTTTTTCAGAGGTTTTATTATTGGACATAAGGAACGTAGGCATATGTAGAGGCTGTAGGACGGTCAGTCTAAAAAGCTCCTTAGTGTAGTACTTTGAATTTTAAATTGCACACATAATTCAAATGTAATGTAACTTGCAGTGTCGGACTTCAGTCCATTCAGTTAAATGGAGAAAAATGACTGGCGTAAGGAATGAGTTATTGATTTGTTGTGGGAAAATGACTTTTATAATATAGGAAGTATGGTAAAAGGAACAGCTTAATTATTTAGGGGCATATCTGGAAAAAAAATGCTTTTAAAGCACTGCAAATTGTAGAGGCTACTGTTATAAGACTGGATGAGGGTTTTTTTTTTTTTTACTTTATTTACCTTTTTTGGAAAAAATGTATTCTTAAGGGAAGTTTGGCTGGCTGACATACTAATGTAAAAGTCCGTTTAATTGCATAGTAGTGCATTTGTGCTGCTGAAGTAGTAAATGAAACGAAATTTTATTTTAAGGATGGCGTAAAGATAGTGATTTTGCTCTTGCTTGTTTACATTTCATTTCTCTGGTGGAAAGTTGGTGGCACTGAAGGAGTGAGAGATTCTGAAAGTGTTGTATTGAACTAATCATATCCTTCTTTAAAGTGGGACTCAAACTAATATAGATATCTTTACAAATAAATTGTTTAGTAATTCGAATCTTTAGGTTTTTCCTCTAAACTCTTTTTCAGGCTTCTACTGTGGGTATTTCATTATTCTCCCACCTTTGTGCATACAATAATCTTGCCCTAGTTATCACGTACCCTGTCAGTTTGCCTATTCTGTTTCTAGGTCAGCGTCCGAAAACCCAATATAAATAATTCTGGTTTCATCATAAAATTAATCAGTAGTGTCTTTTGCACTGTTGTATGAATTCATTCCCAACATTTATTTGTAATTAATTTCTTGACCGCAGCCTACGATTTAAACTTTTACATGTAGTAAAAGTCTTTTCTTACTTGTCTTTTGCAAACAATAAGGGGTTGTGCAGGCAGCCATTCATTTAGTGACCATTTGAAGGTACAATGGCACTGAAAAAAAGTGACTTATGACAGTTTTTCACACTTACGATGATTGCTCATGATCCCCATGGTCATGTGAAGTAGATTCAAACCCTTGGCAACTGGCTCCTGTTTATGACGATGCAGTTGTGGCCACTTTTTGCAACCTTCCAACAGGCAAAGTCAGTGGGCAAGGCAGGTGGATTTACCTACATGTTACTTACTTTACTAAGAGCTGCAGTGACGCAGTGGTTAGAATCCAGTACTGCAGGCTAATTCTGCTGACTGCCGACTGCCAGAGTTCAGCAGTTCGATTCTCACCGACTCAAGGTTGATTCAGCCTTTCCATCCTTCCGAGGTCAGTAAAATGAGGACCCAGATTGTAGGAGGCAATATGCTGACTCTGTAAACTGCTTAGAGAGGGGCTGTAAAGCACTGTGAAGCGGTGTATAATGCTATTTACAATAGTGATTCATTTAACAACTGTAGCAAGAAAGGGGCGAACTGGGGCAAAACAGGAAAATTTGGACTCAACTGTTGTCGTAGGTCGAGGATTACCTGTATGATGTTAATTAAAAAGCTTCTTTTCCTAAACTGTATTCAAACTTTGAAAACCCTGATATTTAACAGGCTCTTTCTTAGCTCTGCATCTTTTCCAGCCTGAAGGAATACAATGATGTTTCTTATTGCTTAATCCTTATCAGAGTTAATAATTAACCAGAGTTTTGCAACACCACACTCTGTATTCAACAGAGGCAAATATACCCCTGGAATATTTCCAAACAAACTCCAACCTGCTCGTCAAAGTTTATACTCTTCGAGTGATTTCTATCGTGAGTTTTATATTTGTGGGGTTACGTATTTTGAAAAAGAGAAGCAGACCAACTCAAAGTCTTTCGGTACTGAAACTTGGACAATTCAAAATGATATTCCTTTCCTTATGTTTAAAATTGTCAAGCACAGGAAATTGGGAGCCAAGGTGGTTCAAATGAATATAGGTAGCCTTCAACGTAGGACCACAATTGAGCCCAAAATTTATGTTGCCAAGTGTTGTGGTCCACCAGTAGCCTGCGGACATGGCAGTGGAGTCGGACACTGAGGAGGCTGGGGAGGACCATGGGCAATCCTGGAGTCAGGGGAAGGGCCGGACGATAGCTCTGTGTCGGAGGCAGAGATGGGGCCAGGGCCATCTGGGAGTGATGTGCGGAGTCTGGAGCAGGGGTGAAATGTAAAATTTGTTACTACCAGTCTGTGGGCATGACTTGGTGGGGTGTGTGTAATGTGATTGGGTGGGCGTGGCCAACTTTTTTTTTTATTTTAACTTTCCAAAGCATTTTTTTGCAAATGCAAAAAAATGCTTTGAAAATCCTCTGCCGATCAGGAACACAGCTGGGATCGTCAGAGCCTTTTCAAAGCATTTTTTTAACCACCTCTTCCGCTGAACAGGTTGCAGAAAAAAATGCTTTAAAAGTCTCTCTGACGATCCCAGCAGAGTTGCCTGATCATTTTAAAAAATGCTTTGAAAAGTCTCTGTGACGATCAGGCAACCCAGCAGGGATCGTCAGAGAGACTTTTAAAGCATTTTTTTCTGCAACCTGTGCAGCGGAAGAGGTGGTTAAAAAAATGCTTTGAAAAGTCTCTGTGAGGATCAGGCAACCCAGCAGGGATCGTCAGAGAGACTTTTAAAGCATTTTTTTCTGCAACCTGTTCAGTGGAAGAGGTGGTTAAAAAATGCATTGAAAAGTCTCTCTGAAGATCAGGCAACTCAGCTGGGATCGTCAGAGAGACTTTTAAAGCATTTTTTTAACCACCTCTTCCCCGGAAGAGATTGCAGAAAAAAATGCTTTAAAAAAATGCTTTGAAAAGCCTCTGAGATCCCAGCTGAGCCGCAGGATCATCAGAGGCTTTTTTTACTTTTAAAAGCATTTTTTCGGCGGGAGAAGTTGTAGAAAAAATGTTTTTAAAAGTAAAAAAAAAAAAGCCTCTGATGATCGAGCGACTCAGCTGGGCATGAGTTCAGGGTGTTTCCATAATATTAATCATTATTATGAGTAAAAAGGAAAATAAGGAAGGAATAAAGAACAAAACTTTGGCCCTAGTTGTGACCTATTCTGTTTTTTATTTTGTCTTGATAGTTGGACAAAACTATCCAACTATAGTTGGATAGGTGTGGGGGAGGGCAGGGATTTTTGATACCGGTTCTCCGAACCACCTGCCGCTATCGCTACCGGATTGGGCAATCCAGTCCGAACCGGGAGCATTTCACCCCTGGTCTGGAGCCTCCAGAGGCGGACAGCAGTGAGGCAGAAGAACAGGAGGAGCCTGTTCCTAGTACACACATGAGAAGAGCTGCTGAAGGCAAGAGCAGCTAAAGCAAAAAGGACGACTCAGGAGTAAGGCCAAGAGATGATTGGCCCCTCCCATAAGGCTTAAAAGACCAGCAATGGCTCTTGGGCTCTTTGTTGGAAAACAACGTTGATAGATTTGTTTCTTGTCTTGCTGCATTTATTTCTTGTCGGTGTCTCCTGCTTCTGAACTTCTGCCAAGAAAAGCCTTTGTCAGTTTGCCAAAGTAGACCAAGGTTGGTGATAAGGCTGAAGAATTGTGTTATGAAGAATTTGTTTTGAATTAGTTTGGACTGCACTGAGAATGAGTTAATTCTCAGCTGTTCCAATAAAATATGTTTGTTTAGAACTGATTGCGTCTGATAATACCTACTTGGGTCACAACACCAAGTGAGAAATTTGCTAAGTGAGTTTTGCCCCACTTTATGACCTTTCTTGCCACAGTTGTTAAGTGAATAACTGCAATTGTTACATTAGTAACCTGGCTGTTCAGTGAATTTGTCTTCCCCATTGATTTTGCTTGTCAGAAGGTTGCAAAAGGTGATCATAGGACTCCGGGACATTGCAATGGTCATAAATGTGAGTCAATTGTCAAGCATCCAAATGTAAATCATGTGACCATGGGGATGCTGCAGTGGTCTTACATGTGAAAAAATGGTCATAAGTCACTTTTTTCCAATGCTGTTGTAACTTTGAATGGTCACTAAATGAACTAAGTTGAGGACTACCTCTACAGATTTATTACAGGCTAACACTTTTTTGATGTTTGTTGCGAAGTCGTATCCGACCCATTGCAAACCCATGGACAATATTCCTCCAGGCCTTCCTGTCCTCTACCGTCCTCTGGAGTCCATTTAAGTTCATACCGACTACTTCAGGGACTCCATCCAGCCACCTCGTTCTCTGCCGTCCCGTTCTTCTTTTGCCCTCAATCTTTCCCAGCATTGGGCTCTTCTCCAGTGAGCCTTTCCTTCTCATTAGGTGACCAAAGCATTTGAGTTTCATCTTCAGGATCTGGCCTTCTAAAGAGCAGCCAGGGTTGATCTCCTCTAGGACTGACCGGTTTATCGCCTTGCAGTCCAAGGGACTCGCAGGAGTCTTCTCCAGCCACCATAGTTCAAAGGCCTCAATTCTTTGGTGCTCAGCCTTTCTTATGGTCCAACTTTCACAGCCAGACATTGCAACTGGGAAAACCATAGCCTTGACTGTACACAAATTGTCATGGTGACACTTTCTACAATAATCTAAACTAATAACGGTCAAAGCAGATGGGCGGTAGATAAGGGTCAGTGGAATTCAGGGTTGCCTGGATTTAGATCTCTTGTGAATGTGATCTCTTGTGAACTTGAAGAGACTCGAGACTCATGACATAGTTGACCGCTTCCTCGGCCTCAGCTTGGTCATCTCCTACATTTGTTTTTATTTTTCGATGTCTCTGGAAAAAGTGTAAAACCAGCCATCAATAAGGCAACCAGTAACTCTCTCCCCTATTTATCCTAATCTCTGTTTCTCTCTCTCTCTCTCTCTCTCTTTCTTTCAATCATTTATTGGTGAACTGGCGGTTTTACATGAAAGTTGAAAGTTAATTGAATGGCTGATAGAATTTTGCATGAGGCTTTAATGAAGAAAACGTACGGAACTTTCTATATTCTACTATATGGAAAGAGAGAGAGCCTCTTTCAGTTTATTTTCGTTATCTAAATACGGACAAAATTCAGAGTAGCGTTTACTCCTAAGAAAAGGTAATGTCCCTCTGCCTCGCCCCTCCCCCCATGGGAAATAGGGATGTTTGCAACTCAAAAAAAAAAAAAAATCAGCATTTGTGGACTGATGAGACTGTTTTATTTTTAATGAATGTAAATGATACCAATGAACTAAGCACTGTTTGTGCAACATTGTTGCAAGGCACATTTTAAAATACAATAAGAGTATATTACTTTACAGTGATTTAGTTCAGGAATTTATGCACTCGAATGAATGTGAGAGCCTTGGGTACAATTCATACAGTATATTGCCTCTCTGAAGACTTTATGTAAACACTTTAAGATTCAACTGGGAGTTCATACGGTCAGATAGATTAAAATTTGTCCAGCCCTTACTTTTTATGTTCATTAAACTTTATACAGTAGTGGCCAAAATTGTGGAAACCTTTTGGGAAAAAATTATTTTTGAGGTTTGATGGCTAATAACACCACTTTTTTTTTTTTTTTTTTTGAGTTTCAAGATAATCCTATTCCACTGCTGGAATGGCCTGGGAATAGCCCAGATCTTAACCCAATTGAAAATCTATAGAGCCGACTAAAGAAACTTGTTAGTCAGAAGCGACCCAGCAATAAAATCCAGTTAATAGAAGCAATCCTTCAATCTTGGTTTCACACGATAACAGCTGCAGAGCTAAAAGATTTGGTTCACTCCTTAGGAAGACGTTGTAAAGCAGTAATTCATGCTAAAGGTTATCCAACTAAGTATTAACTGACATGGTGATCATTTTTGTAGATCTTGTTTTTTCTATGGTGATTGTTTTTGTAGATCTCGTTTTTTCTACGTGTTTCACTTTTCTTCTTTATACTGTCACTGCTATTCTAATAGCAAATCCTTCATAAAAGTTTTTGCATTAGATTCTTGATTAAGTTATCTTTCCATTGATATATAATTTTATGGTACTACTCCCCCCAAAAGTGGTGTTATTAACTAGTTTTAGAAAATACACTTTTCCCAAAAGGTTTCCACAATTTTGGCCGCTACTGTACACTTTGGATGTCTTGCCTAACTTTTATGTTTGGGGCCTTAAAGTATATTGAGAAAAGGAAACAAGGATTCAAGTGGAAATTCCTAATGCTTCTGAAATATATCTTTGGGGAAATATTTAAGAATCGCTTGTTTAAATAGCTTCAAGGATAGCTAGCTGTACGGTTGAATTATCAAACTTTCTGGGTGATCTGCCTTTGTTCCTAGTGTGTAAGTGGACAGTGTGTGCTTTTATCAATTAAACGAAGATCAGTGCTCTTTTATCTCCAACCATACAATCATTATTCCTGTCTAGAGTTAGTTGTGTGTTTTGTCTTCGATCTACAGTAGACATATATACTCTTAGATGCTTCCACTGAAGTTATTGATGTTTTGATGGAGCTTTGTTCTGTTCGCTCTTGACTTTCTTGCCTGTGCCGATTTCTTTCCTCCACTGTCTGCCTCCTGGATGCTTTTATGACTGATGCGGGGGTGGGGTGGGGTGGGAGAAGGGGGGGGGGTCTGGAGGAGGCTGTTTTTGAGGACTTTTTCAGAGGTGATGAAAATGTTGGCAAACAATTTGATGAAGGTGTCGAAGGGGTGCATCCACTGTAAAAAAAAAAAAGCATGTTGAGGAATAATAAGAAACAGTGTTGAAAGTAGAGATGCCAATATCGTAATGCCTTTATATAAATCAATAGTGTGACTGGGAATACTGTGTGCAGTTCCAGTTGCCTCATCTCCAAAGTAGAGATGTAGTGCCGCTAGAAAATGTTCAGAGCAATTCAGAAAGATCAAAAGAATGGAGTTGCTTCCGTTGGAAGAAATGTGGAAGGTGGATGCGGAAGGCCACAGGAAAAAAAAAAAACCTATAAAAATTTGTACCTGAAGATAAAATGTAAGGAATGCCATAAATAAACTTCAGTAATCTTTCTCCCCTCCTCCCCCCACAAATTTATTTCATCAATGACCAGAACAGTAAAAGATGACATAATTAAAAAAATAAAAACAGAACCACATTTAACGTTCTAATCATGCAACATGTAACACAACTCATCTTGGGCATAGTATTTATTCATCATTACAACTTAGCTACATTATAGGTGAGTTTAGGCTTATTATCTGCTAATGTGAGAGCAAAATTAACACGTATCTGTTTGCCTTGTGTTCCAACAAGAGAGAGACAAACCACTATTTTGATAACACGAGTAAGATTTTTTAAAAAGCTCGCTGGGTTCTTTTTATCACATTTGGATCACATTTTCTTCTGGAAAAGGGAATTTTAGCTGATCTGCCACCAGGAAAACCTAATGTGAACGGCCTCTGTGCAGAGATCCTGAGCCAACAGATTATATTTTTCATTTACTTTCAGTCAGAGTTTGTTGCAGAAATCACATCCAGAAAGCACATCCAGATAACAGATTCAGCAGGATTCATTAACTTCTCTTTATATACATAATAACAGATAAAGTAAATTTTACAATACCAGCAGCAGATTCTTTCAACATGGTAGAGAGTTACAGGGGAAAAAAAACCAACAACAACACAAGCGGAGGAGAGAAGAGTTTCAGTTTCAATTCAGCAAACAGACTAGACCAGACTTGTTTGCTAAGCCACGGCCAGGCTCCCTGCTGCCTGCAGCAAATACTGTTTCAGTTTCCAAACAGTCCCCATTGGCTGACCCAGTTGCTATGCCTATTCATTAGCTGCCCTTGTTACCATGTCTCCATTCCACTTCATGAATATTCTGACACTTTCTGTTACCACTATTTTAGCTACGCACACATGGGCGTGTTAGGTACTGGAAAGGACTGTAGTGAAAAATAAGTTTGAAAGCTTTCATTACTGCACAAATATAAGCTTGCCATAGTTCCCTTTCATATTGCATGATACGTAGTTCTTCAGCAAAGAAAGAGCAAAGAAAATACAGACCCTTCTAATGGAGAGAGCAGGACGGTGCAAAATCTTTTAAAACGTTGAATATGTTGATCCCATCATGACTTGTCCCAACCTTTCCAGAGGGACTTCATGCATGGGAATAAGCTCTGTGTCTTGTCTCCCCAAGTAACTGCCTTTAGCTACCGTTTCATTGCTCTTGAATCATAGGGTCCTTCAGAACAATTGATACTTCTCCTTTTTAAAGGCCATCCCTGCTACACCAAGAAGCGGCAGGTCAGCCAATCAGTGGTTTTTCAGGGCTTTTGGAAGGGATTAGGGTTAGGATGAGATTGGACAACCACTTGTCTGAAATGGTGCAGGGCAGTGATGGCTAACCTTTTTGCTGTCGTGTGCCAAATGCGGGAGTCGTGTGAGGGTGTCGCGCATGTGTGTGCCCACACCCATAATTCAATGTGCCCTGCTCCCACCAAGCATGCGCATGCCACACACCCCTCCCCCCACTTTTGGCATATGATGGCACAATGGGCCCAGTAGGCCTGTTTTTCTCTCTTCCTAGGCTCCAGAGGCTTTCTTGGAGCCTGGGGAGGGCAAAAATGGCCTCTCCCCCCGGAGGCTCTCTGGTGGCCAGAAACAGTCTTTTTCCCGACTTCCAGTGGGCCCAGAAGGCCCAAAAATCAGGTGGCCAGCACGCACATGCGTGCTGGAGCTGAACTAGGGCAATGCTCACGTGCCCACAGATTTGGCTCCGTATGCCACCTGTGGCACGCGTGCCATAGGTTCGCCATCAGGGGTGTAGGGTCTCCTGTTGGAGCAGGGGGTTGGACTAGAAGACCTCCATGGTCCCTTCTAGCTCTATTCCGACTGACACTATACCCACAGTGGGTAACATCATGCTACTGCAACAGAGCCAGGGGTGAAATCCAGCAGGTTCTGACAGGTTCTGGAGAACCGGTAGCGGAAATTTTTGAGTAGTTCGGAGAACCGGCAAATACCCCCTCTGGCTGGCTCCAGAGTGGGGTGGGAATGGAGATTTTGCAATATACTTTCCCCAGGAGTGGGGCAGGAATGGAGATTTTGCAGTATCCTTACCCTGCCACGCCCACCTAGCCACACCCACCAACCAAGCCAAGCCCAAAGTAGCAAAAAAAAAAAAAATGAATTCCATCACTGAACAAAGCCCTAATCTCTTATCACCTAACCATTGGTGCAAGAGGAGAGGCATATTTAGTACATAAAAAGAAATACCTTTTTAAGCTCTTCTCTTATAAGAAAGGGCAAGTGCAAATGTTGCCTTTTGTTAATTTCAAATCCAAAGCAACAGAGGAAAAATAATAAACGATGCATCTGATACCTTTGGCTTGCAAAACCCCCATTAAAATTGCAGAAGACTTGTTTCTTAACAAGTTCCTGCTTTCGTGCATTTCACCCCACCCTTGGCTTTTTGGAAAGGTTAAAGCTTTGGTCCATATTGCTCTTTTGAAGTCTCTTTCTTAAGTGGCAGGATGGCTTGCTGTGTGCTGCTTTTTGTTTGTTTCCCTTAACTTAAAAAAAAAATGGTGGGAAGCAGTGATGCTGCTTTAATTCTGCTTTCTGTTTTTAAAAAATGGCACCGTTTCAAAGATTTGGTTATGTTTTTGCTCTCTCTAGCTAGGCAGGCTGTGCTGGGTCAGTGGTCTGTGTGAGTTATTTATTTTGATTCCTGCCGTTCGTCAGTTATGAGACATTATTGGGTTGCAAAGTACTTTTCTTCTTGGCAATTCTGCAAGAGAGGTCATTATTTCCATTTTGCTGTTCTTCAGTTGCATTCAACTCTACATGGCCTGGTGACCATTATTTCACCAGGATTGTCCACTGGGAACTGTTTGTTTAAGTTCTGGTAAGCTTATACAACTGTATATTGACAGCAATAGTATCTAGCCAACTTGTTCTTCGTTAAAATCTCTTTTTTTGATTGATGACCTTAATTCTTGTAGGCAATTTTAGGTCTTTTACAATGACCCTTCCCTTCCAACTGTATATCCAAAATATTTCAACTCTTGGTTGGTTATTAATATGTTCAGTTCTTGTGGTCCAAGGAGATCCAGTTGTAGGAACAGGAAAGAGTAAAGTTAACATAATATCCTGTTCAGTTCAGAGCAAAGGAAGGCTTGCTTAGACAGTTGACTGATCTGCTTAGCTTGGAACTGTCTTCATGAATTTGTTAGCATTATTGTTGGAATTCAGATAGAAGTATTTCTTAGGTCTATTTTATGATGCGAAGAATCAAATTTAGGATAAAGGTCTATGTACTTTCATTTGGTATTTGGTACTTTGTTAGAAGTACTCTCTCTCAAAAGTTCAAGGGGGAAAGTGGTCCTAAAATTACTGATTGTCTTTGTGGTTTGCCATGCTTTGTGTCAAAGACTTGATGCATATGTCTCCAAGTAAAGATAGAAAGCTAGTTCACCAGTGGCAAGATACGGATTCTGTTATGAAATGCATTGCACTATTTATTTTCATTTAAAGAATTTGCAGTCTCCCGTTTAACAGCTGGCTCTGCAGCATTTTAAGACAACCATAAGGTTTGTCTAAAACAAATTGTTGCCAAAATAAACTAAGATAAAATGAAACGAACCATTACACTACCAGATTATAAAAGAGATGTAAGAAAAAAAATGTTCCACAAATGACATAAAAGACAGCATATAGCCATTCAATTTAATAGTGTAGGAAAGTCCTTACCTAGCATTCAAATCAGTGATGGGTTGCTCCCAGTTCTGTCTGGTTCTTAAGAAGCAGTAGTAAAAGCGGCGGGTAGGCGGACATCATAATGGACGATCTACTCATGTGCAGAAGCGCGGGCGCTCCCATTGTGAACCGGTAGTAAAGGTAAGTAGAACCCACCCCTGATTCAAATGTTACCAAGGCAGCTGCCAAAGTGAAGCATTTTCTTAGACCTGGGGCCTTGGCATCCAGTGAGCCTTTTCTCCTGTTTTTTTTTTTTTTTTAAACTGGTCACCATCATGGTAAATGTTATTAAAGTAGGAGTTTTTTTGTAAGTGCAAACAGTTTGTGAAATATTTACATTGCCTGACCCTCCTAATAAAGCAGGTGTCCCTCCCGTCTTCCCTGAGTCTTCCCTGAGTCTTTGTGCCACCCGGCTCGGAGCGACGCTGGGGCTCAGGACCCCGGACAGTGCCCCCAAGTTCAGGGGAGCTCAGGGTTCCAAGTAACACCCCCAACTAAAAAAAAAAAAAAAACCTCCGAGGCTTGAATTTCCTCAGTTCCAAGCCGAATCTGATGGTTTCCAGGTTTTTCCCACCCAAGTTCAAGTCCCTACCCAACACTCACATGTCAGTGGTGGCTTGCTACCGGTTCACCCCGGATTGGGTGAACCGGTAGTAGTGGCGGTGGCGAGAGGGTTTGCCCACCCACCCGAACACTTCTGCACATGTGCAGAAGCATCGCGCGTGCGCACGTATGCACGAACGAACCGGTAGCAAACTAAATTGAAACCCACTACTGCCACATGTCTACCAAATTGTCCAATCATCCATTGTCCAAATTGGAGATACCTCCCAGTCATCTGACTCCAGGGTAAGGTGTCCTTGACACTCTGAGAAAGGAATGTTATTTTGACTACATATCACCCATACTCTATACCAGTCATATCAAATCTTTTCGGCACAGAGTGCCAAAAAGGGAGCGTGCGCATACGGGGCACCAAGTGCTGAAAAGTGTGCTCGTCAGGACCGCAACCAGGAAGAAGAGCTGCCCGGAGGCATGCGTGTGCTGGATAAGACACTTCCAGTTTCTGGTGCACGCATGCACACTGGCAAGCAAGTCTTCTGGTTACTGCTGTGCATGCGTTGATCAGCTGATCGGCATACATGCTTACACTGGAAAATGGAAGACCAGCTCTTCCGGTTTCCATCACTGCTGCACACACAAAGGCCAACTGATCATCGCATGTGTATGCACGCCAGAAACCCGGACGAGGAATGGGTGATGCCACACGTGCCAGGCGACATGGCTCCGTGTGCCACTTTGGGCATGCGTGCCATAGGTTCGCTATCACGGCTCTATACAATCCCCCCACCCACTTTCCCAGAGTAGAAAATGTGGCCGGCCTGAAGGCCCAAATGTAAAAGATGGCTTCCAGGTCTGACAGCAGGAGATACTCAGATGTGATGGAGAACATCATTCCAGAGAGCAGTCATTGTGACAGAGAAGACGGGTGTGCCAACTTTGTGAACCAAACTGATTCTGTACAAATCACGGCAGGTTTGATTTCCAGTATGGGCCAAACCCAAAAAGACAACACTGGTTAAAAGTTCTTAAGAAGCTGCTAAATTCCCAAGAGTTAGGCAGCCATTCAGATCAGATAGATAAATAAAGAGATATTATTGATATAAGGAACTGAGATCTTCGAAACAGGCTTACGGGTAATCCTCCACCTATGACCAGAATTGAACCAGTTGTTAAGAGAGTTTTGCCTCTTTTTACGAACTTTCTTACCACACTTGCTAAGCGAATGACTGCAGCTGTTAAATAAGGAACAGTGATAAACTGAATCTGATTCTCCCATTGACTTTTCTTGTCAGAAGTTCTAAAAAGGTGGTCCCATGACCCTCAGACACTGCAGCTATCATAAACCTAAGCCAATTGCCAAGGGTCTGAATTTTGATTACATGACCCTGGGCAGTGGTGGGTTGCCCCCGGTTCGCAAGAACCGGTAGTAAAACCGGTGGGCGGCTCTGCCCACTGACCCCAACATCATCAGGAAGCTTCTGCGCATGCACACAGGTGCGGCCCTATTGCAAACCGGTAGTAAAGGTAAGTAGAACCCACCCCTGCCCTGGGGAATGCTGTAATAGTTGTACGTGTGACAACAGGTCATAAGTCACTTTTTTCAACGCCGACATGACTTTGAACGGTTACTAAATGAATTGTTGTAAATTGAGGACTATCTGTTTTAGTTCAATGGGATTAATTTGAAAAAAGTCCCCCCCCCCACATTATTGAATTTCATAAATTTCTATTACAGAAAAAACGCTATATCTTGAGATGTTGAATAAAGTGATCCTGTTATACGATAATAGCCTTGTTCAAGCATAGCAGGGTTAATTGAATTATAGTTTACTGCACCCAGAAATAGGATTGTCCTTTCAAATAATCTTCCCCTTCTATCTTCCACCTTGATGAACTTTCAGCTGAGCTCTTTTCATGTTCTCATCAATTAATTTAAATTGTGATTTTAATCTATATCAGTGATTTATTTGCCAGAACTGGAAAAACAAATGGATTGCAAACTTGAAGTCGAATAGTACAGTAGAATACAGTAGAATTACAGTAGAATAGAACAGGAAGCAGGTAGATGCAACACTTGCCGATGTATTGAAATGGTTAATTCCAAAACAGATCAATTTTGAAATGCACAAGAACAGTGTCATTATTCAATCTGCCATACCAAAGCAAGGATCCAGTTGTCACCAGAAGGGTTTTACCCCACCTTCTGTCCAAATTATAAATCAAAACTTGCAGCTCTGTAGGAATGGTACTGAGAGTGAATATTATCCAGCAGTCCATGTGGAGTTGATTTATAGGTGTTTGGTTGGATTAAGAGATCCTAGCATGACCTGATCAAAACTTTGAATTCTTTTAGAGAGATACATTTGGAAGAGTTGTGCAGATTCTTGTCAATATGATGTTGAATTAAGGGTAAGGATGCTCAGCTTTCAGAACACGATTCAGGAGTTTGGAAATGTTTCTCTTAAGTTCATATACATTTTTTCACCATTAGTCAAGATGAGTATTTGATCAAGGTTTTTCCTTTCTTTCCCAATAATTCAGGATAGGGCATACCAGCCAACAAGCTTTTCCAGTTGCACCAATTTATTTTATTTTAATGTTTTTGTACTTTTTATCAATCAATTTTTAGGATTTTTGTTTGTCCTTTCTAACCCAGAATGATTCCTTACTTAAAACGGAAATTATTAACATGAAGGAAATTTGGTTCTAGTAAAAAAAATACCTATTTGATTATACATGCAATAACAGCTGCAAGGATTGTTTTTGCACAAAATTGGAAAGCAGAGAAAATACCTTTGGAAGGAGAAGTAATTAAAAATTCTTTAGACTGTGCAGAAATGAATAGATTAACTCTGATGATGAATGAAAGAGAGAATTCAGAATACTTTAAGATATGGGATCAATTTTACCATTGGTTAGAAAAGAGATACAGATGAGAAAATTAATAGCTATGTAAAAAATGGTATAATTAGAATATTAAAAAAATAAACTTTACTGTCATTGTATATGTATACACAGTATACACATACAACGAAATTTACTTGACACCCAAAGACCAGGTCCCACACACATAATCCCCAGCACACTCCCACCCACCACAATTCCCCACCCCTCAAACCACCCAAACATTTACACAACAGACCAAGTAATACTGTCCAACAGTTCACTGATGGTGACCCTTTAGTTCATTGTTGAGTGCAATTATAGCTCTGGGATAAAAACTGTTCAGAAAACGTGTGGTCTGAGTTTTAATTGTTCTGTATCTTCTGCCAGAAGGCAACAGTCCAAAAAGATGGTAAGCAGGATGGGAAGAGTTTCTGAGAATGTTATGCAACTTCCTCAAACAGTGAGATTCAAAGATGTTGTCCAGGGCTGGGTAACTGGAGTCCGATAATATTCTGGGCAATTTTAATGATTCTCTGTAGAGCTTTTTTGTCCGCTACAGAGCTATTCCCATACCATAGCATTCTCAGGAAGTACAGCCTCTTCTGTGCCTTTTTATCAATCAATTTTTAGGATTGTACTATTGTACTTTTGGAGAAATGTTGTAATAGATTTGGTGAAAATGAAGACAGAAGAAACAACAAAAAGAAGATGAAGTGACAGAGAAAACGCCGAGATGTCGCACGGGAGGGATGACTGATGTATTAAATGTTTGTTTGTGTATAAAATAAAATAAAAAAAATTCAAAAAAAAAACATGAAGGAAAATTTACTCACTAAGCTAGTATTGCTTACATCTTAACCATGTGATATAATTTGACTCCCATGGATTATTAAGACAAAAAATTCTTGAATTGAAATCCAAACATTCAGCATCGAAGATATTGTTCATATTGTCAGGCATATGGAATGCTCATTTCTAGAATGAATTCAAAACTAAATCTCTTCAATATTTAATCCTTTTAGCTCATGTTTCTGAATGGCATTTTCTATTAAAGGTCACAGAAAAGTCATCTATGCAAAAGACATTGCCACCCTCCACTGCAAAAAAAAAAAGCTAGCGAGATTCTTACTGTAGAGCTTAATAGACTATGAATGGAAATGTTGTGAATGAGATATTGCAAAGTACTTTCCATTGTGCCCTGTGCGTTTAGAAGTAATATTGCACTGTTACTTCAGTGTGATTAAAAATGGAAACTGTTGCTTTTCTCGTTGTCCAACTGGAGCATTTAATGAGTGCAATTAAATGGAAAAATTGCCTTTTTAACTGATGATAGTCCATTAGTGTCTGTGGCGGTTTGAGAAAAGGATAAAAATGAATTATTAGAATGACAAATGAGTCGAAGTTACTAGAGTGATGGAGAGGTGTTATTTCCTTCCACGTAATCTTCAATTAGTTGTCTTGGTAAGAGGATGTTTTTCAAAAGTGTAATAGAGAAGTAATGAGATCAGTACGAGGTCAAAACCAGCCTTCTTTGTTTGACAGTTTGATTAATTTATTTCTTTCTGGCAGATCACTATAAGGGCCTTTTGTTACCCAATATTTTTTCACGGGATTCTAATCCAACTGCTTGGATCAAATCATATTCATTCACTTTGCCTTATTTTTTTTTCCAATTAATTAATGGAATCCCAATGCAGTTTGAACATTTTTAAAAAATACCCATTTTATTCAAGCTTCAAGCATTAATAAATAAAACAGGCTTAGAGCAGATTAGTCAGGAAGAGGACATGGGATCACTTCCAGTGGTGGATTAAAACCCAGTGTACCTTTTTATCTCAATATGTGAAATTCAAAATGAATTTGATCTTTTGATCATTTGAAGGAAACAATCTTGATCTTAAATAAAGTCTCTTTTTGGCTGGCTTCAGATTATGAAAGAAGTAAAGTCATTGAATTGGTATAGTTTACAGGAATAGGGTGCTTAATTAAGAACGACTGAGTAAATGAGAATAAGTGGGCTACTTTCAAGACTTAACATCATGGGAACTTTCTTAAAAGATAAAAAAAAGTATTGTGAAAGCATTTTGATTTTTTGCTGAAAATAAAATAGTATTCTGAATATATACAAGTTGACAAGTAGCAAAGTATGACATATCATTTTTAGAAAGAAATAAAAAAGTGCATTCTTAAGTATAGGAACTAAATTTCAGTGCTGTTTAGCTAACAGAGTTTGAAGTGGCTAAATTCAGGAAAAGACTGTTAAGCAACAGCTGTTTTGTTATCTGGTGACATGTCTCTAGAGAAGTTGGAATTGCTGAGATACTAATATGAAATATTAGAATGTGAGAATATTAATATGAGAAACAAAAGCAAAAGACGTTAGAGCACAAAAAGACTTGAATTAGAGTTACAAAAAGAACTGCAAAAGGGAAATTTTAAAAAAATCAAATGGAATTATGTGATATTTGTGAAATACTTGGGGAAATGTTAAAAACACAAACAATATGTGATGCATTAAACCTAATTACAAGAAAGGCATGAAAATCAAACGATGTGATCCTAATCTGTTTTTTTTAAAAAAATATGTCCAATATTTCCTTGTTTCTATTTAATGCAGACAGGTTGGTGTTCCTTCATATAGTGAAGGAAAGATTGGCATTAAATTGAAAAAACCATTCATGTACTAAACGAGTTAATGTGTTTCTACTCCTAAAGATTCAAATATAGATTTTCTTTAATTGTAGTATTTCGGCATTGCATTCCTGTTTTCAGCCAAAGTTTTGGGTCATATTTGACTGAAAAAGCATTATGGCTATACAAAATATATTCAGCCTATCTTGAGAGTTGTAAATATAATCTTTTTGTTGGCAATCTATTAAAAGTGCATCTTATTTTCTGTGCTTTCATTTACCCCAAACTTGTTTGATGTTTCCTCTTATGATTTTTAATATTCTTAGAATAATACCATGATTTTTATCTTATGACTGAAGTACAAACATAACCATAACCTTTTGCTCTTGCAACTATTTAATTGGATAGTCTTTTTTCATAATTTAAAGGGAATACACATACTGAGAGATAAACCTCATTGGAAGGTGAATTTTTGCAAATGAGTTCTTGAAATATTGAGATGAAGAAAAGGAGAAAAAGAAGAGGTTGAAAGATTCAAGAATTTCAACAAAAAAAGCACCCACTTTTGTTCAATTAAGGTGCAGAGAGGGACGATCCACTGATTAGCTGATATGTCTGCTACGGGTGATACAGAGTTAATAATAAGAACATTTCATTCTGGTCTTTCTGATTTTTGATGGACCACATTTAGGATTTATTTTGAGTGCTGTGATTAATATTCTGCAGTGAGCATGAGCTTAACCTCTCCCCAAATTTCAGGGCCAAGGAAATATGGTGGTTCTGGTTTTTAGACTGACCACAGTCCTTTGAGGTGAAAACTGTATTATGTGATTATGTTTTTCTCAATGGTATCTGGGAATGACATTGAGAGACAGGTGGAAGAGCTTCAAGCTGGATGAATGGCAGCTGAATCTGCAGAAAGAATTTTTCTTGGACTGTAAAGCTGGTGTGTTTGTGTAAAGAAATGTGTTTTCATACTTGCAAGATTGATGTTGATTTTGCAAAGTAATCCAGACAAAAAAAAGTATACTCAGAAATACCCTCTTTAACTTTATTGTAAAGTTAACAGAATCTTGCCCGGGAAAAGCATCAACCATTCCAGCAAAATGATCATAGTAATTGGTTCCATTACTGCTTGCTTTGACCAACCTGTATAGATTATGCAGAATTTAATGAACAATAAAATCTATGTTACTTTCTCTGGCAGTTTTATTTATTTCTGGCTATTTTCCTCTACAGGTGACTCCCAGCCTTTAGTGGTCACTTTTTAAGGAAGACACAAAGGGAGAGGAGAAAAGTAGAAAAGATTTGTAGTATGGCCTGAACTTCTCTTTATGCTTTTCTGGATCCTTCCTGTCCAAAAAACAGAGCATCATATTGGCCATTCCAAATAGTCCAATTTCTTTGGCCAAGTCTCTTATAAAGGTGTCTTGTGATCTAATAAGGAGAAAGGCTTTCTGCCACAATAAATGACCACATTCAAAGTCATTTTGATGGATGTGTGAACACAAAATAGAATTAAAAGAATAAAGTGCAGAGCTGAAATTCCCCTTTGTCTGCATCTGTGGTTCTGTCACTTAAGTATTGAAAAATTATTTTAAGATGTTGGCGATTGAGCTTGCCATATGCTGATTTTCCCCTCTCAAATACATATTTCATGAGAAAGCTCTTGCTTTCTTGTGTCAGTGTGTTTGTTAATTTACATACCGTAACCCAATGTAGACTAAAAGTTTTTTTTTTTTTTTAAAGAAATGGACTTTGCTTTTCTCAGCTTTCATTATTCTTGTAGGGTTGAACGGTGAAAATATTTAGAAGACGTGACTGTTGTAATATCTTTGCCTTAGAAGGAAGTGGCTCTGTTATCTTTTTAATTTGGGACATTATATGATTTATGTACAGTAAATATTTCATGCACTTTGTGTTTGACTTTGTAGAGGAATGTAAATGGAAAGTAAATCCATGTGTACTTTAAGACAGTAAAAAGGCATTACTTGATGTTAGACTGCATAAACATGCAGATTTGATTCCCTTTTTTCTTTTTACAACAGGAGTAAAGTTAAGCCTTACCTGGAAATGTAAATGCACTAGCCCTAATGTAATGCTGAAGAAAAATTAAGACAAATGATACTGCATCTCTGCCACAAACTGCAGCTCGTACAAAATTCACTTTAGTTATTATACTGTGAATACGTGAACTGAGCCCTCCTCTGTGTATGCACAATTTATGTTGAATGCAACATGAATCATTTTAATAGACCGAGCAAAAACTCCCCAAAGTCAATTTTCAAATTATGAACCTTGGAACTGGAATATAACAACAAGGAATTGAGGCTTTATTCTGAACTATGGATGAACCGTTAAGGAACTTTGTGCACATAGCTTCTTCCTTCACTTGGGTGAACGCAGTTCTTGTAATTGTTTGAAAGAATTGTATGTCTGTTCCTGTGAAACAAGGTGGACCATTGTTAAAAGCGACAATAGATTACAGCATGTAGAAATATGTAACAAACCTTTACATAGTGCATTGTACAAACTTAAACTTATCATCTCTACTCCATCTTCCTTGAGTTACATTATTCATCTTATCCTAGATGTCATTAGCTGGCTGAAGAGTCAGATAAAAATCACCTGAGGCCTTGTTTTGCCCCAGCTACGGACCCCAAAGAACGCAGCACACACAAACTCTATACAAAGCTTACTTTACTCAAAAAGCTTAGTCTTTATCAACCAAAGGCTGCCTTAACAGCCTACCAGAATTCTAAGATAATGTAATCACAGTCTTACTAGAGTTGGCAGAAAGCCCAGAAGCAATTTTGCAGAGAATCCAGACGCGAAGGAGAGTGAACTAAAGTTGTTACCTACAGCTTGCTGCAAGCGGTGTTCCTCCTTAAATAGGCTAAGGGAGTGGCCAATTAGCCCCAAGCCTTACTCTCGAGGAAACCTCCTCCTGAGGAACCACTCCTGCCTTTTGGCAGCTCTGCACACCCGTGCATTGAGAAGAGGCTCCTCTTCTTCATCCTCTTCACTTAAAGGAGCTTCTGGAGATTCTGAAGGCCCTGGCTAAATCCCTGCCTCTGGCACCACATCTTCTCCAGTCTCCTCATTGTCTGACTCGAGTGCCAGCTGCACAGGCTGCTGGCACAGCACCACACCAGCCTCCTCATTGTCAGAATTAGCTACAATCTGCACAGGCCACTGACGGGCCACAACAGGCCTGCAGGAGAAATCAGCAATGCCAGGTCTTAAGCAGAATAAATTACAAGAAAGGAAAATATCTGAAGTCCAAAGCTGAGCTGTGGAATCCTTGGTGCTCTCGGAACTTGTTTGCAGATGTTTGATTACCCCAACTAGTTAACATCATCAATGTGAGTGAACCTGCAGATTTGCTGTACCGTAAACTAGCGCGATTAGCTCAGTTAAGAATGTCAAATTATATAGGCGTGTTAGGGACAACATGCAAAGATATAAAAAGCACGTTGCACAAGCAATGACTTGGAATGTTTCCTGATGGCTGACGTTTTCCCTTACTAAGAAAAAGAGTATGAGAAAAATTAGCTCCAACCTAATTAGAGCTGCACCGAAGAAGATAAACCTCATAATTTGGAAACTCTTTTATTTCATTTACAAACCAGATTGCTAGAGGGGCTGAACCTCATTACACCTTTGTGTAATCTCAGATTTTTGTGAGGATGGGGAAATGGAAATCCTGCGAGGAGTTCCGTCACCAATTCATAGCTTGTGTCCGCTAGTTGGGAGTGTATGCAACATGGACCTTCTATTGAGGACCCAATCTGTGCCTTGTTGTCAAAGAGTTTTGGGAGGGCCCAGTGCTAGCGATTCAACCATTTAAAAATGTTTTCCCATGAGCAGTTATTATTACAGTTATTCGAGGGAGATCGGCGATTACGAAAGATGAAACATAAATAAATATTGAGGTCGTTCTATCTGTGAAGTAGAATCATCTTCTATTTCTCATTCTTACTTCTCATTCTGTTTGCTGACTAACTGAGTAAAACATCAGTCGTATCAGTTGGGGTGGGGAAAATTAGAAGTTGGAAAATAAGCAATAATAGTAATAAAAAATGACTGTGATTTCTTTTTGAAGGTTAGTATCAGCTCATGACGTTTCTCACACTTGATTCCAGTGATATTATTGTCTCCCTTTTGTTTTGGTTTTTATATCTTTAGAACAGTCAGATTAATTTTCCAGTTAATGTTCTCTACTGTTAACGTGCATAAGCAAACACATGTGATTGAATAATACAGATATCTATATATGCTGCAAAAAGAATTTTCAAACATTTTTGTGTGTGTATGTGTGTGTGTGTGTAATATATATTTCGCTGATAAATAAAGGGAGACTAGTATAGATCTATTTGAAGCTATTTAGCTCTCATCAGCTAGCCATACCCTTACTTGCATTCGAACTTGGGCTGCCTGCATGTTAGGCAGTTATATTAACCTCTGAGCCACAAGTTCTCCTCCCTTCATCAGTTTGAGCCAAGGGAGAGATTAAGTGTTTTTCTATCGAGGCACCTGGTCTACCCCAGCATGTGGGAGGGAACATACTGCATCCCTTTTGCCTTTCAGCTCCAGTCCAGGAGCCCTCAAGCAGTCACATTCATGACAAACCATTTTATACCAAATTTATATTTTGCTGATAAAGAAATAAAGGGAGACTAGTATAGATCTATTTCAAGCGATTTAGCTCTCATCAGCTAGCCATACCCTTATTTGGATTTGAACTTGGGCTGCCTGCATGTTAGGCAGTTGTATTAACCTCTGAGCCACATTTATATATATATATATATGTATGTATGTATGTATGTATGTATGTATATACATACATTTCGACGAAGTCTCATTCGTCATCTTCAGGCTGGTGACGTCGCCAAGATACTTCCAATTCTACGCGGGAGAAGACCCGAATAACCAAAGACCTACATACAAACACCCGCGAAAACCTCAGAAAACAAATATATATATATATATGTGTGTGTGTGTGTGTGTGTGTGTGTGTGTGTTTTCTGAGGTTTTTGCGGGTGTTTGTATGTAGGTCTTTGGTTATTCGGGTCTTCTCCCGCGTAGAATTGGAAGTATCTTGGCGACATTTCGACGAAGTCTCATTCATCATCTTCAGGCTGGTGTTCTCGGCAATTGCTCCTGGGAGCACGAAGCCGAGAACACCAGCCTGAAGATGACGAATGAGACTTCGTCGAAACGTCGCCAAGATACTTCCAATTCTATGCGGGAGAAGACCCGAATAACCAAAGACCTACATATATATATATATATATATATATATATATATATATATATATATATATATATATGTGTGTGTGTGTGTGTGTGTGTGTATGTATGTATGTATGTATGTATGTATGTATGTATGTGTGTGTGTGTGTGTATATCTATCTATCTATCTATCTATCTATCTATCTATCTATCTATCTATCTATCTATCTATCTATCTTTATAAAACAGATCTCCACACTTAATGCCCTGTTGATTCAGTGCATAGTGGAAACAGATTGAAGCCTTTTTTTTTCCAAAGCAGAAATAAGTCACCTTATAGTTAGTAAGTGAATCCATCAATTTAGTTTATTATGCTATGAACTTTGTGTAGGTGTCAGGAAGGGCTTTCAGCCAGTAAATGCTTAGCTTCACTCAGTTACCCAGACCCCAACCTGAATCAAGGAATTACAGGGTCATAAAAAGAAAAGGAAATAGTAAGTGAATCTTAAAAACTTCAATATATAATATATTTTGACAGTATCTTCATCTGTAAGATGAACAACAAAAAGTATTTGAGATGTAGGCTATTGTTAAATTTTACACTTGTAATATGAGAAGCATCTTGTTTTCACAGGAGCGTGTGCATTTATACCTTTATTTTATTTTATTTTTTTTTTGCAAACAGCATTGCTGAAACATTAAAATAAATAGCCGTGCTGGTACAGCTAATTAGGAAAAAAAAAGAAGCTATATACAAAAGAAGTCTACTGGGGCAATTTGGAATTAAAAACTAATTTAGAATCTCTAATAACTTTAAGCACTGAACAATACAATTTGGGCTAAGCATAGCAAAATGCTTTGTTTACGTGATTGTAATTGGATCATTGGAATCCACTGTGCATAGAATATAATTGGCTGAGTAAAGAAGCACATCATTTTGATCTTCTCTGGCTTTTTAGGCTAATAGAGGAATTCTTGAAGCTCCTAATGAGATAACTTAAAGCCTTGTATCTCCAGTGGTCGGTTCATATCTCATACTAAGCCATCATCTGGTTTGTTTGGTGTTGTAGAATGTAGGGTTAACCCAGGTATTGCAGCTTGCAAAAATTGATGTATTATAAGAATCCAACCAATTTGCTGATTTCTTGATGGACCATATAAATTAACCTTGGGTTAGCATGATGTCGCGGTGGCTCAGTGGCTAAGACGCTGAACTTGTCGATCTGAAAGGTCAGCAGTTCAAATCTAGTGCTGCGTAACAGAGTGAGCTCACATTACTTATTCCAGCTTCTGCCAACCTAGCAGTTCGAAAGCAGATAAAAACTGCAAGTAGAAAAATAGGGACTACCTTGGTGGGAAGGTAACAGTGTTTTGTGCGCCTTCGCTATTTAGTCATGCTGGTAACATGACCATGGAATTGTCATTAGACAGAGCTGACTCTTTGGCTTAGAAACGGAGATGAGCACCGCCCCCTAGAGTCGGGAACGTCTAGCACGTATATGTGAGGGGAACCTTTACCTTTACCTAGCATCATGATATGTGAATCCAAAATGTTTGAGAAGCACACTGTATTTCATTTTACAAACTTCATAATTTTGAGGCATTTTCCAATTTTACGCAATAAAATGGAAAATGCCTTCTGAGCCACAGAACCACAAGAAGTTCCTTTTTTTCAGTTTTAAAGGAAGTACATTGCCTCGTGGCACTCTTTTTTATTCAATTCCTTCTACAAGGAATGCTATATTTTGTTTTCCATTTTCCATATATGGCGATAAGCAGCCTGGATATGATGGGGAATAATTCAATTTCTAGGGGAGAGACAGAATTCCTGCCCAACATTTTTTTTTTTAAAAAAAAAACAGATTTAAAAGGAAAAAAAACTTCGTAGAATCACTTGCATTGCAGAAGTATCTTTCTCTAATTTGCGTAATAGTTAACGTAAATTGTCCAAAACCATTTCTTAAAATTCAAATCACCCTAGTTTAAGTCTTTGACACATGCATATGATTAATACTTTTAATATCCAAAATCTTTAACCATAATGTAACTAGTGGTATCTGGAGGCTGTGTTCAGTCATCTGCCATCTTGAGGCCAGAGGAAGAGTTTCCTCCATTTTATTGCACTGAGAAGTCGTAACCAGGCAGTCCTTGACTTATAAACATTCGTTTTTTGACTGTTCTTGCGCTTACAACCAGCTCAGCATCCCTGTGATCATTTGATCAAAATTTGGCATGCTTGGCTACCAGCATGTATTTACAATGATTGCAGTGTGATTATTTACGGTTTTCCCAGCCAATGTTCAAACAAAGTTAATGGAGCGAAACTTAATTCAGTAATTGCAGGGATGTCAAACTCAAGTTGCACGTAAAAAAAAATGCAAGTAGAAAAATAGGGACCACCTTTGGTGGGAAGGTAACAGCGTTCTGTGCGCCTTTGGTGTTTAGTCATGCCGGCCACATGACCATGGAGATGTTTTCGGACAGCGCTGGCTCTTCGGCTTTGAAACGGAGATGAGCACCATCCCCTAGAGTCGGGAATGACTAGCACATATGTGGGAGGGGAACTTTTACCTTTTACAAACTCAAGGTTGTGGGAAGGATCTGGCCTGTGAAATGCTTAGATCTGGACAGCGGGGCCGTCCTGAAAATAGTGAAGGATTGGCCTGCTGTGCCTCTGCCAGAGACAATAAAGCTCTGTTTTCACTGGCAGAGGGTTGCAGGAGGCCATTGCAGCTGAAACAGAACTCGGGAGACAATTTTCGCTGGCAGAGCACTCGGGCCACCACAGGTGCCCCTGACATGAGTGACATTGCCCACCCTAGTCACGCCCACTCTGGCCACCTGAAGTTGAACGCAACCCTGATGCAGCCCTCAATTAAATCAAGTTTGACACCCCTGAGTTAATGACTATGTGATTCAGTTAACAAATACATTGATTCTCTTAACAACCATGGCAGAAGTCGTAAAATGAGGCACAACTCATGTAACAACCGCCTTGCTTAGCAATAGAAATTCTAGTATCAATTGTAGTCGTAAGTCGATTACCTCTGAGACGGTTTCCAAATCTGGATTTTGTGTGACCATTCTTTAACTTCTTTTTTTAATTGATACTATATAGTCACACGGTGTATGGAAATGTAGGAATCTCAGCGTGGTACCAAAAGGACTTTTCTGATTTAAGACCTTGGATCTCAGACCAAAAGATCTGAGTTAATAGGAGCTGAAGGGATCACTGAGAACTAGGCAAGATGGGCATACAAATTATTCTGATTCAGTGTAAGGCAGGTTCACGCCCTGGGGCAAACTATAGAAAGAACCCGTGTCTCTTCTGAAGTTTGTGTTATTGTGTGTAAACTGTAGCAATGCAATGTACATAGCACGTTTTGGTGTTAAGCACAATACTGAACAAACAGCTGAGGATTTCAGATCTCGCACCGTGCCCCCAATGGACAATCCCTGCCAGAAATGAGGGGATCGACTGAATATAGTAGTCAATATAGTTAAAAGGCAGCCTTCAAAGAACTATACTGAAACTTGACCTGATGATGCAGAATGAGTTATGCAAAGTATGTTGAGGCATATCATAGTCCAGCGTTTCTCACCCTCAACAACTTTTAAGATATGTGGCCTTCAAGTCCCAGAATTTCTCAACCAGCATAAGTTGAAGTCCATACAACTTAAGGCGAATAAACACTGTCCTAGGCAAATTTTGCTTATTTGCTTATTTCTGCTTGATACACGAATTAGAATTTGGATTCTCTAATATTGTAAAGATTTTTTTTCTGGAAAATCTATCAAACAGATGTAGCCTTTGATTCTTGCATAGGTTCCCTCCCCTCCTTTTTTTGCCTCATGTACCAATAATTTTTCCCCCTGAATGCCATAACTCTGCTAAACAACTAATTCCCACAACACTGTCAAATTAACTACTAACTACCTCTGTTCTTCTTCTCATCCTTACTGGTACCTATCTCTTCCCACTTACGGCTATATCCATGTTGCTTGTATCTATACAACTTATATTGTTTTTATTGTTTCCTAGTATGATTTGATTGCTTCTTAGTATCCTATGACTATCACTATGTGTTATATCTTATGATTCTTAACGAATATATTTTATTTTTTCTTTATGTACACAGAGAGCATATGCACTGAAGACAAATTCCTTGTGTGTCCAATTACACTTGGCCAATAAAAGAATTCCATTCCGTTCCGTTCCATTCCATTCCATTCCATTCCATTCCATTCCATTCCATTCCATTCTATTCTATTCTATTCTATTCTGTGCACATAACTTTACCAATAAGTTTGCAAATTGTCTTTCATCTTGTTCCTGAATCTAAAAGTAGTTGGTACATTGTTATTAGCAATAAGTACGACTTTATATTCTTTAAGGTGTATAAAGGAATGGGATTGATGAGAACGATAAGTTTCTTAGTAGAACACACAGGGTTTTCCATGCCTGTGATTCCTTGCCTATATAATAACAACAATAACAACAATAACAACAACTTTATTGTCATTGTACGTGTATACACAGTATACACATACACAAAATTCACTTAACACTCAAAGACCAGGTCCAACACACATAACAATCCCCAAACACACCCCCCCACACCACAAATTCCCCACTCCTAAACCACCCAAACATCCACACAACAGACCAAGTAATGCTGTCCAACAGCTCACTGATGGTGGCCCTTTAGTTCATTGTGGAGTGCAATTACAGCTCTGGGATAAAAAATGATGGTGATCCTGTTTTATATAATTCTTTGGTCATTACAGAAAGCCGTTAGATGCTTAGTTACCACTCTAGCACATTGTCTAGAGTTTCTTGGATGAAAAATACACTATTAATGTAACAAAGGCTTCTAGATATATTTAATTTGGAAACTCTCCCTCTATACATGGGAGGATAACAAGCTAGTTTTAGGAGAATTTTCATGGTTCCCCCTTGCAATGTAACATTCCACTATAGAATTAAGCTAAATTCCTTTGAATTTTGTAGGGCATTGCTAATAACTATGGATAAGCTGTTTGCCAGGTGATCTAGCTCATTATTTGGGAATATTTCTTCTTCAGAAGCTCCTTAAACGACTATACTTTGAAATCTCTGAATTGAAAGCTTTATCAGTAGTTTTCTCTTGAATACATTCCTTCCTACCTTCCACAAGTTTATTTTCCCTGCTTTGTCTTTCAGTGCCTTTGGTCTTAAGTGATTATTAATCTAATATTTCAAAGCTATTCAAGGAACATCGTCATAATGAATGTTTCTGGATTTGATGTTGTAGAAAAATTGATGACAAGAATATTAAACATCTGGTCCTACTCGTGAAGCATAGCTTTATTTTATTTTTTTGCCTTATCTTCTTCAGCCTCAAGGTTTCTAACCCTCCCTCTCTCCCTCTCCCCCTCTCTCCCCCTCCCTCTCTCCCTCTCCCTTGCTCCCCCTCTCTCCCTCCCTCTCTCCCTCCCTCCCTCTCTCTCCCTCCCTCTCTCTCCCACTCCCTCTCCCTCCCTCCCCCCTCTCTCTCCTTTCCTGTGTGCGTGTGTGTGTGTGTGTGTGTGTGTGTGTGTGTGTGGGAGAGAGAGAGAGAGAGTGCAGAGGCACATCTTCAAGTCAGTTTTTAACTCTTGGCTCAAAACTAGACTAATCCTTGCAGTTTTCTTGGCAAGATTTCAGAAGTGATTGACCATTGCCTTCTTCCTAGGGCTGAGAGAAAATGACTGGTCGAAGATCAAGTCCCAGTTTCCCATGTGGCCTCTTGGGAAAATTAATTGCCCACTCCTGGCCTAGAGTCTCTATGCTCCCACTATGCTCCCACTAGCGGTCTAAGTCCAACCCCTCTTGAATGCCATTAAATCATATATATATATATAGCAGCAGAACAGTGCTTACTGTTAGTTGACTCTTGTGTATAGGCCTGAGCAATGAGTCAGTTTAATTGGAGCTTAATGTATGGCTAAAAGGGACGCGGTGACTCAGTGGGTAAAACGCTGAGCTTGTCAGTCGAAAGGTCGGCAGTTCAGGGGTTCGAATCCCTAGTGTCACGTAATGGGGTGAGCTCCCGTTACTTGTCCCAGCTTCTGCTAACCTAGCAGTTCGAAAGCACGTAAAAAATGAAAGTAGAAAAATAGGGACCACCTTTGGTGGGAAGGAAACAGCGTTCTGTGCACCTTTGGCGTTGAGTCATGCCGGCCACATGACCACGGAGACGTCTTCGGACAACACTGGCTCTTCGGCTTTGAAACGGAGATGAGCACTGCCCCCTAGAGTCAGGAACGACTAGCACATAAGTGTGAGGGGAACCTTTACCTTTAATGTGTGGCTCTGGTCTTTTGCACCTGACATCCAGTTCTGTTTAAGACTTGGTTAGACAGGGCATTTAATTTCCATTGGATCAACAAAGCCTTCAATAGAAGTAATGCTTTCTCTTTGTATTTATTTTATTATTTATTTTTATGATCAAGGCTTCATACAATCTACATGTTAAAGTGTAATTGCATTGTTATAACACCGTTCATTTTACGACTTGTAATATTAAAAACGTAAAAGACATGCCTGGTAGTCCTCTAATATGGAAACGATCTGTGAAATTCAATTAAAACTCAGAGATTCTATTCAGCCATGATTGAACAAAACTTTCTGCTTTGTCTTGAGAGAGAGTTAGGATTATCAGCTTATGAAAAGAGCATGTTCTCTTCGTTAGGAGAGCCCAAGGGAATAACAAAACTGCTGTTGCAGTTTTGTCACCATGAAAGTATGATTTTAGAAGGGGATGATGCTGTAACTCTCCTTCAGAGCCATTGATATATGGTATTAAACTTGCTGGGTGTAAAAGCCCTTCTGTGAGGAACAGAAAGGATATGTAAATAACTACTGCTAATTTTTTTTTTAAAAAGTTATGGGTAAGATCAGCCTTCCTTTCTTCCTCCCTCCCTCCCTTCTCTCCTTCCTTCCTTCCTGCCTTCCTCCCTCCCTCCCTCCCCTTCTTTTCTCTCCTTCCTCCCCTTCTTTTCCCTCCTTCCTTCCTTCCTCCCTCCCTCCCTCCCTCCCTCCCTCCCGTCCTCCCTCCCTTTCTTTTCTCTCCTTCCTTCCTTCTTCCTCCCTTCCTTCCTCCCTCCTCCCCCTTTTTTCTCTCCTTCCTTCCTCCCTCCCTCCCTCCCTCTCTTTTGGTGATGAAACACTCTCTGTGAAACTATTCACTGACCTGCCATGTATTCTAAGGGGAAAAAAACACTATTCCAGATGGCATGATGGGCCAATGTGTTATGTCATTTTTCTCATCTCCTTTAACCTTTTGGATCCTGTCCCAAGAACTGTTACACCATTCTCAGTTCTCAGTCATTATTCTTTTCAACGTATTGTTTGAAGACACACACAAAAAATAAAGTATATAATTAGCATTTTTCACTAGGCTGGAAAATATCCAGCAGGTATGGAGGACACTGGATGGTATTTATGAATGAATGTCATTATTTTGACAGGTTGATGAATGAACGTGCCTATTCCTGGTCAACTAACTTAGGAAAGCGGTTGTGTGGGCTGGTCAGTCCAAATTCCTGTGGTTTGTGGTCACATCAGACATAAATTTGGCTTGTTCTTCATTTATCTTTATCAGAGATACATTGTTGAACTAGATAGTCAAACTTGCACTATAATGCTGAGTATTCTAATGATAAATGTGCGGCATTTATGTTCAGATGGACTTTGTTGAATTACTTTTCACTCATTTCCAAATCTGATACTGTCAAATTTACAATGAAAATTAAGTGTAAAGTAGAGATGTAATATTTCTGGAGATTGAATCCAGCAGGTTGGTATTTTTCCTCATGTTGTTCTCCCCCCCCCCCGGGCAAAAATGATATATTAAAATATATGTGACATTCCATTTTAGAATAGAATAGAATAGAATAGCAGAGTTGGAAGGGACCTTGGAGGTCTTCTAGTCCAACCCCCTGCTTAGGCAGGAAAGCCTACACCACTTCAGACAAATGATTATCCAACCACTTCTTAAAAACTTCCAGTGTTGGTGCATTCACAACTTCTGGAGGCAAGTTGTTCCACTGATTAATTGTTCTAATTAATTGTCTCTTCAGTTCTAAGTGGCTTCTCTCCTTGATTAGTTTCCACCCATTGCTTTTTGTCCTGCCTTCAGGGGCTTTGGAGAATAGCTTGACTCCCTCTTCTTTGTGGCAGCCCCTGAGATACTGGAAGACTGCTATCATGTCTCCACTAGTCCTTCTTTTCATTAAACTAGACATACCCAGTTCCTGCAACCCTTCTTCGTATGTTTTAGCCTCCAGTCCCCTAATCTTCTCTGCACTCTTTTACTCTGCACTCTGCACAGCAACTCTTTTAGTAGCTTTTAATTTTGCTACCTTAAAACCATAGTATATATATTGATTCACATGTAACATTACCATCTTTTGTATGTTTATTAAATATAAAAGTATAATTTAGTGAGGCAATCACTTCTTTTGCTAATTGGATTTATTTTAAAATGCCTTTATCTTTTGCTACAAATGAAACTGAAGAAAACCTATGGTCTCTTAAGGTTGTCACTATGACAAATTGGCAAAAAATGAAGTTGAAGATAGATAACACCATCAACATGATAATAAAACAGATTGATGTATTCTGCCCCTAGACTCCTCCACATTTTAAGATTTTAGAAAAAGCTCAGGAAACATTAAGCAATTCTTTGGAACGTTCAGCGTCATTTTTCAATATTCTCATTTTATCTTCATATCCAAATTCTGCATTGGCTTAGTTAACCACAGCAACTAAATCATAATATGACTTGCTTCACTTTGGCTTGGCACCAAATCTGGATTCTTCCAGATTATAAAACATGGTTTATAACGTGACATACTAATTGAATTAGAAGTTATTTGTGATTCATTCAAGCAGATCATGGTTCAGCAATCAGAATTTACTGTGAAGTATGAATATAAACTCAACGTTGCTTCTAACCTCCGGGAATAAGATATTTTATAAATCATAGTCTGAAATTGGCTTTAGCAAACCAATAGGTGGGATTGGACATAACATTAAATTGTTGTTAGTAAAAAGAATTATGATCTGTACAAGAAAAAGGGACAAAACCAAACTATAGTTTGGGATTGTATCCAAATGAACTTTGCTGACTTACTAATAGCAGGACAATTACTCTATTGTCACTATTCATAAGACAACTGAAACAAAAGTTAGGTGATTTCTAAGATAATTTTTTATAGGTTTTTAAATATTATTAGCTTATTTGTAAATGTAAGACTTGGAGAACAAGCTTGAAGGTATGTGAATAATATTGTTTGAAGATTCAAGCATTTCTGAGCTTCCTATTTTGAGTTTATTGGGACGCGGTGGGTCAATGGCTAAGATACTGAGTTTGTTGATCAAAAGATCGGCAGTTCAGTGGTTCAAATCCCTAGCATTGCATAACGGGGTGACCTCCCATTACTTGTTCCAGCTTCTGCCAACTTAGCCGTTCAAAAGCACAGAAAAAATGCAAGTAGAAAAATAGGGACCACCTTCGGTGGGAAGGTAACAGCGTTCCGTACGCCTTTGGCATTGAGTCATGCTGGCCACATGACCACGGAGACATCTTCGGACAGCGCTGGCTCTTCAGCTTTGAAATGGAGATGAGCACCGCCCCCTAGAATCGGGAATGACTAGCACATATGTGCAAGGTGAACCTTTACCTTTATCTTTATTTTGAGTTGTATACCTAAAACTGTATTGCGGGCCCAATTGGCAAAACAACAACAAGAATAACAATTCAGGACCATGTTGATTGGAAACGTATGGAAGAAGCCTTCGTCCTGCAGTGGATAGACAATGGCTAAAATGATATTGATGAGGACATAAATTGTACATAAAGAAAGCGCAATTGTAAAAATGGCCTTGAAGATGCTTTTGACCTCTTAACGGGACTATGAAGGTTTCTAAAAACAAAAAACACCTCTTTCCAATGTGAATCTCAGTTACAAGGAAATAGGATATATTGACTTCTGTCTAAAGACTTACTTGTGAGTTGAGAACAGCTGGAAAGATTAGACCTTGGATTACTTTTCTCTGTTCAGTTCTACAATTCTCAATTCTATAATCTAGTCCTCATCTCAAAGAACCAGAGCCGAGAGAATGAGAAAAAGAGCATCACTCCAAAAGATTTGGTTCACTTCCAGTGTTTCTGTATGCTAAATCTATTTTTGAAAGCAATCAAGAACATGTTAAAGTCATTCAGAAATTGTGCAGTCTCATTATGCATTCCTGTATTTCAACACCAACACAGAGGCACATTAACTGGTTAGCATCACTTAGCAAATACAGGTAATCCTCAATTTATGACTACAATTGAGCCCAAAATTTCTGCTGTTAAGTGAGACATTTGTTAAGTGAGTTTTGCCCCAATTGTACGACCTTTCTGGCCGGTTGTTAAGCGAATCACTGCAGTTGATAAATTGCTAACCCAGATTGTTAAGTGAATCTGGCTTCTCCATTGACTTTGATTGTCAGAAGTTGCAGAAGGGAATCACGTGAGACTGCAGTGGTCATAAATATGAACCAGTTGCCAAGAATCAATATGTTGATTATGCTGCAATGGTCATAAATGTGAAAAAGGGTCATAATAAGTCAATTTTTTCAACGCTGTTGAAACTTTGAACAATCAAAACGAAACAAACGTGGTAAGTCGAGAACTGCCTGTAGAAAGAATCTGAAAGCTCATTCTGTTAGACTAGAGCTGTGTGTCAGAGTAAAAACAAAAAAAAAAAAAAAAAAAGAAGAAAAAGAAGAGAAAAAAAAAGAAGAAGAAAAAAATTGGGACATGTCCTATCTGACAAGAGAAAGTGTCTTCATTTGGTTAAATTACAGGATGGTCTTTAAAATGAGTTTTTTGGGGGGCCTGGAAGGTGAGAGTGAGTGAAGGAGAATAGGAAATGAAGGGAGGATAGTCCTTGTGCATGAGAATACAAATTGAGATCGGGTGGTGTATAATGTTACTTTGCTACGAGCCATGTTACCTAAATGCCACCTTCCGTAGCATCAGCAGTTTTTTTGCAGCTTTAACTTTACCAATGCCCTTGATGAGGTGCAGAGTTGTCAGTATTCTCGTAAAATTCCCTCCACAAAGACTTATTCGGTTCCCTTTATTTCCTTAAGTGAACATCTGTCTAATTGTTCACCTCCATTGCTTTAGTGCTTTCCTCGTGCTTTCTCTCTTT
The DNA here is from genome assembly GCA_030761175.1 of Masticophis lateralis. NCBI lineage: Eukaryota > Metazoa > Chordata > Lepidosauria > Squamata > Colubridae > Masticophis > Masticophis lateralis. The sequence goes on from JAUDYJ010000010.1 coordinate 16,980,393, forward strand.
CCAGACAATAAACTTTATTTTCTTCATAAGAATTCCGTCTACGCAAGGTTATTAGGCGGCTCGTTGGCACCTTTTAATTTCTGGATGTTTTCCAGGAAGACTTTTTGCAGTAATTCCAATAGGTTGTACAGTGGTTTGTGCAACATAGCGAGGCAGTGTGTTCAGGTGTCTTTTTTTCTCTTTTCTTTTTTTTTTAAATGTTGCCTTCTGTTTATAAACATCTGTCGAGAAAATGTTTCTGATGAAGCTTTCCTGTGCTTTAAATCATTGTATTTTTGGACATAATCAATTTTAAGGAACTGCAATTTGTGAAAGGTGGAAATTTAAGATACCGTACAGTGAATGGAACACAATACGGTGCTTTAGTAATGACTAAAATTACCGGCTGATGTTGGATTCACAGCACAAAGGTATTATTGAAAGGTTTACCTTATAAATAAGGACCTTTGCACTTTGAATCCAACATCAACTAAAAATTCTCTGGGCAATTCAGCCTTTCTCAGCTTCCCGTCTTCAAAAGCTCAGACTGAGGTGGAGATATTAATTAATCATGCAAACCCGCTGTGGAGGTCACAAGCATCTATAGCTTATTCAGTGTTGTTATTGCTAAAATGGAATATAGTAAAGTACAGTGTAGATAACTGAGGAAAGCACCTTTGATTTAACACCGTGGGATACAAGGGGGGGAAAAAAAACACCCATGCTCAGAAAAATTATGAACCTGAATGCTATCAGTCTGGATCCTTTCCCCAAAGCTGAGTTATCCCTACAAAATGGAGGGAGATTTGATTTGTGGTTTATTGTTAGTCATCCATTCAGTTTCTCATTTGGAGATGCTTGTTCTACATACCCATAATGACTAGGGTAGTTGAGCTAAAACATATGGTGAGGATCTACATATTAATCTTGGATTAATCCAACATTAGAATAAATTCTTCCACCACAGGTAAAGACAATGCACAGCCTAAATCTGTGGTGGCAAACCTATGGCACGTGTGCCCAAAGTGGCACATGGAGCTATGTTGCCTGGCACTTGCAGCAGCGCCCATTCCTCTTACTGGTTTCTGGCACGCATGCACGCATGATGATCAATTGGCCTTTTTGCGTGCAGCAGTTCGGGAAACTGGAGCTGGTCTTCCGTTTTCCCGTGAGCATGTATGCTGGCTAGCTGATTGTCACATACCCATGCACGCCAAAAACTCGGAAGAGCAGCTGGCTGGCACGCATGTGTGTACTGGAAACCGGAAGTTCATTTTCAGGTGTGTGCATGCCCCGTGGGCAGCTCCTCTTTTGGGTTGCGGCCCAGACGAGCACACGTGTAGGTGTGCTCCCTTTTCGGCACTCAGTGCCAAAAAGTTTAGCCATCACTGGTCTATATTATGTTTTACTGATGAATCTCACTCACATAAGATACAGCGTGATTGTTTTGTCATTTGGTTATCCCAAAGGTGCTTTTCCAAAAGGCAATTGAACTTCCTTGATTTTTTTCTCCTTGTAAATAGTTTCACTTCTCACCCAAGAAGTGAAACGTTTTCAAGGAAACATTTGGGGCAACGATGGTTGAGAATCTCCATAGACATTTTACATTTTGGTTACAAATCCATAACCAATGTTATGGGCAGTCCGGGTCTCCAGAACCCTTTAAATAAACCAGTTCAGTGTACGAATATGCAGAATAATCTTTTATGTAATATTCTAACCTCCAAACTGTCTGTTTCAAGATGTGTTCCAGATGTGGTCTTCTTCCAAACAGCTTGAATGTCCGGTCAACATTCCAGAGAACCCCAGAATATTCACAATGGGCTTTTTCCAGAATCAAAATGTTTGGCATACATCAAGTCATTTTAAATTATGATTCCAGTTTAGTGTAGTGGTAAGGACTAGGAACCAGGACACTGTGGGTTCTATTATTATTATTATTATTATTATTATTATTATTATTATTATTATTATTATTATTATTATTATTATTATTATTATGTAGTGAGATTCACAGCCTTTGAGGCTGGTTAATAGCTCAGCAGCTTGAATCCTAACCAAGGAGTAGGAACTGTTAAGGTATCATCGGAGGATGTAAGCTGTTCTGAATAAGGTGGTTTTTTGTAGAGTCAAAATGTTCAAGTCCGGTAAATTTAGAATTTCTAAATAGCGGGGTAGCCCTTTGGGTATTGCTCCAAGGGCTCCAATTACAATCGGGACAACACACGATTTCTTTTTCCACAGTCGCTCAACTTCAATTTGCAAGTCCCGGTACTTTGTGATTTTTTCTTGCTGCTTATCTTCAATCCGTGCATCACCAGGTATTGCAATGTCAATGAACCATACTTTTTTCTTTTCAACTACTGTTATGTCAGGTGTGTTGTGGACCAAGTGCCTGTCAGCCTGAATCCTAAAGTCCCACAAGATCTTGAGTTTCTCATTCTCTAAAATTTTCTCAACCTGATGTTTCCAGTGGTTTTTGCTGTACTCAAATCCAAACTTCTGGCACAATTTCCAGTGAATGATTTTAGCAACACAGTCATGGCGTTGTAGGTAGTGGGTTTGTGAAATTTTGCTGCACCCACTGATCAGGTGGTCGACTGTCTCATCTTTCTCATTACAGAGGCGGCATTTGCTGTTGGTGGTAACATGTTGAATTTTTGCCTTCATGCAGTTTGTGGCTAGGGCTTGTTCTTGAGCTGCCAAATAAAGCTTTCTGTTTCTTTTTTCAGTACTCCTGATCTTAACCAGTTCCAAGTTAGTTTCTGGTCAGCTTTGCCTTCAATACTTTTCAAGTATTGGCCATGCAGAGATGATGACGACGACGATGATGATGATGATGATGATGATGATGATTTGATTTATATACGGCCCTAATCCTGAAGGACTCAGGGTGGTGAACAGGCACAAGATAAAACACATAAAACACAAAATTTAAAAACAGAATAAAATTGAATTAAAACAATTTGGCCCAAGACAAATTTTAAAAAACACCCCAGAATTAAGAACAGATTAAAATTTGCATTTTAAAAGGAAAAACGGAAAAGGTTAGGCCAGTAGCCTAACCTTTTAGCCTAGAATAAAAAGGTCTTGAGAGTGCGGCGGAGATCCTCCGTATCTCCGGGGGGAGCTCATTCCAGATAGTAGGTGCCCCCATAGAGAAGGCTCTCCCCCTGGGGGCCACCAGTCGACATTGTTTGGCCAATGGCACCCGGAGGAGCCCCTTTCTGTGACAGCGTACCGGCCGGTGGGAGGCTGTTGGTGGCAGCAACCTTTGACATGAAGCCAGCTGGATGACCTTAGCCAGTCCCCAAGGCTATGCTTTCCCCAGTTGCAATGTATGGCTGTGAAAGTTGGACCATAAGGAAGGCTGAGCGCCAAAGAATTGAGGCCTTTGAACTATGGTGCTAGAGAAGACTCCTGCGAGTCCCTTGGACTGCAAGGCGATCAAACCAGTCAGTCCTAGAGGAGATCAACCCTGATTGCTATTTATTTATTTATTTATTTATTTATTTATTTATTTATTTATTTATTTATTTATTTATTCATTCATTCATTCATTCATTCATTCATTCATTCATTCATTCATTCATTCATTCATTCAATTTCTATACCGCCCTTCTCCCGAAGGACTCAGGGCGGTGAACAGTTAAAATGACATACATATAGAATGTGAATATAAATAATTAAGCCAGTTTGGCTCGACAGTTAAGAATCTTCAGCATAAAGATTTACAAAATTAGAAAAGATTTATGCCAGACCGGCTTGGTGAAAAAGAAAGGTCTTAAGTGCACGACGGAAAGTACGAAGATCTGGGATCATTCGTATCCCTGGGGGTAACCTAGAAGGCCAGATCTTGAAGATGAAACTCAAATGCTTTGGCCACCTAATGAGAAGTTAGGACTCACTGGAGAAGAGCCAGATGCTGGGAAAGATTGAGGGCGAAAGAAGAACGGGGCGGCAGAGAATGAGGTGGCTGGATGGAGTCACTGAAGCAGTCGGCGTGAGCTTAAATGGACTCCAGAAGATGGTAGAGGACAGGAAGGCCTGGAGGAACGTTGTCCATGCAGTCGCGATAGTCGGACATGATTTCACAACTAACAACAACTTCAGCCCTAAGGCAGAAAAAATGGCAAACCACTTCTGAAAAATCTTGCCAAGAAAACTGCAAAGACTAGACAGAGAAGTCACCAGGAGCCGTCACTGACTCAAGGAGACACATACGCAAAACAAGCTCATTTTAAAACTCTACTTCAGAATTTTAAAACAAAAACAAGGCAACCATGAACAAAACAACACTAGAACTTTCATTAATCTTTGTGCTCCACGTGTGGCTTACTCAGTGACAGACTCCGTAGAGGTTTCGTTTTTTCTTTTTTACCAATGCAAAATCTTCATTTTAAAAAAATACATAGAACAGCCCATACTGATAGCTGCCCTCTCAAGCCTGCAAGCCCAGTTATTAGATGTACATGCCAGTTAATGTTTTAGAAAAATTAGTACATGGTGATATAACATGTCTTTTAAAAAAAAAAAAAAAACCCAAGACCAAGACTGTGCTGCAGTCTGAATCTAGTTTCTGGCAGTGGAAGCTGCCCATGTACTATCTTAGAGATAGCACTTTGTGTCACATATAATCTTGATTTCCCCCCCCCCTCCCCCTCCATTGTAATAAATAAATGTTTGGGCTTCCCTGGGAAAAAAAAGAAAAGAGAAGAGAAGAGAAGATAGTGGTTACTATATAATAAAAATGAACCACTTGTCATCACTGCAGCTAACATTTATCAGCCTATTTGTAGGTGCTCTTTCTTTCTCTGTGTATAATATAGAACATAATTTGTCACTTTGTAAATACATTCCACTCTAAATCCCTGCCAGCATCTGTTAGAGTTTGAAGGATTAATGTGCAATGCGGCTTGCGCGCCTGTGCTTTCAGGCAAAAAAAAACATTGCTTACAATCATGAACCCTGGGAAGAGGGAGGAAAAAAAAAAAAAAAGAGAGAGAGAGAGAGAGAGAGAGAGAGAGAGAGAGAGAGAGAGAGAGAGAGAGCTGGAGAGCCCCTTTCATATTTGGTTAAACATATTTGTCCTTTGGACATGCTCCAATCTATACTTGTCATCTGCACAAGTGGTATTCAATGTCTGTACAGCTGGAAAACCTCTCAGTTTCCCACCAATTGCGAGCAAATTGGTTCCCTTGTCTTCTGGGTGGGTACCGCACAGCGCTACATATAGCCAGCCAGCCTTTCATTGAATTAATTCTTTGAGAAGCTGAGCACCTTGCATTTTCCAAAGGTTTAAAATGGTTTCATGCAGGGGTGTTGCTCTTCTTTTAATTCTAGAGTGCGCGCAAGGAATTAAGGAAGAGGCACAGCTGAGCCACCAGTAAAATTCTGCATGTCTTTCAAGAGCGTATGGGTGGAAATCTAGAGTTAGAATGAGTAGTTGTGCCTTGCAGAAATAAAACATGATGGCTTCTCCATTCCAATCAAGGACAATTGACTTGAAGGGCACATAATACAAGCAACAGCATCTTCACAGAAATCCCCTGGTATTATTTTATTTGCAAGTGGTGCAGCAGACTAAAGCACTGTTATTAACAGTTATTAACATCAGCTGCCTGCAATTACTGCAAGTTCAAATCTCACCAGGCTCAAGGTCGACTCAGCCTTCCATCCTTTCTAAGGTGGGTAAATTGAGGACCCAGTTTGTGGGGGCAATAAGCTGACTTTGTATAAATATACAAAAGTATGAAGGCTATTGCTTAACGCATTGTAAGATGCCCTGAGTCTCCGGAGAAGGGTGGCATATAAATCAATTTTTTTTAAAAAAAGTGGTACTTTAGTTTATTTTAGTTTATAAATGCTGCTAATACTTTAATTTATAATACTACTTAAAAAAAGATTTTAAAACCCTTAACAATTAGGAAAGAGATGTCCATAAATTTTAAAACCTATACTGCGTTGTGGAAGTGAGACTTAGTTCTCCCAAATGTGACCATTGCAGAAAGAATGGACAAAGCAGACGTCTTTCTACTTTGGAGTTCTATGTAGCTCCATAACTCTATGAAGCTACATTCAAGAATATTATTTTAATACAATATAACATTGCTACTGATATTATTCTGCTTTACATGATATACATTTCTTTAAAAGCATTTTTGCTAGCCAGGGATAATCACCAAAATAAAAATGTAGCGCTGTGGCTTATTATAGACCATGTAATCTAAATGTAATTGGTCTGTATCTATTTTAATTTTTTCCCTTTAAATATGGTTCAAAATAGGTCTTAGTGGTACTTAAAATATTGATTAAAAATAAGCAACTGATAAAAAAAATACTGTCCCACATGTGCTGAGTTTTGTTGGGTTCCACTGTGTGGAACCATGATAGTTTCATGAGATCTTGAAAACAATAAAAATAACATCTATACTATCATTTAGTCTTGGGAAAGGAAGATTGCAGTTCTGCTTGATGTTTCTTGAAGAACATCATTGCCTTTTTACTGGTGGGCAAGGTGGATCTGAAGAAATAGATTCATCCCATGAATACTGCACCATCAACCTCCCAGTGTCATAAAGATATTAGGTATCAGCTGCCAAAACTGCTTTACCGAGCTGTTGTTCAGCAGGCTTGCATTGTTGTTAAACACTCCACGCAAAATGTAAAATGTCTTTTAGGAAAATAGTCGGGACATTGAGAAAAACCAAGAAAAATGAGCCCAGAATGATTCCATCCACTAAATGGATCTCAGTAAGTTATCTCCGTTGCGGTGAAGGAACCAATTCCAAAAGCTGACCCAACATATCTTCAGTTGGCCTGAACATATTTGTTCATAACATATCTGATTCATGCGCCCCACGCAGAGATCTGAAAGGTAATCTCATCGACTTCAGAAATACATGTGTGGCTTAGAAAGCCTGCCTGACATAAATACTCCCCCGTAGCAAGGGCATGCATTAGGGATTATAATATTTACAGTCCCAAACTGGAATGAAAGCATTTCCTTGTTTTCATCCGTCTTGCATAGTGATCATTAACTCGATCTACCGCTAGACATTCTTGGCTGTAGGAACGAATGCCTCAAAATCTCCATGCATTATTCTAATGGTACACTTCGGTCTGGATTTCATTTCTTTGTGCTGCTTCAAGTCTTTGGTGTACGTTCAACTTGTGTTCTTATGGGTTTATCTATATAGAAGCTATTTGACATCAAATTCCCCTTGGCTTCTACACACACACACACCCTTTGCAGCCTTTCCTTCTTAAGCACATTTTATCTCTTGGACTATAAATATAATTTCCTCCATCTTGCCTTCTGTGTTTCCCAGGTGTAGGTGGCTGGAATTTGCTTTATTAAACTGGAGGACAAGCTTTCTTCTCCACTACTCAAAAGAGACATGTTTGAGTGGTATACTATTTAGGATTTACTTTGGGTAGAGGTGGTGGGGGAGGAGAATAAGGCAGGGTGGGTGCATGGACTAAAGCTTTTAAATACCTGAAAATGTACACTGCCTATCCGTGGAGAATATAATTATGTACTAAATTAGCTAATGTCCACTCTGTGCTTTTTAAAAGTACATCTTACATTTCCTCTGCTGCCTTCCACCAGCACTTATATAAGTTATAGGAACTGCCGTTTATTTATTAAGAGTCTTCAACTGTGTATAAAACTCTAAGCAGACCAAGTAATGGTATTTGCTGAAGGATTCTTTATCATGTGAATTTACCTTTAGTCATCTATTATTTATTTCAGCTCTTTTATATGCCATTATAATAAATATTATGACAGAAAGCTTTTATGCTTCAACTTATTATAGTTCTCTTCCCTTCTTTGCAGTCCTTCAGGAAAATGTAACCACACTTTACCTATATTTAATGTAAATCATCCCTTGCATTAGAATGAAAAATACCTATGAAAAAGGCTCCTTCAGTGTCGAGACATAAATGCACAATCATGTTTACTGCCAAACTACTGTAGCATGCAGTGTTCATTTTTAAACAATCTTTAAGCTGTAAACTGAATACATTGCCTATTATGAAATTCCTAGCTTTCTGAGTGTTTTAACTTTTCTGTTTAAAACTTCTGGCTCGATAAGCATTTTTCTAAGCATGAGCACAAAATATTGCCAATTATATTCTAAACGGTTTTAATAGATTTGCTCTATGTAAACACGGAATGTTTTTGGAATTAAATGAGAATGGTCTATAGTGCCTGTTCTTCCTAGCATTGGGTGGGTTGATGGTGCTGGAGGACAATAGCTACAAACTGTGTGTAAGAATTAAATTTGATTTTGCATATCATCAATCACGTAGTAAACAAACAAACCTCCTTGAATGAATGTTTTCCTTTGGCGATGCATTTCACTTTGATGAAGAATAGTGATTTAATGAAGAAGATGTAATTAAATATGGCATTCATTTAGTGAGCAATTCAAGTCCACAGAAAGTGGAGCCATAAATGAACTGAGTAATTTTCCTTAATGTTATCATGCACTAGTGTCACTAACTTCTAGAACTTAAGATAAGGAAAATAATATTTCATGATCATGTACAATATGGATCCTGTATGGCTGGACAGCCTGCACCTTTAGCATCTAGGGAGCCCCCAGAATCTCTGGTGACAGTCCTGCAACTTGCTAGTAGATTCTCCAAGGAATGGGGAGGTAAACCTGCCCACTTTACTGATTTCACCTTCTCCAAAGAATGTTAAATATGGCATATTTGGAGATGTTTAGTGCAAACAGATTCATTATGGTCACCAGGAATGGAAAGACGAATGGTAGATGGAGGATGGGGGTTGACCAATTTCTACCTTCCTGAACGGCACTAGATCTCTTCTTCCTCCTGCTATCGTGCAAACTGTCTAGGGTTGCTTGAATGGCAGGATCTGTCCAAGGTTCCATCAGAAGATTTCAGCGGACTCCCAACAGTGCATTTGAGCATCATGACAAATCATGGGTTTTTATTTATTTATTAGTTCGATTTATATGCCGCCCTTCTCCGGAGACTCAGGGCAGCTTACAATGCATTAAGCAATAGCCTTCCTGCTTTTGTATATACCTGCTTAGTAGGGCTTTCGGTCCCCCCTAAGCGGTGTTCTTTTTTATACAAATTCAGCTTATTTCCCCCACAATCCAGGTCCTCATTTTACCTACCTCGAAAGGATGGAAGGTTGAGTCAACCTTGAGCCTGGTGAGATTCGAACTTGCAGTAATTGCAGGCAGCTGGTGCTAGTTAACAACACTTTATTCTGCTGCACCACCAAGGCTCTTGTTCAATGTTGCAGCTATAAACAGAATATAAATATAAAAAAAGAATACTAGTCATCCCACAATTAATTTAGAATGAAAGAAGCTTCTTGAATGAGAAGCAAAATGTTTTCAAAGGAAACAATAATCAAGAAGAGCCTGGGTGGCACAGCATCTTAAGTAGTGCTAAAGTGACACCAGCTGCCTGCAATTCCTGCAAGTTCGAACCTCACCAGGCTCAAGGTTGACTCAGCCTTCCATCCTTTCGAGGTAGGTAAAATGAGGACCCGGATTGTGGGGGAAATAAGCTGACTTTGTATAAAAAAGAACACCGCTTGGGAGCCCCGAAAGCCCAACTAAGCAGGTATATACAAAAGTAGAAAGGCTATTGCTTAACGCATTGTAAGGCGCCCTGAGTCTCTGGAGAAGGGCAGCATATAAATTAAATTTTTTAAAAAAAGTCCAGTTGCCTTTTGGAAAAAAAACACCTTTGGGACAACCATGATCTGGATGATTGAGAATCTTCATAGATAGTTGCAGCTATAGCTAAAAAAGCTGATATATAGTCTGTGCTACTGCCATAAACATCTAATTGAATATAACTAGCACGGTTGTGTTCAGTAATATGTTCCCTCATTTTAGAAGAGTTTTTGTAACCCAGTTCAAAGGTAAAAGCTAAATTTAAGCGGAATATTAGATGCCTGAGTTTATATATTCTTTTTCTTCATTTCCCCTGGTTATGTGAAGATAAGACACATTCATTCCGGCTTTTATGTGCACCAAACAAGAATGGTGACTCAAGAAGTGCTTTGATAACAATCTGGAATAGCTAGTTAAAAGGAGTGAGTGTTTTTGATCTGTGTGGTTATGGTCAGAATTGAAGAGTGAACGAAGCAAGCTAATTCATCAGTAACAAACGAAGCCCATGATTTTAAATGAACCTTTCTACAAAACTTTCCAAGTCCAGTTCCTGCTGATTTCCCCCTTAAAGTTACTTGATTATTAAATGATGATGAAACTGTATCACTTTCCCACAAGTGGTGCACATACACACGCATGGAGATAGCTACAATTTATTTGTTTTTTATATTATTATTATTCATCTTAGGGATGTTCTATAAAAGGATATGGCTTAAAACTCAGGGTTAGGGTTAGGGTTAGGGTTAGGAGCCTGAGTAGCATAGGGGAGTAATGCCTCCTACAAAGGCAGCATTTAAGATCCAGCTGCTGCAATTACTGGCGAGTTCAATCCCAGGCAGGCTCAAGGTCGACTCAGCCTTCCATCCTTTATAAGGTGGGTAAATTGAGGACCCAGTTTGTTGGGGGCAATAAGCTGACTTTGTATAAATATAAATATACAAAAGTATGAAGGCTATTGCTTAACGCATTGTAAACCGCCCTGAGTCTCCGGAGAAGGGCGGCATATAAATCAAATTTAAAATAAATTAAAAATAAAAACAAGCTTCTTTTATCCTTTCTTATATCATTCCCAGCAACACTATATTTAGTAGAAAACTGTTTCAAAAGTTAATTTCACAGGAAGATTTTGTAGTGACATCTCTGTAGGATGCCCTATTGTCCTAGGACAGGGGTGTCAAACTCAAGGCCTGCGGGCCAGATCTGGCCTGCGGGGTGCTTAAATCTTAGTGTGTGGGGCCGCCCTGGAAACAACGAAGGCCCAGCCCACGGTGCCTCTGCCAGCAAAAATGAAGCTTGGGAGGGCCACTCGTGGCCCTCGTGAACACCGTTTTCACTGGTAGAGGGCAGGGGTGGGTTCTAACCAGCTTTACTACTGGTTCTCTTTGTGCGCATGCTTTGCACGCTATTGCCTCTTCGGTCGTGCGCTTTGCTCGCCTGCGTGCCAAACTTGCACTTTGCACAAGTGCGTTGCGAATCTGCCCAGTTGAGGTGCGGCAATCCGCTCTGCCATACCTCTCAGCTGGGCGAAAAAAGAAGAAATATAAGGTCGGCATATCGCGGGGGTGAGCGGGAGGGCCAAGCTCCTGAGGACAGAGAACCGGTTCAGTGACATCATATCGACACCGCTACCAGCTCTCATGAACTGGGCCGAACCAGGAGGAACCCACCACTGCTAGAGGGTTGCAGGAGGCTGTCCCGGCCAAAAATGGAGCTTTGTAGCCCGTTTTCGCTGGCAGGGCACTTGGGCCACCACAGGCACCCCCTGCCATGAGTGACATCAAGTTGGCCATGCCCTCCCCGGCCATGCCCCCCCCCAGCCTCTCCAAGGTCAAACACAATCCTGATGCAGCCCTCAATGAAATCGAGTTTGACACTCCTGCCCTAGGAGAATCTAGTCTCTTAATCTGGATAGTAATTTCTAAAGGATATCTAGGCATAAAACAGGTGTAGAGGCACATACCTGTAGACCAAAAAGTTTGTTAAAACACCACGACTTAAGACTTCATAACACAAAACATCATGTAATATTAAAACAATATGGGATGAAATTATGAGATAACTGTACAATAACCTTATGACCTTAGCAGAGAACTTGAAGGATGCTGTTAAGTCATCTCTTTTTAAGTTACTTTTTATAGATTACTGTTTGTTATAAACCTGAAATATTGAAAAAGCTAAAAGTCCAACAAGAAAAAAAGTAGGAAAAAAAAAATAAAGAAAGCTATAAATAAGAGGCCTCTGATCTTCTTCATAGCAGTTATAAGTACATTTATATTTTAACCTCTCTCTCTAAGGTTACATCATGACTTTCTTCTTTCTATAATCTATCCTGTCTAACCATCAAAAACCTTAAATCACAATTTTATTTTTATGCAAAAAGTCCGTAAGGGCTATTAAATCATTATATGACGCTGCTTAATGATCAAATAAAAGTTTATTGATTGATTAAACCATTATAGCTTCTTTCTTTCTTTCTTTCTTTCTTTCTTTCTTTCTTTCTTTCTTTCTTTCTTTCTTTCTTTCGCTACAAAGAGCAACAATAAGACTCAAAAGAATAGTTTAAAAATATACTAGTTTTTTTATGAATAGGGAGAACAGCTTGTAAATGTAAGTTAATGAGGGGTTAAAAAGCCAGATTTGTGAAGATTTAATGACTTTTTTTTTAAATATATAGGCCAGTGGTCATTGTATACGTTTCTGTCTTTATCATTTATGTATGTTCATGAACGGTACCCTAGAAACTGTCATTGTTATTTTTATTATTATTTGAATGCGTGACCTTTTGAAACCTCCTACTTAAGATCCTTGAGAAATAGTCCCACAGAAGGAGGCTCATCTCACTAACCTTTGTTAGTGCTAAATCTACAAAGCTGTAGAAATTCAGATTAATTTAACAGTTGGGAGTTGGGGGGTGGGGGGAAGGAACCCTAGCTGTCTTCACAATAGAAAGTGTTTTATTTTTCCAAGTAAGCAGGGGTTCAGTTTATTTGCCTGAAAATGTCAGTCTGCAAACCATAGTCATAGCTTGGATAATCTACATTTCCAAGTTACCCATTGATTGATCTTTTTTTTTCCTTCTCCATATTTGTATTCTTTCTCAAGCGCAGCTTCTTTTTTTCTCAGTCCTTACTTGTGGAAGGAGTAAAGGAAGCAGGAACACCCAAGCAAGATACTCTTTCGTTCTCTATTCCCTTCATAATATCGCAAATGCTGTTTCTTCGGTTTCAAAACCAGCAGGAAAGACCTGCAACGTTGCCCAGAATGAGCAAAAGCATTACCTGAGTAATAGTGTGTGGACTTGAATCACTGTTCCCAAGAGCATGCTAAGTAACAGCTTGTGGTTTAATCTGTTGAACTGCTTGATGGTTTTTGACCCCTTGTTGTCCTTGTGTTTGTAGCAGCCTTTTTTTTTTATTTTCTCCTTGGAGACGAGAACAGAGCATTTTAAAGGAGAGAGAGAGAGAGAGAGAGAGAGAGAGAGAGAGAGAGAGAGAGAGAGAGAGAGAGAGAGAGAGAGAGAGGGCATTTTTCCCCCACTTCTGCACCAGAAACCTGCTAGTTGTGTCTGTTTTGTGTATTGCAAAATTGCAATACACAAAAAGCGATTTTACAGAGTCAGCCTATTCCCCCAACAATCTGGGTCCTCATTTTATCCACCTCGGAAGAATGGAAGGCTGAGTCAACCTTGAGCCTGGTGCGATTCGAACTGCCGAACTGCAGCTAGCAGTCAGCTGAAGTAGCCTGCAGTACTGCCCCCTAACCACTGCGCTACCTCGGTTCTTGATGCTGATGCTGATGCTGATGCTGATGCTGATGCTAATGATGTATGTAATTGTGGAGTTGTTTGTGCCATCTGAGCACTGGGATCTTCAGAGAAAGGATTTGCTTGGCAAGCTTGAATGTCTAGGTCAAGTACAGGGACATAAGATGTCTCTTCTATCGCTCCATTGTTAAATGTCTACTTTTATGAGGAAGCAAGTTTCAGAAATTAATTAAGTGTTCCAATTGCAAGATTTGATTATTAAAATAATTGCAGAGATAAAGAGGAATGGTAAGAAATGTCATTGAATTAGAAAAAAATCTAGTCAAACATAATTCAGAATATTTGCTGGGACTTATTTATCAATGGCTGGAGAAGTATGCTTCAGAGGTTGGATAAGCAAAAGAATTTGTATTAAATCAGTACAGAATCAGTACAGAATTTCCACACAATGTGGAAATTTCAGTGGAAAAAGAACATTAAATTTCCTTGGAACATTATACTTAGAGGAAATTGGTATAAGGTATTTTATTATTGGTATATTACTCTAGTCCCACTGGCTAAAATGAACAATTCCTTCTCTAAAAATTGATGAAAATGTAATGTTGGATTATTTTTTTAATATTTGGTAGCAATATGGTAAAGCACAACAATTTAGAAAAATAATGCACAGTAGAATGAAATAAATCTTAACAGTTGAACTTAAACTGTTTTATTAAAATAGGATAAACCATTCATTACTTTAAATTTGTTGAAAATGCTAACTACAGCAAGGATACTATATGCTTTGGTAACATATGTTTTAGAAAGATTGATTTATAAAATGCCTGGACAGTAAGTTAATACGTTTGCTTTGTACCTCATGTAAATTCTTTTTTCCATGTATAGACTCTATATTTTAACTTCATGGGAAAATTAGAGTGAATTTTCAGAATTGGTTCAATTTATTATCATTTTGGTGGGTGATTTTTTTATGTGTTCCTGATTTTTATTTTTTAGCTCCATGCTTAATAATTATTTTAGTTGTTGTTTTTTTAAATGAGAAATACCATTCAATTGTTATGTAATTAATTAGGTGTTGGAAAACTGTAACCTCCATGACATTTTCAGATCCTCTGTTTCTTCTTCTTGTGCCATATCTGTCATCGGACATTGGCGATCAGGTTGGCAATCCTATTTTTATCAACAGCCACACGAAAAAAGTGCTGCTGAGTTTTGTCCAAACCAGTTCCTTAGATTTTGATGTTCTTCTTCTGCCTGGATTTCATTTGCCTTCAATCTTTCCCCGGAGGATTAAGTGAAGGATGCCATATTTTTCTCGGTGTCGCATCACTTGTCCAAAATATTCTAACTTTCACTTTTTAACGGTTTTGATAATCTCCCTTGGCTTTCCCAGGCAAATTATCAATTCCTCGTTTCTGATTTTGTCAACCCAATTTATACGTAACAGCCGTCTGTAAATCCACATTTCAAATACTTCTAGTTTCTTCAAGTGGTTTTCTGTCAGAGACCAACTCTCTACTCCGTAGAGCAGGATAGAAAAGATGTAACATCTGACAAGCCAGATCCTCTGTTTACTCGTTTAAATTTCAGTTTCTTACTTTTCATTGTTGTGTTTGTTTATATTCTTTCTTTGGTAGGATTGTCATGCCCAGGTTTGAGACCTCAGTGCAGCTCAACAGGCTGAGTTCCCATTACTTGCCCCCACCTAGCAATTCAAAAGCATACATATGCAAGTAGATAAATAGGAATCCCATTGGTGGGATGGTAACACTGTTCTGTGAACCTCAGCACATGCAGGCTGCATGTCAGTGGAAAGGGTCTTTGAACAATGCTGGCTCCCTTGGCTAAAAAATGAGATGGTTACCACTTCCTAAAATCGGACATGATTAGACAAGGGGAAACCTTTACTTTTATATTCTTCCTTTGAAATGTCTAATAAAGAAAAATTTGTAGGCTCTGAATTGGATATTTTTCTGCCTTGATTTGAATTATTTAAATAATTTCCTGTCCCTAAATCAACAAGTCATAAATGGATTTTGCCTAATTCATCAAGCCTAGCAGATTTTAACTGAGGAACTTTGGGTAACTTTGTAATTTTAAGATATTTTTGGCTGAGTTTTGTAAGAGTTGTGTTCGTTGGCAGAAAAAGCCCATGAGTTTGAAAATAAAATAAAAAAAAATATTGCTCAGTTTTATTTATTCTGCAGGTAATGGTGATAAGAACAACAACAACAAAAAAAAAGATCTAGCAATCTTTTGGGTCAATCTTTTGGTTTATCTGGAAATACGTTGAGATATTTGAATAAACATTCACACCTGTTTAAGGATTTACTTTGGCTGCATGCACCCACAGCCTAAAAAGAACCTTCTTTAAACAATTTCTACATATCTCAAAGTGTTGTTATCTGTACCACTATGATTAAATAAGAGTATTTAAACATATGTTGTTGCATATTTGTTATCAGATGATTCTGTGGAATAAGTAGGTTGATCTTTTGAACTTTTTCTCATTTTAGCACAAAGCCAAGGTAGAAGCAATCACCTTGGATCTTGCATCTCTTCAAAGTGTATGGGAATTTGCTGAAACCTTCAAATCCAAGAATCTGTAAGTACTTAGAAACAATTATTTTTTTCTTATTACATTAGTGGAGTTTGCTTTGCTGTTGTTGAATCAATTGAGCAAAGTTACCATAGATGAGAAGCTATTGCAATATTCATCTCTGTCTCTTTTGCAATAATATGGTCTATATACTTCAAATGAGATTTAAGAGCTAAATAGCTTTTATACTTTTGTTTATTATTAAGGGGCACAATTTACAGAGTCAGAGAATGCTTGCGATTTATAAATTCACAGGCTATGATTGAGGTGGGTATCTAAATCTAAAGTATCTAAATTTGATAAATAAAATAAATACATTTCTTCGTTCTATCTTCCCTCTGAGCAACTCCAGTAAATATATTGTTTTAAGACCAATAAATATAAATATGAACAACAGAAAGTGTGAATGCCATTGAGAGTTATGGCAACTTGAAATGGGAAAAAATAGAGAAACCTATGAGGGTTAAGGAAAGCAATGAATATGATGTATGTGACTGAACGTTTTCTCATAATGTATAGGCACACTCATATTAGGAATATACGCAAAATGCAAAATGCCATTTTCTATTTTGAATTTGGTTGGATTCCAATGGCATACAGGATCGACTGACTGCCAGCAGCTACCCAACACATTTCAGAAAAAATTTGTCAAAGGATATAACATAGTAATCTGAGCACCTGCTAGAACAGATGAAGAAGGCTGGGTTCTAGATTTAAGAGGTGGCTGTTTGTAGAAATACAATTTCATTAATCTCTCTCCAAGCAAAAGCTTGAGATCCTTTGGAAGAAGCCATGCTACTATTGAGTAACGTACCACATATACTGTACCTGTGCATTTTGTTTTTCTTGCCTAAATTTTGTTCCTTGTCAATTGTGCAAGACTCTAGGTTGACCTTAAATTGTGTTTGCCCTTGGGCAGCCTCACCCATGATGCTTCCAGTACAAGACATAGAAGACCCAGATACATATTAAAACCAACAAACCAATAAGATCCATTTGGCACAATTGGACTGGAACAAAGATGTGGACTGTGCAAAACTTTCTATCAAGTGGAGTTTGAGATTTTCCCAATCTGGAAAATTATTTTGGAAAATGCTCTGCTAGATCTGAATGTGAGAAAGAGACTCACTGCCGACTGGTTTTGACCCAGATCTTTACCCAGGGGGAAGAAAGGCTTAATTTCATCCATGTTAAAAAAAAAAGAAAAGAAAAAAGATTGCCTTCTGTGCATGCAGTCTAATGAGCTCCCACAGACCCGTTTCCTAAATGCTAAATATGCCATATCAGTCATTCAGCTGATATCTAAGCCTAGGAATGTTGCAAGTTGAAGAATGACAAATAGCTCCCTTGGTTGAACAGCAGCTTAATGAAGGAGCCTTAACCAACAAGCAAATGATTCAATGGAGAGACTGACCGTTTTTGAGTGTGCATAAATAACATATGACTGAGTATCTTCTACTTGGGGGCAGAGAGTTTGAGGACAACAAATTGGAGCTGTCTCTTCAATAATGGCAAGCAAAAATATATATTTTTTAAACATTTCATTCTTGGCAAATTGCTCACAATGATTGAGGAACTTTTAAAGGATTGTGAGTCACAATCTCAAACATTGCATTCGTTATTGTTTAAGGGCATTCAGATAATCTTGAATTTATGACCACAACTGAGCCGACAATTTCTGTTGCTAAGCAAGGCAGCAGACAAGTGAGTCTTGTCCCATTTTACGACTTTTCTTTCCACGTTGGTTAAGTGAATCACTGCACGTTTTAGGTTAGTAACACAATTGTTAGGTGAATCTGGCTTCCCTGTTGATTTTGCTTATCGGAAAGTCGCAAAAGATGATGATATAAACCCCGGAACTCTGGAACTGTCATAAATACATGCCAGTTGCCAAGCATCTGAATTTCAATCACTTGGAGGCTGCAACAGTCATAAGCATGAAAACCAGTCATAGGTCACCTTTTTAAGTGCTGTTATAACTTTGAATGGTCACTAAACGAATGGCTGTAAGACAAGGACTCTCTGTACACCTGATTAATGCCATTAATTAGTATTAAACTCAGTAGATAAAATTTCATTGTGATACAATGCTTCTTTGATAATTTATATAGACCCGTGATGGCGAACCTATGGCACATGTGGGTGGGCATGTGAGCTGAGCTCCGGCGCACATGTGCACACCGGCCAGCTAATTTTCAGGCCTTATGGGCCCATCAGAATTCGGGAAACAGGGAATTTGTTTCCTGCCTCTGGAGGGCTTCTGGTGGGGAGGCCATTTTTGCCCTTCCCAGGCTCCTAGAAAGGCTCTGGAGCCTGGGGAGGCTGAAAAAACGGGCCTACCGGGCCCATCATGCCATCATGTCCCAAAAGCGGGGGGAGTGCGGGAGGGGTGGTCATGCACACATGCATGGGGGGCGGGGACCATAGAATTATGGGTGTGGGCATGCGCATGCACGACCCCCCCTTTTGGCACACGATGGCATAAAGGTTAGTCATCACTGATATGACTATTTTGCTTCAGTATTTATGCGAATAGTTTTGTTCCTGTCTGATGTCTGTCACACTAAACAAGACCAAAGATAAGGCAGTGTCAGTGCTAGAGCTTTAAATGGTGAAGGAGTAATATTGTGTCCCACTAATAGGACAGAGATTCGAAATATTAATACCTTTCTCTCTGTGCAATTGAAGATTACTTGGCAAAAGGAATTTCTCATGCTACCTCTTCTTGACCTCAGAAAATATATTCAGGATTCATGCCAAGGGTTTTGTTGGACATAATTACACAGCAGAACATGAAGCATCAAAAGTGCAAATCGGTGCGATCATTATGACCATTAGAACAGAGGAAGGATTCTGCTGGATCAAAAAAATACTCAGCGTATCTAATTTAAAAGTAACACATTTTACACCCAGGAGAAGCCAACATATATACATACATACATGCATACACACACAACCTGTTTTCCCCAAAATAAGACATCCCCTGATAATAAGCCCAATCAAGCTTTTATATATAAAGACAGGGTCTTATTTTCAGGGAAACAGTATATATTTTTGGGTACTTCATATATAGAATTCCTCATAGGATTTATGTTTCAATAGACACAGCAAATAAGCTTCGAAAAGATGTATTTACATTTGGGAGATTATGGATTCAGAATGGTTCAAATGTAATGCGAATGAGGATACTAGTAAATAAGTTAATGGTTATTTATATATGTGAATGCATATAGCATAAATTAAAATGTGCTTAATAAATGTGTGATAGATTATTTCAGCAATATTTGGCTGCCAGGATATTTTCTCCCAGAAGCATTCTGAATTAAAATTTATAACAATACCTATTATCTCTCTCTCTCTCTGTGTGTGTTCGAATCCAAGTAAGGGTATGGCTAACTGATGAGAGCTAAATAGCTTGAAATAGATCTATACTAGTCTCCCTTTATTTCTTTATCAGCGATATATATATATATATATATATATATATATATATATATATATATATATATATATATATATATTACAAATGTCCATTAAAAATGAAGAATAACATGCACAATTCTTACAATCGTGAGGCAGACTCCGCCCTTTAAAATGCAAAGATAAAAAAATATCTGTGATACTCTCTGAAGTAGAAATGTGCTAATTTTAATTCCTGCTTGTTTTAATAGCCTGTTTGCTGTTTTAATTACTGCACTATGATAACGTTTTTATATTGTATCTTATAATTGTGATCCAGAACATCTAATTAAGCCAAAGGGCAAGTTATTAAATTTTATAAATACAATTTGTGTTGTACAGTTTCCTCCAGTAGCAACTTTGGGTGACACTAAAAGCAACAGAAAGTATATAATGGAAAACTCAACTGGCTTCATTGGGGCATCTTGCCTAATCAGGCTTTCTTTGGTGTTTCATGCAAACTTGTCTAGATTACCTGATCAGACTTTATGGAGGTTTATAACATTTTTGATAGGATAAGATCAGGGGGTGGACTTCAAAAATTTCAGCAACGGGTTCCCTGCCCAGTTGCTGGGTGGGTGTGGCTATGATGGGCGTGGCCTAGTTGGCCTCCTGCACCATGGTGGGGTGGCCATTTTCACCTTCCCCAGGCTCTGGAGGCTTTCCTCAAGCCTCTGGAAGGGCAAAAACTGCCTCCCCTGGGCTCCAGAAGCCCTTCCGGAAGCCAGAAAACAGCCCGTTTCCAGCCTTCTGGAACTTCCGGGAGGCCCATTTTTCCCCCTCCTTGAGCCTCCGTGCAGGCCTTACAGTTACCTCACATCAAAAATGGGCTGTGTGGAGACTCCTGGGGGGGGAGTGGAGTGGGGTGGGAGGGGCAAGGCGGGGTGGGTGGGGCGGGGCCAGCCAGCGGTGGGATTTGGAGGTTTTCTGAAGAGGCCATAACGTTAGCTATGGGTTCTCCTGAACTCAGGCGAACCTGTAGCAGCCAACCCCTGGATAAGATGTACGGCTTTTCTCACAGTAGTAGAAAGCAGAAATACCTACCCAATTGATGTGCAGAAGATAGATCTCATGCAAAGGAACTGCTCCATCACACAGCAATCCCAGGCAAAGTGTCTTCCATGGGAATATACACATACTTAGCAGAAACCTTTGAAGCAATAGTTCTGAGTTTTCACATACCATCACATATCATTGTTTTAAGCAGCAAGTTCAAATGGATGCTTGAGTTGCCTTCTTTAAGAAGATTTCTCTCTTTTCTCTCTCTCTCTGTCTATTGCATATGCAAATATTTCCCTAAGGGTGTTACTACCTTCTTCTGAATTCCCAATGGTCTCTTTTGCTTATAATCCTGTTAACACTCTCTGTCCTGCTTCTGGTTTCAGATACATACACGTACATAGTTGCTATAAAAATTAGCACTTTACTCAACGTCAAGGAGATAATAGCAGACAAAGAATGCAAGCTAAGCAGAGTTTCTGAAGGAAGTTTGAGTGAATTTTTTGCTTTTAATAGCATACAAAAGAATAGTTCAAATGCAGTCCACAGTTCCAAGATCCAAGTCAAGGTTGTCAGCTAGTTTGGAGGTCAGAATTTCATGAGCAGATTCCAGACCCAAATATCACAAAGTGCTTTGGACCAGATGGTTGCTTCCAACAAGAGATCATAGGTCAGGGTTGCTTTTTAAATTGGGCTGTGTCAAATCAAGAAAATTACTCATGGCAAGGAGCCTCATAGAATATTTCTGCTTTGCTCTCCTCTCTGTTCACTGGGTCCTGATGTAATATCACATGCAATTCTTGGCTTTATATGTCCTGAAGCTAACATTCCAGGTCTTAACTGGAGTAGATTCTTCATGGCACTGTCTAGATTTAGTGTTGAACAATCGTAACTGCAAAGAAGCTGAATGTTTTTCAAAGGTTACTTTTCAGTAGATGCCAGCAGTAGAGCACAATTAGATAGAACTCTTGTGCTCTAGTTTCACAAACGTCAGTTGAATTGCTTAGGATCCACACACATCCTTCTTTTTTTTTTTTTTTTTTGGTGCTCTTAAATTACTGTATTTTTTGGAGTATAAGACACTCTGGACTATAAGATGCACCTTTTTTGGGGAGGAAAACAAGAAAAAAAAATCTGCCTCTGCCTCCCAGCAATTTGCCTCCTTGCAGCAAACAGCAAACAGTGGAGGCCGAAAATAGACAATGGCAATCCCTGTAACCTGAAACAGCTGATGGTCGGAGGCTGATCCAACCGACAATCAGCTGCTTGTGCTAATTAGGCT
The DNA here is from genome assembly GCA_030761175.1 of Masticophis lateralis. Classification (NCBI taxonomy): domain Eukaryota; kingdom Metazoa; phylum Chordata; class Lepidosauria; order Squamata; family Colubridae; genus Masticophis; species Masticophis lateralis. The sequence goes on from JAUDYJ010000010.1 coordinate 17,002,145, forward strand.
GTGCTGAAGCTGAAACTGAAACAGGCTGTTTGCTGCAAGGAGTCAAATTGCTGGGAGGGAGACCAAAGGGTGGGGGCCGGCGGGTGGGCAGGGCTACATTTGGTGTATAAGATGCACCCAAATTTTCACCTTCTTTTGTGGGGGGAAGAGTGCATCTTATACTCTGAAAAATACAGTAAGACACATAGTTTCTGGACTTCATAGGAACAACTCCCAAGTTCCTCAGTCTACTGATCTTTCCACTGGCAGTTTGGGGCATTGTGGTTGTTGTCTTAAAAGAAGAAACAATGCTTTCTAGACAATGGTGCCCCCCCACCCCAGATGTGTTGCAACTACAATTTCTTGGCCAAACGATCCCAACCTGTGTGAAGGCTAAGTTCAGGATACATTTGCTTTTAGTTGAGTTAAAAGGTCTTATCCTTTGCTAGACCCAGCCATGAGAGAGGCATGTTGGGAAGATAAGCATGTAAAATATTTATGATTTAATATGTACAGCTATAGTATCTTTTGCTGCAAATAAAGCTGTAAGCATTTTGCAGTTTTATAGCTTTTATGGCTAATGAGAGAATTTTTAAAGGGTCTGTGTGTACAGTATTTTAATTAAAATTTTAATTTAAAATAATAAAACCATGAAGAATATTACAAAGTGCAATAACAATCGATATAATGGAATTTTTAACAAATACGTTGATTAAAAGCGCTATATGCTATAACTTTCTTAAAGTTTTTAAAAAGTGGATATGAATCTTTGTACTAATATACATGATTATACATTAGTCATAGTTTTTGAACAGAGGTGAAGAAAACTTAATTCTGAACATTAAGCATGCTTATTAATGAAGTTACGTTTCTTATTCAACATAACTTTTGCTTCTTGAGTACAGCCATGTAACTTATGATTATAAGTCACAGTTTTCTTCTGAGTGCTGATAAAATGCAGACCAATGTTTCCCTCTGTAGAAGGGAAATGTGTGCATTTCAATACCCAGGATTTTACCACCAGGAAGGCCATTGCTGATCCAGAGATTTGCAATTTGCAAATCCAGAGATTTGAAGTCCCCAGATCTAGAAGTTACCACTGAAACAGAGATGTAGAGTATAAAGCAAGTGCCATACTGACCAAATAATAATAATAATAATAATAATAATAATAATAATAATAATAATAATAATAATAATAATAATAATAATAATAATAATAATAATTTTATTTCTATACCGCCCCTCTCCCGAAGGACTCAGGGCGGTGCACAGCCTAATTAAAAGCACAAGACACACAACAATTTAAAAATTAAAAATATTAAATAATTTGGCTCAATATAAAATCCCAAATTTAAAAATCCCAGATTAAAACCAATTTAAAAATCTTCGCATCGATAGCCCGGCCTGGCGGAACAAAAAGGTTTTGAGGGCACAGCGGAATACCCGGAGGTCAGTGATCTTACGTAATTCTGGGGGCAGTTCATTCCAGAGAGTAGGAGCTCCCACAGAGAAGGCCCTCCCCCTGGTGTCGCCAGCCGACATAATTTGGCCGATGGCACACCTGAGGAGACCCTCTCTGTGGGAGCGGACTGGCCGGTGGGAGGCTACTGGTGGCAGGAGACGGTCTCGAAGGTAACCCGGTCCGATGCCATGGAGCGCTTTAAAGGTGGTAACCAACACCTTGAATCGCACCCGGAAGACCACTGGGAGCCAGTACAGCTCACGCAGAAGGGGGGTCACATGGGCATAACAGGTTGCTAATAAACATAATAAACATTATGGTAGCTGAAGATATGGACCATGGGCTATTTAATCATGATAATAACCATTATTCTTCAGATTATTTAGTAGTTCCCATTCAGTGGGATCTGGAAGTTTTATTTTTGCTTTAGTAGCAAATACCTATACAAATAAATAACCACTCTATTGTGATGTATCTTGAGATAGATATGGAGAATGAATTTCCTCTCTAGAAACTCAACTATATTTTCTGTATAAAAACATGGGGCAGATCTGTCAAAGCTAGTTAACATTGTAGCTCTGTGACAGATATTAGAACAGAATAGAATAACAGAGTTGGAAGGGACCTTGGAGGTCTTCTAGTCCAACCCCCTGCTTAGGCAGGAAACCCTACACCACTTAAGACAAATGGTTATCCAACCTCTTCTTAAAAACTTCCAGTGTTGGAACGTTCATAGCTTCTGAAGGCAAGTTGTTCCACTGATTAATTGTTCTAACTGTCAGGAAATTTCTCCTTAGTCCTAGGTTGCTTCTCTCCTTGATTAGTTTCCACCCATTGCTTCTTGTTCTACCCTCAGGTGCTTTGGAGAATAGCTTGACTCCCTCTTTTTGTGGCAAACCTTGAGATATTGGAATACTGCTATCATGTCTCCCCTAGACCTTCTTTCCATTAAACTAGACATCCCCAGTTCCTGCAACCGTTCTTCATATGTTTTAGCCTCCAGTCCCCCAATCATCTTTGTTGCTCTTCTCTGCACTCTTTCAAACCATTATGAGGCATGGTTTTTCAAAATGGCACTGAGACTGTTTAATTGGCTAGAAATAATGGCTTAACTCATCTGAAGGCCACCAGCTTTCTGAAGATTGCTCTAATTAAATATATATTTCCACATTTGTGTTTACAGAGCTCTCCACGTGCTAGTCTGCAATGCTGCTGTTTTTGGCCTCCCTTGGCAATTAACTGAAGATGGCCTGGAGAGGACTTTCCAGGTGAATCATTTGGGACACTTTTATCTCATTCAGCTTCTCAAAGACGTTCTTTGCCGCTCAGCTCCTGCAAGAATCGTAATAGTCTCTTCTGAATCACACAGGTTAGTTTTTTTTTTTGTTTTTTTTTAAGTGGAACCTTTTTTCCTGAAAGTTTCGTGAACATTTTTAGTATTTTGATTTTATTTCTTCCTTGCTTCCCTAGTTGCTCTGGAAGAATAGTTTGAATCAGTTGCTAAGTGAGGGGGAAAAAATTAATAGGATGATAAATTTCAGGGTGCCTGACTCCAAATGACAGGAGACCTTCGCCAAATTAAAAAAACAACAATTTCATACAACAAACTTCTGTAAAGCAACCGCCATAACCACATACAGAGGTGGGCGTTACATGAATTAACAACTGGTTCACCCAGCACCAAAAATGTGAGAGCGAGCGTGTATGTGAGAGAGCGAGCACATATGCATGTGGCCTTCCGTGCATACGCTTCGTTACGGCATAGCGCTGGGGCGGGGCAGGGGCAGACCCACCCGCAGGTCAAAACTACGGGTTCGCCTGAATTGGTCCGAATCGGCAGCAGCCCACCACTGGCCACATATCCCTCCATTTGAAAGGATCCCGTTCAACCATCTTAACCCAAAGCCAATCCATAGTGTTTAAAAGAAAGTTGTGGTAGAAAATAACCATGTTTAGAATTCTACATTTGAAAACTGTTTGATTAGTGCAGTGAAAGGATAGGCAAATTTGTCTTTGCTGGATTTTTGCTGAACTTCTTCTACCAGTCTGAGTTATTTTAGGCAATGACGAGGAAGTTGGGAAGCCATAGTACGACATATCTGGAGTGCATCTACTATAGTGCTAGATGGTCCGCCATAAAGCACGCGGAGTGGTTCTGATCTATTCACATAACTCCAATCCACAGAAAGTCCAGTTGCCTCCTGAAAAAAAAAAGCATTTTTGGTATAACTCTGCTTTACTTCACAGGGTTATTAAAAAGAAATAGATAATATCCAAAGGATCACACAAACAATAATATCCAAAGGATCACACAAATCGTTACCAGTTCTCCAGAACCTGCTGAATTTCATGTGCTTGGATGTTGTTTCTTCTTCTTCTTCTTCTTTTTGCAATATCCCCTATGTCTCCTCTTGAGTAAACCACAAAGAACAGGAATCAGTGGTGGAATTCAATTTTTTTTATTACTGTTTTTGTGGACGTGGTGTGGCTTGGTGGCTGTGGCTTGGTGGCTGTGGCAGGGGAAGGATACTGCAAAATTCCCATTCCTTCCCCACTCCAGGGGAAGGATATTGCAAAATCTCCATTCCCACTCCACTTCAGGGGAAGGATACTGCAAAATCCCCATTCCCACCCCATTCCAGGAGAAGGATACTGCAAAATCCCCATTCTCTCCCCATTCCAGGGGAAGGATACTGCAAAATCCCCATTCCCTCCCCACTCCAGTGGAAGGATACTGCAAAATCCCCATTCCCTCCCCACTCCAGTGGAAGGATACTGCAAAATCCCTTCTCTGGGGCCAGCCAGAGGTAATATTTGCCAGTTCTCTGAACTACTCAAAATTTCTGCTGCTGGTTCTCCAGAACCTGTCAGAACCAGCTGAATTTCACCCCTGATGGGAATGATTTGTTTTCTTTCATGTGGCATTTGAGTAGCCTGCTGGAGTTTCAGAGTAGGAGGAGCCTGAACATTCCCTGAATTAAATATTCGATTGTTTGCATCGGATTGATCTTTGCTTATTGAATATCTTCCCGATGCATTCAAAATGACAATGAACTTGGAATGGCTCTGTCATTGTTCTCTCCAGCCCTTTAGGTGCCACGTGGTTTTATTCTTTCACAAATGGCAGAGACCACGTATAGATTAACACGATAGGCTGTGCTGGGAAAGATGTTTTCTGCTCATTGCTATGGTTCTTGGGCTCTTGTGTGCCAAATTAAATAAATAAAACATTCAGCTCCTTACTAGAAAGTAGGTGAATGGTAAATGGAACGACTATCCAATTCTATGACTAGATCAGGGGTGAAATGCTACCGGTTCAGACCAGTTCAGCCAAACCGGTAGCGGGGGCAGCGCATGGTTTGGAGAACTGGTAGCAGCGGCAGCACGAGGCTCCGCCCACTTGGTCTTAACCAGGAAATAACCTGTTTTTGACCCTCTGTGCATGCGTAGAAGGCTTTGCACATGCTCAGTGGGTCCAAGCGCACACACGATGCAAGCATGCAGAGCGTGCACTTCCAAACCAGTAGGGAAGGTAAGTAGATTTCAACCCTGGACTAGATTGTGCCTTAGTCTTCATATTGAAGCAGAGGTTCTTTGCAGAGGAAGGTTTTCGTTCTGCCAGCTGATGAAACAATAATTGATTAAATCTGAATGGTGTGACTTTTATTGATTTGTCATTCAACATCTTCAGTACTGTGCCAGGAAGAATTCACCTTTACTCTAATTGGAAGCTAATGCAATTACTTTTAGATTAAATACACATTTCTGATCTCTCCTTCCGAATATGTATGTGTGGATGTTCTTAATGGCTACGCAAGGAATTTCATGTAGACCAAAGCTATATCTTCGTGCAAAGGAAATACTGCATTCTAAATGCTTTTCACCATTAAACTCTGATTTGCAAAAACTTTTGCTTGAGATTGCAATATGGCATCATGTTTTACAGTGGCTAGGGCAGGGATGGCTAAACTATTTGCCGTTGCGTGCCAAAAGTTGGGGTGGGGTGTGTGTGTCGCACACATGGGTGCCTGCACTCATAATTCTATGTGCCCTGCCCCGTGTGCATGCACATGCGACCACCTCCCACTTTTGGCATGTGATGGCCTGGTGGGCCCGGTAGGCTCGTTTTTTGCTCTCCCCAGGCTCCAGAGCCTTTCTAGGATGGCAAAAATTGCCTTTCCCACCCCCCAGGCCTTCCGGAGGCAGGAAACAGCTTGTTTCCCTACTTCTAGTGGGCCCAGAAGTCCCAGAAATCAGCTGGCCGGCACGCGCATGCATGCCAGTGTTGAGCTCTCGTGCCTACTGATATGGCTCTGCGTGCCACCTGTGGCACGCGTGCCATAGGTTCGTCATCACGGGTCTAGGGAATGTGGAATTGGCAAAAGTGTAGTTGACTAAGTTTTATTTTCTTTTAGCTTTTTTTAAAAAATTTGATTTATATGCCGCCCTTCTCCAGAGACTCAGGGCAGCTTACAATGCGTTAAGCAATAGCCTTCATACTTTTGTATATTTATACAAAGTCAGCTAATTGCCCCCACAAACTGGGTCCTCAATTGACCTACCTTAGAAAGGATGGAAGGCTGAGTCGACCTTGAGCCTGGTGAGATTCGAACTTACAGTAATTGCAGACAGCTGGAGTTAATTACAATGCATTAGTCTGCTGAGCTACAACCTCTTCCAACGAGAAAACGTTTTTAAAAGTAAAAAAAAGCCTCTGATGATTGCGCGGCTCAGCTGGGATCGTCAGAGGCTTTTCAAAGCATTTTTTTCTGCAATCTCTTCGGCCGAAGAGGTGGTAAAAAAAATGCTTTGAAAAGTCTCTGACGATCCCGGCTGTGTTGCCTGATCATCAGAGAGGCTTTTCAAAGCACTTTTTAAAAAGCCTCTCTGACAATCCCAGCTGAGTTGCCTGATCAGCAGAGGCTTTTCAAAGCATTAGAAAAAAATGCTTCGAAAAGTTTTTTTTTTAAAGTTGGCCACGCCCACTCAGTCACATTACCCCCACCCCACCAAGCCACGCCCACAGAACTAGTAGTAACAAATTTTACATTTCATCCCTGGGCTCAGGGTTAGGCTGAGTCCTTTTATTAATCCCAGCATAAGGGCTCATGATAGAAAGGACATTGCACAAAGATTTACTTTAGCCCTTTTAAATTTATGATGGCTGAAATGGAAGGAAGCCGTAATGCCTACATCAATCCTGCCCAGAGCCACGACATGTAATGTCAATTAGGTGAGAACAATCCCACATCAACAAAGTCCTTTATAAATCGTGCCAAGTTTTTCTGCTGTTTCTGTGTTTCAAGTGTGTGAAAGCAAGCAGTGGAGTTCCTTGCAAGGCAGGCCAGTTGGTCTAGTTCTAGAAATATGAGTTTAGCTCTAAAAATATGCAAAGAAATATCATCCTTCCATCCCCTCTCCGTTTTGTCAGAATGAATCCTTCCATCTTCCCCTACCATCCTGCCAGAACTGATGAGGCTTCTTAGAGGAAGAGCAACATGTCTTCAATAGTGGTAGAATTCAATTTTTTTTACTACTGATTCTGTGGATGTGGTTTGGTGGGCATGGCTTGGTGAGCGTGGCAGGGGAAGGATACTGCAATATCTCCATTCCCACCCCATTCTGGGACCAGCCAGAGGTGGTATTTGCCGGTTCTCCAAACTACTCAAAATTTCCGCTACTGGTTCTCCAGAACCTGTCAGAACCTGTTGGATTTCATTCCTGCTTTAATCCCTCTGTTCACAGAACTTTAAAGCTTGACTGGCAATCATGTTTGAGACAGGACCAACAAAATATTCTCCTCTGCTTACTTACACATGATCAACAAGGATTTCTGGAAAACCTGTCCCCCCAATATGTAATTGGTGTGTCTCCAAATCTAGCAACTAATTGCTCCTCCATTTCTTGGGGCTTGTCATGCATTACATTAGATGTTTAAATATGATCATTGAAAATGGCTGCGGGTTTTACCATATCCATGAGAAATTAGCAGGGTGAGTTCACTAGCTGCTGCGTCTTATCACGTACACTTGCAATCTGTTTGAAAATACCAAAGCCAGCGTCAATCATTTATTTTGTTGGTTCGTTTTTCCTGCTATGCCGAATAATTCCAATTCTCCCAAGGCGTGGAACATTGTATTAGAATAAGTGGGAATATTTGTTGTTGGTTTCTTTGTAAATCTAATTTATAAGGCCATCAACTCAATCCCAGCCTCACTTCTTTATATCTATTGTTGGACTTCAGCTCCCTTCATCAGTAAGCATTGTCTGTGCTGGGTAAGATGGATGGGAATTGGAATAGCTGAAGGGATACAAGCTTTCTCTGGATGTTTTCAGAATCACTTTTTTTCCCCAGACGTTGAGAGAACGGAAGAAAAGAGAAGGAACGGGTTGCCTGTTCATCTAACTGAGAACTGGAATAAGTTGGTAGAGCCATTTTGGAAAGCCTAACAACAATCCAGAATATCTGGAAGTTCTTCGCATCCAGGAATATAGCGAGAGCAATAGCATTTAGACTTATATGCCTGCCCCAAAGTGCTTTACGGGACTCTCTGGGCAGTTTACAATGTCAGCACACGGCCCCCAATTCATAAATCATGAATTGAGAAAGTCTATCAATGTTATAGAAAGCCTTACAGCACTTCAAAGCATGATTATCTGTTCCAGCATAGGATAGCATGATGTGCCTGGACTCTGTAGAATAAAGTTTGGGGAGCAGGCTACACCAGGTCTCTTCCTCCAACTAAATATGGGGAAAGTTTTCCCGATCTCATCTTTCTCCTTCCTTCCTTCCTTCCTTCCTTCCTTCCTTCCTTCCTTCCTTCCTTCCTCCCTCCCTCCCTCCCTCCCTCCCTCCCTCCCTCCAATATTTTTCATTTGTTTTCCCTATTCCTATGCAAATCAAATGTGTACATGTACTCTTATGGCTATGTGCAAGAATATATCTATGTGTAGAATATTTACAAGGTTTGCCACCTTGCTAGAATAACATCAACAAACAAACAGCTGGTCTTTTAGTGACTGTCAGACCCAATTAAAAATATCAACCACTTACTTAGATTTGTGCTCAGTCATACCAGGGGTACACACTTCAAAACATTAGACTCTGCCACAGCTCGTTCTAGCTTTGTTCACATTTTTTTCTTTTATACCTTACAAAACTATTGATGGCAGAATCACCTCGGTTACTGCCCCTTTTTAAACCATCAATTTTTAATCTTAAAACAATGCTGAGAAGCAGCAAGTCTCATCTGTAGTTATTTGAGCACTTAGATTCCAGAGTGTGGAAGGCTAGTGCACTGGAAGGCAGAAAGATGGGAAGATCAATGGTTAGAGTTGCCCTATTACTCGTCTTGGAGTTTGGAAGAGGGGAAACACATAAATCTTTGGTCCCAATTACAGTGTTTGCTAATTGCAGTTATTTACTGTTCTCTCTCTCTCTCTCTCTCTCTCTCTCTCTCTCTCTCTCTCTCTCTCACACACACACACACACACACACACACACACACACACACACACACTTCATTATTTTCTGAGGACTAGGAGAAAAAAACACAAAGGGATTCAGTGGCTCATTGGCTAAGACATTGAGTTTGTTGATCAAAATGTTGGCAGTTCAGCAGTTCGAATCCCTAGTGCCACGTAATGGGGTGAGCTCCCGTTACTTGTCTTAGCTTCTGCCAACCTAGCAGTTCAAAAGCACGTAAAAAATGCAAGTAGAAAAATAGGGATCCCCTTTGGTGGGAAGGTAACAGCATTCCATGCACCTTGGGCATTGAGTCATGCCGGCCACATGATCATGGAGACGTCTTCGGACAGTGCAGGTTCTTCGGCTTTGAAACGGAGATGAACACCGCCCCCTAGAGCCAGGAACAACTAGCACATATCTGCGAGGGGAACCTTTACCGTAGGAAAAAAAGATACTTCCTTTGGTGGAAAGGTTGTTTTGTAAGTAAGAGACTGAAGTTCACTCTGTTCTGTTTCCAGAGTCCTATCTCTAATTGTTTTAAAATAAAAGAAATAAAAACACATTGTTAATATATGTACATATATTACCTGTACAGAATATATATGTGTGTGTGTGTGTGTGTGTGTGTGTGTATGTACATATATTACCTGTACAGAATATATATGCATATGTATATGTATATGTATATGTATATGTATATGTATATATATATATACACACACACATATACACACACATTATAATATTCATTGTTCGTATCTACACATTTATATTTGTTTATATTTATATCTCTTTATTTAATGTTGTTTAGTTACTTTAATTTAAGTTTCATCAATATTAAGTTAAACATTTCTTGTTCTGATTTCTATTTTCGAGCCAACTGTACATTTTATTCCATATTTCATAATATTCCAAATCCTCTCTCTTTCAACTCCATAGTCATTTTATCCATCTCTGTGCATTCTAGAATTTTCCTAATTTTCCTTCCTTCCTTCCTTCCTTCCTTCCTTCCTTCCTTCCTTCCTTCCTTCCTTCCTTCCTTCCTTCCTTCCTTCCTTCTTTCTTTCTTTCTTTCTTTCTTTCTTTCTTTCTTTCCCCATAGACCAGAACAGAAATGTTAGTGCTACACTCATACATTTTTTTGTTTGTTCTGGCTTTGCAGGTTCATGGATATTAAAGAGAAGTCAGGAAAACTTGACTTCAACTTGCTTTCACCATCGAAGAAAGATTATTGGGCTATGTTGGCCTACAATAGATCTAAACTTTGCAATATTCTTCTGTCAAATGAACTGAATCGTCGGCTTTCCCCCCATGGAGTTACCTCAAATGCATTGCATCCTGGAAATCTGATCTACTCATCCCTTCATCACAATTGGTGGTTTTACACCCTCCTGTTTACACTGGCTCGGCCTTTCACCAAGTCACTGGTAAGAGCATGATATTTCATACATTGAGAGATTGGCTTTTTTAGAAATTCTGTTATACCTACTACATGTTCAATTACTCTTAAATTTGTTGATCTTTGGCCATTTATATAATGGTGGCTCTTGTGGTCAAAAAAGGCTGCATCCCTTGATTGTTTCGGTTGGTTTTTGATAAACTCTTGTGTGTTTTCCGAGTCATGTGGTTTGGTTCTGTGTGTCGTATGTCTGAATATGAGTTCCCTGCTGTGGTTGGAATTTGAGCGAAATCAGAGCTACAGATTGCAACATGCTTAGGGGAAAAAAATCCCAGTAAAGATGGGTTGCATTGAGAAGTATAAAAAGAAATATTGACTTCTATATGAAAAATGAACAAGTAAGCTTAGAATATACTGTATGGATGATTAATTCTATAGCACCTCATTGATGTCTAAATTTAGGAGTTGTATGTTTGCCACAGTTCTGACTTAGAATAAAATGTTGGTGTTATAGGAGAGTAAATAAAGTATTGTGTGTTAAGGCTGAACGAGCCTAGCAGATGTTTCAGCAAAGTTTTTAAATCTTTTGCCTTAAAAAAGGATAGAAATTCGAGATGATTGAGTTAAGCTTCCTAATTCAGTGCACAGCCAATAGTGGTGGTTGAGTTTTAACAGATGTGTTGTGTGCTCTTTAAATGAATGGGAATATAATACTGGGACTATTGCAGAATTATAATGTATAATCATGGGGGGGGGGGAAATACTCCATCCCGACTATTGGTGAGCGATATGATTTTTAGAAATGAATAGAAGAAATAAGGGAAATTGCTTTGAAAGCTGACTTCTTACTTATTATTATTATCTAATTTCTTATTTATTTCTTTTGCAACATATATATGACTTTGGTTCTGAACAACTGGTTGTTGGCAAGATTTGTATTAGCAGTGTTTAATCATCAGTTAGTGTGAAAAATGTGCACATGATCCCAATTGCTTGGGTGGTTGTGTTTTTTCTCTACTGATACATTTTTGCATGCTGTTTTTTTTTAACAAATTTATATAGGCTGACTCTGATTGTGGGTTTTATTATTTATCATTAATTAGTTATTTGATTTAAAGTGCAATTTTATTGTACATGTTTCTTAACTTGTGTTCGCCGCCCTGAGTCCTTCGGGAGAATGGCGGCATATAAATACATGTAATAAATAAATAAATAAGCCTAGGGACAGTGAAAACCTGTTAAAACGAAACTAGGTTTCAACTCAAGAAACTCAAAGGCATCAAACAAACCACACCCACACCACGCTCCATCTATAACCTTGCCTGTGGGAAGATCTAGCACCATGATGGCCAACCTATGGCACGCATGCCACAGGTGGCATGCAGACCCATATCGGTGGGTAAGCAAGCATTCCCCTAGCTCAGCTCCAGCGCGCATATGTGCGCCGGCCAGCTGATTTTTGGGCCTTCTGAACCCACCAGAAGTCGGTGGGTTCGTCTTTCGGATGGCCTCCAGGGGGATAGGAAGGCCGTTTTCTCCATCCCCAGGCTCCTAGAAAGCCTCTGGAGCCTGGGGAGAGTGAAAAACGGGCCTACTGGGCCCACCATGCCATCATGTGCCAAAAGCAGAAGGAGCGCAGGGGGGTCGCACGCAAATGTGTGGGGGTGAGGGACACATTGAATTATGGGTGTGGGCACTTGTGTGCGTGACCCTTCCCCCACGCTCCCCCCACTTTTGGCACGTGGCAGCAAAAAGGTTAGCCATCACTGATCTAGGACTTCTCAGTCTTCCAGATGGCCAACAGGATTGGCACGGTATATATCTTAGGGTGGATGTAAGGCATGAAGAGAAGATAAGTTTTTGGAGCTCAGCAAGGTGACGCTGTTTCACCAGTAGGGCTTGGAGCAGACTCATTTGCTGGATCTAGTGAAAGAAGCATTGGGGACTGGGCATGAATTATTTTGTGAATTATTATTATTTTTAGATCTGAATGGCAGGTCCAGGTAATCCTTGACTTACAACCACAACTATAAGCCAGAATTTCCAGGATGGTTGTTAAGTGAGTTGCACACAATTTTACATCTTGTTGTTAAGTGAATCGTGTAGTTGTTAAGCAAATCTGGCTTTCCTCGGTGACTTTGCTTGTTTGAAGGTAATTAGGAAGGTTGCAAATGGCAATTACATGAGATGTGGCTACTATTGTAAATAGATGCTGATTGCCACACATCTGGATTTTGATCATGTGTCCATAGAGATGCTGCAATGATTTTAAGTGTAAGGACTGGTTGTAAATCAGTTTTTCAGTGCTGCTGTAGCGAATGGTTGTAAATCGAGGATTATCTGTAATTCTACCTTTGCCTTTTCTCCTCAAAATCTAATTAGCCAAGAGAAGCAAGAGTAAAGCATTATGATTGATCTGTGGAATAAATGCTCAGAAGCAAAGAACTGATGTTCACGATTAGACTTTCCTAGTCTGAACGCCTTTAATTTTCAAACTGGTGGCCCACGGGCTGAAGGCATCACACGCAGGCCACGCCCACCCTAGCTCCGCGAATGGGGAAAACATCGCGAAACATCACCTGATGGCAACATGATGCGGCGAGTTTGACACCCGTGGTTTAGGGTGAACTGTATTTCCTAGTTTGCTTTGGTTTGTGTGTTGCAATGCCTTGAGAATCCTAGATGTGGAACAGCGGTCCAGGGTGAACCAGTTGCACAGAAGACAATATATCAGGAGGAGACCCCAGTTGCTCTACCACAGAAGTGTTGATACATAGCTGAAATCAACTCAAGTCAACTTGTGTCTCCAGCTTTATAATTATGGAGGGTTTAGATTAATAAGCCTTTTTCCTTGGCATATGTATCTCAGATCTTAACCACTACAGTAGTTTATAGCATTAACAGAGATCTAATGGGAATTACAGAAATAATAGTTATTTTAGTTTGAAGAGTTACAGTATTAGCTGAAATAAATATTTTGTTTAATTCTGTTGGCTTTATGCAACTCATATTCAAGCTCAGTGCTTCTGATTTTGACTTCTTTGTTCTGCTCAAATGGTTGAGCTGATTATATAATGCTATGCTGGTCAGTGACCAAAATAAAGATTTTGATTTGATTTGATGTTCCATAGTCCAAATAATTAAGGCAGTCTTCAAGCAGCAGATGTTTCAGTTATTATCCCTGTACAAAATATGCTGGCTGACCCAAACTATTGTGATTCATTTTTTTAAAAAACCAAGACAAGTTGAATTTAAACAGATACAGCAACCTTGGAAAAACCCTTAACTCATTAAAAAAAAAAACCCATCACTAAAGTGGTTTCAAATTTTCGTTCTAGGTTGTCTCAAGATGCCAACTCATACTGAACTTGTAAAAGTTCCCCATTTCAATAAAATGATTTATTTTGATTCTGAATAATTTGGGAACGCGGCCAGTTGTGCATGAAACTTCTAAGTGTGATCCTTAGCTTCTTGTGTTCCACAATAAATCAGAACAGAAACCTGTTGTGTATATAAAACAGGCACCAACTCTATTAGTTCTTTGCTGTCTTAAATCTGATAAAAGTACAAATATTCAAATAAAGTAAGCTCTGTTATTAAATACTCATTCACCTCTGTCTACACTCTTCTTTTCCTTTTTAATAGTACTTAGCAATAACACCTAGACTTTTCTTCCTTCCTTCCTTCCTTTCTTTCTTTTTCTTTCTTGGTTCAATTTATATGCTGCCCTTCTCCGGAGACTCAGGGCGGCTTACAATGCATTAAGCAATAGCCTTCATACTTTTGTGTTTTTGGTTTATAGCCACTAGTGAAATCTATTTTTTTTTTTATTTCTGGTTCTTTGTACGTGGCTTGGTGGGCGTGGCAGGAGAAGGATACTGCAAAATCCCCATTTTGGGGATTGGGGAGGGATATTGCAAAATCTCCATTCCCACCCCACTCTGGGGCCAGCCAGAGGTGATAATTGCCGGTTCTCCAAACTGCTCAAAATTTCCACTACCGGTTCTCCAGAATCTGTCAGAACCTGCTGGATTTCACCCGTTTATAGCCCTCTCTAAGCAATTTTTACAGAGTCAGCATATTGACCCCAACAATCTGGTTCTTTATTTTACCCACCTCGGAAGGATGGAAGGCTGAGTCCACCTTGAGCCTGGTAAGATTTGAACTGCCAAATTGCAGGCAACCAGCAGTCAGCAGAAGTAGCCTGCAGTATTACACTCTAACCACTGCATCACCATGGAAAAGAAACTTGAATTTGCCTTAGAGAAAGTTGAAAAATAAGATTATCCAGGATCGGAAGGGTTTTTTTTGCTGGTCTCTTGTAATCGTATATTGTAATTGTAGTTTGTATTTTCATCACTTTCCCATTTGACGTATCTTCCCACTCGATGGGAATATGTTCAATGAGGCAGGAGCCCAGCAGAGAAGGCATAGAGGTTTATGGGTAGGCATGTATCATCGCTTCCCAGAGTTTCTAAAGTTAAAAAGTGGGGGTCACTTAAAAGTTACTTTGCCATTTCTGTACTTAGCATTTCCATTTTTAACTTCGTCCTGATTCCTCCCATTTCTTGTTGGTATCTTCCCCCGAGAGAGATTGCATGTTCTTTCTTCCTTCAACACACACTTACCAATATTGAGTAAGTTTCAAAAACTTAAGGCTTACATTTATGTACCCTCCAGCTCCATTTTTTTTGTTATATACAAAAAAGGTATGTTGCTTACTTTTTGCCTGTAGTTTGTATCATAAGTTTGCAAAAAGAGCCTGAAAAGAGCTTCATCAGTTGCTGAAATGGAAAACAAACAATTATTTCTTAAGAAAGAAAGGGGGCAATGTTTACATTTCTAATAAACCAATTTCAGTTTATTTATGACATGTTATATCAGTTCAGTAAATACTTTAATTTTGTTTGCAGAGCTCACAATGCTTGATACTGACACCCAAAGCACAGATTTTTTTTTGCAAAAAACAGACCTTTGCAAAGATGCACTTTAATTTTAAACATTTGTGCATTAGGTAGTCATACTATATCTCAAAACTTTAAGCCAATAATTTCTTTCCCCTGTAAAATTAGTCTGCCATAAATGGCATTTAATATTGAAACTAAAACCTACCAGGCAATTAGAAAATATTTTTTTGTTCCAAATTGTCAGATTCACGAAAAGCATGGTGTTGATGAAGAACAAAGTTATGTCAAATTTCTAGTGGGGAATAGAAAGAGAGGGACTACATCACCTCACCAGTTTTATTTACTTGTTTTTAGAGGATTTGATAGAAAAATCAGATGGTACAATTTTTCCTCTAGGTAACAACTTCTCTACTATGACATTCTTGCCTCCATTGTTGGCTGTTGTTAAAAAAAAATGTCTAAAATATGAGTCATAGAGAAAATATTTACCATGGGCATAATTTGGGCAAGATTTGTTACCGTATTTTTCAGAGTATAATGCACCAGAGTATAAAATGGAACTTAGTTTTTGGGGAGGAAAATAGGGGGAAAAAATCTGCCTACTAGATATTCATCTGGCTAGTGTCAGTGGTGGGATTCAGCTACTTCACACTACTTCGGGAGAACCGGTTGTTAACTTTCTGAGCAGTCTGGCAGATTGGTTGTTGGAAGAAATCATTAGGGTAGAGAACCGGTTGTTAAATTACTTGACTCCCACCACTGGCTAACATCCTTAGTCTGGTCAGCTTCAGCACATTAGTTTGCTGGTTTTTATCCCCTGCTTGGGGATAAAAAACAGCTTCTAAAGCACAACTGATCTTTGGAGAGAGAAGCAATGAGAAAAACAGGCAAACCACAGAGATCGCTTCACTCGCTAGTGCCTCATTAGGGCTGAAAAAAAACTTCACAGCTGAGAGTTGGAGGGAGCAGGCAAAGCCTGGAAGATTGCTAGTGCATCGTTAGGGTTGAAAAAAAGCTTTAAAAAGGTACATTCAGAGTATAAGATGCATCCAAATTTTCAGCCTCTTTTAGGAGGGAAAAAAGTGTGTCTTATTCTCTGAAAAATACGGTAGTTTGTGCCATAATTAAACCACATTATCACATACGTTGTACATAAAAATTTAGTTTACTTATATAAGAAGGTATGCAACTTTGTTAGTTACATAATACTTCTATGGTGTCCTTCAATTTTGCATCATCAATTGATTAGAGATTGGAAAATTTAAGGTCTAGAAAAATCAGGGGGGAAAAAATCAACAGAAAAGATAGTTTTATCCGTGCCTCAACCCCTACCGAAGGTTTTTTTTTTTTTTTTTAAATGTGTTGGAGAAAGTAAGCAATTTTTTTTCCTCTTCTACATTAAAAATTTTGTGGGGAAAGCAAAGATAACACCTCCTCATGCTTTCCTTTATAATGTACTCTCTTCAGATACGGAAGTTCTATTGGATCTTAGCTTTCTTCCACTAAGAAGAATGTGTGTGTTTGTGTGTGTTTCAGCTTTATAGTATTATAATATTTTTAATTCATTGTTAAAGTGACCTTGCATCAAAATGCATACTGATGGGATTCATTCTATACACTTTATTGGAATAAGAACAATTTATTTAACCATCATGGTTAAATAAAAACGAGAGGTAATAGTAATGATCAAGTAATTATTAATTAAATAATACTTGATTTTTCCTTGTTTTCTTTTTAAAATAGGCAGGATCCCATATACTTTTGCAGATATTCAAAATTTATCAAAGTTTGCTACTCATTGCTTTCAGTGGCACACCTGAGTCTTTTTAATAGCACTAGTGCTAGCAATAGCACTTAGACTTATATACTGCTTTACAGTCCCTCTCTAAGCCGTTTACAGAGTCAGCCTATTGCCCCCAACAATCTGTGTCCTCATTTTACCCACCTTGGAAGGATGGGAGGCTGAGTCAACCTGGAGCCTGGTGATATTTGAACTGCCAAATTGCAGCCAGCAGAAGTAGCCTGCAGTACTGCACTCTAACCACTGCGCCACCGTGGCTCATCTGTTTTATACCAATGTTTTTCTTTTTGTTCCCTGTCCATAAGAAGGCATCAATCCGTGCTTAGAAAGATAAGCAATTCCAGACACTGAATGCAAATATAAGAATAATCTGGAAGATGGATTCCTTCTTTCTTTCTGCTTATTCTTGGTCTGCTTCCTGTGCCTCTCCTTCTAATGAACACGATGCAAAAATATATCAGGATGGGGCCACATAATATAATATTGCTCTATTCTGCTTCTATTAGTAGTTGTTATAGCTCCAGCTGTATGTTTAGGAGATTGGATGACTACTCTGCTCCTAAAATAGAAGTCCATAAAGCCCGCCTCCACTTCTATAAAGCTCCACCTCCATGAAGCCTAGACTAGAACTTAATCTGTGGTTGGTTTTCAGCAAAAATCCAGATTTTTTCCTCCTGCTTGAAATTGCAAAAAATACAAGGAAGGTACAGTACATGTAGTAACACTCGATTGGTCATAATATTGCTCCAGGAGAAGCGCCTTCTCAGCCATTGTGCCTACCCTTTGGAATATTTTGCCCCTCAGAGTGAGGTCAGCTCCAACCCTACTGATCTTCTGAAAGAGCTTGAAGATCTGGGTGTGCCAGTTGATTTGGGGCTCCAATTGAGGGCTTTCATAGGGGGTGGTTGATAGACAGATAACAACAGATCCTACTTCCCTCCCCCTCATTCTATTCCCTCTCTTCCCATCTTTTAATTAGTGTGCTGTATTTGGATATTCACAGTATTTTGTTTATGTACAGTTTTGCAATCTTTTTAAAATTGCAATCCACCCAGAGTCACCCTTGTGATAAGGTGGCAGCTAATAAATTTTACCAATACATAAAAATAAATAAATGATGGAAAAGTCACTTACAATACAATGCAATGCAATGCAATACAGTACAATTCTTTATTGGCCAAGTGTGATTGGACACACAAGGAATTTGTCTTTGGGGCATATGCTCTCAGGGTACAGAAAAAGACAAGACACGTTTGTCAAGAATCATAAGGTACAACCCTTAATGATAGTCATAGGGTACAAATAAGCAATCAAATCATACTAGGAAACAATAAATATAAATCGTAAGGATACAAGCAACAAAGTTACAGTCATGCAGTCATAAGTGGGAGGAGATGGGTGATAGACAGACAGACAGACAGACAAACAGACAGACAGACAGACAGATAGATAGATAGATAGATAGATACTGTGTAGGCCTATGGTGGATCAAGTTTCCATCCATTCCATACCAATAGGGATTCTCTACTGGGTTGCTACAAGTTATGTTAAGCATGAGGTTACACACCAGTGATGACATGACATATCAGCTATGTTCTTCTATGCAATCTCAAATCGCCTGTATCTGTCAGAAGGTCAGGAGAAGTCAAAGTCTTAACATTATAAAGTTTCTCAAAGTCTGCTTTGTGCAGAGATTATTATTTTTTTTTATCACTTCTTGACTTCTAGAAATGGTTCGGTTTCTTTTCCTTACGGTGGTCTTTAATTTCTTCTCCTGCCATTTTTGAAAAACTGCAAGACCACTTGAAAACCTTTCCCCCAATCAGTTTCATGCGATAGCTTCTCTTTAATCATTTACATTCTGGGAGAAAGTCAAATATTCCATAAGAAGCCAAAGTAATCTAGCTGAATGTATACTGTTTGTGCAGCTGGATATTTTATTTATTTGAAGTATTGAAAGAAGTCCCCTCTGACTTTGCAGGGGAAAAAAAAAAGACAGTGAATAAACAGTAAGAAGGGCCAAGTAATCTGAGCCAGAAAGTTGCTTCTTTTAGAGCAAAGCCCTGACAAAATATTTTCCATGTTCCAGAAAAGAAGCAAAAAGGCTCAAAAGCTTGATGATATTCTTACAGTATTGTTGCGGTCCTGTCTCCATCCCCCACTTTGGCTGTTCTTTAAATGCAAATAGTGCAAAAATGAAATGACTGTCTGTCCTGTTATATTTCATTCATAACATTCTCATTTGGACAGTCATAATAAACACACTGGGACACAGTGGCTCAGTGGCTAAGACGCTGAGCTTGTTGATCGAAAGGTCGGCAGTTCAGCGGTTCGAATCCCTAGTGCCGCATAATGGGGTGAGCTCCCGCTAGTTGTCCCAGCTTCTGCCAACGTAGCAGTTCGAAAGCAGGTAAAAAATGCAAGTAGAAAAATAGGGACCACCTTTGGTGGGAAGGTAACAGCGTTCTATGCACCCTTGGCATTGAGTCATGCCGGCCACATGACCACGGAGACGTTTTCAGACAGTGCTGGCTCTTCGGCTTTGAAACGGAGATGAGCACCGCCCCCTAGAGTCAGGAACGACTAGCACATATGTGCGAGGGGAACCTTTACCTTTACCTTTTAATAAACACACAGCATTTAAATAAGTTATTTTCTCCTTTTGGGGTGTGGTGGCCATGTTATCTTATGATTGCTTACAATCACTTCTGGGTTTGACATACTGCCTTGCAAAGCTTAAGCGACCCACTTCCTAGGGGTTTCAGTATGGTCCTTAAGGACCTTCTTGCTGTTCCTCAGAGACACTTAGACTATTATTGTGAAAACTGTAGGAACGAAAGCCCATGAAAACCACCAGAAACTCTGTGCTGACTAAATATCCCAGCAATCGTTTTCCAATGTTGTTGGCTTTCCAACTGAATTCCTAGAGTTTCCTTTTTTAAAAGTACTTTCATTAAAGATTAGAATTACAGTAATAAGAACTAGGATAGAATAGAATAACAGAGTTGGAAGGGACCTTGGAGGTCTTCTAGTCCAACCCTCTGCTCAGGCAGGAAACCCTACACTACCTCAGACAAATGATTATCCAACATCTTCTTAAAAACTTCCAGCGTTAGAGCACCTACAACTTCTGGAGGCAACTTGTTCCACTGATTAATTGTTCTAAGTGTCAGGAAATTTCTCTTTAGTTCTAGGTTGCTTCTCTCCTTGATTAGTTTCTACCCATTGCTTCTTGTCCTGCCCTCAGGTGCTTTGGAGAATAGCTTGGGTCCCTCTTCTTTGTGGCAACCCCTGAGATATTGGAACACTGCTATTATGTCTCCCCTAGTCCTTCTTTTCATCGAACTCAACATACCCAGTGCCTGCAACTGTTCTTCATATGTTTTAGCCTCCAGTCTCCTAATTATCTTTGTTGCTCTTCTCTGTACTCTTTCTAGAGTCTCAACATCTTTTTTTACAGTGTGGTGACCAAAATTACAGTAATACAAATTAAAAACAGAAAGAATAAAGAAGTAGGAAGTACAGAAAAGAAAAGCAGAAAAAGAGAAAAGAAAGAAAAATAAGAATATAGTAATGACAACCTTCATTACTATATCCCCTTCATGACAACATATAAACGATTTTAGTAACTTATCACCTTCTCAGCAACAAATGTTCTCTTCTCCCCACATGCTGTCTGTTATCTGGAAATAAATAATCATCATTTCAAGACTGATTTTGGAAAAAGTCCATTAAGAATTAGCAGATACAACTTTGATCAAGCAAACCAACTTTATAGTCTGTCCTTTTATTTCTAACAATCTTGATCTTTAGCATCTATTGTCTTGCAGTCTGCTGGTGAGGAGCAGCTGTCTTCAGCACTAGTGGGTGATCTCAAGTCCTCTCCATGTCTCAAAGGCAGTTATTGAAGAGCAAATCTACTCAGTAGCTTTTCAGCTTTGCTTTTGAACTTTGTTCCTCAGTAGTGCACAGCGAATGAGAGTGGTCCTATTTCAGGGGTGGGCTGCTGGGGCTTTGCAGGGGTTTGGGAGAACCTCTAGCTAAGATTCTGTGCAGTTCGGAGAACCCCCAAATCCTACTCCTGGATGGCCCCCCATCCTACCCTGCCCTGCCCCTCCCAGAAGTCTCCCCGTAGCCCATTTTGGATGCAGGTGAGTGCAGGGTGCGCACCGAAGCTCGGGGAGGGTGCAAAACGGGCCTGCTGGAAGTTTGGGAAGGCTGAAAATGGGCTTATTTCTGGCTCCAGAGGGCCTCTGGAGCCTGGGGAGGCAGTTTTTGCCCTCCCAGAGGCACAAGGAAAGCCTCCGGAGCCTGGGACTGGCAAAAACACCCTCCGCCCCGCCCCCCCACCCTCCCGTGGTGCAGGAGGCAGACTAGGCCATGCCCACCCCTGTCCTGATTGATTTCCTTAAAATATCTAGAGGCCGAAGACTCCCTGCACTTAGTCTTCCTCTTGGACTTAAGTAGAATACCATTCTGTGTGAAAGTTGTGAAGGCTGCATGATAACATCTTCTTTCTGCTGACTGTAATTGGCATCCTCAGTGCTACCTTTAAACCTATTGAGGTATACTTTTGAAATATGGGCATTATTTTAACTTAGATAAGTTGGGTATACATCATATCATGAAATAATCTTTTGAAGTAAATATAATAGACTGCTTAGTTCCTAAAATATTTACATGCATTTATCTAAAATTATTTATATGGTGGAATGATTGATCCTACTCAATTTTTCTGGTTCATTTTATGGAGAAAATGGAAAAATATTAATAAATTGATCACCTAGGGCTCAATATAAATATATACATTTATCTAGCCCAGTTCTTATTTAATTATCATGGAAATAAAGGTGGAGAAATAGAGAGGGGAAAAAAGCCACTATTCTTGAATGTTGCATTTATACCTTTACAGTTCAGGTGTATTTATGTCTCTGGAGATTTTTATCAATGAAAGAGGGAGGCATGGTGCAAAGTTTTATTTCCTGTTTGCAGTGGCCAGTAGATACGATAAATCATATCAATCTCTATCTGGTATCAGGATGACAAATATAAAAAACGTAGTCATGTTCCATCCATAATTTTAGTGACACCATATTTTTGCAGTTTCTTAATATCAATATTGATATGAGCAATGCTTCTCTGTGTGTCAGAAATCCATATTACAGCACTTGAAGAATTATATTAATTGGAGAAACATTATTTCTATAGCTGCAACTTGAGAGGAATTATAATATTGGAAAAAGCTCTCCCAGAAAAGAGATAAATATAAGCCCTTGATGATAAAAGACATTTCAAATAGGCCATTTTTGATGCGTAGAAAGACTTGTTCATGTAGAAAATAGATTTTTTTTGTTACTCTGCATGTACACACTTTGCCTGAAAAAGAACGGTTTGTTTTTGAAGCAGAACCTTCCAAATGGAGTCCTTATTCTCCCTTATTGCAAGGAAATGGGAAGGGGAAGGTGGAGAGGGGAGGGGAGGGGAGGGGAGGGGAGGAGATAGAATGGAGAGGAAAGGAGAGGTAAAGGAGAGGAGAGATAAAGGAGAGGAGAGGCGATGGAAGGGGAGGAGAGGAGAGGAGAAGAGAGCGGGAGGAGAGGGGAGGGGAGGAGAGGAGAGATAAAGGAGAGGCGAGGGGAGAGGAGAGGGAAAGGAGAGGGAAAGGAAAGGAGAAGAGAGGGAAAGGAAAGGAAAGATGAGGGGAGAGGAGAGGGAAAGAGGGAGGAGAGTGAAGGGAAGGAGAAGAGAGGGAAAGGAGAGGAGAGGAGAGATAAAGGAGAGGAGAGGTGACGGAAGGGGAGGAGAGGAGAGGGAAAGAAGAGGGGAGGAGAGGGGATGGGAGGAGAAGAGAGGGAAAGGAGAGGTGAGGAGAGAGGAGAGGAGAGGGAAAGGAGAGTGAAGGGAAGGAGAAGAGAGGGAAAGGAGAGGAGAGGGGAGAGGAGAGGGAAAGGAGAGGGAGAGGAGGGGAGGAGAAGGAAAGGAAAGGAGAGGAGAGAAGAGGGAAAGGAAAATGAGAGGAGAGGAGAGAGAAAGGACAGCAACAAAGTCAGTAAAATCAATTGACAGCTTCTCCTATTAAGCTCAAGTGGGGAGAAATTTATCAAGAATCTGGAGAAAAAAATAATCAGACTTCTCTTAATTGTACTTAATTTTATAGTTCTAGTTTTCTTGATCTTGTTATTTAGTTATTATTTGGCTCTTGCTGTTTCATATCTCTAGACAAATTACTATCCCTGAGAATTTATATAAAGTGACTAGTCTATGGCAATAGTTCTCAGCTATATGTGCAACAGATGGACTCAATAATAATCTGTGTTGGAGTTTGTTAAATCTCTGAATTTACAAACATTTTCAGTGATTTACAAACCACAGTACTGTTCGTGGAAATAATACGGTATTTCTTCCTACCCTGGAGGACCTAGGTTTTGACAATGATTGGTGAGAATTAAAATATATAAAGGTAAGATCAGGGGTGAAATGCTCCCGGTTCGAACTGGATGGCCCGATCCAGTAGCGATGGAGGCAAGTGGTTCAGAGAACCAGTAGCAAAAATCCCTGTCTCTCCCCCCCCCCCGATGCCCAGCTGAGCCGCACAATCATCAGAGGCTTTTTCTTTTAAATTTTAAAAGCATTTTTTCTACAACCTCTTCGGCCGAAAAATTCTTTTAAAAGTATTTTACTTTTAAAAGTAAAAGTAAAAAAAAAGTAAAAGTAAAAAAAAAAAGCCTCTGATGATCGCGCGGTTCAGCTGTGATTGTCAAAGGGATCGTCAGCTGATAATCCCAGCTGAGTTGCCTGATCGGCAGAGGCTCTTTTTCTTTTAAATGCCTCTGACAATCCAAGCTGAATTGCCTGATCGACAGAGGCTTTTAAAAGAAAAAAAGCCTCTGTCGATCAGGCAATTCAGCTGGGATCGTCAGAGCCTCTTGAAAACATTTTTTACAACCTCTTCGCCAAAGAGGTTGTAGAAATTAAAAAAAAAAAATTGGCCACGCCCACCCAGTCACATTACCACCCTCCCCCACCAAGCCACGCCCACAGAACCAGTAGTAACAAATTTTAGATTTCACCACTGGGTAAGATCCATTGGTTTATGGCACGCCATAAATAATGACACATTTCTTTGTTTTCTTAAAGGTAAGGTGGCATTGTTTTAACACTTAACACTTTCTCTAATTCCAATGTTGGTGATCGTCATCATTATTACTATTTGTGTAGAACAGTGATGGCGAACCTTTTCGGCACGAAGTGCCCAAATTGGAACATTCGTGCGTGCCAGAGTGCCAAAACCCCAAAGACCAAGAGGCTGGCGCGCATGCGCCGGCTGGTCTTCACGTGAGCCGGAGTGCCAGAAACCTGAACACCATGTGGCTGGCACACGCATGTGCACTGGCTAGCTGGTCTTTGGGTTTCCGGTGCTCCAGTGTGCACGAAGACCAGTAGAGCAGCTGGCGACGGCATGCGTGCCCACCGAGAGGACTCTGCGTTCCACCTCTGGCATGCGTGGCAGAGGTTTGCCATCACGGGTCTACAGAAAACGTTATTTTGAATATCCAAAGAAGGCCGTACCAAATACATTCTCACACGCAACAGCTTTCTCAGGCGATGGTACACATTTACTGCTGCTTGTTTGAAAGCCAAGATTGGCTCCTGAAATGATATACTGTCTGGGATGTGATAAGTAAAATAGCTTTTCGTTTGGACAAAGCTCAACTTCGTAACCTGTCAGTCTTGATTAAGTTAAGAAAGTGTTGGAGCAAATAAATTAAATGTGCAGGGTAACCGGACAAGAAACAAGATAGCTTCATAGATTTTTAATTTGTAGAAACCTCACAGAGACACATTTGCGCCCGAATGTTTTTGAGTTTTACTTAATTTTGAAATTTTTCCTTCCTTCCGAATTTCCTCCATTCCCTTCCCCCCCTCCCCTCCCCTTTCTCTTTCTCTTTTATTCTTTTATTCTTTTTCTTTTTAAAAGACTGATATTTCCTTTCTGGTCTTGGGAGACTTGTACTTCTCTGCCAGCTTGAATAACTGGCCCTGTTTCAGCACCAAATGTCAAGAGTAAACAGATGAAAGTGTGTGTTGTATTTTTACTTTGTTGTCAGATGCTATTGGTTTGTCATTTTCCGAGAGTTGTATTTATCGCAACAAATGCTGTTACCACCACAGCTCTGCTTCTGTTACGCTTTCATCAAAACTATTCCCTCGAGGTCAAGTAAATGAATTATCAACTTTATCCCCCCCCCCCCCCCGTTATCCATTGTAAAGATTTTGCAGCTGACACTTCAGAGCAAAACCGGTTATTCTTTTGTTTGTTTGCTGTAGAACAAAGCCACCAGATCATAATGTTAACTGTCATTTTTTTTTAGAAGACAGAGGCTGCTGAGTTAGGACTGGGAGGAAGACTAAAAAATAATATACCACACGGGACTCAGCATTTAATACCCCGCTGTTTGCAAAACAATGCAAATTAAATTATAATTAATTATTAAATTATGAGCTGGTCAGGGCAGGCAAAATTTTAAAGCTGAGATCACTCACTTCCATGTTTTATGTTAGGAGATCTGCGTTTATATACTCGCACAGGTTGATACGCATACAGTTTTTTCAGAAAGACCTCTTGTGTGATGCAGAGTTTGTCAATCCAAGGTTGAGCAATTCTATTTATTTATTTATTTATTTATTTATTTATTTATTTATTTATTTATTTATTTATTTATTTATTTATTTATTTATTTATTTATTTATTTCAATTTATATACCGCCCTTCTCCCCGGGAGGGGGACTCAGGGCGGTGAACAACCAAATTTAAAACACATATAATACAAACATTAAAAGAATTTTAAAATTGAATTAAATCGTTGGCGTTCTAAATAAAAATCTCAACCCCATTAAAATACCCAATTTAAAACCCCAGAAATCAATAATAGCGAAAATTTTTTTGTTAAAATCCCATTAAAATCAATCAAGCAAGGCCGGCTTGTTGGAATAAATAGGTCTTAAGGGCCTTTCGGAAAGTGTGGAGATCCGGGATCAAACGAATTTCTGGAGGCAGCTCGTTCCATAGGGTGGGTACCCCCACAGAGAAGGCTCTCCCCCTGGGGGCCACCAGCCGACATCTCTTAGAAAGAGATGTGGCAGGTTACTGCTAATAGGGTGACAAAAATGTTTTAAACCTTCAGTTAATGAGCAAGGACAAAGTTCTTTTGAAGGTGTTATTTCGTTGTGAAGTGTTCCACAGAACTTTTTGTTGCTATCCAGAAACCCACAACGACAAGTTTTTATCAGGTATGGTGCTTGGTGTCTTAGAACATTATTAACACTAGGGATTAAATGCTCCCGATCCGGTAGCGATGGCGGTGGGTGATTCGGAGAACCGGAAGCAGAAATCATTTTATTTTTTACAATTTTTTTCTACAAATGCTTTTAACAGTTAAAAAAAAAAGCCTCTGATGATTGCACAGTTCAGCTGGAATCGTCAGTGCCTTTTTAAAAGCATTTTTTTCTACAACCTCTTCAGCCTAAGAGGTTGTAGAAAAAATGTTTTTAAAAGTAAAAAAAAAAAAAAAGTTGGCCACGCCCACCCAGTCACATTACCCCTTACCAAGCCACGCTCCCAGAACCAGTAGTAACAAATTTTACATTTCACCACTGACTAATACCCAACCACATTGTTACTGAAAATTGATTTTGGATATTTAAATGACTAATTGAGATGGGCAGCTATAGAAATTGAATGAATGAATGAATGAATGAATATTTCACCACCAAAGAATATGCCTTATATCAGCAAATGAAGTTGGAGAGAATGCAATATTTGGTAAAATAGAATTAAATCATCAACACACACACACACACACACACACACACACACACACAGAATATAGTCACCAAAGCTTCTACTGCAATAACAATTGTAATAGGATCTTGCTAAAACTTGTCACGTGTGTGTGTGTGTGTGTGTGTGTGTGTGGTGGTGGTTTTCCAATTTTTTTACTACCGATTCTGTTGGTTTGGCTTGGTGGGCGGGGCATTGCTTGATGGGTGTGGCTTGGTGGGCGTGGCAGGGGAAGGATACTGTAAAATCTCCATTCCCACCCCACTCCAGGGGAAGGTTACTGCAAAATCCCCATTTCCTCCCGATCAGCTGGGACTCGGGAGGCAGAGAATCGATGGGGGCGGGGCCAATCAGAATTTTTACTACCGGTTCTCCGAACTACTCAAAATTTCCGCTACCGGTTCTCCAGAACTGGCCAGAACCTGCTGAAACCAACCTCTGGTATGTGTGTGTGAAGTAATAAAGCTAAGGCAAGTTTATTTAAAACACCTTATTCTGCTTACCAAGATTTATGTCTGTCACACTCTTGAGTATTCCTGTTTAACGTTTGCATTTTTGGCTGTATGATTGTGAATTATGAACTGTAGACTCTTCTAATTCTGTGTTTCTATTAAAGGGAATCTGTGAATTTTCCTTTCTATTTTCAATCTTTAAAACCCAGGACTGGTGCAAAACCCTACAGCCACTATCTCCATCCCCACTTAAGCAAGGATGATTGTACAGCCTTTTTATGTTCCAAACTTTTCCAACAGCTGGTATAGTCTGGATCCCAGAGAAGGATCCTCTGTAGACCATTTACGGCATTTTGCTGCAATTAAACTCCTCTGGTTTTAGCCCTCAGGCAATTTAGTACCTTTTTACATATGCACATTATGAACTTTTGACCAGGGCTTGGTATTCGTATATTAGAGAGCAGCTTTTGAGAAGAGGCTTAACAAGTTCCTTGGAGTATTACTTTCTCAGCCTGTTGTGAAAAAGGTAATTGAACCAACTTGCAGAGAGGCCATTCCGCATCTTTCTTATGATCCTCTCTCTCTTTCTCTCTCTTTCTCTCTCTCCTCCCTTTTCCATGTTTCCTTTGGAAGCTTGTAGCAAGAGCTCTCAGAGAGTGTGTGATTGATCTTTTATTCAGTAGCTAACGAGAACTGTGATTCTATTAGTGCTCTACAAGGCAAGGGAACAGTGATTTAATGAAGTGTCTGGTGAGCTGGTCATAGATTTATCCCGTTGTCTCTAATTTGCGGAGCCATCGCAAGTCAGTAAAAGAAATGGTGCTCATGCCACCGTCAGGCAGGTATTTTCTCCGTAAATTGTTGTAAGGTCAGGTGTAGTTACCTTCGCAGAGACAATGCCTTCCCTCCTCGGTGTCTCCCGATGACAGCCGCTGCGCTAAGGACTCAGCGAAGCGGAAATCTGAAGATCAGAGGTCCATTCTGAAGTCTCCCTCAGCTGATGCAGGAGCAGATGAACTGCCAACGATGGCTAATAGAGTCATAATTGGCGATTAGAACTGGAAAAGCACAATGACATCTCAATACAAACTGGTGTGTACTAAATTCAACTGCCAGCTGTTGTTCCAACACAGAGTCATGTGTGTTCTCCAAATTTCAATTCCAAGCAATTAGGTAATGTCTTTCGATAGTTATTGGGCAGCTGTTAAGAGGAAGCAGGGTGGAAACTAGTGAAGGGAAAAGAATCACAGGCTCATCAAAACACATCCACTGTAAATTGACATTAATGTGCTGTCTGTAGACTTAGCTGAGCATGTAAGTTGTGGGCTTTAACTCTGAAATCACGCGGTAGAAAGTTGGTACGCTTTGTTTTAAATAGCCAGAGTTTGTGCATGTGTTTGTATAGACACACATAGACACATCGCATTTACCGTGTCTCCCTGAAAATAAGACCCTGTCTTATATTTTTTGAACCCTGAAATAAGCGCTTGGCCTTATTTTTGGGGAGATCTTATTATTTTGGGGTGCGTGGAGCAAGACGGGGCTCCTCTTGCCATCTTACCTGATTTCCAGCTCTGTCTCCCTAACCCTAACCAGAGAAAATGATGGGGACCAGCTGCGCATGCTGTTAAATATTTTTAGGGAGGTCTTATTTTGGGAGAGGTCTTATTTTTGGAGGATGTTTTATTTTTGGGGAAATACAGTATTTATTATTTCATTGAGGGGGTCATAGATTTTTGAAAATATGAGTATTTATTCATTTTATTTTTATTTCATTTGGCTTATATGCCACCCTATCTCCAATGGACTCAGGGCGGGTCACAATGATAAAATTCACATGCCATAATACAAAATTAAAACTGATTAAACCCACTAAAATTTAAAACCGTTAAAAATCCCATCAGTCCAGGTCGGGAAGCTTGAGTAGCCAAGTTTTTAATTCACGGCGGAAGGTGCGAAGGTCAGGCACCAACCGGAGCTCCAAGGGAAGTCGGTTCCAGAAGGTGGGCACACCCACAGAGAAGGCTCTATCCCTAGGGGCCGCCAGCCAACACTGTCTGGCCGATGGCACCCTGAGCAGGCCTTCTCTATGGGTGCGAACCGGGCGATGGGATGTCGTTGCTGGCTGCAGATGCTCCGCCAAATATCCTGGGCCTAAGCCATGTAGGGCTTTATAGGTCATCACCAGCACCTTGAATTTTACCTGGAGAGCAACCGGCAACCAATGCAAGTCGTGGAGGAGGGGTGTAACATGGGAGTATTGGGATTCTCCAAGCACAACCTGCGTGGCTGCATTCTGTACCAGTTGAAGCCTCCGAGTGGCCCTCAAGGGCAGCCTCATGTAGAGAAGTAGAAGGTTAGTAGAAGCTATTCACAATAATAAAATTATAATTATTGTATTGCAGGACATTATTTCTAAAGCTTGGATCAGAGAATTGTTTTCCACGAATTAACTACAGATCAGTTTTTTTTAGGAATAGAACTTGAGATAACCGAAAGGTAAATATTAAAATGATAGATGATAAAACAGCGATTCTTCTTCCTCAGTTAGTTAACAAATGGTTATCTCTGCTCTGATAGTGCTTAGTGAAGAATTGTAGAAATATTTTAATCATTTTTAGCTATCTTGAAAACTGATGTTGGTAGGAAGCTTGGATATATATCAAATTCATAGCGATGCATGTATGGTGTAGTAGCTAGGAAGCTGTGACCTCTCCTAATCTTAAAAAAAAATGTTTTGTACAACTTGCTTGTTTTGTACATAAACATAAAAGAAATGAAACAATTCATTGGATAAAAGCCTATTAGTGTGTGGCATACATTGGATTCCGAGGTTCCGAGCTTCTGTGTTAATACTAACGTTCTATATTCTTAGGTGAGGCAGCATTGGCTTTAATAATCTTCTGAACAAGATTTTCAGGGGCCACTTGATTATGTCAAGAGGAGGAGAATGCAAAAGTAGACATGATCCAAGGAATCTGGACGTTGAGTCATGGCAACTGGGTTTCAATCTGAAGAAGCTACTTGGATGAACAACGAAACATTTTCAACCAACAAGAGAAAAAAGTCCAGTTGCCATGACTCAACTTCCAGACAACTCTATATGGATGACTGACAGTCTTCATATGATCCAGTGACATTCCTGGCTATATAAAGGCTAGCTCAAGTATGGGACACTTTGTTGGGATTGTAGGCATAACCGAGAACATCAAAATGCTTACCATAAAGGGGAAGGGTTGTTTCTTCACAAAGCATGTGGTGTGATAGGAGGCAAATTGATGAGATAACTTCCTTCCTCCCAGTAGTAAAATCTAATTTTTTTTACTACAGGTTCTGTGGGCATGGCTTGGTGGGCGTGGCAGGGGAAGGATACTGCAAAATCTCCATTCCCACCCCACACAGGGGAAGGATATTGCAAAATCCCCATTCCCTTCCCACTCCTAGGGGAAGGATATTGCAAAATATCCATTCGCACCCCACTCTGGGGCCACCCAGAGGTGGTATTTGCTGGTTCTCCAAACTGCTCAAAATTTCCACTACCGGTTCTCCAGAACCTGCTGGATTTTACCCCTGCATCCTCCTCAAAAGCTTTTAGCCATTCATCATTTTTATTTCCATCTCATTCCTTTCTTCCCCCAGGCTTCCAAGTAACACCTTTAATTCAGTGGTGAAATCCTCCGCGGGTTGCCAGATGCGCACTGCCCAAGCATGTGCAGTGTGTAGCAAACACACACTGTGCATGTGTGCATGCACACTGCACATCAAACACATGCTGCACGTGAATGCATGTGCAGTGCACACCAAACACACACTTCACGCAGAAAAAGAAGCCGTTTGAAGGTAAGTAGAACAGCGAGGGGGGGAAACAGCTGTGCCGCATGATTTATATTTGCTAGAAAGCAGGATTCCCTACTTTCTAGTGAATATAAATTGTGCGGCACAGCTGATTGTCGGAAATACCGGTTGGGACGAACCACTGGCTTTTTTTTTACTACTGGTTCCCCCAAACCGGTAGCTTTTATTACTACCGGTTTGCCCAAACCGGTACGAACCAGTAGCATTTCACCCCTGATTTAATCTCGTTGTTTATTTGATTTCCATTGCAATATTCTAAGCAGAGTTCCAAGCCACATGAAGGATTTTAATCATATTCAACCTGTTTGGGATTACTCCTTCCTACCAACTTTTCTCCTAGATATGGGAATCTGGAACAAATTTCAGGTTCCTGACTTTCCTCTAAACATCCTTTCTGAAATGCCTGAAGAAAGCCTCCTTGTGGGAAATAGTAGTCTCACCATGCACTTAGTTTGTGTGTGTGTTTATGTGTGTGTTTTCCTTTCATCTCCTTTTGTACGCACCATTATAACAGATCACCGAAATATAACAGATGCTTGTATTCATACTTTCCACTTCTCTGCAGACAACACTGTGCAATTTGTACTCTTGTCATCATTCTCAAACAGCTGAAATAGTTTGATATAAAATCTCCCAGTACTTACTTAATGTATTTCAACATCTTTTGTGGGTTTTCATTCAAAAGGGTATTTTTGTTTTTGTTTTTTTTGAACTGGCTTTGTCTGTAAAGCAAGATGGAAAAGTGATGGTTTTTTTTCCCCACTTCTTCATAACTCAGAGCGGCCCAGTGTCCTTTGAAGCTTCACTCCATGAAGTTAGATTGCAGTCATATTGCAAAGGAAACACACTGAAATGAACCGATAGAGCGGTAACAGTTTATTTCTAGATTTTCTACCAATCGTAACGACTCATCTGGGGAATGTCACAAGCACGAAAACTTATTGAAAGAGGCAGTCAGGAGCCGGGAAGAGATTCCCAGTGGATGCAAAAATATCAGTGTTAAAGAGATGGCTGAGTTGAAACGCCTCTCAACATCTCTAAGGATTCAGGGAGGGCCTCTGGACATGCAGGTCCCATGTTTCCATGGGACCTGCATGGAAATGGAAAAACGTCTATTGATGAGCAGTTCAATAGACTGTTCTATCTGCGCTTTTTCTGAATTTACAGGAATCAGAAAACATACACTTTAAGAAAATTTCTGCAAATTATTAGAAGTACAATACCCCCGTTGCTCTGATTTCTTGATTCTTATTCTCTACTCCATTTCTTTTCTGCAACTTTTTCCTCCTCCTCCTCCTCCTCCTCCTCCTCCTCCTCCTCCTCCTCCTCCTCCTCTTCTTCTTCTTCCATATCCGTTATCGGACGTTGGCGATCATGTTGGCAGTCCTATTTTTGTCAACAGCCGCATGAAAAAGTGCTGCTGAGTTTTGTCCAAACCAGTCCCTTAGATTTTGAAGCCATGATGTTCTTCTTCTGCTGGGGCCTCGTTTGCCTTCAATCTTTCCCTGGAGGATTAAGTGAAGGATGCCGTATTTTTCTGGGTGTCACATCACATGTCCAAAATATTCTAACTTTCGCTTTTTAACGGCTTTGATGGTTTCTCTTTGTTTTCCCAGGCGGCTTGTCACTTCCTCATTTGTGATTTTGTTACGTAATTTATACGTAAGAGTTGTCTGTAAATCCACATTTCAAATGCTTCTAGTTTCTTCAAGTGGTTTTCTGTCAGAGACCAACTCTCCACTCTGTAGAGCAGGATAGAAAAGATGGAACATCTCACCAGCCTGATTTTCAGTCTTAGGCTCATGTCGTGATTGCAAAAGACCTTTTTCATTCTGAAGAATGCTGTTCGAGCTTTCTCTATCCTTGTTTATCCTTTTTCCTCTTACTCTTTTCTTATTAGAAAACTGGCATCTGCCACTGATGTAAATTTTACACCATGCAATTGGGTAAAGATCTTAAGTTGTCTCTACACAAGGCTAGAAAGAAAGCCATCTGTCTAAATGCCTAAGTGTAAGTTTAAGCAAAGTTTCTAACTTTCTAAAATTGACATTTTTTCTCTAATGCAAGCTAATTATTGCATTGTCTTTCCATTTTGTCATCTTAAAAAATAATAAGTCTTTGATGAGACTAAACCTTTTAATCCATAGATCATTTCACAAGAAAACTCTGTAAATGTCTTATTGTAGATGATGCCAGTCAAAGCTCATCCAGATCAATTAAAAACCCAACTGGAATTTAGCCAAGTGCTTTTTAAAAAAAATCTTAATAACCAGATTTTAAAAATGTGTATTTTAGTCATACTGTGTGGGAAGATGGAGAGTAGAGTAGAGCAGAGTAGAGTAGAGTAGAGTAGAGTAGAGTAGATAGTAGAACGGAATGGAATGGAATGGAGAGGAGAGGAGAGGAGAGGAGAAGAGAAGAGGAGAGAGAAGAGGGGAGGGTAGGGTAGGGTAGGGGAGGGGAGAATAGAATAGAATAGAATAGAATAGAATAGAATAGAATAGAATAGAATAGAATAGAATAGAATAGAATAGAATAGAATAGAATAGAATTCTTTATTGGCCAAGTGTGATTGGACACACAAGGAATTTTTCTTTGGTGCTCTCAGTGTACATAAGAAGACAAGATACATTCGTCAAGAATCATAAGGTACAACACTTAATGATAGTCATAGGGTACAAATAAGCAATCAAATCATACTAGGAAACAATCACTATTGTAAGGATACAAGCAACAAAGTTACAGTCATGCAGTCATAAGTGAGAGGAGATCGGTGATAGGAACAATGAGAAGATTAATAGTAGTAGTGATGCAGACTTAGTGAATAGTTTGACAGTGTTGAGAGAATTATTTGTTTAGCAGAATGATGGCATTTGGGGAAAAAACTGTTCTTGTGTCTAGTTGTTTTGCCTTAAAGGTTTACATATTCATATTTTATATGAATGCCTCCCACTTTCTTTTTTTACTGCTTTAGTTTAGAAAAGAAAAGAAGAAAAAAATTAAATACCAAGAACAAAAATAAATAAATAAGGAGAACATACCTTCCTTGATATAGAGATAGATAGATAGACAGACAGACAGATAGATAGATAGACAGACAGACAGACAGACAGACAGACATAAATATAGTAATGTAGATATAGATTGATAGATATAGATTGAAAGAAAAAGCAAAGCATACAAGTTTTCAAATAAATATTAGTCTCTCATTATGTCAGTGAAGGGTCTTTTCATAAGAAGAAACAAAACACTATCAATTCTGGATATAATCTGTAACATCACTGAATTTCTGATATATAACAGTTGCCCTTTTGTATGTGTGTGTGTGTTCTCTGCCAATACTCTGAAAAATACTTGGTGTCAAACACCAGGGAAGTCAAGAGATTCAGGCCATTCAAATCAGAGGTGGGTTTCAGCAGGTTCTGACCAGTTCTGGAGAACCGGTAGCAGAAATTTTGAGTAGTTCGGAGAACCGGTAGTAAAACTGCTTACTGGCCCCACCCCCATCTATTCTCTGCCTCCTGAATCCCAGCTGATCGGGAGGAAATGGGGATTTTGCAGTAACCTTCCTCTGGAGTGGGGTGGGAATGAAGATTTTACGGTATTCTTCCCCTGGAGTAGGGTGGGAATGGAGATTTTACAGTATCCTTCCCCTGCCATGCCCAACAAGCCACGCCCACAGAACCGGTAGTAAAAAATTTTGAAACCCACCATTGGTTCAAATCGACATGAAAATTTATTGCACGCATAAGCTCTCTATAAGAATCTGAACTACTAATGATCCAAGCAAATTAGTGTTAGATATAGAGTCACAGGTATTCAAGATGGGCTGGATGGGACAACAAGTAGAAATGAAAAATGGAGTAACTGGATAACCTGAATCTTCACCTTTATTCAACATCTTTCTAAAAAAAGTTCTATACCTTCAAAACCTACTTATTATTAGAAGCTGAGCTGGGTTGGTCTAGATAACTGGATATCAGGTGGTGCTGTTGGTGATGTGCTAGCTTTTGAAATAAACTCTTTAAATTTACAGGGTATGTAGGGCTTTTTATAAGAGCCAGTTTGGTTTAGTTAAGTTAAGGATACGAATAGGAGACTGGGAGCTAAAGTCCTGCCTTTGTTACAAAACCAGCTTGGTGCTATTGGACCAGTCCTTCTCTCTCAGCCCTAGGAAAGAAACAATGGCGAATTATTTCTGAAAAACCTTGTCAAAAAAATCCTGCAGGGATGAGTCAATAATGCACTTGAAGACAAACTAAAACACAAATATTTCCTACATCAACCAGAACAACATATTTTATTTTCTTACTTGCAACAAAGTATTGTATGATAATTACCCACAAATTTAGGGGATTTAGTGAAAACTATTTTAATGTCCCCCTTCTCCCTCCCTCCCTCCCCCCCTCTCTCCATTTATCTATCTATCATCTTTCTCTCCATCCTCTCTCTCTATCTCTCTCTCATCTCTCTCTCCATCTATTATCTAGCTATCATGTCTGTCTGCCTGCCTGCCTGCCTGCCTGCCTGCCTGCCTGCCTGCCTGCCTGCCTATCTATCTATCTATCTATCTATCTATCTATCTATCTATCTATCTATCTATCTATCTATCTATCTATCTATCATCTTTCTCTCCACCCTCTCTCTCTCTCATCTCTCTCTCCATCCATTATCTATCTATCTATCTATCTATCTATCTATCTATCTATCTATCTATCTATCTATCTATCTATCTATCATCTTTCTCTCCACCCTCTCTCTCTCTCATCTCTCTCTCCATCCATTATCTATCTATCTTATCTATCTATCTATCTATCTATCTATCTATCTATCTATCTATCATCTTTCTCTCCACCCTCTCTCTCTCTCATCTCTCTCTCCATCCATTATCTATCTATCTATCTATCTATCTATCTATCTATCTATCTATCTATCTATCTATCTATCTATCATCTTTCTCTCCACCCTCTCTCTCATCTCTCTCTCCATCCATTATCTAGCTATCTTATCTATCTATCTATCTATCTATCTATCTATCTATCTATCTATCTATCTATCTATCTATCTATCTATCATCTTTCTCTCCACCCTCTCTCTCTCTCATCTCTCTCTCCATCCATTATCTATCTATCTATCTATCTATCTATCTATCTATCTATCTATCTATCTATCTATCTATCATGGCTTTATTCACTGCCAGTTTAACACTCTCTATGTGAACAATAGCAAGTCTTGGAATTTATATTCTCCTCATGAGGAACAGTCATAAAACGATTGCAAACACCCAGTTTTATTTTTAAACTTAGGACACCTTCTGTTTCCACTGGAATTCAGAAATTAAGTTACAGTAGTTGGAGAAGTTTAAAAATCAAGCCTGGATCTTAAATCACATTTGATCTTGTTTCTCTAATCAGTCACAGAATTCACAAATCTGATTAAGCCATTTTTTAAAAGAATGGTTTGTAGAAAAAGTCATACCCACTTTCAAACTTAGAGCAATGCATGGTTATTTCACCAGGCCGGATGGGAGTGAAGGGGTTTTTTAAAGGGGAATTTTAATAGTTTTAACGTTTAAATATTGATTATTTGCTTGTTTTATTGCTTTGAGCCGCCCTGAGTCTTTGTCGGAGAGAGGGCGGCATATAAACTTAATAAATAAATAAATAAATAAATAAATAAATAAATAAATAAATAAATAAATGCTTAAATTGGAGTTGATGAATGGATTTATGTTGCTGTCAACAGAAAACCAAAGTAAAGTATCTTTACAGCTTGGTGCATAGTGCTGTGTGGGCTAAGAGGGTATGTGAAGGCAAGCTATTGGTTTTGTGCATAACTCTAAATAATAGTTTACCATCATATCCAAAAAGGTCACATACCGTCTAAAAATAATTTGCATGGTTCGAACTTTCATAACCCTTTCAATACCTTTAAGTAAATCTAATGCATATCTTGGTTGTACCATAAATACTGATGCATTATAATTGGTCAAGGAAGAAGACTAATGTTCCTTGACCATGCCTATTGACCAGTATATATTCGTGTACGTGGTAAATAATTTATTCTTTGAGAAAAATCTATGTGCATTATACCCTTTGATCTCATCATGAATTTCAAAGCCAACGATTCCATTTCGTTTCTTTTTTTAATTTTCAAAGAGGGCAGAAAAGAAAATCATTTTACAACTTTTTTTTTTAAAAAAAGTGGGACACACTTCTCTCTAACACTCATCCATGCTAATGAGACTACGTTAATACATTTTTTAATCAAGGCAAACTTATTGTACTCTGCAGGTGAAAAGTATATGAATACAAGACTTAATGCACCTAGTAGATTAAAAGAGAAATTAAAGACTTGAGACCGAGAAAAGATCAAAGGCTGTCTTTTCATTGTTCTTTTTATTGTTTATTGACTTCAAAAAGACTTCTTAGTTTAAGCTGACTTTAATATCTTTTGAATGCTCTTTTGTAAAGTGACTTTGAAAACTCATGGATAACATCTTCATTAAGTGGAGAAAAACCTTGGTGAATATATAACTGTAACTCTGCTTTCATTATACGGGAAGAAAAGAACACTTTGCTTAATTATGATCTGTTTTTCTTTGTTTTTAATTTCATGAACATTTTGGGGAGGGTTTGAAATTCCTGCTGATTACAAAAGTACCAATTCCCAGACGTGTTAGTTTTCCGCAGACATTTATAACTAGTTGGATTTTCATTCTACATTCACTAATAATGTTGAGGACGGAAGAATTACCCTGCTGAATCAAACAGTTGGATCTGCAAATCTGCTCTCACAAGTTTCTAGCTAGACGTTAAAAGCAAGGCTATGCATATGGATGAATCGATTAACATCTCCACAAATTCAGGAATATTATCTGCTTTTAATTGTGGAAGTTTCCATGGTGGAGAAGTTATCAAGTCATCCTTTTGTCGTTAATACATTTTGCAGCAACATTTTGACTTAACAGCCATCATTGCGTCCTGTGTTAGTTTAGAGTTGATCCCCACTGTTTTTTTCCCAGCAACACAGATGTGAATTCAGAACAAATAATAGCGGGATTAGGCTTCAAGGCATGAAAGCTTATTGTATAATTTTGTTGTAGTCCAGGTTCCATGTATTTGCAAAAATTTGGACGCCTTAACTATGTAACACCAATGAATTGTTGCAATCATTTCTTAATTCACTGCAGTTCCTACAGTGGAAATTACTTAGGGTATTTTCCGTTACTGTGTAATGTAGAGGGAGATATATTTAGATATCTGAGGAACACTGCTCTGCTTGGTGTCAGTACCTGCCCAACCTTGGAAGACCTTGAGAAGTTTAATCAGGTTTGACTTTGGTTGGCAGTTGACCAGTGTAGGTTAGGCATGGAAAGCTGGAGGAAAAAAGGAAGAATGGAAGAACGGATGCTGTTGTAGAAAAAACATCAGTGTGTCCTTGAAGTCACCAGGAGTTCAGCTTGACTTGAAGGAGATTTGAAGGGGCACCTGCCAATCTTTTTTTTTTAAAAAAAAATAACCTGTGGAGGGGAGAACTACTGAGGTGATCACCTGTGTCATAACCGCATTTTATTTCCATACCACCTGCTGCAATTAAAAATGAAACCGCCAAGCAACTAAGATGGTGATTTTATCTACCAGCTGATATTATAATTAATGACTGTAGAGCCCCTATTATGTGTACTTCCAAGACATCAAGTGGAAAGCTGTTGTCATGCTTTAAATAATGGGTGGGGGGGGGGGAGAGAAAGTTTTCAATCTTGATAAATAGCTCAGTTGGATGCAGTTTAAAAAAGTTGAGAGCATATGCTTCTATCATCAGGAACTACGGCTATAGTTATCCTTCCTGTGATTCTTCAAGAAGCATTTAAAAGTCTTGGATTCTGAATTGTTTAGAGTTTTTCTCCCCCCCCCCCCCACCACAACCCAAAATGCCAACATAATTGCCCAGGGTGTAGGGATTTATTTCTAGTTTGGCAGAAATAAAATATGAGAATCTAATGGAGTATGATTGATTGTTGGATCCTTTCTTTTAATTTACATTTTTTTTAGGAATTATTTTAGAAAGCAGCAGGAAATATTTCCCTTAGATTTTTTGTTTTTTTCAACAACTGAGAATTTGACAAAACAGTTTTGAAATTTAGATATGTGAAGTGGTAGAGCAGCAAGAAAATTAAATAGGAGTGTATGTATGCCTATGTTTTCATTTTGCTTTGATGTATTTTTGAAATTGTGTTCTTGTGCCTCTTCAATGACTGATGCAGAAGCAATTTATTTCTTGGTTAATATACTTTCTGGATTTGTTTAATTTTGTTAGACAGCTTGATGCCATCTGAGAAAGTCTGATTATTTGATTGCGGGCTTATTTCATGCAGGTAGGAAAAAATGCTTTGATAAGTGGGGAAAAACATTCATGTAATAACTTATCACGCCCCTTCTTTCTTTTAACTTTTCTATGCATGGAAAATTGCCTAGGATGTCTCAGTTGCTGTAAATAATGTAGCATGCCATTTCAACTATTTTGTACTTTCTAAGCCCAAATGACTAGGAAGCTTTTAGAAGGCAAGATTTTTCAATGATGACTTAGAATCTCCTTTTCAGAAATGTGAAGTTTGAAAACAGGGTTGGTATCCATAGGAAGGCTAGCGAAGTGCACCAATCTAAATTAATAATAATGTTAGTCCAGGGCAGGGGTCTGCAACCTTAAACACTCTTAAACGCAAACCTTAAAGAGCCATTTGGACCTGTTTCCTACAGAAAAGAAAACATTGGGAGTCACAAAAACCTTATCCTGCCTGACTATTTCTTAAACAGCCACAAAACTAGTCTATGTAGTTGAATTAAACATTCTGTTTTCTTCTGAAACTTTTCTTTTCTTGGATTTATCCATGGTTGGCCTACCGGAGGTTGAAAAGCTCAATAAATTGTGTGCCGGCGGGCATTGCACATTGGCAGTGGTGATGCATATTTTGAGTGACAGGCAGCTGCAGCAGAGGGGTGAAGGAGCCACATGCATCTCCAGAGCCGCAGGTTGCTAACTCTGGTCCAGGGAATTAAAATCCTAAACAATCTAGCAAATGTTTCTCATTGCAACTATACTTCTTCAGATTTTGAGATTTGGAGTCTGCTGTCTTATTTGCCCAATCCTGTCCATTTTGCTGGCTGCCTGCCTGCCTGCCTGCCTGCCTACCTGCCTGCCTGTCTGCCTACCTACCTACCTACCTACCCCAGATTGTTGGGGGCAATATGCTGACTCTGTAAGCTTAGAGAGGAGTATGAAGTGGTATATAAGTTTAGTGCTATTTCTATTTCTATTTCTATTTCTATTTCTATTTCTATTTCTATTTATTTCTATTTCTATTTCTATTTCTATTTCTATTTCTATTTCTATTTCTATTTCTATTTCTATTTCTATTTCTATTTCTATTTCTATTTCCATATCTATCTATCTGTCTGTCTATCTATCTATCTATCTATCTATCTATCTATCTATCTATCTATCTATCTATCATCCAACCATCCATCCATCCATCCATCCATCCATCCATCCATCCATCCATCCATCCATCCATCCATCCATCCATCTATCTATCTATCTATCTATCTATCTATCTATCTATCTATCTATCTCTATTTCCAGTTAGCCTAGACATAAAAAATTATCTGGGAAGAAATAAATGGCAAAGCCCTACTTACTATACTAAGACAATTGCAAGGTTGTGTCCCTTTAAGTCATCAGAAGTTGCCCTTGGCTCAAAAGAGATTGCTAATAGTAGCCAAGGGCTAGATCAGGGGGACCTTGAGCAACATGCTCAAATCACAGCCATGAGGTCCATCATGAAAAATGAGGAGGCGTGCCAATCGAAAGCGTTCTTACTCTTGTTGGTACACGGTGCTTTTGCGCTCCTCGTATTTTCCCACGTTTTTCTGCTGATTCTTCTGTTGCTGAATGGCCTCTTTGAAGTTTAAACAAACCATTTCTTCTTTACATAAGATCTTGAGTTGCGGCTTGATTGTCTTGGGCACTCCAGAGTAAAAGGCCCACTTGAAAACCCAAATGCAAGCCTAGATATTCCGTGGCACGTTTTAACAATCTAAATATTGCTCTTAGTCTAAATCGAAGCAGCAAGAGTAGCCGCAGCAGTTGATGGACTATTTTTCAAATTGATTTCAAAAATGTATTTAAGGGGATGATCTTCTACTCTAGATTACCTATTGATTTTTAATATGAAAAGCTCATTATATAAGCAGTAACTGCATATAAAAACCTAGCAAACCTTTGCATAAATCCTTTAATTGAATTTCCAGAGCCTGTGGTTCTACTTTTTTTTAATTAAATCTATTTCTTTTTTTAAGTGTTGCTGTATAATTTGCATGCTGTGAAGTGGCCTTGTCCCAGATAAAGTACCATTGATCCTTATTAAACCTCACCTCTGGGCTTGCTGAAAACTAACTGGAAAAAATTAAAAGTGTTCATGCTGCAATGCACTTATGCTTCTGTGATAGGATTACAGGGGGAGGAAAAAAAAAAAACTAATTTCCAAGGCAGAATTTACAATGCAAGATTTTAATTTTTTCCTGCATGATAATTAATACAAAAGTCATATTCTACATATAAATAACATTTTAGTTTGCAGCAGTAATTAAGAAAGACAATACATTTTTGAGGGAAAAAAACCATGTTATAAGTGGTTAATCTGTTTGTGTTTTAATTTATTAAATTGGACTGATGATGGTGGCTTTAACTCACCAGATTAAAGACCGAAATTAGAAGATGTATGTCAGAATACATAGCATCATACGTTTATGTGTAGGTATGTAAGAGGGTAATTAACATATTTTTATCAAGTTTGTTTACAAATTTTGTGCTAATGATTTATGGATTGCAGTTGCCATGGGAGTGAAAAGTATAAAAGGAGGAATGTGGTATTTTCCTCCCATTCTCATTTATGTAATACAAAGCATTTGTTATTTTAAAGCAATAAAATCCCCTAAAGAAATATTCATAATCAATATGAACACAAAATATGGAATATATTAACTGAGTTATAAAAATGCTCATCGCATAGCACAGCAAGTTATGTACAGTTTAAAGGGTAATCAGTTTTGAAGTTGCTTAGATGGGGATATAAATGACAAATAGAAGCAGTATTATTTTTAGTAAAGGCTGTAACCAAAATAATGCCAGCTTTATGGCCTTTTTGGTTCTTTTTATAGTTCATTAACGTTAAAAACAAACAGCACATGTGCACAGTCAACAGATCCATCTTCTGGGGCAGTTTAAACTTCCCTTAAATGATCATTTTAAGATGTAAATAGCATGTTCATTTTGCAGGCTTGCTACTTTCTAAAAATACATTTGATTCCCCTGAATCAGGAATTATCAAATAAAACTCTTTAATATTAGTCGCCTAGTCCTATTGATCAAATTTTTATGAGATGTGCAGTTGTCATTGTCATTTCATCCATTTTTCTCCCTCTGCATTGTACCAATTCTACTTATACATATGTGGAGAGAGAGAGAGGGAGGGAGGGGGAGAGAGAGAGGGACACACTGAGAGAGAGAGAGACAGAGAGAGAGAGAGAGGGGGAGAGAGAGGCAGAGAGAGAAAGAAGTCTGTCAAGGAGGAATAGTTGAAACCATTGCATTGTGTGTACATAATTTTTATTAAATATTTTTTTAAATAATAAATGATACAAATTTTGCAAAGGAAAAGTAAGAAAAGTTAAAAAAATAAGTGCAAAGTTTAAAATAGAGACGAGAAAAAGAAAGAACAAGATAACAGGAAAAGTTATAAGCGGCTTCTGATCTTTTTTTTAAAAAAAATAGAACATGTACATTGATATTGCACCCTATCTGCTTAAGGTTACGATATCATTTTCCTCCTTTCCATGTTGTACCCGTTTACACCCATAAATCACAAGTTCGTTTTTTTCTTGGTTCAGCAGAAAGGCCATGAGGGGTTTCTAATGAATGTCGTTATTGTCTTTTCTCTAATCAAACAAGTCAATTTTTGCCATATCCGCTAATTCTGTCATCTTCATCGGCCTCCCCTCTCCCCCCGCGCCCCCGTTGTGGGTATTTCTGAGTCTTTCCATTTTGTGCATATAATGACCAGGCAGCAGTTCTCCCATATAAACACAATCTTCCATAACTATTTTCTAATTGTCTATCCCTTAGTCCCAATAAAAAGAATTCTGGTTTTCAATTGATAGTAGTCTTTAAAAGTGTGTTGTATATTTGAATTGGCGCACTGATGCATTGTTTGGTGATGCCATGAAGCCTCTTGCAGAAGTGCTATGGATGGAGGTCTCAAATCCACATTTTTAAAAAAAGTTTCTTGGTTTCTGGATAATGGATGCTTTTGTGAAACACTTTGATTTCTACAGTCTTGGGTTTTTTTTTTTTGTTTTTTTGGTTTTTTTGGGGGGTCCATAGGAGAAAAATGATATTGTGACAAAAACCAATCATGTTTCAAAAATAGAACCTCTGTACCAGTGGTGGGTTTCAAATTTTTTTACTACCGGCTCTGTGGGTGTGGCTTGGTGGGTGTGGCAGGGGAAGGATACTGTAAAATCTCCATTCCCACCACAATCCAGGGGAAGGTCACTGCAAAATCCCATTTTCTCCCAATCAGCTGGGACTTGGGAGGCAGAGAATAGATGGGGGCAGGGCCAGTCAGAATTTTTACTACC
Source organism: Masticophis lateralis (assembly GCA_030761175.1). Taxonomy (NCBI): domain Eukaryota; kingdom Metazoa; phylum Chordata; class Lepidosauria; order Squamata; family Colubridae; genus Masticophis; species Masticophis lateralis. Next base: position 17,046,010 of record JAUDYJ010000010.1, read on the forward strand.
GGTTCTCCAAACTACTCAAAATTTCCGCTATCAGTTCTTCAGAACCTGCTGAAACCCATCTCTGCTCTGTACCTCAATTCATATATTTCTTTTTTTTTTTAAATTGAATTTTATTGAGTAAATAAAGTTCTTGCACTTCAACATTTTCGGTTTGGCTACGTGTAATCATGCTATATACATTATATAAATGGTATCTAATAAAGTTGAATAAATACATTGAAATTAAAATATAAAATATTTATAGGTTCTTACAGTATTAATCGTGATATATCTTATTTCTTTACATATATAGGTTACATGAATGGTTTGATACTATCCCCCTTGGTTCAAATTAACATTTACACTTATTTTACAACCATCTTTCACCTTTTTCAATAAGAATTTCAATTCTTATTTCAACATAAGAGCCTCTTCCAGATTAGAGGGTACAAGTAACCAATGAACTGTGGCTCTTACATAAAAGGATTAGTTATAGTAGAGCGTATTGGTTTGTCTATTTTCCCAGCTAATGGGAAGCTCTAAGAATAAATCTTCCACAGTTTTCATTTCTTCAAGAAAAACAAAATGCACAGGTACTGTATATATGGTACCTTGCTCAACAGTAGCAACTGTGAGAGGGATCATGGAGTCCTAGTGGAGAAGCATTTAAATACGAGCCAGCAGTGTGCAGCAGCTGCCAAAAAAGCCAACACAGTTCTAGGCTGCATAAACAAAGGGATAGAATCAACCTGAAGTGTTAATACCACTTTAAAATGCCTTGGTAAGGCCACACTTGGAATACTGCATCCAGTTTTGGTCACTGTGATGTAAAAAAAAATGTTGAGACTCTAGAAAGAGTGCAGAGAAGAGCAACAGGGGACTGGATTAGGGGACTGGAGGCTAAAGCATATGAAGAATGGTTGCAGGAACTGGGTATGTCTAGTGTAATGAAAAGAAGGACTAGGGGAGACATGATAGCAGTCTTCCATTATGTGGTAGCTCTTCGAGGATTGGAAAACTGCTATCATGTCTTCCATCAGTCTTCTCTTCATTAAGTTAAACATTCCTGTCTGTGGAGATTCTCAGTCATCCAGATCATGGTTGTCCCAAAGGTGCTTTTTCAAAGGGCAACTGGGCTTTTCTTTGTTTTTCCCACCCTGTACAGTAGTGGCCAAAATTGTGGAAACCTTTTGGGAAAAGTGTATTTTTAAGGTTTGATGGCTAATAACACCACTTTTTTTTTTTTTTTGAGTTTCAAGATAATCTTATTCCACTGCTGGAATAGCCTGGAAATAGCCCAGACCTTAACCCAATTGAAAATCTATGGAGCTGACTAAAGAAAATTCTTAGTCAGAAGCGACCCAGCAATAAAACCCAGTTAATAGAAGCCATCCTTCAATCTTGGCTTCACATTATAGCAGCTGCAGAACTAAAAGACTTGGTTCACTCCATGGGAAGACATTGTAAGGCCGTCATTCATGCTAAAGGTTACCCAAGTATTAACTGACATGGTGATCATTTTTGTAGATCTTGTTTTTTCTATTCTTCAATTTTTTGTATATCTCATTTTTTCTGTGTGTTTCACTTTTCTTCTTTATACTGTAACTGCTATTCTAATAGCAAATCCTTCATATAAGTTGTTGCATTACATTCTTGATTAAATTATCTTGATATTGATATATAATTTTATGGTACTACTCCAAAAAAAAAAAAAAAAGTGGTGTTATTAACTAGTTTTAGAAAATACACTTTTCCTAAAAAGGTTTCCACAATTTTGGCCAGTACTGTATGTCCAAAGTTGAGTATGCTCCCTTCTTTGACCCTTTCTACCCCATTACATTTGCCAGGGAGAATCAGAAGAAAGCATTTTACTACATTTCCTTTTAATATAAGATGTTTCCTGTACTCTCAGATGCTAGCTATTATTATTAGTCAAATCATATTTACTTATTTGTTAGATTTGTATCTTGCCTTAAAAATAGGTGGCTTAATTTTAAATATACTTTCTCCTTAAATTTAAAGATTATGTCATTAATTTTGTGCATGGGTGTGCACATTAATGCACTTAGTGTATTTGTAGTATATTGAAATAATGTTTTTTAAAAGAACACATGGTAGCTTTGATGAGGATTGCCCTTCACTTTGTTCCCCAAATCATATTTTTGAAAGTAGATTGGGTTGAGAGAAAGTGACTGGTTCCAGTGTACCCAATAACCTCTATGACTTGTAATGGAAATGATCCTGGGTTTTTTATCTTAATTCAACACCATAATCATTACCAAGGCATGGAATTTAATTGATGGTCAAAATAATGAGTAAGGAAGGAGAGGAGAGGAGAGGAGAGGAGAGGAGAGGAGAAGGGAAGGGAAGGGAAGGGAAGGGAAGGGAAGGGAAGGGAAGAGAAGAGAAGAGAAGGGAAGGGAAGGGAAGGGAAGGGAAGGGAAGGGAAGGGAAGGGAAGGGAAGGGAAGGGAAGGGAAGGGAAGGGAAGGAAGGAGGGATTATCCAGTGAATCCTATTTCATGTTTCTAATGGACCCAACATTTTTCCCCAAATCTTATTTAAGGCCAACTGAGAATTTAAGCCTATGGGAGAAGAATTGATCCTGGGATAAACCTCTGCTTGAGATGAAATAGTTGTATTTGATCTTCAACTATAGCCTTTATAAAATAATGTTTTCCGAATGGTAGAGTATTAGTAAAAGATTCCTAACAATCTTTTAGTGAGGGAAGTAAACAACTCTGATCTGTGAAGGTGGACAGTAAGATTTATAATATATTTGTGCTAGCAGATTGCCGGCACAACCAGCTTCTCCCCGTGGTGCTGTCTGCGTACTTGGAAAATCAATAGGGATTAACCCATGACCTCCTTCACATACTTATACTGTGGTCTGCAGTGCTTACCAATATTTCATTTATTTCACTTAAATGCTGTTGCTTGCTCAATAATAAGTGGCCTGTTCTTTGAAGCTGCTAATGTTTAAAATATAGCAATGCTTGGAATTATGATAAAATATATCTTTGTGTTGGGATGCAGTAAACCCAGCAGATTTACTTGGGCTGTTCAATGTAATGCAATGACTAACTCCGCTAAAAAAAAAAATGGAAATTTCACATTTAGATAAATAAAGTATATAAAGAGTTTTTAAACTTGGGTTTACAGATCTAAGGGGTATCCATGGATAGATCTAGTCTGTGAACTAGAATGGGGAAAAACACATTTATTTTCACTTTAACTGAAATTTACTTTTTCATTCAATAATGTATGTAGGCAACAAAGTTATGGCCTCTGAATTCCTTCTTCAAAAAAACTTCAAAAATTTCACTATCTAGAATTCTTATACACTAAAAATATTAATAAGTACAGACATACCGTATTACACATTTGCTAATATGAAATAGTTTAACACCTGAGATTGTTGAACATAACTGATTCCTTTGAAATAATCTAAATCTATGTATTTTATTTTAATCATTTAAGTACATTTTTCTGAGATAGTGTTCATTGGTTTCAAGAGACTCTTTAAGGGATTCCATGGCATAAAAAAATTAAGAATCCCCACTCTAGATATTGTAGTTGAAGCTGTTTGATATCACATCATCTTTCCATACACATACTGGTTCCTCTAGAAGAATTTGAGATTGTTAGCCTTAATACTTTTAGAGGTGGGTTTCAGCAGGTTCTGACCAGTTCTGGAGAACTGGTAGTGGAAATTTTGAGTAGTCAGGAGAACCAGTAGTAAAAATTAAAAGTAGTAAAAATTCTGACTGGCCCCGTCCCCATCTCTGCCTCCCGTATCCCAGCTGATCAGAAGGAAATGGGGATTTTGCAGTAACCTTCCCCAGGAGTGGGGTGGGAATGGAGATTTTACAGTATCCTTCTCCTGCCACGCCCACCAAGCCACACTCACAGAACCGGTAGTAAAAAAACCCCACCACTGAAATGGGTGTATTTGCACTCGTTTCATGAAAATATTAAAATAAAAACACTAGGGTGGAGGTAAAGGCGCATGGCTGAGCGCGTACACACACACAGAGAAAGAGGAACTAGAAAGTGTGCAGGTAAATGAATAAAACACATGATAGGCATTCTTTGCTATCTTTCTCTTTGCGCAAATCGGAACTCTCTCTCAGCTCAAGGCATCTTACAACGTTGTTGCTGTGGGGAAAAATAGGAGGAGAAGGCTGTATTGGACATGTTTTGTTAAGGTAATGATGATTTAATAGCTGACCAGTTCCTGTAAGGCTGTAAACCGAAATGATGCAATGAGAATGAGTCAGCAGGGTTATCACTTTAAGAGACTGTCTATATAGAGGTGGCCATGTGAAGGCGTCACTCTCTCCTCATGTTCTGTCTCCTCGTGTGTATGCATTGTAGTGCTCCATGTACAGTTGGAGAAGATTGATTGCCTGGTTTTAATATATATATATATACACACACACATACACATACACATACACATACACATACACATACATATATATTATATATATATATATATATATATATATATATTATATATATATATATATATATATATATATATATATATATATATATATATATATATATATATATATATATATTATATATATATATATAACTTGTAGATAAACCACTGTTTGAAAAACCTCTGTGTACTGTTCTTGGGTTGTCTCAAACTTGTAGTCACACTGTGCTCACTCTGACATGTTTGCTATTTGAACTTTTGCTATATTTGCTGCTTGAACTATTTGTAAAAATAATAAAGGCAGGATACAAATAAATAAATAAAAATAATAAACAAATAAATAAATACTTCTCTTCCAGAATAATAATAATAATAATAAAAATACATCTGGATCTTTCAAGGTTAAGAGGCACAGCTGGCTTTCTATGGATGCTTGTGAAGCAACCAAGAACTCTGTGTTCCAAAAAAACCAAAACCAAAGAACTGTGTAACTTTAGGGCTAAGATTTTGCAGCCCTGCTCTATAAACGAATCTCCCTGTTGGATGAGGGTGAGCGAAATATTCCCCCTAGCATAAGAATGTTGCATTTGTTTATTCATATTGATCGGTATACTCCTTTTCAATTAATTGGTTCCCAGGGCACTTTGTGAAAATAGGTAGAAGTAAACAACTAAGAATAAAACAAATACCAGGAACAAACTACCTGTAGCAAATAAAAACAGGAGATTAAAACTGGTCAAATTCAGGATTTAAAAGGAATGAGGAAAGGACTTTACATGGGTATCAGGTAGAGCTTCATGGGGCAGGGAAGATCTTCTACAAGTAAGATAACTCTCTTAGGAAACTGAGGTGACATCTGCCTCCATTCCCCTGATGTAGACCTGCCCAGGTCCATGAAGGGAGGAGATATATAACTATTATCTCCCTACAAGAATGTGGACAAAGAACATTTTTTAAAGATCAACAGAACTATCCAATGATACCAAGGATGACATTCTTTGGAATGATTAAACTGGGATGGTATAAGGCAGTGATGGCGAACCTACAGCACATGTGCCGGAAGTGGCACACAGAGACATCTCTCCGGGCACGTCGGTCGTCGCCCGTTGCTCTTCTGGTTCTGGAATGCCGGCCAGCTGGTCTTCACACATGGAGGAACACTGGAAACCAGAAGAGCAGTGGACAAAGAACATTTTTTTAAAGATCAACAGAACTATCCAATGACACCCAGGATGACATTCTTTGGAATGATTAAACTGGGATGATATAAGGCAGTGATGGCGAACCTATGGCACGTGTGCCGGAAGTGGCACACAGAGACATCTCTCCGGGCACGCCAGCTGTCGCCCGTTGCTCTTCCGGGTTCCGGTACGCCAGCCAGCTGGTCTTCACACACGCGGGAGCACTGGAAACCGGAAGAGCAGCTTTTTGGCACGCATGTGCGTTCCGGGAAGCTGAGCTTCTGGTTCCCAGCATGCACATATGCGCCACCCGGCTGGTCTTCATTTGCGCATGCACACCAGAAACCAGGTGACCGGCATGCCTGCAAACCCCGGAAACTGGAAGTTCAGCTTCCTAAGTTCAGCACCTCGCTGTTTTTCAGTTTCTGGCGCTGCCCCACGCGCATGCGTGCACTCCCGTTTCGGCACTCGGTGCCAAAAAGGTTCACCAACACTGGTATAAGATCTTGAGCAGCTGTTTGGATTAGAAAGACTCCAAAATCCCTTCCAGCCCAATGAATGTATATTCTATGAGTTAATGCAAAAGGGCTCTTTTCAGGGTGTTTTTTTTTTAATGAAGTTTTTTTTTTTTTTAGAAATAAACTTTTCCATTCCTTCATCGTATCCAGGTTATTCAGGTTTAATTTCAGTTGCTATTTATAACACATGGACACACTTGGTGCCTTCGTGCTGTTGAGATAATGTTTAGTTTAGCATAACTTTATCAGTTCCAACTTTTTGTTGTAATTTAAAAGCCACAAAAAATAGGAACCAAAGACCTTTTTTCCCCCCATGGTTTCTTGAAATCTGGAGGATTGGGATAGCAAAAGAATCTTTAACATTCTTATATTTAAATGTTTTTTAACATAAAAAATATGTATGGTTTTTAAGGGACGCGGTGACTCAGTGGCTAAGACACTGAGCTTGTCGATCGAAAGGTCGGCAGTTCGGCGGTTCGAATCCCTAGTGCCGCATAACGGGGTGAGCTCCTGTTACTTGTCCCAGCTTCTGCCAACCTAGCAGGTTGAAAGCACGTTAAAAATGCAAGTAGAAAAATAGGAACCACCTTTGGTGGGAAGGCAACAGCGTTCCCTGCACCTTTGGCGTTCAGTCATGCCGGTCACATGACCACGGAGACGGCTTCGGACAGCGCTGGCTCTTCGGCTTTGAAACGGAGACGAGCACCGCCCCCTAGAGTCGGGAATGACTAGCACATATGTGAGAGGGGAACCTTTACCTTTGCCTAAACAGTGAAATGGAATGATGTTAGTTAAGCAAAATAACAGATATGTAACAGCTGAACACTCAGTAAAGTTATTACTTGGAGCAAATAATAATTTTCTTACTCAGAGACTAAAAGGAGGAAATAGCTTTCATTCTTTGTTATGCAAGCACACATATTCTCCAGAGTTTTCTGCAGTTTGGTATTGATCCTATTAGCTGTTATTTGAATCGGACAATGCACTCTATAAGGTATTGTGCTGTACCTGGACTCTTGTTTAAATAATGTATTCATAAATTGATTAATCATTACAGTAAGAGTTATTAGCTGCATTTATATCTGGATGTTACAATTGATGCAGTCTGGTAATCATGCATACTTAAGCAGAAGATCAGTTTTAAATTAAGAATATAACTAATAATTGTATCAGTAGAGTTTTTGCATTCGGGGAAAGCAAAGCACTTAAATGCCAAAGTTTTATAATGGCAATAGTGGCCATTCAAATGCCTACCTAATTTGCATACAGTTGACCGTTTTTAATGCCATCATATGTTTCTGCTTAGAATACATTTGAAGTCCATTGTTGAATGCAAGAATAGAAATGTTGGTTATTAGAACATTTATTTCTGAAAATACTTCAATGATCGGAACTCTGATTCCCGAAAAAGATTCTTTTGTCCAGTGTTTCTGTTATTTGGTATTTCACACTTGACATTATATATTTTAGGATGGTTAATTCAAAGCAAAGTAGGTAGGTAGCACTTTGGAGCATTGAGGACTGGTTCATATTTGTTTATAGCTTTTGCTTTTTCTGAACTCACGATGCCCTTTTGAATAACCACACACCAGTTTTAATGAGCACCTAGTTTGTGTTGATGGTGTACTCTGAATTATGATAGATTTAGTTTGCTATGCTCACCTATCTGCGTTTATTGTTTTTATCCCTCCCGTTAGACGTATTATTTTTTAAAAAATATGTCTTTGTGTAATTTTATTCTGTTGTATTTTTATGCTTTTTCATATCTTGTATTCCATTCTTATGCTTGCAGGTTTTTGATTGTAATAAAGATTTGATTGATTGAGATAGATATTGCTAAAAAAGATCTGAAACAGAAGATATGCAGATATTATAGCTGTGTTTATTTACTCTTCTATCTGTAGTTTTGAGTTCTCTCCCTCTCCCTCTCCCTCTCTTCTCCCTTTCCCTCTCCCTCTTCCTCTCCCTCTCCCTTTCCTTCTCCATCTCTCCCAGAAAAACAGGCTGAGTTTCTTATAAGAAGTTTATTTTATTGTTCCATATCTATAGACAGAAATCTCACCAAACTAAAACAATAGCAATAAGACTTATATACCGCTTCGCAGTGCTTTACAGCCCTCTAAGCGGTTTACAGAGTCATTTCATGCTAAAGTCGCTCTTTAAGACAGACAGACACAACTGACAACCACAATTGTTACAAACAAAATGGTTTGCGCAGATCTCTCTTTTACCTTTATGTTTGGAGTAGGAGAGAAGGAGAGGAAGTAAGATGTTTAGGAAGAACAGGACAGCAGAAAAAGAATGAGTTTGGCCCTGCCTAGTTTTTTTTTTCCTCGAGCCATATCTGTGATCAAGGAGTATTTTCAAGACTCAGCTTTAATTTATAAGTCATCTCAAATAGTTTCAATGGCAGCAGAAACATAACTTCAGGCAGCTATCAGGAACTGGAGGAGGAGGAGGAGAGGAAGAAGAGAGAAGAGGAAGAAGAAGAAGAAGAAGAAGAGGAAGAGGAAGAGGAAGAGGAAGAGGAAGAGGAAGAGTAGTTGTAACTTTCTGGTAATGTGAGTCAAGCTGGAGAACGATCAAAGTCTGGTTCATTGGACCAACAACTGTGTAGTTCTTCAGCCTTCCGGCTACTTTTCTTCTAAAGCCGGATGGGTGGTAATCATTCTTGCTTTTTTACTGAGACTCTACGTGTCAAGTGAATATGTGCAGCATGAATGCAGGATTACTCCTTTCTGTTGATTCTCTAGCCTGATGAACCCTTTTGAGTTTAACTGATGTGGAAAGGCAGACACCAAAATGGTCACGCAAACCTTGAATGGGTTCATTCCCACCAAAGCAATGATGAGAGGGGAGGGAGGGAGGGAGGGAGGAAGGAAGGAAGGAACCCGAGGCCAGGAAAGTTTTCCCCATATTTAGTTGGAAAGCCATTTGCTTTCATGGCGCACTGTTTCTGCTTCATAAATTCTCCTTGAAACATTCAACAGCCTGCTAAATTAATATATACTGTGTTCTTTCTTCAATGGGCAAGGGGGAAAAACTTGTCTCCCAGTGGTGCATTTGTTCAGATCTGCTTTGAAAAGGTGCTGCCTGCCGTGTGTGAGGGACATCTGCTCACAAATGAAGGATTGTGCTTTTGATTTGGAGCATTACCTTCTCTTTAAATGCTGGCTGAGGATGAAAGGAACAGATTTGTGTCCTGCCCCCTCCCTTCACCCCCTTCCCTCCCCCTCCCCCAAATCATGTGGCTTTCCCCATTACGGGGAGAGCAAATCCCTTTCGTGCCATTGTGCCAAGATGCCCGATTTATTTAATTAATTAATTAATAAATTAATTTCAAATTAATTTATTTCAGCCAGGTTTTCTTGTTTTTGTTTAGTTTTGCTTTGTTTTCTTTAACCAAAGGATAAAAGAAGTGAGGGTTAGGGCAGGGTCTGTAACCTTAAACACTCAAAGAGACATTTGGACCCATTTTCTACAGAAAAGAAAACACTGGGAGCCACAAAACCTCAGTGGGTGTGGCCAACTCGATGTCGCTCACTTTCACCAGTCACATGACCCCCCCCAGCCACGCCTACCCAGCCGGTCATTAGAGCAGAGAACCAGTTGTTAAAAGACAACGAGAACCACAAAACCCTTTTGACATCTCTCTCTCTCTCCCTCCCCTCTCTCTATGTTTCTCTCTCTCTCTCTCCCCCCTCTCTCTTTATCTGCCCTGGCCACTTCTCCATCCCCTGCCGTCACCCTGATCTTCTCAGGCCAGGCGAGGAGTGACTTGGAGGGGAGGGTGAGGGTTGGGGCCAGCCAGTGGTGGGATCATCCAACAGGGAGCCACAGCAGAGGTTGCAGACATCCGGATTAGGGTTAAGATTTAAGCTGATAAATAGTTTCTAGCATGTAATTGTGCTAGCATAACTTTAGCAAACTTCAGTGTTACTTAGGCAATCAATATGAAGTCTTAATTTAGAAAACGTAAAGTCCCCCCCCCCACACACACCCCGGTTCTTGTTTTCCAAAGAAAGTTTGTTGATATAACCTACATTCTACTATAAAAGACTGGGTTTTATTGTGGCTTGGCACCAATATAGTTTGAAGGTGAAATTACCAGACATGCTTTCCAGTTTTTCTTTTTGGGTAGAATTGCCTATCTACACAAACATACCCACCCATGTACCTCCTCTCTCTCACTTCTTTGTACAGATTACCTGTTCTTTAAGATCTATCTTAGAGTGCCTGTGAGTCCGTCCGTCTGTCTGTCCATCCATGCATCCATGCATCCATCCATCCATCCAGGGGTGAAATCCAGCAGGTTCTGACAGGTTCTGGAGAACCGGTAGCGGAAATTTTGAGCAGTTCGGAGATCTGGCAAATACCACCTCTGGCTGGCCCAGAGTGGGGTGGAAATGGAGATTTTGCAGTATCCTTCACCCGGGAGTGGGGAGGGAATGGAGATTTTGCAATATCCTTCCCCTGGAGTAGGGTGGGGATGGAGATTTTTGCAATATCCTTTTCCCAGGATTGGGGAGGGAATGGGGATTTTGCAGTATCCTTCCCCTGCCGCGCCCATCAAGCCACACCCACAGAACCAGTAGGGAAAAATTTTGGATTTCACCCCCTGCATCCATCCATCTGTCTTTTTGTTTCTTAATTATTGGTGCATATCCCTAGCAACCAAGGCCTTCATGAGAGTTTTTATGAAGTACGATCTATTTCCCATGATACACAATAACTGTCTAAGTTTCTATAATGATTTCCCCCACCTACCAGACTGCTTCATGATGTCGGCCTGAGAAGTCATAAAACTTGTCATAACTGAGCGCTCTGGCCTACGAGTATGAGAATGTTTTGGTAAAACAATGACATTGAACAAGCTGATTTCTTACGATCACTAGTTCTTTGGTTAAGTTCTCTGACTTTCCTTTCAAGGTCAAAAGAAGCAGTTCATCGCCTTCCTTTTTCCTTCCTCATTTTGAAAAAAATATATAATTAAACTAACGAGACCCTCAATCTGCCCTAATTATTGTGTATTTATTTTATTTCATACGGCATATCAAAATGCAGCATGGTGCTTAAAATTAACAGAAACATTGTATAAAATATGAATTGAAATATGAAACACACAGAGTGGTGTATTATTTTAAAAATGCACCATACAAGTGATCAATAAAATTAAACTTTGTATGAGCAGTTAGTGGCATATGGGGCCTATAGGACAAATAGAGCCCCATTTTAAGCTGTTATTTTTTCAGTAGGATAATTATAACAATATGGAGCAATTATGCATTTGAAATGTAGATTTTAAAGGCAGATATTTGTGCTCTAGTGAGGTTGGAATGCAATAGTTGGCATGAATTGCATGGAAGATATTACCTAGCTGGGTAATGAAATGTCTTTAAGCAAATCCTCAGGGAGTACCAAGAACTCCACACTTCATTTCTGAGCTACAGATAAATTCTCTTCTATTGGAATCAAATGCACTTTGCTAGAATTTACCCAGATTGGTGTAATTTCCTGTAATGGCACAGTTGAGGGAGTAATTTCCAAGGAATAAGTTAAACAATTTCCCTCCTTTTGCTGGCCCAGTTAAGACTGAGATCCCAGTGCTGTATTTCTGCAGATGCAAGCCCGGAAAAGCAGGGGTGGGTTCTATTTACCTTTACTACCGGTTTGCAACGGGGCCGCACACATGCGCAGAAGCTCTGGGTCAGTGAGCGGAGCCTCCCGCTGGTTTTACTACCGGTTCTTACGAACCAGTCCGAACCAGGGGCAACCCACCATTGTTGAAAAGGCAATGTGGACATAACTATTTCTATCTGCAAAGTGTTAATGACGGACGTAATTCCGATTCAGATGCATTCAATTTGGTCTGTTGCAAATGTTGGTCATATCAGCTGCATCTTCCTTCCAGTGGTGAAATTCCATTTTTTTTTTACTACCGGTTCTGTGGGCGTGATTTGGTGGGCGTGGCAGGGGAAGGATACTGCAAAATCTCCATTTCCTCCCCACTCCAGGGGAAGGATGCTGCAAAATCCCCATTCCCACCCCATCCTGGGGCCAGCCAGAGGTGGTATTTGCCGGTTCTCCAGAACCTGTCAGAAGCTGCTGGATTTCACCCCTGCTTCCTTCCCTTTTGAAATATGAACATAGGGAAAAGAAATACATATTATTTTGCTGCAAATACTGGAGGGGATAACATACTTGAAACAATAACATCTACTTTTAGGCATTATTTTAAATGCACCTTTATTTGCCCTAATTATATTTGGGACAAACTAAACTAAGGCTATTTTGCCTGTGCTAAATATCAGGCTGAGTTGAGATTCCAGTGGTTTCGGGGTTTTTTTTTTTTAAATTTTTTGAATCAGTTAAAAGGGTTTTGTTTTCCTTAATGAAACTCGGATACATCCTTCCTTGAATTAATGACAAGCATCTTCTTTTTTTTCTCCTTTTTTTTTTTTTTTGCTGTATCCATTTCAACTTCCAGTTTTATTGCTTGTATTCTTTTGCAATCAAAAGCAACCCCGTTGGTGTCTCCCTCTAGACTTCAAGATACATAATGAAAATGTAAAGCTTTCTCTTTCTGATGAAATTCAGCAGTGAAATTCCTGTTGCATTTTTCTCTTTCTTATAGAGAAGATTCCTTTTACTCTGGAGAGGGGAACGGAGGATTTTTGACAGTCTGAAGTTTGCAAAATAACAATGTATGGATGAAAACGTGAACCCACATTCAAGTGATTTTACAGGCCTTGGGATTTTTAAATCTCTCTAGTGTTTAGATTTGTGATGGGATTGTAGTTTTGTTGCATAACTGCTCGGATCAGAATGGGTAACAGTGAACAGCTGTGTCTGTTGCAAAAGGTAGTACAGTCTGTTTTTTGTTCATTTCTGGAATGTCCAGGAAAAAAAGACACAGAAAGTGATTTTGAAGAACCAATCAGGATTGGATCTGGTTAGTAAAAGGTAAAGGTTCCCCTTGCACATATGTGCTACTCGTCCCTGACTCTAGGGGGCAGTGCTCATCTCCGTTTCAAAGCCAAAGAGCCAGCGCTGTCCTAAGACGTCTCCATGGTCATGTGGCTGGCATGACTCAACACCAAAGGCGCACGGAACGCTGTTACCTTCCCACCAAAGGTGTTTCCTATTTTTCTACTTGCAATTTTTACGTGCTTTCAAACTGCTAGATTGGCAGAAGCTGGGATAAGTAACTGGAGCTTACCCCATTACGCAGCACTAGGGATTCGAACTGCTGACCTTTCGATTGACAAGCTCAGTGTCTTAACCACTAAGCCACCGCATCCCTGGATCTGGTTAGTACTTACCATCAAAGGGAGATCACCAAGAAACTCGAACTCTGCAGGCTAAACCAGGAAACCAATTTTAAAAATCTTGGAAGAACAAATTAATAACCACTTCCATGCTGTCAGCAAGAAAAGTGTCTATGAATCACTGAGAATTCAGCTTAATCAGAGGAGATTTGACTTTATGTACCAAGTATAGTGTTTTTTTTTTAATTGCAGGGTTTCCAGTCCATTCTCTTACATGTTCCATGACCATACACACAGAGCTTGTTCTTTTGCTTAATAGCAATAGCACTTAGACTTATATACTTATATACAGCCCTCTCTAAGCGGTTTACATAGTCAGCATATTGCTCCCAATAATTTAGGTCCTCATTTTTACCCACCTCGGAAAGAACAAAGGCTGAGTCAACCATGAGCCTGGTGAGTTTTGAACTGCCAAATTGCCAGCAGTCAGCAGAAGTAGCCTGCAGTACTGCACTCTAACCACTGCACCACCCTGGGCCATAATGAGAGCTGTAGAGAAAGTTTGGCTCTTATTTGAATTTTCTAACTTTCTTAGCTTTTATTGTGAAATAAAATAGAAATTCAGCTATCCTTCAATGTTCAGTGTTCTTCTCCACATTTTGTAATTTAGTTACCTTGTAAATCTCTAAAAGCCTTCTAAAAAAGATATCCCCAGGAACATGGTTAAATCTGGGCTACAGAATAACTGGCTTGATTCACTAGATGCTTAGACCTCTGGAATTACCTGCAATCCCCCAATCTGATTTTTATTTTTATTTTGTAGTTCACAATTGACTATGCAATTTCGTAGCACAATGTCTGACAAACATTGCTGTAGCTGTGAAACATGCAAAAATTGTAGTGTAACCTCTTAAAAAACTTAAACCGGCAATGTTCCTTCCCAAGTAAGAAGACTAAAGAATGAATCGATAGGACAGGATGGGAAGGGACAGGACGGGACAGGACAGGACAGGAAAAATGGGATGGGATGGGATGGGATGGATGGGATGGAAATAGAGTAGAGTAGAGTAGAGTAGAGTAGAGTAGAGTAGAGTAGAGTAGAGTAGAGTAGAATAGAATAGAATAGAATAGAATAGAATAGAATAGAATAGAATAGAATAGAATAGAATAGAACAGAACAGAACAGAACAGAACAGAACAGAACAGAACAGAACAGAACAGAATAACAGAGTTGGAAAGGACCTTGGAGGTGGTCTAGTCCAACCCCGTACTCAGGCAGGAAACTCTATACTATTTCACACAAATGCTAGGCCAATCTCTTCTTAAAAACATCCAGTTTTGGAGGGTACAATGATCTTGTCCTAGGGTGATGCAGTTTATTTTCATTTACTCTTCATGACTTTTCGGATTATCCAATAGAAGAGAATATGTGCAGCTCAGGGTTGAACAGGGTTCAAGCAAGAAACAATAGCTTAATTCAGGACTTACCAAGGAGAAAACCACGTCCCCCACCAACAGTATATAACTGTAGCTTGTGAAGTGAAGAGAGTGAAACCCACACTCAACACTGATGATACTACCTAGATGGGTAATGAGACATCTGCAAGCAAGCAATTCATCTCAGAGAGCACAAAGGACTCCAGGGATCTCCAACTATGACATGGCTGGCGATATGCATGGATGCAGGGGATAATAATGATAATGTTAATAATAAAATAATCCTCCTCATCCTCCTCCTTCATCTCCTCCTCCTCCTCCATCTCCTCCTCCTTCCTTCGTCATCTCCTCCTGCTCCTTTCTTTCTCCTTCTCTTCGTCCTCCTCCTTGCTCCTCCTCCTCCTCCTCCTCCTTCTCCTCCTCCTTCTTTGTCATCTTCTCCTCCTCCCTCCTCCTCCTCCTCCTTTCTCTTTCTCCTCCTCCTTGTCCTCCTTCTCCTCCTCCTTCTTCGTCATCTTCTCCTCCCCCTCCCCCCCCCCTCCTCCTCCTCTTCTTATTGCAAATCAAAGAGAACATGCTAAGGAAGAACTACCAGTGATAAGAGGGTTTTTTTTAAAAAAAATGTTTTTATTGTGGTCTGAGCTAATTCCTCCATTTGAATGGATTTGTGATTTCAGTGCCTGTTTCGTTTCATCCGCATGGGCAGCCAGGGAGGCAACAGCTGCTTTGCATTAGAAAAACAACATGCTTTGAACTGGAGAAAAAATAATAATAATCTCTGGAATTTTGAATAGGCGCTGATAACAGAAAGAGGCTGTTTTCTTTTGCAAGCTCCTCCTTTTTTTGATCATCCTTCTTTTTCTTTCCCCCCCCCCCTTTTTTTTCCTATTCCAACCATTGGGACTGGTTGCACTTAGAGCACAGTAGGAAGAGAAGCAAAGAATGCAGTTGTGAGTTTGGATCAAAGATTTGATCAACATACAAAACTTTCATAACAAACTCGGTTAGGGCCTAGAATATTTTTTGCAAACCATGCTTGCAGCCTTCATCTGTTTTATGATTCCACTATTTAGGGTTATGCTTATTGTCTGTGACATTCATGCTAATGGCCAAACTTTTTTGACGGCTTTGGACTTCAAATATATTAAGTATTAGACCACATCATAATTTTGTAGCTGATTGTTTTAGGTTAGCAGCCTTTAGAATTTGTCACACTTATTCTTAACGACCACCAGGGGGCATTGTGGCTTAATTGTCATTTGCAGCCTCCCAGGTTTGTCAAGACTTTCTCTGTAATAAGCACATTTGTAAATTCATATAAGGAAGATTCCATTTTTTTTTAAAAAAAAAATAATGAATCTAAATTAGTATGTTTACATTTTCAGTCAGATTTGCTGAATGAATTTGGATAGTCACAGGACCCAAATCAAGTTTTTATTCATCAGTATTCTTTCTGAATCAGGTTTTAGAATCGAATTAATTTGCAGAACTAAGCAAAATTAAATGCTTGAATTTGTGACGGATCGGGGCCGCCTTTTCATATTTCAGTTGCATCCCATGATGCGTATAGTTTTGGGAAAGGCTACTGTAGTAAGTGAAAGGTGAAAAGCCAAATATGAGACGTAAGTTAGTTTTTGTGGGACTAAATACATACGATAATGCCAATCTTGTGTGTATATGCGTCTCTGTGTATGTGTAAAATTAATACCGGCTGCTTAAATTCTCTATCCTGTTTTTGTCTCAATCTACCTATTGTCAGGAACAAAGAATCAGGACCACACATTAAATTCCAGTTAAGCTTATTTATTCATGCCTTTACACAAGAATCTAGTCAACTAATGCAGGAGTCATCAACCTTTTGGACCTCAGGGACCATTAAATTCATAATTTTAAATCCTGCGGACCACTAATGTGATTTCTTTTTAAAAAAATAAATAATATTTAGTGCAATATAAAAAATGCAAATAATTTTTCTGCGGACCACCAAAATTTTCTTGCGGACCACCAGTGGTCCACGGACGACTGAACTAATGGTCATGTTGTGACCAGGCCCAAGTAGTTAGTATTAAATGCAAACAGTTTGAAAACAAACAGACTTTATTAGAACAGCTGAGAATTAACTCATTCTCTTTTTTTTTAAATTATACTTTATTAATTTTTTATAGATACAAAAAGTTTTCATTTCTATTTACATCGGATACGCAGTGTTTGTACATATATACATAAGATTGCTTGGTGTCACTTTTACCATTTGTTATTATTTATTTAACACACCTTTTACTCCTGTTTTTTGATTTTCATTCATCCATTCGTACCACCTTTCCCACACGGTATAGAATTAACTCATTCTCAGTGTAGTCCAAACTAAATTAAAGCAAATTCATCAAAACACCATTCCTCAGTTTATCACCGACCTTGGGATAATTAGACAAACTGCCAAAGGCTTTTCTTGGCAAAAGTTCAGAAGCAGAAGACGCCGACAAGAAATGAATACAGTGAAACACGAAGCAATTCTCTCAACGTTGTTTTCCGGCAAAGAGGCCAAGAGCCATTGCTGGTCTTTTAACCCTTATGGGAGGGGCCAATCATCTCTTGGCCCTACTCCTGAGTTGTCCTCCCTGCTTTATCTGCTTCTGCCTTCTGGCAGCTCTTCTCATACATGCACTAGGAACAGGGTTCTCCTGTTCCTCTGCCTCTCTACTGTCAGCCTCTAGAGGTTCCGGAGGCTGCACATCACTCCCCAATGGCCCTGGCCCCATCTCTGCCTCCGATGCAGAGCCCTCATCCGGGCCTTCCCCCGCCTCCAGGACTGGCCCATGTTCTTCCTCAGCCTCACTGCTGTCAGACTGTGCTGCCAACTCCGCAGGCTGCTGGCAGACCATAACAGGTCAGTACTAAATTGGTGCTAGATGAGAGTTAATGGAATTCAAGAAGGATTAGACTTAAGACTGTTTGTGAGAGTATAATGACTCTAGGCTGATTCCACTCTTGACTCTGACCCCAGACTCTGCATGTATTTGTCTTACATGTATGCATTTATCCTTTATTAATATTAGACTAATATTTCCTAGCATTAGGACAGCTGAACACAAGAGCCTCTTCCCCTTTACTCCAAACAGCCAACACCCCACACCCTAAAAAGAATACATCTCCAAGAACTATTGAAGACTCAAAAGTTGGCAATCTAACACAAATGCTTGTGCAAAGGAAGACCAAGACACACATGCATAAAAAAGTGAATTTGGGAAATGAATGGTGGTGATACAGTCAACCTTTGTTTCCAGAGAATAAGATGACAGGTAAAGTGAAATCTTTCTTTGAAGTTACCCCCAGAACACACACACCTCAAATAAAGATGCTCTTTGAACCTTTAAAGAGGCAGTGCAAAATTAGTTGAAGCACAAGACTGTTGAAAGAATCTTGAAAACCAATTTGCTCAACACTGAATTAAGTTGGACTTCCCATACAAGTTATCTTCTCTCCTGCTTCCGTTTCGCCAGTCAGAAAGAAACAAAGCACTCAAATTTCCAGACGATTGTATATGGAAGTACTTGCTCCTCTGTTGTCAACAAAGAAATAGATAGTGTATATCCAGGGGTGAAATCCAGCAGGTTCTGACAGGTTCTGGAGAACCGGTAGCGGACATTTTGAGTTGTTCAGAGAACCGCTAAATACCACCTCTGGCTGGTCCCAGAATGGGATGGGAATGGAGATTTTGCAATACCCTTCCTCCAGGAATGGGGAGGGAATGGGGATTTTTCTATATCCTTCCCCTGGAGTGGGGTGGGAATGGAGTATCCTTGCAGTATCCTTCCCCTGCCATGCCCACCAAGCCACACCCACAGAACCGGTAGTAAAAATAATTGAATTTCACCACTGTCTATATCTTTAAAATCTGCTAAGAGCCATTCAAAGTTAACAATATTTTGCTGGAGAATTGTTTCATTTGCTTCTGCTTAAAATTACTTTAAAGCAGTAACTGGGGCGACATTTCTGCCTTCTCGATCCCCAACAGTTTATTTGTTTTAAATCTTTACCGTCCTTCCATCCAAAGGGGTGGGTGGGTGGGAATCTTCCCAGTGTTCAGAAGCTTGCCAGCTGGAACAAAAGGAAACTGCAGCGATGATATTCTAACTGCTTACATATTCTGGTATATTTCTTGTTATTCTACTTGAGTACCTCGTTCAGGCAGAGGTTGCCAATAAAGTTTATTGTAGGCGCTAAGTGTCAATATGTGTAGTACCCCCTGCCTAGGGTGCTTGTAATTAAAATGCCACAGATAGTCTGGGAGAAGCATGAAAATTTGATGGCAAATTGATTTCAGGTTCATCTTGAAATTTGTCCTCAGCTGGACTCAATTACGCTGGCAGAGACTGGATGGCTTTTGTCAAAAGGATTTGCTGGGAGGAGAGACGGACTCCTGGATCTGAATATTAAATGCTTATGACAATTTTGTTTTGCTTAGTTCAACGAGACTCACGTCGCCTGGATTTTTGCCGTCATTATTCTTTGAAACTTCAAGCTTCTGATCGTTGGCTGCTTTGTATGTGTGAATGAGTTCTGAGAAAGTTTGGGGAATATAATGGGAAAATAGGTTTTGTAATATCAAAATATCAATGTCAGAAGGTTGATGTCTAAAGCCCTATAGATTGAAATTTATTTCAGGTGCCTTTAAAAAAAATCACGCACATAAAATTTACATGCAGGCTTCTTTAAAATATTTTTGTCTAATTGTTCTTTCTTCTTTTGCCTCTTCTTCCCCTTTGCTTCCCTTGCCTATTTTTATTCCTTAAAAGCTTCACAAATCTAAGCATCAACAGAATATTTATATGTTGTTGTTTTCTAATTTTGGAAATGTACTAGAATCTCTTGCAAATTCAGAAGCTTATCAATATACTTGTTTTATTCACTCAGATTTAATAGGGTAGAATCATTTCTTCCCCTAAATTATGTATATACTGTAATCAGTTGATTTTTTATTTATTTATTTTTTTAGGAGGATATGTTGGAAAATACTCTTTCATTTGCAGCCTCCGTTGAGCATATTTTATGTGGTCTCGTACTTCCGCTGAAAGCATAATATCTTAGTGTCTGATATAGGGATATACAGCATAGACTGTGTAAACAAAATTGAAAGCAATGACTTAAGAGAGCTCTGGTAATGAGTTAAATCCATGCATGGAAAGTTACCTGATGAGTTAAAAACTGTGTGCAAAAAAAGAAAAAAGAAAAAAGAAAGAAAGGTTGAAACATTTTTTTACCACAAAACATTTGGAGGAGCTGAACAAAAACGCCATAAACTAGCTTCATAATACAGTCTGGATTTGATTTAGCATGATATGTGAAGCAATTACCTATGGCTTACAAATCCCATTAAATAGAATCATGGTAATTGCACTAACATAACATTTGGTATCAAGCTAATACTTTAGCATGGAACACACAGCCTGAGTCGAGAACCAGCCATTTCAGGACAGAGCTTGTATTTATGAGAGAAAATTCCTACCCATTCTCAGGACATTTTGCCATTCAAGATGGATGTCCCAGCATTAAAATGAAGAGATAACAGTGGGAAGATCCCGCTGCTTTAGGCATTCATTTATTCCCATCTATTTGAAAGATACGTATTTACTTCAATGGAAGACAATTATAGATTTGACGTAAAACCTTCCCCCCCCCCCAAAAAGGGGGGGGAGAAATAGAAATAATTACAGACAATTGTCTTGTGCAATACAAAGCATCTCCATTGTCTCAGGGTGATGGACTCCAGCTAAAACTAACTCTCGGGCTTCTCTCTTCTCCCAAAAAACAAGTGCTCTATAAATTGAAATGTGTGAAAATGGTTGTGATTCTGTTAAGCAAACTAGTATTCAGACTTTATTTCTCTGTGGATTGTTCTTGATGCTTTTTGAATTTACATCATTTAACTTGAAGTTTCTCTCCTGTCTTCCTTCCTTCCACCAAAAAAAGATAGAAGTGGAAAAGAGCCACTTTCTTATTCTTATCCAGTATTTTTTTGCTACTGCACACCTCCACCACGTATGATAATACGTTTCCTGGGTCTGTCTGCATTTCCAGCAATGTGTCTTTATAAATTAGTATATTAATATGTTAATATATATAAAGGATCATGGAATCACATGTATAGATATATAAATGTAAGGGGGAAAAAAATGGATATATAGCGGATGTATACTGACACGGAAATGTAGCAAAGAGGAAGCCACAGCCCTACCAACTCTACTTTCCCTGGCAGAGTAAGACAAAAACGGAGCTCGGGAGCCCATTTTTGCTGGCAGAGCGTTTGGGTCACCACAGGTGCCCCCGACACAAGTAACATCAAGCTGGCCATGCCCACACCACCCCCTCCCCCTGAGATCAAACACAACCCTAATGAGGCGCTCAATGAAATTGAGTTTGACACCCCTGCCTTATGTGATGTCTGGAAAAAAAAAACCCTAGGTCTGTGATGGCGAACTTATTTATTTATTATTTATTAGTCGTATTTCTATGCCACCCAACTCCCTAGGGACTCTTATGGCACACGGGCAAGAAGTTGTGGGCACATGTGCCGTTGCCAGGTGCTCTTCTGGTTTCTGGAGCTGATTTTCGTGCATGCCAGAAATCTGCAGATCAGCTGGACAGTGTGCATGTTTACACGGCCACCTGATCTTCGGGTTTCCGGCACTCCAGCGCACACGAAGAATAACTGTCCGGCGCACATGCACACACCAAAAACCGGAAGACCAGGTGGTCTTCGAGTTTCCGGGGCTCTGGTGTGTGCACGCACCCACACACGTGTGTTCCGGTTTGGGCACCCGGTGCCGAAAAGGTTCGCCATCACTGCCCTAGGTTGTTTACCCTATACTTGAAGAGTATTTGCAATATGGCAAGAAAGGAAAACTTAATCTCAAAGATGACTTTGTATCTATTTTTCGATTATACTCAGTTATTTTTTTCAGTTCCAGTGGCATCTGTTTAGTATCTGTCTCTCTCTGCTCCTCTAAGATCACTAGCACTCTTCTCCAGTAGTTTATTCAAAGGAGGAGAACCGTCTTCCTTTTGAGTAAATGTGGCACTATATTTCTATGTTGCTAAATTAAAAAAACGAGACACCTATCTGTATTTGCAATATAATGATGAACAATAAATACCATGCGGTATTCACAGCAGTGGGCCCTCTGAAGAAAAAACTGGAAGCCTAGTAGGAGGGATTCTTCATAACAAAATGTTTAATATTGTGCTAGGATAACCTGTGGGAAGCTGATTGCTGACCGATGAGATTATTAAACCAAGCAGTGTTATTATTTTAGCTTGATCAAATAAAGCTCGCATTGAAGGATGTTTGCCCTTTTTGAGATCTAAAACATCTTAACAGACAAATTGTTCGGCGGTAACTTGGCTGAATCCAAATTAATGTGAGATGAATATTTAGATGGAAGAATACATAGCTTAATTTTGGATGAGGACATGCCCTGTTAAAAAGAAGATTTTTCTCTCTCTCTAAAGGAATGAAATTAGAACAGTATACAATAATTTGAAGGTTGATGAGTGTGAGATTTACTGTGTTAACAACATTAAGTCTTTAAAGAAGGGAGAAACAACTTATCATCTGCAGGGGCAAAGGGAGGTAAGAAAATCAAGATGGCGGTAATGACCATTGTTCTGACCTAGGCTCCCTTAACAAGCAGGAGGCAGGAATTGGTCCCAGCAAAACCCCTTTTATTTACACAACTGTGAATTATGTTCATTCACAGTCAGCAAGTTTTGTCCAAACAGTTTTTCAAAGGAATATTTCTCAACACACCTTATCTCGTTTGGCAAGCTGCCACGTAACTTGTTTCCAACCACAGTACAAGACAAAACTTGGCACTCAGAGTCTCTCAGAGTCACGGAATGAATGAATTGTTTCCTGAAAAAGCCCACTCCCTGTTCGCTCCTCTTTTATTTCCTATGGGAGGGGCCAATCACTTCCAAGGTGTGGCTTTACTCCTGAGTCGACCCTTCGTTCTGAGTTGTTCTTGTCTTTTGGCAGCTCTGCGCATACGCACACTGGGAATGGGCTCCAGCTGTTCCTCTGCCTTGCTGCTGTCTACCTCCCTCTCTGCCTCCGACGCAGAGCCCTCCTCCGAGCTTTCCCCAGCCCCCAGGACTGGCCCATGTTCCTCCCCAACCTCCTCACTGTCTGACTCTGCTGTCAGCTCTGCTGGCCATCGGCAGGCCACAACAACCATCTGATCAAAGAAACAGTCCCTTTGTACATGTGCGTCTTGACCGTTCAAGGGAGGCAAGCTGTAGTCTCACAATTGTGATAGACAACTTGACTTCTTTGATCCTTGGCCATTTCTGTAGCTACTACCTCTTCTTAATTTTATAAAGATTGTCCTAGTAAGTCTTGACATCCTCCTAAATAAATTCACATCATCCAAAGGTAGCCCAGGTTCAGAAGCTCTTGGCTTTTAAAAGGAGAAAGTTCTTCTCAGAAGCTTTTTCGTACATAGCCAGGGGTGGGTTCTACTTGCCTTTACTACTGGTTCGCCTTGCGCCCACACCCACGCACTCGCTTTGCTTGGGCATGCTCAGATCAACTTTGATGACATCCAGGTCAGTGGGTGGAGCCTCCCTCAGTTTTACTACCGGTTCTTGCAAACCGGTCCGAACTGAGGGCAACCTACCACTGCACATAGTATATTGAATAGTGTACAAGACGGAACTACTTTTAACATTTATGGTATCTTTCATTCTAGACAGACAATTACTACCCAATATAGAATTCACGGTTCCTATTAATCAGTTGATCTAACAAGTTATATTCAGTTTTTGAGCTTTGAGCTTTGTCAATTGATTGTTCTTTTAATCCCCTAATCTCCTTACTTCCTACATGTTATAATTATTTACAGTATGTCTATCTTATTAATCTTCTCTATAATAATTATATTTCTTATAAAGCTAGATTATCCAACATTCTTGTAAGACGTGCATTTTGCCCTATATTTAGGGTTGTTTCTATGTTATGCTCTCTTCCCTTTTTTTGGTCCAAAGCTGTTATATGACCTCCAGATCTCTTCTAGACTACTGTTAGAAAGACATCCACAGCAGGGTATCATTGCTTTGTTCCTGTGTCTGATTAATATTTAATCAGCCAAGGAGGAAATAGTATTTATTCCTTAGCAATCTTACAAATGAGACACATTTTCTGAACAGATGAGACACCTTTTCTAGCTTTGGTTAAGCGTAAGTGGAGGCGATAATGCAGAACTGCTTCAAGTAAAGCTAACTATTTTCAGGAATCTGGTATTACCCAGGAAAGGTGGTTTATATTTTTATATTAATCTAGACGTAAAGCAGCAATACAATATGTTTTTTGTTAATTAATAAAAATATATTGCCTGTTAATTTCAGTATGAGTTAGTAACATTTACCCTTCTAAAACTTCTTATAGATGCAACTAAAACAAACTATGAAGTTTTTTTTTTCTGGATCGAATTTGTTGTAGCTTTGGATTTATTTTGGTTTAAAAACTTTTTAACATGGAATTAGAATAGAATTCTTTATTGGCCAAGTGTGATTGGACACACAAGGAATTTGTCTTTGGTGCATACGCTCTCGGAGTACATAAAAGAAAAGATACGTTTGTCAAGAATCATAAAGTACAACACTTAATGATAGTCATAATGAAACAGTCAACATGAATCTTAAGGATACAAGCAACAAGGTTACAGTCATAACAGTCATAAGTGGGAGGAGATGGGTGATAGGAACTATGAGAAGATTAATAGTAATGCAGACATAGTAACTAGTTTGACAACATGGTGGGGTGGATGTTTTCATCCTATCCAGGCACTGGAGGCTTTCCTGGAGCCTCCAGGAGGTGAAATCGGCCTCCCCCAGACACCAGAGGCCCTCTGGAGGCCAGAAATGGGCCCGTTTTTGGACTTCTGGTACTTCCAGTATGCCCATTTTTTGCCCTCCCCAGGCTTCAGAGGCTTTCCTGGAGTCTCCAGGAGGGCGAAATCAGCCTCCCTCGGGCTCCAGTGGCTCTCCGGAGGCCAGAAACAGGCCCATTTCTGGACTTCAGGTAGACCCGTTTTTCATCCTCCCAGAGCCTCCATGCATGCCCTGCACTTACCTGGCATCCAAAATGGGCTGCATGGAGAGTCCTAGGATGGTTGGGGCTGGGTGGGCGGGGTCAGCCAGTCCATGGAACAGCTGGTTTGGCGAACCAAATTAAAATTAACATCTGGTTCCGAAATGGCTGAATCCCACCCCTGTTGTGACCTTTAAGAATTGACAATGAATTGATGGCACATAATCAATCAAAAATCCACGAGACAGCTACCTTTCATGTAGGAAGGATTCTTTACATTTCATCTAATTGTTGACCAGCTGAGAGAATCAGATTTCAATTATTTCTTTTAGGAGGAAGTCATCATCCCTGCCACTTGGGGGTAGAATTGTTCCAATATGCAGGTATTTCTCTATAGGTGTCCAAACTCTTCTCTTCTCTTCTCTTCTCTTCTCTTCTCTTCTCTTCTCTTCTCTTCTCTTCTCTTCTCTTCTCTTCCCCTCTCATTTTGGCCCATGCCTCCCATCCATTCTTGATATTTAAATCATTGCAAGAGAATAGATTACATTGCGAATTTTAACAGCAGAGATTTTTCAAAATTATTATTTTTTTAAATCTTTCAGAGTTGGTTTACCTGACTCTTAAAATGGAAAACTCAATCTTTCTTTCAGAATCGGTTAGTATTCTTCATTTCAGGTTAACGTAGACTATAATATTGACATGCATTGTTTCCTTTGGAATTTGCATGCTACCCGGCGCCAGCTGGCAGGAATTAAACTCTGTTATTCTCTAATAGAAAATAATGGCAACTAGAAGTGACATGTCTAATAATTCTAATTATACTGAAAGAGCATGGATGACATGCTTATGGCAGAAGTGGAATCCTAGAGTGATATTGACTACATTTTCCAACTTTCTAGTTTTGGATCTATTGAGCTCAAATTTATTACTATTCAGACAAATGTCCATAGAATTGCAACTTAAAAAAAAAAAGAACATGTCCGTTAGGCTTATCTCAGGGGTGAAATCCAGCAGGTTCTAAAAACTGTTAGCAGAAATTTTGAACAGTTCAGAGAACCGGCAAATATCACCTCTGGCTGGCCCCTGAGTAGGGTGGGAATGGGGATTTTGCAATATTTTTCCCCCAGGAGTAGGGAGGGAATGGAGATTTTATAGTATCCTTCCCCTGCCAAGCCAAGCCACGCCCACCAAGCCAACCACACCCACCAAGCCACGCTTACAGAACCGGTAGTAAAAAAATTAGATTTTACCACTGCTTATCCTGTACCAGTGCCCTGTTCAGATTGCATCTGAAGATTGATTTTTTTAAAAAAGAAAAGAAATGGCAGAACATGAGCTTGTGTCTTCTTGTAGGAAGTTACATATTATTGACGCATGAGACATTTGACCCGCCTTACCAAAGAGAGAAGTTGGCTTTACCTGTCTTTCTATCGTTCGTGTTTTCTGGCCAAGAATTTAACAGACATATATCTGACAGAACACTTAATCAGTGGAATGACTTGCCTCCAGGTGTTGTGGGTGCTCCAGTACTGGAAGTTTCTAACAAGATTTGACAGCCATTTGTCTGGAATGATATAGGCCCGTGATGGCGAACCTATGGCACACGTAGCTATATTGGTGGGCATGTGAGCACAGGTCTGGCACGCATGTGCACGCTGGCCAGCTGATTTTCGGGCCTTCTGGCCCCACCAGAAGTAGGGAAACAGGCTGTTTCCTGCCTCCAGAGGGCTTGGTGGGGGGAGAGGCCCGTTTTTCTCTTTCCCCAGGCTCCAAAGCCTTTCTAGGTGGGACCAGAAGTTGGCAAACGGGCCAAATTTCTTGCCTCCAGAGGGCCTCCAGGAGTGGTGAGGAAGTCCATTTTTGCCCTCCCCAGACTCCTAGAAAGGCTCTGGATCCTGGGGAGAAAGAAAAACGGGCCTATTGGGCCCACCGGACCATTGCGTGCCAGGAGCGGAGGGAGCGCGTGTGTGTGTGTGTGTGTCACGGAGGCATGCACGGGGGCAGGACGCACAGAATTATGGGTGTGGGCACTTGCACACGCAACCCCCCTGCGCTCCCCTCGCTCCTGGCCCGTGATGGCAAAAACGTTAGTCATCACTGATATAGGCTTTCCTGCCTGAGCAGGCAGTTGGACTAGAAGACCTCCAAGGTCCCTTCCAACTCCTTCATTATGTCTTTCTGTCTGTTGTGGCTTATTTAAAGAAGAGCTGAAACATCAGAATCATTGTTGGTTTCACAGACCGATGTGTCAGCGTTCCAGAAAAACCCAACTCCAAATAAAAACTCCAAGCCAGGCATTTTCTCAAAGTTCCATTTTTTAGAGTAGGTATACTGGCACATCTTGGGAAAACCCGAATCTGAGAGTTCTTGGTTTTCCCTCAGTAAATCGAAACCCCTAAAACCCTCCCCTCACTCATCAGTCCATCACATGGTCCAATCACCATCCGCCCCATCTCGAGACATCACTCCAACCACTCCTTCTCCAGATGCAGGATTGTCCTGACCTTGACCGAAAAGAAGAATGCTATTTTGTCTAACTACATTCCCTCTACTAAATACTCCTCTCCTACTTTCCCACAGACAAGAAGGTGGCTGCGTGGAAGCTTCCGGTGCTAATATGGCTTCCAAAGCTGACACAATGTTCATAATGATACCATCACCTTGCCCTATTTCTTCTTCATTTATGGCATTTTAATGAGCTATCTATTAAAACCTAGGATATTTAATAACCTATCTTTTGTTGGGGTTCCACTTTACATGCCTACCTCTTCTTTTTTTTTTTAGGGTTGGACTTAGGGCTAGTCAGAAAATATTTCCCATCACTTTAATTAGAGAAGGCAAGCGTTTTGAATCTTTTCCATGTCTACTATAGCTACAGTAACTATATATCCTTCATTATAAAGGACACTCCTTTATTCCAGGAAGCTGTCTTTTAAGTTTGCTTATTTTTCCAAAAATAAATAAATCACTTTGTCCTTTATTTTGGTCATTTCACTTTTAAGTGCCCAAAAGGTGCCACTTAGTGGCACAATCTTTCACATTCATGTGAACAATTGAATTGCATTTCTTTTTTAAAAAAAATAAATTTACATAGACAGTTTTGATTTTAGAAATCTTTATTAGAAGATGCATCAATGGAGGTTTTTTTCTTGCTTTTGCTGTTGAATTTTCCTCTGTAAAAATAAAAAAGTTATAACCAAACAATTTTTTTCTTCTTCTGTTCTTCTGAACGTCTTTCAGATTTATCACCTGTCCTGATTTGTCCTTTAATTTTTCCAAGAAAATAAGTTCATTCATTCTATGCGACGAATCTAACCTTACCTAGACGTACCTGCCCCCCAATGGTTTTGATTAGCTAATAGTTAAACTAAAGTAAGAATTCTTTGGCATATGAGGGGAAAAAAAATCTTGTTTTATTAAATATTCCCATAAGCATTTTCACTCTTCTCTGTTTCTTTATAGTGAGCACTGAAATTCATACTCTTATAGCTATTTCTCTTGATTTTGCCTTAGTGTTATATGTTGATTATAATAAGAGTTTTGTTTCTCTCCTCACACCGGACAGAATGTGAGAATGCCAACCAGTGCTACAACTGGAGTTGTGTAATGAAGATAAAATGACTATAATGATGACCTCTCTGTCCCTTTGCTATACAGTGTCCTTCTCTTTAACTGAACACCTTTTCAAATGAACATATTCTGAACTCTTGAACTGCTTATTCTGTTCACCGAGCGTATTGCTCAATCTACACTTCATCATAATGTGTCACCAAAGACTGTGTGTTTCCTTGTATCTGATGTCCAGGTGAGGGGGGGTGTCGATGGCAGGGGCTTCACTAGAATCAGAAATTGGACTGTTCAGGGATTACATTAGTTCAGGCTTATTTATACTAGCCAGGTAGTCTTAACAGCTATAAATTTAAAGCGTATCTTAAAAGAATTTTCATAGGAGTAAAATGACTTTTTCAATCTATCTCATGAAACTCGGTTGTAATTGTGCCAAGTCTAGAAGATCAGTGGATAAGTCATCTTCTCCTAATCTGCTGGACCTTACATTTCTTTCCGTTTGCTTCAAATGCTTTATATTCTATTAAAAGGCTTGACAAAATTATCGAAATGATAAGACTGCAGGAGACGATACTGCTCTTGTCAAACTGGAGCATGGAATGGAAAACGTTATTTAGCTGTGCTCACTGCTGGTAAATTCAGAATGAGATCATCTCAAGCAAGCATATGTTAGCTTGATTATTTACTAGTTTTAAATTTGGCTTCATTCTCAGCTCTAGTTATATTTTTCCCTGCAAGGGTTGTCATTGGAATTACAACAATACTTGGAGGTCTTGTGATTAGATTGCAATTCCCTCTGTGCTTCTTTCTATTGTCCTCAAAATATCAGTGGTAATGTTGACAGCAGCTGCATCTGCAGCCTTGAATAGATCCCCAAATATTCTCATTTAAAGTTTCAAAATAAACTAGATTACTTGGTTCATTTAGACCGAAACTTGAATTCCATCTAATGAAAAATATAGTTTCTGGAGGCTATGGAATTCTGAAGAAAGTCTATAACAGTGATGGCTAACCTTTTTTGCCGTCATGTGTCAAAAGCGGGGGGAGCACAGGGAGGTCGCGCGTGTGCGTGCCCACACCCATAATTCAATGCGCGCGTGACACCCGCCCCCCCCCACTCCCCCACTTTTGGCATGTGATGGCACAGTGGGCCTGGTAGGCCTGTTTTTCATCCTTCTGAAGCTTCAGAGGCTTTCTTGGAGCCCGAGGAGAGCAAAAACGGCCTTCCCCATCCCCTCCCCAGAGGCCCAGCCTGTTTCCCGACTTCTGGTGGGACCAGAAGGTTGAAAACCAGCTGGCTGGCGCACACATGCGTGCTGGAGCTGAGCTAGGGTAATGCTTGCATGCTCACAGATATGGCTCCGTTTGCCACAGGTGGCATGCATGCCATAGATTCGCCATCACGGACCTATAATATTATGATACGATCCTTATAAAATTTTACAAGCCATTCTCCTTGCCATAGCTCCTTTTGCGATGTCAATAATTAACTTGGAAACCAAGGGCTAATGCTGAGTGAGCTCTGTTTGAGTTCTTAGCATATGAGCTTAGCCTGTAATTAATCCAGAAATTCAAAACTATCTAATATTTTCCTATGGACTCACTAGTTCGGAATGTTTCAAGATGACAGAATTTGTAGCAGAGTTTTTTTTTCCCCCTCAGGCTTTTAGGAAAAGATCTCACACCATCCCAGAAGGTCTCAACAAACACAGTTCTTTACAAGATGTTCCTAGAATTCTGAACGACGAAGGTAGATGAAAAAGAATCTCATATGTAATCTATATCTACCTAACCAGAGGTGGTATTCGGCCTGTTCAGACTGGTTCGGGCGAATTGGTAGCGGCAACTGTGGGTGGGACCGCTCACCCGCCCCGGCCTAATGCCGTCCTATTTAGCCATGTTTTCGAGACCGGGTGCATGCATAAAAAGCAAAGTGCATGCGCAGAAGGCAGGGCGCATGTCTGGAAGGTGTGTGCGTACACGAAGCAAACCAGTGGTAAGAATGTGTTGAACCCACCACTGTACATAACCATCCTGCTTTCCCTTTGCACACAAATTTAAATCTTGCACCAGATTTGCATATCTTGGCGCTTTTTGAAGAGATAAGGGGTTGCTCCTCTCCTCGTTCAGTGGCCTTAGTAACAGAATAAAGTCGAGTAGGAAAGTCACCCGCAGCATTAAACACTGAATCAATGTGCAAGAGACAATTTGCAAATTGAATAGCCTGAAAATAGCTTCTTTGAAACTTAATAGAAGTTGAAGGTCTGCATGGGATCTTCTGCTTTGTGGAAGTGGATCCTAGATCCCGCTCCGCTTCTATAATTCTCCATAACGAAAGCGTTACCAAAAAGGAAGTGAATGAAACATGTGTAATAATATTGCTAAATTGGAAGCACAAAGCATCATAAATATGCTTAGTCCACAGGCCATCTGAAATCATAGTTGTTAGGGCTTTTTCATTTTAACCTGAGTCTCCTGATATTTAATGAATCTGAAGTTGAACGTTGGTCTCATAAGAGGCAGGCTATAGCTTCAAAGAGTTGCAGTCCTTGCATTTCACAGCGAACACATCTGTAATTTGAAAAGAACATACTTCCCAAAAATGTGAATGCAAGAAACTTTGAAAAATAAATAATTACAGAAATAGGCATGGAATAACTCCCCTGATCCCCAATAGTGTAGGGTTTTGGGGTTTTTTGGCAGCTAAAGTATTGAATGCTCTATTTATTCTGCGCAGATAATATTCTTGCAGAATATCCAAAGGATGGGACATTAGGCTATCATCCTATGTCCGAACTTGCACTTGGGAAAGGAGAACTTCTCCAAAGGAGCCTTTTGTATGGTATACAATGCAAAATGCAAGCACCATTTGCTTTTAAATCACCATATTTTTTGATGTATAAGA
The DNA here is from genome assembly GCA_030761175.1 of Masticophis lateralis. Classification (NCBI taxonomy): domain Eukaryota; kingdom Metazoa; phylum Chordata; class Lepidosauria; order Squamata; family Colubridae; genus Masticophis; species Masticophis lateralis. The sequence continues at coordinate 17,077,401 of JAUDYJ010000010.1, forward strand.
TGCTCCAGAGTATAAAACATTAGTTTTTGGGGAGGAAAACAAGAAAAAAAATTTTTTGCCTCTGCTTACCAGCATCCATTGGTATTCATCTGGCTAGCGTCCTTGCAGCAAAAAGCAAACAGCCTGGTCAGCTTCAGCACGTTATCGCAGCCTGATTTAGCACAAACAGCTGATTGGTGGTTGAATCTGCCTCCTGGAATACCGCCAATCAGCTGTTCCAGGCTGCGGGGATCGCAGAGCCCATCGACACCTCCGTGTGTCGTGTTTTTGGCCTCCGTGCATCATGTTTTTGGCCTTCACAAGCTCCGTTTTAGACCTGTTCCAGGCTGCGGAGATCACCACAGCACATCGCCACCAATCGCTGCCTCAGCACGTTGCATTTTCGACCTCCACATGTCCCATTTTTAGCCTCCGCATGTCACATTTCTGGCCAGTTCCAGGCGGCGGGGATTGCCACTGCGGATCCCCGCCACCTGGAATCAGCCGAAAATGCAATGCACAGAGGCCAAAAACAAGAGCGTGCGGAGGTTGAAAACATGACACATGGAGGCCTAAAATGGCCCAAGGGTGAGGGCTGGCAGGTGGGCAGGGCTTGAGCAACATTCGGTGTATAACTCTCACTGCAATTTTCACCCACTTTTAGGGTGGGTTGGGGGGGTGCATCTTATACTCCAAAAAGTACGGTATAAGGTTGAAAAGTGTTTCATTTTGTTCAAGTATATCAAAGCTCTCTTCTGCCTTTCCTTTTTTAAAAACTAGCCCATTGTGCTGCGTTCTTATTATACATAATAGACCTTTACTTCATGCACTGGCAGTGAACTGGACTGTTACGGAACTCTGCGTACGTATTACGTAAAAAAAATACCATTGGAGTTTTCTCAGAGTTTACTGAACAGCAGACTAATATCACTTGGAGGCACAGCAGAGAATTCATTACCCAGCACATTCACCTTTCCTCCCATCGGGTGGGTGTGCTAGGGAGACGGTGTGGCTGTAGCTATTTCAGGTTGAGAAGCCATTTAGATCTCAGGTGACAGGAGATTGGAAATTACTTTGAATGCTTGTTTAAAAGACCATGGGCACTGCAGCATTTAACTCTTGGTGTGCAGTTTGACATTCAAGAGATCCTTCCCCGTAATAGTAACTATTTCCCTTCTTTCAACCACAGAAAGGAAGAGTTGGTAGCAACACTACTGCTGTATAATTTTCACTCTTAGCAACATAAACGTCGGGCTCAATTAGGGTCATAAATTGAGGATTACCCATACTCTGGTCCAGGCACAAACCACCAGTCTGGGAAGATTCCTGCAAAAAAGGCATTAAGCAATAAAGTTGCCAATCGAATTCTTGAACACTGGAAGTTTTTTAAAAGAGATTGAATAACCATTTGTCTGAAATGGTATAGGGTTTCCTGCCTAAGCAGGGGATTGGACTAGAAGACCTCCAAGGTCCCTTCCAATTCAGCTGTTCTGTTCTGTTCTTTCCCCTCCCCTCCCCTTCCCTTCCCTTCCATTCTTTATTCTCTGTCCTGTCCTGTCCTGTCCTGTCCTGTCCTGTCCTGTCCTGTCCTACCCTACCCTACCCTACCCTACCCTACCCTACCCTACCCTACCCCATCCCATCCCATCCCATCCCATCCCATCCCATCCTATCCTATTCGTGCCACAAAGGTGCTTTTTCAAAAGGCAACTGGACTGTTTTTCCTTGTGGAAGAAACCTCCCCCCACCCCCATCATCTAGACAAAACTAATGAAGCTTCTTAGATGAGAAGTGAAACATTTTCTTCATCAAGGAAAAAACCAGTCCGGTTGCTTTTTGAAAAAGCATCTTTGAGACAGTAGTTAGAATGCTCTATTAAGAGTACAGGTTCAACTCCACCGTCCACCATGAAAAGTCACCTCTGAGTCCTTCTCTCTGAGATGAACTATCTCATATAATTGGGTAGTTCCACCCTCCAGGGGTAAAATGCAGAGATATTCTTACATCGAGCTCATAAAAAGAGGTAGGGCATAAATAAATAAAAATTAAAAAGGGGGAGATACCTGCCTGAAATTCTGTGAAGTCAAAATTTTAAGTTTTCTTAAATTATAAATTAACAACGTCCACAGTTTATAAGGAGAATCAATACAAAATGTTTTACAGATGGCACATGCCACCTGAAAAATTGGCAAAAATGTTTAAAGATAAATCAGCTAAATGTTGGAAATGCCATCAGACACCAGGTTCGTATTATCATATGTGGTGGGCGTGTACAGAAGCGAGAAATTATTGGATTAAAATTAAAACATGGTTAGAATGTTTTATTATAATACAATAATATATTGTATTATTTACAAATGATACAACAGCATATGGATTTAAAACCTGAACTGTTCCTATTGAGTATCTTACCAGAGAAATTTAGTAAAGAAAATACATATTTGATTATACATGCTGTAACGGCAGAGAGGATAGTATTTGCGCAAAGATGGAAAGCAGAGAAAATCCCTACAGAGGGAGAAGTAATTAAGAAAATATTGGATTGTGCAGAAACGAACAGATTGGCTTTGACAATTAAAGAAAAAGAAAAATCAGAATATTTTAAGATATGGGGAAAATTTTATTATTGGTTAGAATAGGGTAATTTTGTAATAGAAAAGCAAGAAATGTGGGAGAAATGTACAATAAATGAAATGATAATATTAAGATATGATAAATAGTGGAGGAGTAGGAAGAAGACACAAAAGATGTACTCAGATGATACACTTATTGATTGATTGATTGATTATGTATTGTATGTCTGTTTGTCTATTTAAAAAAAACTTTTACAAAAAAAATTACATTTCCCAGTATCCCAACTTTAACTTCCTGTTTTTGACAGAATGTCCTTGAGGCAAGAACTGCATCTCTGTCTAATTAACCTATTTTGCAAGGTTGCTGTGAAGATAAACTCTCTCTCTCTCTCTCTCTCTCTCTCTCTCTCTCTCTGTGTGTGTGTCCCCACACCTGGGACTCTGAATTCTGTGGAAGCAAGGACAGAATGTGTGATCCGAGGAAAAGGCTGCTCAAAAGATAAATCCTACTTCCTAAGTCTTGGCACTTCATAAATTTAAATACGTGTTTATGTTTGTCTGTGTGTGTGTAAGGGAAAGCAGCAGCTGGCAAGTCAGTCCTTGTCACTTTATGTTGATAAAACTTTATAAGTGCTGCTTTTGTTTAAGGGTGTATTAATTTAACTTCAGTTGTACGGAAAGATAACAGTTTCCCAGGATTTAAACTAACAACTTCCCATTGTAAAGTCTAATATGATTGATTGTCTCCATCTGTTTCTGTAAAGAACCTCCTCTCTCTCTCTCTCAATCCAGCATCTGCATTTTATTTTCCACCTGAATCATAATCTGAGCTAAGACCCTCCACCCCCCAATTCCAAAGATGAGTTTACAGTCAGAAGTACCATTCTGTTTCTAATCAGTGTTGTTTAAAAGGTAAACGTTCCCCTTGCACATATGTGCTAGCCGTTCCCGCCTCTAGGGGGCGGTGCTCATCTCTGTTTCAAAGCCAAAGAGCCAGCGCTGTCCGAAGACATCTCTGTGGTCATGTGGCCGACATGACTCAACGCCAAAGGCATACGGAACGCTGTTACCTTCCCACCAAAGTGGTCCCTATTTTTTTACTTGCGTTTTTTTATGTGCTTTCGAACTGCTAGGTTGACAGAAGCTGGGACAATTCACGGGAGCTCACCCCATTACGTGGCACTAGGGATTCGAACTGTTGAACTGCCGACCTTTCGATCAACAAGCTCAGCATCTTAGCCACTGTTTATTGTAATACAAATCCATGACCAGTTTTCGCTATTTACAGCATGCATAAAAATTAATCTTTCTGTTTGCATTTGTGTTGTTTGCTAATGGTAGTAGTGACAGTCTTGTTCATCTGTTGGGAGCGAGTAGCATACTTTGCTATTTAACTATTGCGGTAGAGTAAACATATGCTTGTGTCAGCTTGGAAATATATGCTCCTACTCTAGAGTATGCAAGATCTTTAATGAAAGTGTACAGCAATCTGATCTGGCAATCAGATTTTAGCAATCATAGCCTTTTTGTCTTAAGAGTTATTTGTTTCTTTTTTTTTTTAATTGAAAAAGTTTTACAAATACAAATTTTTCCCCCTCCCCCCCCCTTTTCTAATGTTTCTAATGGTACATGAATATAAAAAGTGAGAACATATTTATAAATAAAAAACAAAGAGTTTGGAAGGTAAACATTAATGAAGTCGATAAAGATGATATTTACAGAAAGAAGGAACCTGGGTTTGAGTCACTACTTCTCCGGTTAATACCCTTTGACACAATCCATTTATTATGATTTGTCAGAACATTTTTGCAAAACTTCTGTTGCAAAATTATATACTGTTACATTAAGGAGAACCAAAATCTCCATTTCTTGAACTCTTGAAAGTGAACAGGTAAAGAGGAATAGAAAAAGCTGTATTATGGCTTACTTGAACAAATCTTGATAGTTTTATAAAACGAAGACATTTGAAGACAATATTCTGTTTGGTTTCTTTCCTCTCAGACTGGCCCATTAACTGGCTGGCCTATCCATAAATGTATAGGATAAACTGCAGTATATTCAAAGTTGAAGGAGAAACAAGAGTCTCCCTTGGTGGTGCACAGAGGTGATGCGAATCTGATACTACAGTTACAAACTGCTGAGCCAAGCTACAATTTCATCTTCCTGGCTAGTTGAAAAAAAAATGAGATGATCAATGGAGGAGGAGGAAGTAGAAGAAGCTATTTTAACTACCACTGACTTTGTGATATTGGCTTTTCTTACAGTATGCAGTGCAAACCTATTTCTTAATATAATTTATATAAATTAAGAATCGTGATTCCGGAAACTTTGAGGAGGAAAATACATTGACCCAAAGTGGTAGAGGGTTAAAGGCATTCTGTTTGTTTGAATTCTAAAGCCCCAGAGCAATGTAACTTCTTCATTTTCTATTACTTCGTCTATTTTGTGATCTCGCAGTTACTTCTTAGCCATAGAATAGAATAACAGAGTTGGAAAGGACCTTGGAGGTCATCTAGTCCAACCCACTGCCCAGGCAGGAAACCCTAAACCACTTCAGACAAATGGTTATCCAACATCTTCTTAAAAATTTCCAGTGTTGGAGCATTCACAACTTCTGCAGGCAAGTTGTTCCACTGATTAATTGTTTTAACTGTCAGGAAATTTCTCCTTAGTTCTAAGTTGCTTTTTTCCTAGATTAATTTCCACCCGTTGCTTCTTGTTCTATCCTCAGGCGGTTTGGAAAATAGTTTGACTCCCTCTTCTTTGTGGCAACCTCTGAGATACTGGAACATTGCTATCATGTCTCCCCTAGTCCTTCTCTTCATTAAAGTAGACATACCCAGTTCCTGCAACCGTTCTTCATATGTTTTAGCCTCCAGTCCCCTCAACTCTCTGGTTTACACACCTTATGTCCCATCTACTTACTGTCTGACTTACTTAGATCATTTATTGAGTGTACTGAGTGACCGTTCAAAGTTACGATGACTCATGGCCATTTTTCACAGCTACAACCTTTGTTGCATCCCCATGATCATTTCATCAAAATTTAGATGCTTGGCAACTACCGTATTTTTCGGAGTATAAGGCGTACCAGAGTAAAAGATGCATCTTAGTTTTTGGGGAGGAAAATAAGAAAAAAGCTGATTGGCAGGTGGATCGGCCTCCCGGAATACCCCCAATCAGCTGTTCCCAGAGGTGAATTTTAGCCACAGGTTCCTTGATTGTGAGCTCTGTGCCTTGCTTTTTTTTTTTTTTTTTTGCTTTTTTTCCTACTTCTGAAACAGAGCTTCAGAAAAAAACTTTTTTCCTGCCTCTGAAAGCCTCCGAAACAGAGCTTCAGAAAAAAAGCCTCTGAAGCTCTGTTTGGGGGAGTTTCTTCTGAAGCTCTGTTTGGAGGCTTCTTTTCTGAAGCTTCGTTTCTGATGCTTTTTTCAGCCTCTGAAACCTCCGTTTGAGAAGCTGGGTACGGCTACATTCGGAGTATAAAACTCGCCCAAATTTTCTCTTTTTTGGGGGGGAAAAGGTGCATCTTATACTCCGAAAAATATGCTACTTCCTACTTATGACCATTTCTGTGTCCCAAGGTTACACGATCACCTTTTGCTATCTTTTGACAAGCAAAGTCAATGGGGAAGTCAGATTCACTCAACAACCAAGTTACTAACTTAGCCACTACAGTGATTCACTTAACAAACGTGGCAAGGTCAGTCATAAAAAGGGGGCAAAATTCACTTAACAACTGTCTCACTTAACAACATAAATGTTGGGTTCTGTTGTGGTCATAAGTCAAAGGCTACCGGTACTTAACATCAGTGCTCAAGTCTGTAAGGCAGAGGTCTTCAAACTTGGCAGCTTTAAGACTTGTGGACTTCACCTCCCAGAATTCTCCAGCCAGCACACTGTTACCTTCCAACCAAAGGTGGTCCCTATTTTTCTACTTGCATTTTTTACGTGCTTTTGAACTGCTAGGTTGGCAGAAGCTGGGACAAGTAATGAGAGCTCACCCCGTTACACAGCTCTAGGGATTCGAACTACTGAACCGTCGACCTTTTGAGCGACAAACTCAGCGTCTTAGTCAGCCACCGCGTCTCCTTATTAAGGGGCTAAGGAGCATGTTGAATTTTCTTAAAGAGCAAATAAGCATGCTTATGTGTGTGATGAAAAATAGCCATGTTTGAATGCATGCATTTTCAAGTGAGCATTGTAGAAGGCCATTTATTATCAACAGGAAGATCTATTTATACATATCTGTGATTGTATTTATGATGAGATTTAACCAGAGAGCTTCCCCATATACCCCACCCCTTTCTAAACTCATAAGAGAGAATACAAGGGGTGTGTTTTTTAACCCGAAAGCATCAGGCTGATTGATCGTATAGATTTCTGCCGGAAAATCTAAGCATGCTAAATTCTCTAGGCTTAACATTTTCAAGCAATGAATATTTTGGAAGTTCAGCAACAATTCAACATGGGGTCCCATGTCTTTTATCTTTCCGAGCCTCTTCCATTTATACGAACATGGTTGTTCTCGAGTTGTTTGCTACAAAATGTTAAATCATCACTTAGTTTTCTCTCCTTCCCCTTCCTAAAGTCGGATGATAAATTTAGAATTTGCCTCCTTTCAATTCATCATTTTCTTTCAACCCAGTAAAGTTTCTCTTAACACTTTAGACCGGAGATATATAAAAAGGCACACTAGACTGCACACCTTCATTTTATTTTGGACATTGTAATAAAGTTTTGATTTACTCATTTTACGGGCACGTTCAGCATGAAATAGCCTAGTTCAGAATGTAATCTTGAGTTTTAAATACCGTATTTTTTGGAGTATAAGACGCACCTTTTTCCCACCTAAAATGGGGTGAAAATTTAGGTGCGTCTTATACACCGAATGTAGCCCCACGTACCCATTGGTCCCCACCCTTTGGCCTCTGCCTCCCAGCAGTTTACCTCCTTGCAGCAAACAGCAAGAAGAAACAGCTCCTTTCAGCTTCAGTACAGCCTAATTAGCACAAGTTGATTAGATCAGCCTCCCGACTCTCAGCTGTTTTGCTCTCAGCTGTTTTGCCCGGGCCTCTGCTGCTTGCTGCAAGGAGATAAATTGCTGGGAGCAGATTTTTTTTTTCCTTGTGCTAATCAAGCTATGCTGAAAATGAAAATGAAAGTAAAGCAGGCTGTTTGCTGTTTGCTGCAATGAGGCAAAATTGCTGGGAGGCAGAGGCAGATTTCTTTTTCTTGTTTTCCTCACCAAAAAAGGTAGCTGCATCTTATAGTCCAGTGCGTCTTATACTCCAAAAAATACAGTAAATAAATTTAATAGTGGCACCACAAAATACCATGATGTTCTATTAAAGGTTCTGTTTTACTTTTTGAATTATGGGATCCAAATTATTTATTGTGTGAATGGTATGCTGACCAAAAACAAAAAACAAAAAAACCCCTTTGCTTTTACTGTAAAATACAAATGATGCAAATGTTTAATGATAGGTGTTTTCAGTGGTAATCAAGAGTATTAGGAATAAATGGTAAAATGTAAGACTATTAAGGGTTGGGAAGTGCTTCCATCTTCAAAATGGAGGTCATGAGGATGTGAACTCAGTATTCCACACATGCATGGATCTATGGTATCTGAGAAACTCTCTCTCCCTGATGTTAAAAGCCCACCCCACTCGATTCCATCTACTAAAATATTGAAGCAGGTGGGGTCAAGGAGAAGGGCCTTTTTTGCTATGGCCCCCATCTCTGTGGAACATTCTACCACTGGAGGTCAGAATTACCTTCTCCCTTTTGGCCTTCTGCTGTCAGGGTTAGGGTTAGAAACCTCGAGTTAGGGTTAGGGTTAGAATCTTCGAGCCAGGTTTCAAAAGAAATCCAATTATTTATTAGGAGCAACATGTCAACATTTATCCAAGTGGAGTCAACTCTGCTCCATGTAATTTATGGCTCACTATGACCTTGTTTCCCCTCTCCTCCCTGGGTGTGTCATAAATCACATTCTCCAATGGAGCACTTTCGCGGGCTGTAGAAAACATGCCTCTCCTGCTGGCTCTGGTAACTGGGATACCAGAGCCAACCTGGAGAAAGGTATGCATGGAATGTGCTTCTGGTCGTGGCAGCCGAGCTGCTCCATCAGTTTCTCCTCACTCTTGCTTATGGCAACTTGAGAGCAGGCCTAGAATGCTTTACAAGTTGACATCTGGATGGTATCAAAGCCTGGCTTTGCCAACTGATCTGGGGTTCCAAGTGGGACAGTCATCACTTGGAGATGGTTGATGGGGTGAGAAGACCTCATCCCCGCCCTGTCTTGGCTTTTCGTTTTCTTAGTTCGTACATTCATACTTGCAAGATTCTTTTACTGTAACCTTTTAATAAATTCAGTATTAGGATTCATGACTTTAGTTTTGTGGTTTGGACTACCTCAAATGGTTGACATCAATCTTGCAAGTCTCAAAATCTCTCTCCCCCCCACCCCCTTTTATCATCATGAAAACTGGATGGATATCAAATCTAAGAAACTTTCTCAAATTACCTTTCAGCCTTGGACTCAGATTTCTTTCATCTAACTCTTGTCTTGATTGTGTCTCTTCCCCATGTTCCTCAAGGTTATTCCTACTTCACATTACTGTACAGTTTGACTCCTGGGAATGGTCAGAAACATTCTCTAGACACATCATGATTTATGGTTTGGATTTTCTTGGTGTTTTTCAGCGGGAGAGGTTGCAGTCCTGCCAAATGGACCAGATTTTCAAATCTTACATCAGTTAGCCCATACACTGAATGTAATTAACATTTGTTCTTGGGACAGGAAATTGAATCTCTCAGTAACTCCATTCATTTACACTCAGGTGCTGCATGAATAATATCACTCAAACGAAGCTTAACTGAACACATTGGACCAATTTTTCAAGTGTTCACTCGAGTCCAGTTTTTCAAACAGTGTTCTGTGGAATTTTAGCATGCCATGAGATACTAAGCCCTTCCCTCAAATAATAATACATTTATTAAAAAAAAAAAAACCAGCCAATTTTCTAGGGTTTTGGGATCAACGTTTCCAGGAGAAAAACCGTTGGTTTAATCTTTGGGTTACTATCTAAGATTGAAATGGTTTGGGTGAAACAGTTGTAAAACTAGATATCTGCTTCCCTTCCAGAAAGATAATTATGGCCATTGCATAAATATAAAATTTGGTCTTTTGTCCGGCCAATTCTTATGGGCCATCGAGAAATGCAAGGAGTGACTCAATTTCTTTCAGCTTGGTTTGCATGAACCAATTGTAAATGTTTGGATAGGGGTTTTAATCTGAATTGCCCATTGTTTTCTATGTCTCATAAGTAGGAACCTTGATTGGGCTTATGAGCCAAAACTAAGCCAGTTACACAATCCTCTCTCTCTCTCTCTCTCTCTCTCTCTCTCTCTCTCTCTCTCTCTCTCTCTCTCTCTCTCTCTCTCTCTCTCTCTCTCTCTCTGTGTGTGTGTGTGTGTGAGAGAGAGAGAGCTATAGCTTTTTAATACTCTTCTAATAACTTCAGTTTAGAATAGTATAGAATAACAGAGTTGGAAGGGACCTTAGAGGTCTTCTAATCCAACCCCCTGCCCAGGAAGGAAATCCTACACCACTTCAGACAAATGGATATCCAGCATCTTCTTAAAAACTTCCAGTGTTGGAGCATTCACAACTTCTGCAGGCAACTTGTTCCACATATTAATTGTTCTAACTCTCAGGAAATTACTCCTTAGTTCTAAATTGCTTCTCTCCTTGATTAATTTCCACCCATTGCTTCTTGTCCTGCCCTCAGGTGCTTTGAAGAATAGTTTGACTCCCTCTTCTTTGTGGCAGCCCCTGAGATATTGGAAGACTGCTATCATGTCTCCCCTAGTCCTTCTTTTCATTAAGCTAGACATACCCAGTTCCTGCAACCGTTCTTCATATGTTTTAGCCTCCAGTCCCCTAATCCTCTTTGTTGCTCTTCTCTGAAGTCTTTCTAGAGTCTCCACATCTTTTTTACATTGTGGCGACCAAAACTGAATGTAATATTCCAAGCTTGATGCAACCGATCGCCTTTCTTTTTCTACACTGGGCTGTGACCCTTTCTAGAGAATAAGCCTGAGTAACAAAAGGACACAGAAAATCATCCGGTGTGGAATTCCTTGAGGATGTCCAGCAGGATGGAACATCTTCCTTGATTGAAAACCTATTTTGCTTTGTTTATAAATTAGTTGTCTTTCGTGGCTGGCAGGGGCTGAACAGATTTCCCCCCTCGCCCTCCTCTTTAGTTTCCCTTGGGCTTCTGTGCTGTTTTTGCTACTTTATCCTTTATTAATTGTTTATTCCTACCTCTTAAGTCACACTGATAAGTGTTTAGAATGGGGCGGCACAAACTAAAAATCAAACTAACCGGGGTCTTACGTTGGGATTGCTTTGTTCCTCTTCCAAACAAGAAATCCACGAGATTTCCCTTCTCATCCTTTGCTTCCCATGGTAGAGAACTGTTTTAAGCCTCATTTAAGTTTGCGTTTGTTTCATTACAAAATTTGCAAGAGATGGGTTCCTCTCCCTTCTGTATAACAAGCCACTGCAGACTGTTTTCTCTCTGGAATTACCCAGATGTTTAAGAAGGACAGAGAACTCCTCTAGTTGGGGCGGATTGTTTTATCTTTTAAGAAACAACTATAACACAAGCACCGTGAACTGGAGGCCCAACCTATCCATGGCTATTAATCATCACCGTCCATTATTTACGGAAGGTTCCTTCATTGTTTCATAAAGGTATCTAGAGGGTCAATTAGAGACAACAGACAGGATTTTTCAAAGACACAAGAGGGTCAATTAAGACTCCTTGTAATTTTCTGCTTTAACAGCAAATGCCAGCCTATCACGCAACAGATCTAGCGAAATTTAGAAATAAACAAGATGCTTCTTTGCTTTTTTTTTCTTTTTTCTTTTCTTTTTTAGTTTCAGGGATGGGGGGGTGGAGGAGAAAAGCAGATGTCAGTGCAGTGGTGACATATGGTTTACTGTCAAACCATGGTCAAAGAGGAAAAAAAAAACACCAGAACCCAAGAATCATTTTTAAAATTGCAGCCAACCAAGTGCAAAGTTCCTTTAAAGGGTCAGGCACCTTTGGGAGATGCAAGGGGAATATTGAGATGGAAGATTCTGCTTCTACTTCGGAAGTGCTTCATTTATCTAGGAGTCCTGCTTGCCCACAGTAGCCCCTTCTGCACATGATGTGTGTGTGTGTGTGTGTGTGTGTGTATTTGTTTTCTTTTCGTAGGCCTTTATGTGTATTTCTCTTTAGCCAGGTTCTTCCTATGTAAACCGAGATTTTTATGCAGCCCTAGTTCAGTGAAATCACAATCCACTAGTGTCTAGGCTTTTTTTCTGGCAGCCAGGAAACACTCTGCTGCCCATTGGGAGACTAAAGAGACTAAGATAGATCTATTTTTGACTTATAAGTCCTCATCAGTTAGCCACACCCTCATCCCACGTATCCTCCCTGTAAAGGTACAGTATTTGTTTTCTTTCCTTTCCATAGGCTTTATGTGTATTTCTCTTTAGCCAGGTTCTTCCTACATAAACCGAGATTTTTATGCAGCCCTAGTTCAGTGAAATCACAATCCACTAGTTTCTAGGCTTTTTTTCAGGCAGCCAGCAAGCACTCTGGTGCCCATTGGGAGATTTAGCAGATTGGGATTTTATTAAACAAGCATTTTATTAAAACAAATTTGAAAAAAAGTAAAAAAAAATCTGATTTAAATGAAAAAAATGTGATTTATTTTTTTTAAAAAAATCCATTTATTAATTTTTAATTTTTTTTAAAAAAATCAATTTTTATCCAGGATCGTAAGCTAAGTTCTAGTTAAGCTAATGTATTGGTCATGCCTATACATGAGAATTTAGTCAACTAACATGTCAGCATTCAAATTGGCACCAGATAAGAGTCAGGAATTCAAGAGGTGTTGGACATGGTCCAGGGGTGAAATCCGGCAGATTCTGACAGGTTCTGGAGAACCGGTAGCAGAAATTTTGAGCAGTTCAGAGAACCGGCAAATACCGCCTCTGGCTGGCTCCAGAGTGGGATGGGAATGGAGATTTTGCAGTAACCTTCCCCTGGATTTTTTTTTGGGGGGGGATGGAGTTTTTGCAGGATCCTTCCCCTGCCATGCCCATCAAGCCATGGCCATCACGCCCACCACGCCACACCCACAGAACTGGTAGTAAAAAAAAAAATGGATTTCACCACTGACCCGGACCTCTTGTGGGAATGTAATGATTCCACACCGATTCCTCTCTTGACTCTACCGCTCCTTCTCCTACAACAGCCAACCGCAAACCTAACTCTAACCCTTCCATATACTGTACAGTCTCGTGTTGGTTTTCATCCCTGAAGCCATTTTTCTCCTGGCATCTTCAGGGCTGCCACAGCAGAGGTCGGGCGAGCATTGGGAAGGGGAGGGGGAGAGGGAGAGATAGCAAAGGGATTGTAAACAAAATAAAATTCTTACCTCTGAGAACCAAGGACGTTCCCACCAAGTGCAAGAAGGCAGGATGTGAGGCCAAATGAACTTTGGATTGGGACCTGGTTGGGCCATGTGATGGATTGCATGGGCAGGGAGAGGAAAAATGTACTTTTAAACTAAGGGGAAACCTAAGGGGGCTTTAGAGTCGGGTTTCCCCAGATGTGCCAATATGACTTGCCTAATAAATCTATGGGGATGTAGTGGCTCGGTGGCTAAGACGCTGAGTTTGTTGATCGAAAGGTCGGCAGTTCAGCGGTTTGAGTCCCTAGTGCCGCATAACGGAGTGAGCTCCCATTACTTGCCCCAGCTTCTGCCTAGCAGCCTAGCAGTTCAAAAGCAGGTAAAAAATGCAAGTAGAAAAATAGAGACCACCTTTGGTGGGAAGGTAACAGTGTTCCATGTGCCTTTGGCATTTAGTCATGCCGGCCATATGACCACAGAGACATCCATGGACAGTGCTGGCTCTTTGGCTTTGAAACAGAGATGAGCACCGCCCCCTAGAGTTGGGAAGGACTAGCATGTATGTGCGAGGGGAACCTTTACCTTTATCTTTAATGAATCTATGCTTAGAGGAACATGTCAGCCTCAGAGTTCTGATTTTGTTGTTAGGGTTACTTGGTTTAATTCCAATGTGTATTTTTTTAATCTGTGTCCTGAGTTTTAAAATCCACCAGACGAATTTGTGCACTGTTTTCCGAGGCTGTTTGAATATCATCTTGGGGTTCAACAACTCTCCCTCCACCCCGTTGCCTTTCCTGCTGAACATGGCATGGGCCCTGACATAAACTGTAAAATGAACTATGCTTTCCAAATGTAGATCAGCACTTTCCATTTCATCCCATTATTCGTTTGTTCTGGCCGGGGTGGAGGGGGTGGGGGTGAAGAGAACTGCTTTTAAACAGGCATAAAATACCTTTCCTAGTATGAAAATTGCCCCTCATGTGTGCATTATTATCCTATTATGTCTGTTCAATACATGTTTTAAATTTCCGCCGGCCTCTATCTCTCTGTTGCTGCTCTGTTTCTTTAGACAAGCCCAGAGGGGGAAAAAAAATTCAAGAGGATTTCCTTAAAAAGAAGGATTGTACAACCTGCGCCTTTAATTCTTTAACGGAACGTAACATATTCCGTGCCAAAGTTTTATTTTTATATCAGCTTGAAAACATACACACGGGTTTTTTTCCATACAAATTGGACTTTAAAGTTTTAAGTGTTCCTGAAAAAAACCTCTCGCGCAAGCCTCTCGCGCAGCGAACATCAGTGGTTTGATCCTTATTGCCCTCTGAAGCCCCTTATTTTCTCTACTGGTTTGGCAGAGGCTTCTAACTAATTATTTAAGGCCACACTCTGCTCTCCGTTGCTGGCTTGCAAGTTGCTGAGTCTCCTAAGAGGGTTGTGTGTGCATCCCCGAGATCCAAACTCCGCTGCTTGGGTGTGAAATTATAGCAGCCACGGACAGAGAAGTCTCCAGCACATTCATCTTACTGACCACAAACATTGGGAAACAATATTAATTCCAATTCTCGGTTCTTTTTCAATTTGTCTTTCATGGCAGACGATGCGTAATGGAAGCGCTTCTAGACTGCCATATCTTTTATATCTTTACATTATGGTGTCTTCTTCAGTTATTTTCTGAAGCTTCGGTGGTAGGAAATAACAATTTGGAAGTAACTTTTGAAACAGAATCCGAAGAGATTTACGGGGATTCTTTCTGGACTGTAAATGATCCCCCTTAACAAGGGAAATTGCCTTATGGAAGGTCAAAAGATTCTTTGGTCAAGCCTTTTTATCATCTCCAATGACCAGGCTACAGCCTTTGAGATCTCCATTATGTATCCGGCTTCCCTCATTTTTCAGGAACAGTTCTATAGCTAACTTGTCTCTCCGTAAATTACTGAATTGTGTACTCCATACCCAATTTTGGTTTCGGAAGACATCTTGTTAAAACTTTAAAGCATCACGTTTTACTCTTTAGGCTTCTCAGCTCTTTCTCTGCATTTCTCAAAGTTACACTTTGGGAAGTTTTTCCGTGACATTCATTATTATTTTGTCTCTTCACAGTGTTCGTTCTTCTTCATATCTGTCACATTAGAGATAGGGATGCTACTGAAGTGTATTTTGGATTGCTGATGGGTATTATACATTAGCAGAAGCTTATTTTTCTGTCTCCCTAAGATCTTACAGCGATGAAATATTTGTACCTTTAACCAAAAAAAATGGATTAAAAGCGGAATATGTGTGGTAATTTGTGTTTTGATCTCTATGATAATAGGCTAGAGTCAGTTGGGTGTAGTGGTGAAGGCATCGTGTTAGAAACAGTGGTGCAGTCGGGCAAATCGGTAGCGGTGACTGTGGTAGGCTCCATCTACTTGCCCGGATGTAATGCCATCCTATTTCACCACGTTTTGGAGGCTGTGTGTGGGCAAAGAGCATGCATGGAAGATGGCACATGCGAGTGAAGTGAGCGCCCCCGAGCGCGTGCTCACATTTGCAAACCAGTAGGGAAGGTAAGTGAATCTTATCTCTGGTTCGAAACTGGGAGATGATGAATTTGTATTAGACAAACAGCTAGCTGGGTGACCTTGGGCCAGTCACTTTCTCTCAGCCATAGGAAGAAGGAAATGGCAACCACTTCTGCCAAGAAAACTGCATGGACTTATCCAGAGAATTGTACATGATTAAACAGAAGAAAAATAAATAATGGGGTGGAGAGAGAAACAAACATAGCATCCAAAATTGGTCATCTGGTAGCAAGTATCTCCACCCTTCCTTAAGGATCAACCTCCAATCCTGCAAAAAAGTCTAAAGTTCCATGTGGTCCATTGGAAATGGTCTCCAACCCTGGCATGATCCACAAATGACAGTAAACTAATACCTCTTTTTTTAAAAAAAACAGTTTATTTATACATTTTCAGTTTATATACCTAAGTGCTTTGTGAACAGCGTTTTGTCTGGATCCATTTGCTTACATATTAGTACTTCCCCAGCTCTTTCCTGTTATCCAATCATTGGTAGAACAGGTCCCATGTTCGAAAATACTCTGTATCTTGTTTTTCTTATATCTTTTAATGTCAATCTGCCCATTTCTGCACAATCTAATAATTAATATCTTAATGTCCCATTGTAGCAGGAGATCTGTGGTAGCCTGTGGTAGATGCATCTGATGAAGTAAACCATAAAGGTAAAGGTAATGGTTCCCCTTGCACATATGTGCTAGTCATTCCCGACTCTAGGGGGCGGTGCTCATCTCCGTTTCAAAGCCGAAGAGCCAGCGCTGTCCGAAGACGTCTCCATGGTCATGTGGCCGGCATGACTCAATGCCAAAGGCGCACGGAGCACTGTTATCTTCCCACCAAAGGTGGTCTCTATTTTTTCACTTGCATTTTTTACGTGCTTTCAAACTGCTAGGTTGGCAGAAGCTGGGACAAGTAATGGGAGCTCACCCCGTTACTCGGCACTAGGGATTCGAATCGCTGAACTACCGTCCTTTCAATCGACAAGCTCAGCATCTTAGCCACTGAGCCACTGTGTCCCTCTCGAAGTGAACCATAACTCATGAAAATTCACGCCTTTTAATAAAATGTGATTAGTCAAAAAAGGGACTAACAGACCCTTACACATTTCCTATGTGATACCACTTTGCTCTTTGGATCATTAAGAATAATATACTTGCCTTGTCAGACTGTTTTTTCTGAGTTGATATCAAAGTAGAGGTATTGTACTCTAAAAATCCAAAGAAAAGAACTAGAACAAGAGAACAGCATTATGATGCAATTTGTGCTCTTCTTTTTAAGCACAGTTAAATTGATCAGCCCCAAACTCAGGCAGCATGGCTACTGGTCCAGATGTAATGTGAACCCCCAGCTGCTGGCTGAATTCAATAAGCATAGCTAAATACACTACAGATTAGTAAATTACGTGAGCAGCTAATATCTGTGGGGGAAATTCTGATTACTGTAACCAATATGGTTACAAAATTGGTGTTAAAGATTTACCTATCATTTGTCTGTCTATCTGTCTATAAATCCAGACACTAAGCCCAATATTTCTGGAAGCATTTTTGTATAATCAATGTGATTACCTGGGGAAATAAATCATAATTTTAAATTCAGATGCATTATTTTTATAAATCACTTTGGCAGTACTTCCCTTATCACGGCTTCTTGTGATGTAGGGAATAACTGTCCTTATTATGCTTCGGTTTAGGTAGTATGATCCTTCACCTGCACCTAAAGCTGAACAAATAATAAAAAAAATGAATTATTTATTGTACATAATGAAGCTCCTATGCA
This sequence comes from Masticophis lateralis, assembly GCA_030761175.1. Classification (NCBI taxonomy): domain Eukaryota; kingdom Metazoa; phylum Chordata; class Lepidosauria; order Squamata; family Colubridae; genus Masticophis; species Masticophis lateralis. The sequence goes on from JAUDYJ010000010.1 coordinate 17,094,766, forward strand.
TTTGCTGAGATCTACATGCACAACAGAGTCTTCTTTATATATTCATTATTCAGGCTTATTAAATGATCTTGCATAGCCCTATTGATGTAGAATTACTGGAAGTTGTTCAATTATTTTGCATCTTTTTATTAAATTCATAACTTTCCACATTATGAAGCAAAATCACATACAGCCTGTTGCTTTTCTTCCTTGAGATAGTGGATACCATTGAGAATGCCAGTCCCAGATACTTTGAAAGACTGAATCATTTTTACAAGCTAAGTCATGTCATTAAATACAACCAGTTCAAATCCACAACATACTAGGTTTGCTCATCCAATCCTATTTTGTAGGTATACAGGCAGTCCCTAGATTAAGAACTACTTTGTGGCAAGATTAGATAGATAAATAGATGGATGGATGGATGGATGGATGGATGGATGGATGGATGGATGGATAGGTTTGCTCATCTAATCCTATTCTGTAGATATACAGGCAGTCCCTAGATTAAGAACTACTTTGTGGCAAGATTAGATAGATAGATAGATAGATAGATAGATAGATAGATAGATAGATAGATAGATGATAGATAGATAGATAGATAGATAGATAGATAGATAGATAGATAGATAGATAGATGATAGATAGATAGGTTTGCTCATCCAATGCTATTTTATAGGTATACAGGCAGTCCCTGGATTAAGAACTACCTTGTGGCAAGATTAGATAGATAGGTAGGTAGGTAGGTAGGTAGGTAGGTAGGTAGGTAGATAGATAGATAGATAGATGGGTGTATAGATGGATGGACGGATAGACACAGACTCAGAAGAGCAACAAAGATGATTAGGGGACTGGAGGCTAAAACATGAAGAACGGTTGCAGGAACTGGGTATGTCTCTAGTTTAATGAAAAGAAGGACTAGGGGAGATATGATAGCAGTGTTCCAATATCTCAGGGATTGCCACAAAGAAGAGGGAGTCAAACTATTCTCCAAAGCACTTGAAGGCAGGACAAGAAGCAATGGGTGGAAACTAATCAAGGAGAGAAGCAACTTAGAACTAAGGAGAAATTTCCTGACAGTTAGAAGAATTAATAAGTGGAACAACTTGCCTGCAGAAGTTGTGAATGCTCCAACACTGGAAATTTTTAAGAAGATGTTGGATAACCATTTGCCTGAAGTGGTTTAGGGTTTCCTGCCTGTGCAGGGGATTGGACTAGAAGACCTCCAAGGTCCCTTCCAACTCAGTTATTCTATTCTATTCTAGACAGACCATAGAATCATAGAATTTGATATTGACCAAGTGTGACTGGACACACAAGGAATTTGTCTCCAGTGCATAAGCTCACAGTGTATATATAAACAGCAAGTAATAGGCCATAGATCATAGATCATAATAAACAACAATTGATAAATCATAAGAAACCAATAGGAGAAGATAGCAGGACAGATGAGAGGATGAGAAAAGATGAGAAATAAGACAATGGTGTGGGAATTGGATGGATGGATGGATGGATGGATGGATGGATGGATGGATGGATGGATGGATGGAATGGAATGGAATGGAATGGAATGGAATGACTTCCATTTCTAATCATCATCTAGCCATCCTTCTGAAAAACCTGACCATCCTAAAATAGAAATTAAGAAGATCGTTTCTTAAGAGTATTCCCTGATATATTTATTTGATAACCACATTTAACTGCCTTCGGTTTGACACAGAAGAGCCAGCTGTTCTAGGCTTAAAAAACAATGCCCAACACGCCTGCAGTCTCGAAAACATGGAATAGCCTTGTATCCATGATGCTGACTGAGGCAGGGGAAGGAATCTTAAAAGGCTGTGTTTTGTATTTTTTTCCTCTGTAGCGGTAGACACAGTTTAGAATATTAAGTAGAGACCCCCATATTAAACGCAATAAAATGCAATAAAACGTGTTCCAGGACTGCTATGCTGCTCATGTTGAGAAACTTAAGGGCCATCTATGGGCAGGCTTGCAAACCACCAGTATTTGTCATCATTTGCACCTGACGGCTTGTTATTTTTGTCTAAGTAAGTAAACAGATGAATGGCCTTAGTTGCAACTGTTCAGGAGACAATTCCAGGTATGATACGTTCCATAATGAGGCTACCAAATCTTGTTTACGGCCTACTTGGCTCACTGCTGGTAGGCATATATTTATAGCAGTCAGTTTACTATTTTTGTGACACTAGTCTTGATGGACCAAATGTGTCTTTCATTAGGCGGCTAAGCCGAACTGGCACAATTGTCCTGAGAGTCATGTTTAGTGTGATTTGCAATGTAGAATCTATGTCTGGATGTGCGAAAGCAGGATAGGAAGTGATGGGGAAGGTGTTAGAAAGACCATTTCCCCGCTCTTGTTGAGATAACTTGGGGATCATTTCTGTTCATGGTTTTGTTTGATAGAAGTAAGTATTATATATTACTAGTTTCGTCTATCTATATTGCAACGTGCTTTTCCTACCAGATGGGCTGGGATGGGTAAATGTAGAAGAGGCAGTCCCTCAAACGTCCAATGTTATTGGTGTGCTGTACACGAATTATTCAGCAGTTTGTATACATTTACGAATTATAAAAGTAATTTGCTTTTGTCATTTGTCATCTGCACCTCTATAACTGTCTGGTTTGATTCTGCAACCCAACAAGACAGACACAGACTTCAAAGGATAATTAGAACTGCAGAAAAAACAATGGCTACCAACTTGCTGCCTTCCATTGAGGACCTGTATATTGCACAAGTCAAAAAGAGGGCTGTAAAAATATTTACAGACCCCTCGCATCCTGGACATAAATTGTTTCAACTCCTACCCTCAAAACGATGCTATAGAGCACTGCACACCAGAACAACTAGACACAAGAACTGTTTTTTTCCCTGAACTCTGCCAAACAAATAATTCCCTCAACACTGTCAAACTAGTTACTAAGTCTGCATTACTATTAATCTTCTCATCGTTCCTATGACCCATGTCTTCCTACTTATGACTGTATGACTGTAACTTTGTTGCTTGTATCGTTACGATTTACATTGTTTCCTAGTATGATTTGATTGCTTATTTGTACCCTATGACTATCATTAAGTGTTGTACCTTATGATTCTTGATAAACATATCTTTTCTTTTTATGTACACTGAGACCATATGCACCAAAGGTAAATTCCTTGTGTGTCCAATCATACTTGGCCAATAAGAATTCTATTCTATTCTATTCTATTCTATTCTATTCTATTCTATTCTATTCTATTCTATTCTATTCTATTCTATTCTACCCTACCCTACCCTACCCTACCCTACCCTACCCTACCCTACCCTACCCTACCCTACCCTATCCTATCCTATCCTATCCTATCCTATCCTATCCTATCCTTTTGAATGTTGTAATAGAAGGATCTGTTTGAGTTAGAGATGCCATAAGCCTTGGTATTGATGATCTCTCTCTCTCTCTCTCTCTCTCTCTCTCTCTCTCTCTCTCCCTCCCTCCCTCCCTCCCTCCCTCCCTCCCTCCCTCCCTCCCTCCTTTTTTAAAATATTATTGTATTAAAAGTGTTTGTGTGTGTTGTGTTGCTAAAAGATTGAATGAATCTGACTCCATTAAACGTATCTAATGCAAACAATCTAAAAATATCAGTGCTTAACCTAATGCCACATATATTCTTTCCTGAGCTATTTATTACTGTACTGTATTTTTTTTAATGCCTTGCTTATTCTCTGGTTATTATTTTGCTGTGAATAGTCAAGTAACTCTCCCAAAGAGTGGTGGTTATTGGAGTGGAGGCTAAACATGAAAGCAACATAGCACAACAACCTTGGCTAAAATACCAATTCACAGCATATAACTTTGAAATGAAAAGATGATGTTATGTTGAAAAATTAACAGAAATTGAAACAATTTGAAGATTGGAATGTATCAATGTGAAACAAATGAAAAACAAAAACAAAAACTTGCCATCTGGATCAGTGGTCACCAACTGGTAGTCTATGGATGACTGAAAAAAATTTGGTGGTCCACAGAAAAAATATTTGCATTTTATATATTGCACTAAATACTATTTATCTTTTTTTAAAAAAAATCATATTGATGGTCCACGGGATTTAAAATTGTGAATTTAGTGGTCCTGAGGTCGGAAAGATTGGCAACCCCTGATCTGGATAGAATTTGATGGTGCATTTGTAGGTAAACTCCAGAAGTTCATTTCATGAATTCAGATGGTTTCAAGGGATATTTTTTTCATTTTTAGAGATTTAAAATTTAAGTTGCACCTTTTCGGAATTTAAGATGATCATGTGCAAATAGAAAAGCAGTCTGTTCTTGCAATTCAGCATGCTTACCCATAACTATTCTACCGATAATATTCAATTTAAGACCATAATTAAACCTGGAACTACAGTCGTAAATCGTGGTGTTGTTGTTAGTTGCAGAGTCATGTCCGACTCTGCAACTATGTGTGACTCCATGGACAACGTTCCTCCAGGCCTTCCTGTCGTCTACCATCCTCTGGAATCCATTTAAACTCATGCTGACTGCTTCAATGACTCCATCCAGCCATCTCGTTCTCTACCGTCCCCTTCTTCTTTTGCCCTCAATCTTTCCCAGCATTAGGCTCTTTTCCAGTGAGTCCTTCCTCCTCATTATGTGGCCAAAGTATTTGAGTTTCATCTTCAGGATCTGGCCTTCTAAAGAGCAGTCAGGGTTGATCTCCTCTAGGACTGACCAGTTTGATCACCTTGCAGTCCAAGGGACTCTCAGGAGTCTTCTCCAGCACCAGAGTTCAAAGGCCTCAATTTTTTCACGCTCAGCCTTTCTTATGGTCCAATTTAAATGTATCTAGTCCCCTCTTAAAGCCATCCCAGTTAGTAGGTGTCGGCATGTCTTCCTAGGTTTTTAAAGATTCGAACAAACGCATTCTATTAATGTCTGGTTTTCAGAGTGAGAGTCAGTTTGGTTTAGTGAAGATTGAGGTGTGGTCTTCTACTCCTACTTAGGCCTGAAAGCCTATTCTGTGACTTTGAGCCAGTCACTCCCTGCTAACCCTTGGAAGAAGGCAATGGCAAATCACTACTTCAATTATAGTGTTTAGATGATTGCATGGATTTAACCATGCAATTGCCTGGAGTCAAATCTGACTTAAAAGCCAAACAAAGAGGTAAGAGGGGGTAACTTTACAGCTTGAATGAACTGTTCTCAAATTCAGTGTCTACTTCCAAACATTATGCTAATCTATTTCCAAATCTATGCAAATTGCCTAGTAAGAGTATTCATGCACAACAGTTTCTCAGGAGCCCTTTGACATTATTCTTTGATATTTTTGTTTTGTTGTGTTCAATCCTTGTAAATATTTGAACACTATTTTCTCTAAGAAATAATATGATCGAAAGCATGGAATATCAATATCCTTCAGCAGCCAATATGTAATATTTCCCCATTGTCAAATTAAGAATCCTGAAGATAATGTTTCTGGGAGGTTAAAACATGTTAAAAATCAATTTTCATAAAACACTTTTTTTTTGGTGTGTGTGTATTTTCTGTTTATACTGTATACTGAAAGAAAGATTAAAATGCAAACATAGAATTATTTCCCTGTTTTTCTTTTCTTGGTGCCTGCAATGGGTTATCATTTATTTATGAGACCTAAAAATCCGGAATATATGGAAATCTTGCCTTGAAGCACAATATAATATTGGCCTGAAAATATTGTCTGACAGTTTCTTCTCCTAGTTTCCTAGAAAGTTACTATGAACGATTTTTATTTTTTAAAAAAGAAGCCTCGATATACTATGCATTTGAAAGTAATCTTAAAGCACGCTCACTGTGATTTCTAGCCCTCCTTGTATCTTCCCCACAATTCCTGCTGTAGATCATTCCTGTAATTCTAATGCATGATTAAACATGCAGTTGTTCCAGGCCTGAACAAAGATAGACACCTGTCAGCTTACCATTGAGGTTTAAAAGATGGACATGCAACCGATTCTTCCAGTGCTGTATCTTTGCCTTCCCTTTACAACCCATAGACTCAAAAGGGGTTTATTGATTTATTAAAGCAAGCTTAAGAAATGTTTTCCCAGATGAGGGTTTAGTCACAATGCCAAACGGTTGGGCATAACATTTCCTGGTGCTGGATGGCTGGAGAAAGGCTAATCCTGAAGCGGTAAAAAAACCGGTCCATTGATAAAGCTGGTTCTTTAAATTTTGCAACTCGTAATTATTACCAGTCCCCTAGTCTCTCGTGATTTTTTTTTTTCGTTCTCGGTTTCCCCATTTACATTCAAATTATTTGAATATACATGTAAGTTTTAAAAAGTGAAATAAACGAATCAAATTATTTGTAACGTGACATGGATATGTGTGAACCCTTGAAACCAGCTGAAAGACTTCTATGATGTGACATGTGTATTAAATTGCTTTCAAGCCTGATTTTCCTAGCAAAGCACAATTATGTTAGCATAATTCAGAACACACTGGTGCAAATGTTTAGATGATAAGTGTTCTTTTTTTTTTTTAAATTTGATTTATAGGCCGCCCTTTCCAGAGACTCAGGGCGGCTTACAATGCATTAAGCAATAGCCTTCATACTTTTGTATATTTATACAAAGTCAGCTTATTGCCCCCACAAACTGGGTCCTCAATTTACCCACCTTAGAAAGGATGGAAGGCTGAGTCGACCTTGAGCCTGGCTAGGATTGAACTCACAGAAATTACAGGCAGCTGGTGTTAATTGCTGCCTTTAGTAGGAGGCATTAGCCCCCTACGCTACACAGGCTCGTTCTGACCTAGGCTTCATAATATAGTAAAAAGCGCACAATTAATTCCCAAACCCCCTTTTTTTATTTTAACGGCTGTAAATTCCTTTCATTCATAGCACGTGCTGAATCACCAAGAGTTTATAAACAGTCCAACAGAAATCTGCCACAATCCTTTGGATAAGGCTAGTAAACACTCACCTTTATCTTCTTTGACATACTGCCAAAGACCTAATTGGCAATTATCTTGGCAAGGCCACACAGAAACACAGAGTCAAAAACGGAGCTTCAAAGTACAAACCAACACCATCCCCAACGTTGCTTCCTGCAATGGCTCACGTGCCTTTGCTCTTCTGTTATGTCTTATGGGAGGGGCCAATAATCTCCAAGCCTTACTCCCGAATCGTCCCTTTTGTCTTAACTGTTCTTGCCTTCTGGCAGCTCTTTGCATGTGTGCACTAGGATCAGGCTCCTCCTGTTCCTCCGCCTCTCTGATGTCCGACTCTGGAGGCTCCAGAGTCCATACATAACTCCCAGATGCCTTGGCCCCATCTCTGCCTCTGACACAGAGCCCTCATCCAAGCCTTCCCCAGACTCCAGGGCTGGTCCATGTTCCTCCTCAGCCACCTCACTATCCGACTCTGCTGCCAGCTCCACAGGCTGCTGGTGGACCACAACAGATAGTGGTATCCATAAGGGATCATACAGGCCATTGTGTACCAGCACGTTGCTTACTTCAGGTATCTAAAATAAGTTATGAAATATGAAGGAAAAAATCTTAAATAAGGATCATCGAAATAAAATCCAAATGTAATATTTTTCTTCTCCTTTAACTTAAGTTTTAAACCTGCTTTCAGGTCACTGAAAGGTTTACATAGCTTAAAGTCTTCAAGGTGTTGCTGGCTTTGATGTTCGATTCTTCAATCTTACAAAGCTGTATTATTGATTTTAACTTTTGTTTGCTTAATATGAGGCTTTGGGAATGTATTGAGCAAGCAACTATATTTGGCAATACAAAAACAATGCCTCTGACTTTAATTTTCTTATTCAAAGGAGTAGATTTTGACATCTGCTTAATATTGGTAAATTGTCTATATGCCAAAGGTTAATTGTCAGAAGAATTACAACAGCAGCCTCTTATCTGCTACTCACAGACTTAATAACATTTTTTTCCCCCTCCTTCAACACTATTGCAAAATACCGTGTGTTTATTTTATTTCATCCCATCGTTGATCGGGTTTGTTGTGTCTGATTTGAAATTTAAAATATGTGGTGTTCAAACGACCTTACAATGGTTGACCCTCAAAATCTAATCAGTCCAGGCTCCCATGAAAATCGACAAATATGTCAGGCATACGTTTCAGCGTCGAAAATGGTTTTAAATATTTTGTTTGTGGGTCCGGTGCGATTTTCCACAGAGTCCTTGTGGTTGAAGGTTGGGATTGTGTGTTGGTTTGTGTTACCATCACGAAATCTTCCTAGTTTTGTTTTGTTTTGTTTTCTTTTTTAAAAAAAAGCATAAATTTCACAAGAATACATTATAAGTACAAGAAATCAATTCAGCATAGGCTATGCAAAGTGGTCTCAGGCAGAGTCAATACGTTAAAGAAAAAGAAAAGAAAAGTTGCTACAAAAGGTAGAAATAAATGAAATCAGACCTATAATTTTGATCAGTTCTGCTTCATGCATCATCATCATAATTAGCATTTATATGGTACTTTAGGGATGTTATATCCCTTAATGGCAGAAACAATTGCCTTAAAACCCCAGATCTGGGAACTATGTTTCCTAAATTTCATCTGTAAATGAGCATATCTTTTCTGGTTCAAAGAAATTAGGGATTAAGAGAAGAATCACATTGTACCTGGCTCAGAATATACTATTTGTGTATAATTCTAAGACTAGGATTATTTGAATATGCCAAAAGCAAACAAAAAATCTTTCTTATAGAGAAGAATGGCTTATATGTTAGATCTCTTTTTCCCATGCTTTTTGAGCTGTTCTTGCTGCTTCTGAAAAAAATTTTAGGAGCTTGCAGAACAAGAAAATGAACCAGGAATAAGAATAAATTATTCCCCATTTAACTAAGACACAGCTGCCATCAGTAAAATGACAATGCATTTCCAGACGAGGATTTATTGTTCCATAAGACTAAATGACATATTTACAGACCCTATACAATAAACAAACCACATTATAGCCATGACACCGAGTCTGAGACTTGAGTAGATAAATGAATTTGTTGTGTTAAATCTACATGATGCTGTTGTGTTGGAAGCCGATACAGCATGCGAACAGTCCTCTGAACAATTTTGTGAAGTTAATCAGCATTTGCTGCTGTCAAATATGTATAGCCTGCATTATGATGACTTGGCAATGCCCAAACCGAGTTTTAGACATTCATAGGTTGATGAAAGGCTGGCATCATGGATTTCCTAGTCTGCAATTTAAATTTTCATAGGCAGCTTCTTCTAATCAGTCACTGAGGATCGCTTCGGAGAAGATTTTCCCCACTTGCAATGATGCAACTAGATACAAGAACAGTTTTTCCCCGAACACCATCACTCTGCTAAACAAATAATTCCCTCAACACTGTCAAACTAGTTAATAAGTCTGTGTTACTATTAATCTTCTCATTGTTCCTCTCACCCATCTCCTCCCGCTTATGATTGTATGACTGTAACCTTGTTGCTGGTAGCCTTAAGATTTATATTGACTGTTTCCCTATGACTATCATTAAGTGTTGTACCTTATGATTCTTGATGAATGTATCTTTTCTTTTATGTACTCTGAGAGAGTATGCACCAAGACTCCTTGTGTGTCCAATCACACTTGGCCAATAAAGAATTCTACTCTACTCTACTCTACTCTACTCCACTCCACTCCACTCCACTCCACTCCACTCCACTCCACTCCACTCCACTCCAGTCCACTCTATTCATTCAAAACTTGATTTTTTTTAATGAACTACTTGGCATGTGTGAACTGAATTTCAGAGGATGCAAGCTTTAGTTTTACCTTTTTTAGTTTCACCTCTTTGTATGTGTATGTGTGTGTATGCAAAGAACAAGTTTAATTTACCTAAACTTGTTCTTTGCACACACACACACACACACACACAATTAAAAGAGCTAATGCGTCAAAAATTATGCTGCATCTTGCATATATTTTCACTGACGTATCTCAAATGCAGAAATTTCTTTCAAAATGATTTTTTATTTCCTTTTTTTTTTACTTTTGTAAAAGACAACCTAAATATAAATATAATATCAGGTCCAGGCAGTTGCAAATCTCTTTTGCAATGTACTGAGACAAGACAAATTGCTTTAATAAAGTAAGCATCTCCTAATTGCTGAGCACCGAATGTAGTTCCAGGCATGTTCTGGGAAGGGGAATTGTGAGTTCCTAGGAGCAGTCAGTGGAGTGGGTTTCATTTTCCTTTTGAGATCTATTTCCTTGCCATTGCTTCAATGAATGGTGTGGTTTTTCCCCCCTTGCCTGCTGTGGGAAGGAGAAATATCAGGGCTTATAAATGCATCCTTGCTTTTGTGAGTCAGCATTGACATCTCTTGTGTTGTGTATGAGATCAGTGCCTCTGGTTCTGGATAATCTGGTACAGAAGTCAATGAACTTAATGCAGTATTGGTAATCCAAGGGAGTTTGAGCTAAGTGCTTTTGACATGCAGAATCAAAAGTCAAGGGCAAAGTAGACTTTAAATATTCTTTCTGCCGAGGGTGCGGTAGCTGTAATTGAATCCTTGTGTGAAACGTATTATCTGAAGGTAAAGCTGGCTAACATCTCATCTTCAAATAGAAAGGTGTTAGGCTCCCCTTCTTCACACCCAGTGTTCTTTTGACATTGTTCAACATCAACGGTCCTGGATAATTTATAGAGAATATGCAAGTATTTTGAAAAAAAGAGGATTAATTTACCCAGAAAGTTGTAATGCTTTTTCAGGAGCTGCCAAGCTGTAATATTTGCATCCAAGCTGTAATATTTGCATCCCTGTGCAGCTGCTGTACCTATAAACCAGGAGGTAGTGGTCTGAAACTGTCCTTCTCACCCAGAAATTTAAATTTAAATTCCTGCATAAACATCCCTAAGAGATAACTACTAGTTGTAGTTTTGTGGGTTGCTACCGGTTCACCCCAGGCGAACTGGATTGGATGAACTGGATTGGGCGAACCGGTAACGATGGCAGCAGGAGGCTCCATCCACCTATCCGGACAGTTCTGTGGAGAAGCGGCACATGTGTAAGTGTGCGCATGCCCACAAGTGAACTGGTAGCGACGGGTTTTGTAACCAGCCATGTGTGGGATCTGTGCTGTTCTCTGAGCTTGGTGGTTGTGTTGCAAACCTTTCATAACCAAACAAGTAACATCATCAGTGCTGGAAGGGAGTGATTTGGTAATGAAACATCTGCAAGAAAACCGCCAAGCACAGAGAGCACCAAGGACCCAACTGTTCAACCCTGAGCTACAGATATTCTCTCCTATTACTGACAGCAAACTGTATATATGAAATAAAATGGTTCTCATGTACTAAGTATGCCAAATTGCCTGATTCCTGCTATCCACTTCCAATCTGTATCCTTTTACACTCAGTCTTTAGCTTCACAATTCTGGACATCCAGAAACCGGCATTGCCTGGCTAAGACGCTGAGCTTGTTGATCGAAAGGTCGGCAGTTCAGCGGTTCGAATCCCTAGCGCCGTGTAATGGGGTGAGCTCCCATTACTTGTCCCAGCTTCTGCCAACCTAGCAGTTCAAAAGCATGTAAAAAATGCAAGGAGAAAAATAGGGACCACCTTTGGTGGGAAGGTAACAGTGTTCTGTGCACCTTTGGCGTTGAGTCATGCCAGCCACATAACCACGGAGACATCTTCGGGCAGCGCTGGTTCTTCAGCTTTGAAATGGTGATGAGCACCGCCTCTTAGAGTCGGGAGCAACTAGAATGTATATGCAAGGGGAATTTATGTGATTTTCTTTTTCCTTTTGTAGTTGGCCCCTTAGAGTTTATTTTATTTATTTATTAATTAAATTTATATACCGCCCTTCTCCTTTAAGATAGGGATGAAGAAACCAGAAAATGTCTTAAACTTTTTTCTGCTTCTCCCCTAAATCTATACTTGTGCTCAACCTATCAATGTATTATTTGCCAATTCCAGATTATACTTGGTAAACTGTGCATAATAGCTGTAATGTTAAAAGTGGAAATCTTTTTCAAGTGCAAAACGTGGCGAAGCGGCTATCTTGAGTATTCTGGAAGCATTTTGAATGCCAAATAGAGAGCCTTGGGTTCAAATCTGCACAAAACTCAAGCGGTCCCATATTTCATTCAGACAAGAGGTTTCAGGCTCAGCGCAACACCATGGGCTAAAGTTTTGTGAAGTTTACTTCTCAAAACAGTTTGAGTGAGAAACATTTTGCACACCTCTCTATTAGCTATCTGGGATCACTGACTTTAAAAAAGATAAATAATTCTGGTTATATGATTCTCTTAATTATATATAATTCATTCAAAATATATAATTCATGGTAGATTAGGCCTATTAAATGAAGCTTCCAGATGTCAAGGAACATCTGGAATATCAACCTTCTCTTAATATGTTGGGCTGTAACATCAGACATTTTCCAGAATTCTGCAAATAGGACCTCCATTGAGTAATTATTTATCTAACTGTTAAATTTATATACTACCCATCTTGCCAAAAGGCAACGCTTATGGTAGTAATACTCTACTGGTATTCCAGTAGATTGCTAATACTATTAATACTCTAGTATTAATAGTCTGGTATTCTAGGCTATTAATCTTAGGCTAGAGTATTAATAGTACCAGACTAGAATACTAGACCCAACTATTAATACTAGACTAACAGTATTAATGCTATTAATATTAGACTAGACTAATAGTATTAATACTGTTATACTATCACATGGTTTGTTTGTTTATAAGGTAAAGGTAAAGGTTTCCCTTGCACATATGTGCTAGTCATTCCTGACTCTAGGGGGTGGCGCTCATCTCTGTTTCAATGCTGAAGAGCCAGCGCTGTCCAAAGACGCCTCTGTGGTCATGTGGCCGGCATGACTAAATGCCAAAGGCGCACAGAACGTTCCCACCAAGGGTGGTCCCTATTTTTCTACTTGCATTTTTTACGTACTTTCAAACTGCTAGGTTGGCAGAAGCTGGGATAAGTAACGGGAGCTCACCCTGTTACATGGCACTAGGGATTCGAACCGCTGAACTGCCGACCTTTCGCTCAACAAGCTCAGTGCCTTAGCCACTGAGCCACCATGTCCCTCGTGGTTTGTTTATATCCCACCTTTATTACCCCAGTAGACACTAGTAGTATTAATCAGACTATCCACCCAAACCCTGATTTTCCCTCCAGCTTTTTCTTTTCTGCATTACTCACCTATTTTGCCACCATTGGAATTTATTTTCGAATCTGCTGCCTAGTGGGAAGCTCTTTAGATTTGAAGCCAGAGCTGCTAAGACCGTGCTTCTCTGCCACTCCTTAAATTGGTGTTTTCCCTCCCTTTTGAAGCTGCATGCTCTTAGAAAACATTGAGATTGTTTTAAAGGGTCGCAGCCTGGTGCTATGGGGAGGGGAGATGGAGGTCAATTGTATTGTGATCGGATTGTGATATCCTTCAATTGATTAAGGAGCTACGGTCTCTTAGCTTCTTCCAGAGGGTAGAAAACAGTCAAAAGAATCATCAGGCACTTTCAGAGCACTGTAGTGAGTGCCATTTATCTCTGTGCCAGGCCGACTGCAATTGTATTAATGAAGTGGAGACGTAATTTAAGTGGTACAATGAAAAAGGAAATAAGGGTTGGCTGGTGGTAGTAAGGAGCTGTGTATCGCGTGGATTGAGAACGGAAGAAAATAATGAGTTACGCTTTGAATTTTATGCTTTATCACCTCCATGCATAGGTAAATCAAATTCAGAGAAGATTGCTCTGTGAATCAAGCAAGGGCAAGGTTTGTTTTCAGGGTATTTTTTTTTTTTTGGTCGGGTTTTGTTTTATTTAATCGCGCCGCAAGTTATTGTTGTCATCGCAATTGATCCAGTGCTGCGCACCTTGTCGTTTAACAATCACAGTCATGTTCCCAATACATTTATTTGTGGGAATTAAAAAAAAAAAAAGCAGAACAGCTCTTAATGTACCCAGGATTTCACTGACTTCGTTTTGCAGCTTCCTTCCAAACAGCAGTTTCTAGTGTGAATTTTGTAATGAAACGAAATGAAAATTTGTAAGAATTACTCTCCCCCATTTTATATATAGATATAAACATAAATATAAATGTAGATGTAGATAGGTATAGATTAAAATTCATATTCTAGTATAATTTCTAAGAAAATCCGGCATCAAAATCACACGTTTGGCATAAAGCCAACTTGGGCCAGTCATTTTCTGTCAGCCCTAATAAGGAGGCAATGGCAAACCACTTCTGAAAAACCCTGCTAAGAAAAATCCAGGGTCTTGTCCAGGCAGACTCCAAGAATTAGACATGATTAAATGGGAGTGGGGAAATCAGAAGGGAAATCTAGAAGCTTCTCAGAACTTAATAAAAATATTTGTAGACATCAAATTATTTTCCCTGTGAAGTCCTTGGTGCTTTCTGATCTTGGTGGTTTTCATTTTATTACCAAATTACATGACACCATCAGTTCTAGAAGCAAGTGAGGTTTGCTCTTATTTTTATACACCACCCTGTCAGTGAGAGTGTTCTTGGTGGTATTTTGATTGTGGTGTCTACTGTCAGCTTGTTTGTTTGCATTGGTGGTTCCTTGATTGGGGTATTGTTCAGTGGTGGGATTCTACCAGTTCTACCTGATTTGGGCAAACCAGTAGCGGCGGTGGTGGCAGGAGGCTCTGCCTACCCACCTGGACGTCATCATGGACCCTTTGCAAATGCACAGAGGTGTCGCGTGCGAACACGCTCATATTTGCGAACTGGTAGCAAAGGTAAGTGAATACCACTACTGGTATTGTTTACTTCTTGATTGCTGGTCTACTGTTAATCTCTGTTTATATGGGTGTGATTATTGGTGAGGAGGTGTTTGGGGGGTTTTTTTTGTTTCCTTTTGGTCTTTTTTGGGGGGGTCTCTTTTCGGTGATATGTAGAAGTTGCTTGCCTCTATGTGCCTGTTGATAGCTGCTCTATTTTTCCTGTGTTCTTTTTTTCCCCTGTCTTGGGTACATTCCCCAAAAAGCATATCCTGTAAATCTGCATCTGTAGATTTGTAGAATCGCTGTCTATCCATATCACAATCAGCAGCAACACGGACTTTCCTTTTCATCACAGGCCAGCCTGCTCCATTAGACCAGAGAGGGACTGGAAGGGGGGGGGGGGAAAGAGTAACCACCAGGAAAATGGGTGAAAATATTCCGACCGTTATTGATCCCTTTGGTGGTGAGCACACGGGAACCCTGACACTGCACACACTTAATTGTGATTTTATTGACTATCATTTCTGCCTTGTTTATGTTGCTGGAGGCTGTCGCTCAGTATGACTGATGGCCTTCATTCCTTCCAATGTTTTTGCTAGCCGACCCTCCCGGGCTTCTCGATGACCAGCTTGTTCTTAATCCTGCAGTCACGCTTGCTCGTGTTCCCTGTTTGCCTACTGTTAAAGTGGAAAATGAAAACCCCGTAGCACATTTTGCAGCTCGAAGGGCCTTTCACATTATTATAAACTCCGGTCATTGTTGCAAGGAAAAAGCTCCGTCAGCCTGTGTCTGAAAGTCACGGCCCGAGGGGGCGGGAGCAGGGGGGAAGCAGCGGTGTTTATATTTGCAGCCCAAGGGTAAAAAAAGCAATTGGGTATTGGGTAATTAAGAGACAGGGTTTGGTTGGCTTCTCCAGTTCCCCTGCCTCAAACCGTATTTTAGAAGGTTCATTGCAAATTCTAATGCCTGACCGTTTCAGTGGCTGTGTTAACGATTGCATGCGGCTGGGAACAAATGGCCTTTTGTAAGCATCGGAAGGAAAAGACAGGAAGGAACGAGCTTTTTCTGGGGGTGGGGGTGGGGGCAGGGCTGCATATTGTGCCAACCCATTATAGGAGTTTCTTCGGCTTGCGTCTTAGCATGATGTATTGTGATTTGCAAACCAGGATTTATTTACGGCATGGGAAGGAAAAAAACGAGCTCAACTTTGTTCTCCAACCAACCAAGATGAGGTTCTCAAATGAGAACTGGCTGATTGAGAGCTTTAGTTTGGAAAAGCAGAGTAGTAAACTGAAGTAACATTTAGAGACCTGTTATGATAAGGTTGAAAAATTAGTAGGATGAATAACTAAGAGCATTTACTCATTATCAAGATATTATTTTGATAAGACAGAAGCACCATTGTTAATGGACAGGGCCATAAATTGAAAAACCCACTTCTTCACTTACCAACAGTTCCAATTCCAGTTGCCATTGTTTAAATGAGGACTGGAAGAATTGTTAAGGGATAAACTCATGTGACCGCAACTTCTGACTTCCCGCTGGCTTTCCCATTGACATTTCTTAAATGAGGACCACCTGTGGAGAGTGATGTTTCTGGTTTTTGCTATCCAGCAATGGTGGGTGGCCAATGGACAGCTGGGTGGTGTGGAGGAAGAGAAGATGCATGAAGCATTAATTATTAGTAAATGCATGAAGTATTAATTGTTATGAGCTCAAAGGGAATGAGAAAAATATGTGTCTCTGCATAGGTCTGTTCATACATATGCATTTGTAATTGTATATATTTGTGCATATAGGTGTGTATGTGTGCGTGTGTTTCTACTGAATATAACTTCACACTCTCCCATCACTCGATGCCACATTATTTAGATATTTTATTCATTAGTCCCGATGATTGTCTTTTTTTCCCCACTGTCACATTTTCTTTAGATCCCTAATTTTATATTACTGCAATGAAGCTCCATACTTTGTTCAAATAAACACTACTAGTCAAAGCCGCATTCCGTGGAGATCACATTATATCAGTTTAATAACATACAATATGGGCTTTGATGTATATAAAGCGCCTGTTTGCCAGGGTTTTTTTCTCTCTCTCTCTCCCTACCCCCCCCCCCCTTTTAAATACAGAAATTCTTTTGAGTTGTGTTTATTCTTTCTGTCGGCACACTTTATAATATCAAAGGCTTTCCAGGGGAACTAAGACTACTGAGTTACGCTTGGGTCATGTTTTGCTGTATGCTCTTTAATACTATAGCTTTAGAAATGCAATTTTCAGCCTCTGCTTATTAGAATATGATAAACTATGCCTGGTCCGTGTCCAGCTCCACTAATCTCCAGACTTCATGAATTAAGCATGAAGATTTTAGTCAATGTGCTTTCAAAGACCAATGTTTAGGGAATCATGGATTTTCTACAAGCTGGGGGAGAAATCTATAATAGGAGGAACTGATTTTCAAACATCATATTCCCTGCAAGAAATGACCACTTTCTGGCTTAAGAACAGAACACAGTTCCTTTATTAGTATACTGAAGAGCTAGTTTGAAATATGCTTTTCACTGGGAAAATAGGCACTCTGGTATTTTTGAAAATATTGAGTGACAACTCCATGCTAGAGCAATAGCTGCATTTTTTAAGTTTCATTTCCTTCCTTCCTTCCTCCCTCCCTCCCTCCCTCTCTTCCTTTCTCTCTGCTTTTTCCCTTTCCCTTTCCCTTTCCTTTCCTTTCCTTTCCTTTCCTTCTATCTTTCCTTTTCCTTTTCCTTTTCCTTTCCTCATTACCTACCTACCTACCTACCTGTTAATTCTACTTTCTTTTTCATTGTTGGTCCTCTTGGTGAATAGTCCTACTTGTACTCCAAAAATAGGAGACTTCTTATGATTGCTGGTTCAGCATTTTGGCCAAACTGTCCCTCCCAGCCCACACTCCGTTGACAGTTAAGGCAATGAAAATTGGGTATTTGTGCAACTTTTGAAACGTAGCTCAGTTCCAAAAGACATACTTCATAATTTTATATACATATCAGCTATAGCAGGAAGCAGTTTTAAGATTAAAATGTCAGTCTTTCTGCATTCACATTTTAGAGTAGTGACTTAAACTGGTAAAAAGGAAAGTTAAGCATTGTATAGCGCTATAGGTCACCATAAATCCCTCTAAAATCTACATATTCTTTTTGTTTAATGTGAAGGATAATGAATCATTATTTTGTTTTCTATACTTTTTTGCTTTTCTGGATATTACTAAGGAAGGGCCTGTTGTGACAAGTTCAAAGCAAGGGGGCTATAACTGAGATTCCAGCCTTTTAACATTTCTGTCAATATGGGGAAAGTTCAGCATTGTTATATGACTAACTTGTATCAGATTAGCAGATTTTCACTGAATTAGAGAGTCGCCAAAGTAGTGAGGACCCATGCTAGTGTAACTGCCTCATGAAGTTGTTGTTTCTTGTTGTTTCTCTGACATCCACACATCCTTTCTTCCTTTTTATCATGCATTTTAGACCATTTTTGAAGCTGAAAATGCTTTCCAGAAGACTTTCACATGTGACTTTAGGTCTGAATGTTTAAATTTTTAAAATTAATGTATATCACTATGGATAATATAGAAGCTCTTTAAATCTCTCAAGTATCTATTCTGGCTTGTGCTAGAATCCTTGTGAGCAATTTGGAAGTGCTGCTTCACATGAGTTAATCCAGTCCCATTTCAAAACCATTAACATTGGTGGCCATTACCCCACAGATAGCAGTTGATTCCCTTAGTTAATTTGGACCAGTATAAAGAAGATTAGAATGATAGG
This sequence comes from Masticophis lateralis, assembly GCA_030761175.1. Taxonomy (NCBI): domain Eukaryota; kingdom Metazoa; phylum Chordata; class Lepidosauria; order Squamata; family Colubridae; genus Masticophis; species Masticophis lateralis. The sequence goes on from JAUDYJ010000010.1 coordinate 17,113,254, forward strand.
GCTGGAAGGGACATTGGAAGTCTTCTAGTCCACTTCCCTGCCCAACCCCCAGCCTTTGTGTATTGACCTCAATACAAGATCTTTTCTACATTTATCTTTTGATGGGAAGAATATGCTTTCCATATGTCATGCGCAAACAACCAGACCCACACATGCAGAGTTCAAGCTAAAGTACTTTATTGTGTTCTGCCTATGATACAGGAATTTCCGCAGGCTGGCAGCCTTCCCTTGGGAACAATTAAATAAGACTCTAAGGAATTTGGGGTGGGTCAAAGGCTGTAGACTTTGTGTAGAAGGCCCGATCCTGAAGATGAAACTCAAATACTTTAGCTACCTAATAAGAAGGAAGGACTCACTGGAGAACAATTGAGGGCAAAAGAAGAAAGGGACGGCAGAGAACGAGGTGGCTGGATGGAGTCATGGAAGCAGTAGGCATGAGCTTAAATTGACTCCAGAGGATGGTAGAAGACAGGAAGGCCTGGAGGAACGTTGTCCATGGGGTCGCGATGGGTTGGACATGACTTCGCAACTAACAACAACAAAATGATTCCAAGCTAACTTCACATTTGATACCTCCTCCCTATCAGGCTGGGTGCTTCCCAACCATAGCAAACATGACTGTAGCCAAGCAAATACTTTTCTCAGCACAAATATTAAAAAAAATAATCATTGGGTCCATGCCTTAAAGCCTTACCCTTGGGTCAGATTAGTTTTTGACAACTCATTGGAAGCAATTGAAGAAATTAAAGGAGAACAATTTAGAAGGCCTAAGAGTACCACTGCTAATCCTAGAGTTTATTTTAAGAAATGGCAAATTTGAATGCCCAGTGGCATATAATATATAATACATGGAATATTATAAAACATTTAATGTTAATTATTAATTTTCAATATTTTAGATAATATTTCTGTAAAATTTAATTATGTACTTAGAATTATATAATATGTGATACATGCAAATGGGAGATGTTACTGGTGCCTCTTTATTTTTATGCTTATTCCATACTTAAAATTTAATCAATGCAAAATTTTCAAATGCAAAGATACAGGTTTATTCCAATAAACCAATAAAATAAATGGATGGATGGATGGATGGATGGATGGATGGATGGATGGATGGATGGATGATAGATAGATAGATAGATAGATAGATAGATAGATACCCTGTTTCCCTGAAAATAAGACCTCCCCGTATAATAAACCCAATCGAGGTTTTGAGTGCATGTGCTAAAACAAGCCCTCCCCCGAAAATATGCCCTCCTCTCTGAAAATATTTAAACTCATGTACAGCTTGTCCCCGCCATTTCATCTGGTAAGGATTAGGGAGACAAAACTGAAAATCAGGCAAGACGGCAAGAGGAGCCCCATCTTGCTCCACACACTCCAAAATAATAAGACTTCCCCGAAAATAAGGCCAAGAGTTTATTTCAGGGTTCAAAGAAATATAAGACAGGGTCTTATTTTCGGGAAAATATGGGTGGATAAAATAGATAGATAGATAGATGATAGATAGATAGATAGGCAATAGCTAGATAGTTATCTAGATAAATGCTAGCTAGATGATAGATAGAGAGATAGATAGAGAGAGAGAGAGATAGAGAGATAGAGAGATGATAGCTAGCTAGCTAGCTAGCTAGATGATAGATAGGTCAATAGATACCATATGATTATATCATCCATCGATAGATAGATCGATAGATGATAGATAGATAGATAGATAGATAGATAGATAGATGATAGATAGATAGATAGATAGATAGATAGATAGATAGATAGATGATTGATAGATTGATAGATGATAGATAGATAGATAGATAGATAGATAGATAGATAGATAGATAGATAGATAGATAAATAGTCGATAGCTAGCTAGCTAGCTAGCTAGATGGTAGATAGATTGATAGATTGATAGATGAGAGAGAGAGAGAGAGATGATTTTTGCTTCTTGATGCCCTGCCTATTGTGAATGTTGGTGGCAGAACACATATTTTCAGTTTGCAAAGGAGTGAAGTTAAATTTCCCATGTCAAAGTCTTCAAGGAAGATGAAATAGGGTTGTGAAACTTTGTGAACCATGTCTGGGCTGAATATACTGTCAGAACTAAGCAAACATGAAGTCATCCTAATTACTGATGAGCAAAGGGACATTTTTCCAGGGCATTCCTTCCCCCCTCCCTCCCTCCTTTTTTTTTTTTTATAACAGGCAGGATGCTATTGTTGTAGCTCTCAAGCCCCCAGGCTGCTCAGAAAACAGGCAAAAAATCAATAGCCCACTTGTTGAGAATAAGTGAATTAGCTTGTGTTGAATGTAACCGAGTATCTGAACACTTCACTGAGCAGCTTTGGTTTTTTGTGAGAAAAGAGAATTGTAAGGATTGTCTTGCCACTGCTGGATCTCTGACTAATCACTCCAAATAAGGAGAGGTTTCCTATTTATCCTGGGTACTAATGCATAATGTCCTTCTCAGTTTTGCTCCGTTCCCCTGGCTCTGTGTGCCTTCAGCATTATCATCGGACCGATCCATATCGCAAAATATGTGGTAGGCGAAACTCAAAGAAAACGTTGTGGAATAATTTGAAATCAGGACCTCCAACATTCTTAGCCAGATCTTGTGATATATTATATTTTTTTGCACCGATGGATATCTGTAAGAAAAACGGAATAATTCTGGTGAAAATAGATACCATCACTCTGCTAAACAAATCTCTCAACACTGTCAAACTATTCACTAAATCTGCATTACTATTAATCTTCTCATCGTTCCTATCACCCATCTCCTCCCACTTATGACTGTATGACTGTAACCTTGTTGCTGGTATCCTTAAGATTTATATTGACTATTTCCTAATAGGATTTGATTGCTTATGTGTTCCCTATGACTTTAAGGTACTTTAAGGATCATAAGGTGCAACATATTAAGTGTTGTACCTTATGATTCTTGACGAATCATAAGGTACAACAGTTATTATTATTTTTTAATTTAATTTATATGCTGCCCTTCTCCGGAGACTCAGGTGGCTTACAATACGTTAAGCAATAGCCTTCATACTTTTGTATATACCTGCTTAGTAGGACTTTCGGGGCCCCGCTAAGCGGTGTTCTTTTTTATACAAAGTCATCTTATTGCCCCCACAAACTGGATCCTCATTTTACCTACCTCGGAAGGATGGAAGGCTGAGTCAACCTTTAGCCTGGTGAGATTCAAACTTGCAGTAATTGCTGGCAGCTGGTGTCACTTTAACACCATTTTAAGATGCTGCGCCACTAAGGCTCTTATGATGAATGTATCTTTTCTTTTATGTACACTGAGAGCA